>CANUEZ040000169.1:0-1200000 GCA_948099385.1 Fasciola hepatica
CTTCAGGAATGGAGGCTAAGCTTTCGTATGGTAGTGAACGGAATTTCTCAGAGAAGTCAAAAAATGAACAAATCCATGAGATGATGCAAATCGGTGGAGTTATAAATTAATAAGGAAAATTACAGACCCTCGACTTAATATACGAGACATTAACCTAGTGAGTACCACTCTTGAAAGTTAGTTGCCTCTGTTCGTGATCAAATATTCAAGGGAATCGTTACCAGATATGTACATACAGTTTGTATTGGGAAGGGAACAATGCAGAGTTTCCTAAAAGTAATTTTGTAACACAGGTTTCGTCTTGAACCTCTTCGGGAGTAGCTCAGCGTATTGCACAGTAATTGGGTCGCAAACGGATACCACACATTCAGCGATTTGTCCTGTGTTAATGAAAGACATATGCGTCACATTGATAAATTAAAGACCATGTTACCCGCAAACCGCATAATTTTGGCCTCCGAAGGAGTAATTGTAGCCATATCTGGTTGTATTGCGGTCTCTACAGGAAGGCCAACAAACAGAGCTACCTGTTCATTATATCCACAAACTCAGATATTAAAGGCTTTCGCTTTGACTATGAAACCACTTCTGAGTCGTAAAAGCCCCCCCCCCTCCCTCCAGCTGAAATAATTCCAATTAGTGGCTCTCAAGTGTCGGAGAATGATTCACTCAATAGCAAATTGAGCACAATGAATCATCCCATAGAAAATATCTGGTGCAAGACACACTGGAAAATCTGTGAAAGCACGCCAAGTTGAAGACGACACGGAAACAGGAGACCTGGGTCAAGGCAGAGGTAAAGAAGTATATCCAGTATAAAGCGGAACATATTAATTCACTGAGATTAAATGTTCAGATCGAGTTATCTTTTAAACTAAAGACTAGTAGTACCATGTGAAATGGGCTTGCTGTAGTCCCACTAGAACACCGATGGTCGAAATCGAGTCGAATGTGAGGCCTAAAAAAGAACGTCCAAGCGCAGAGATTTCTTTACACAGACACAGCAAAACTTAAGCGGCAATCTCAAACATAGTCCTAAAATGTTGTCAATGGTAGTGACTCATTACGTCTCGGTCTCGAAATAAAGATTAAAAGAATCTTTGTGAAGGTGAAACTAATTCCATCGCTTCAGTGTTAAAAAGTGCTTGTTGGGGGCAATAATAAAACAATGAACTAAATGCACATACCTGCCAATGCGTAGATACCATTCGTGCAGTTCTGTTGCCCCCGTGCATGAAACTCACCACCCATTGTATGGGTTTTCCCTGATCCGGTTTGTCCATAGGCAAAACATGTGGCCATACCACGCTCAAAAACGCACTCGACCAACGGTTTAGCTGTGTATCGATATACCTGAAGAAATCACAAAGTTGAAATTCATTCGCCGAATTCGGATGATGAGAAAGGAGGCGACTAAATCAGAGTCAGAGTTTATTTCCGTCTGTTTACTGAGCAGGTAGACCATGAGGAGTCAGTCATAACCAATTACTACTTCGGGTCGATATGACAGCGATCGATACGCCTGTGGATAAGAGAACAGCTGATCCGCGTTAAATTAGATCTACACTAAAAAATCCCTTCCTCCTAAAGCCAGTCGTGCAGTGGGGCAAATAGCAGCACGTAGGAGAGCCAACTGCACCGAGTAAAAAACCAAGGGGAACAAGTTATTTGCAACCTTGCTGTCTAACTCCACTAAATTTAAAGATAATCTCCCTACATGTTTATTTTAATACTTTACAAGCACAGGAATACTCTGGTGTTGGTAAAGAATGAGCGATCTGAATCAATGTGGAAATTACACTGATTACCGTTGAAGTACACACGATGAAAATCGAACAGACGATAGTTCGACGATAAGAGTGAAAACTAGGGGTGATTCAGAAGTACCGCTTTTTATGGACGTGGTTGAATGTACGAATGAATAATCTGCTCCCGGAAATATATATATATATATATATATATATATATATATATATATATATATATATATATATATATGAAGGTCGTCTTGTGTTGCTGATAGCATAAAGTTATCTGTATCAAACAATGGTCTGCGTTTTACGCAGGACTGATGGATCAAAGCGCTGGATAGAATGATATCAGATGATGTGATGCTCTGGTTTAGTATGAGAAACCGGTGGATCCTACCCGATTGTGACTAGCAGGTTCCCAGAGAAGTGAGTTCGAATTTTCTCACAGAACGGCGATTATTTCATGACGTGACGCGTTTAGCTAAACCATCCTACGACGCAGGGATATGGTTGTATCGTTAAACGGTCTGACACACAGATACTCTCTGAGACTCCCCGGTGAGCCATGAGTGCAAAGCCTAGGAATTAGGGTCATCTTGATTGATGACATAAACACTGTGCATACGGGTGATGGTGGGAACGGAACGACTCCGGAATAGTGCACAGATAAGCAGAAGATCTAGCAATGGCTAGTAATTAGGTATAACACCTTTATCGATATAATTCAGTTTAAAAAGCACTAACAATGTGTGGTCGTTCACGAAACCAAATGGACATATTGTGCATACACATCTGTTCAACGAATAATTAAAATAGAACTATTCACCCTCGATCACCATGGTTACGTAATCGTTGTACATCAAAGGTCATTTATAACATTAATCCCCTTTGTTCTGCGGACACAAGATCGTATGCGACCTCGACTTTACCGGTTATGTACTTTGTCAAGGCCAAACGGACAAAATAAATGGGAGAAAAGAACAGCTTCATCTTGAACACGATGGGGAAAATGGTCAAAATGAACTAGAATACGAACATGATATGGATGGAGTATGGACGTGAAAAGGCGGTGTCAAAAATACAATATACTCGAAAACGTATACACAAAAGAAAGAAGAAAATGAGGAGAAGACATGAAAACGTCTTTCCAACATCTGTGTGAGATTAATTTTATTGGTCATAATTCTGTGTACTGTTTTGTTCACGAAATCAAGCATCACGAAGCTGAGTTAAATAACTCTATTTGACCGAGTTCCTAGAAAGGAAAGTGCGGCGCGAACGTTATTCAGGACATGTATTCATTTATTTGCTTGGTACTGAGACGTAACACAATACAAAACATGCGCAATGTAATTCGTGCAAGACGCCTGGGCTGAGTACTATTCTGCTGGTCAAACTAAAGCAGTTGCATTGAAAGTCTCTTCCGCCAAGGTCTTTGTTTACAAGGCATCACGTCCGTTAGAAGCTGGTCACCAGGGTAGTAACTCATAAGCCCTTCGGGGGGGGGATGTAGAACATGAAGCGCACCGCTATGTTCTAAACTAGGTGGTCAGTAGCGCGGTTCATGCACCTCTATTGAAAAACCGTGTCGGGTAAATGAAATAGCAAACAACAGCGGTAGTCTAGTGACTAGCCACACTTGCCAAGTCCTGACACTATCCACGAACTTATGATTTCGTGGAGAAAGCTTACCAAGCGAAAAAACACTGCAACTCCGAGCACTACCACGGGTCGTTCGCGATTGCTTACTTAGTGGATGTGAAATCGAGCGCATTCACCAATGACCACTGGATTGATGGTTGTTCGTGGGCTAAATGTTTTATAAGTTCCTAAATGAAACCCGCATTTAACTCCAGCAAGAAGAGCGTGATGACCATCGTAATATTTACTATCAAAATACCCAAATCTTTTATACGCCTGCCGCCTGCATCAGGTTAGAAATATCAACGAAGAATGGGGTCAAAAATGTAAACCACTATATTCTTTGAAACACGAACCACTTGACAGAAATCGGAGAATATAAAGACATGTGTGCATACGACCTGACGTCCGTAGCATTAGATCATCCGAAGATGAGTTTGTGTGTTTACTTACCAGTTCGTTGTCAGACGTATCATCAAACGAGTAGTCGAATCGGAATTGCTGATTTTCGAGGTATTTGGTTAGATCAACTTTGGTCTTCGGCTCGTGCACAACCACATGTTCTTTGTCCGGTACAGTGATGACATCGATTTCACGACGCCCCAATTCTATCGGTGTTGCGAATTGCGTGGGTATTTGTACAGATACGATCGCATGAGTGGATCGGTAGTGCGCAGCAGGAACGTATGTGTGAAGAGAGGGTTTCAACGATCAAACAAATGGTCACATATAAGTTACAAATGTATGTGAATAAGACTAAGACAAAATATGAACTGATCGCACAAGAGGTATTATATAATACCTCGACCAGCGGGGTAAGCGAGAATTTGATTTCTGATTGCAGAACTTCACATTGTCCGCCAGCTGCGGAAAAACTCGTTCGAATCTGAACCTCAACAATTAGACATATTACATGGACTTGAAACAAGCACGGTGACGACGAGACAACAAAAACGAGTACAAACAAACAAGTACAGCAGCGTGGGAGAAATGGGTTAGTAAAAAGAATAGCTTTTTCAACGTACACTTCCAGTGTTTTTCGTTCTATGGTATTGTGCGTTGACGAGAAATGGGAGTTTAAGAGACCGTCCGGAACTTGCACCAATGACTTCAATTTTGACCCACACAGTTCGCCAAGAAAAGACGCCTCCCCCTTAAAAACACTGGACATTAGTAGGATCATTTATTGAAAACAATATTTTGCTATGAATAGGATAGCGATCGTTCCAAACGGTTACTCATTAGCATACAGTTGAGTCACATGTCGATGATATAACAGCATTTAACCGTCAGGTGATGCTCACTATCAGCGGTCTGATATTATCCTGTTGTATATGGTCCCATTCCTCCTTCTGGGTAGTCTTTAACTCTCCAACGTTTGCTCTGTTGCCTCTGATCCACTTTCGACCCAAGCGGATGAGACACAATTTGACTGGACTAAGTAGGCAAGACCGAGCTGGTCACCGAAGCACCTTTGTGGCGTGATGCGCATGAAACTCGCGAACAATGGAACGACATACAGGTGCGTTGTCATTCTGGAACATCACTTTGGTAGTTGTACTCAACAGTGGTAAGACGTCTAGATATACCAGCTCACTCTGACCTTCCCACTAGATGAAACCCCAGACAGGCACTGAACCTCCATTGTGCTGCGCTGTATTTATCACCATTACACTTTTATTAACTTCGGAGATTTGGTCCCAAGCACGACTCCGGCGATCATATTTGGATAACGAAAATACTGACTGTTTGGTTCAAATGACGGATTTTCATTGTTGAACCATCGGTCCGGTTGTTCAATGTCAGTCTTGAAAGACCAAAATACTTGGTAATTTCGTGACCTCCCTGATTCCCACCTGACTGCACGCCAGACGATCTTAGCTTTTGCGAATGACACGTGAATTCAAAAAGCAAATAAATGCGTGGGATTTCAGACTGGAAGGTGCACACAGGTGAGTCTGATTTTTCATTAGAAATCTCATGCAACGGTAAAATGCATGACAAAAAACAAGTGTTGGGCTTGCATGAGATATTTCGAACTGACAGTGATGAGCCTAAGGAGCATAGCCTGTCTAGGGGATGGCGGTGTGGCGAACAGCGTATCCCTTAGTATTTTCAGCCGACAGCGATCATCAACACGCAGGTCCTAACCAAGAAGGCGGGGAAGTACGCACCGGAGACAGTGCTGCTTCTTCTGCATACCTTTGCGCAAAACCCTTGACTGACCGTGGCGTGATTTCCTCCCGTCTCCTCAGCACATGTGAACAGAACAGAAACATGGACGATGGAGAGACATGCGCAAAAAAACGTCCGAAACATCGGAGGCGGTCAAGTCATTACCTCGATCAGAGGACGACAATCCGCACCCCACCCCCTGCTGAGAAGAACGTCGTCATTGCTCACTCGATGTCCTCACCAGATGCGAACAATAATTCTGACACACTGTTGGTCGAACAAGGAAAGTAATCAAGAATCCTCATCACGGAGCGAAAAGGTTTCGTAATGCTATGAGCCTCGGTGTGGTACACCCGTTTCTCAAGGGAAAGCCGGACATTATGGCGGCTCCGCAGGTGAAGCGTGTTGGCGAAAGCTGGCTAGCTTTCGTTATTCGTGGTGTAATCTCTTCTCAAACCCCACTTAGGCTCATAAGGCACTACCAACTACTTCTAGCTGACCATTACAAAAAGTGACTGCACGCACACACTCTTGATAGCCATTTAAAAGTACTCTGCACTTAGAAGGTCTAAAGTGCATACCGAGGTCCAAGTTACGCCAACTGATGCAAACTCAGAGTCGAAGGCTATGCGAAGGTCCAGTTATAAACAAAATCAATAATGAGCGCCATTTCACATGCTATTGGAGTAGTGTGGGCCGTTGAGAACCAGTCTCATCAGCCTAATGGCTAACGTGTAGAACTCGAAATCCTGCACTGGGAATCGTTCAACTCTCGTTCCAGACACAATGGATCTACACTACAGATGATGATTCCCACAAGTTTTCACACATTGACACTTCAGTTCAGTTAGAATTATACAACGACTAGCCTCGCACTTCTGTGATCTGGTTTCAGTTGCTACCGTTTAGCATCGTCAAGGCCAGGGCAAAAAGAATAAGAGCATGAAATGAAAAAGGTCCAAAACTCAAAGTATTAAGTGGAAATCACGAAGACGAAGGAGTTCCAATGCATCCACGCCATTGACCGCTACACCTAGCCATATCACTTAATGTCTCCAGATATCTGGAAGGTGGGTCGCGTGGACCCCAACCTGGAAGTCTAACACGTCCTACGTGGCCAAGTCCACTGATCAAGGCTTTCATGTTTCTTCCATGTCATAGACTGGACACCTCAACCTATCTTCCAACCACTGTCTGTATCGGAAAACAACATACGCCGAGGAATTACATAAGTGGACATGCGTAAAACATGTCCCAACCACCCTAATCTTTTTAGGTTCAGTACTTGATCCAGAGATTGACTTCTAGTTCCCAGCATCCTACATCGAACCTCAGCATCGCTGATACGAGATTCCCGCCAAATTCGGGCAATGCTACGAAGACATCGGTGCTCGAACACCGACAGTCTTCGTCTGTCTTCTACCTTTAACGGCCCAGTCTGTGAGCCGTAAAAAAGAATGGTCCTAACGGCCGCATCGTACACTCGACCTTTGACAGACAACCGGATGTCATGCCAGCACCACAGATGACCGAGTTTGACAAAGGCCAAACGCGCCTTCTGTGTGCTGGATGACACTTTATCTGTTATCTGTCCACCTGGTGAAATGTAACTGCCCAGGTAAAAAAATGTATTCACTTTAGCTAGAGCTTCCCCGGCCAACACAATGTTTGTTGTTGAGCGAACCCAGTCCGGCAGCAGGATTTTACCCTTGAAGTTGCAAAACGCATCCCGAAGATTGCTACCCTATTGTTTAGCCTATCTAAGAGAGCTTGCAACTTACCTGGATCTTCACTCGGAAGAACAACATCGTCCGCGTATAGACGTCAGACAGTTAACTGCCTTAGCAAAGATCGATGCTGCTATCCCCGCACGAGGACTGGGCTATGTGGAAGATGATGTCTCGGTATGTGACAACCTCCCCGTAGTACAGTGCCATCTGAACAGCCTACTATTGTCAGCTATGTGGTTCTGAATATGCTTCCCATCTTTGAAACGTAAAACATTGTTATAAAACTGCGAAAATCCAATCCCGCATTCACCCTTGGTGGTGACATATTGCAGATCTCCATGAAGCTAGTCTACTTGAGAATTATTACAAGTGCCAGTGAGAAGGTTGGAAGCGAGATCCAAAACCGGACTGTGTTGAGCAAGAGGTGACAGAGGCTTCGTTCGTCATCCGGGTTAGCTGTTCCAAGACCCAGGGTTAAGTTCCCGGCATCACTTCACGAAACTCACGAAGTTTACATTTCACAAAGGATCATCATGTAATCGTGTCTTTTCGCACAGTGTAGAAAAAACCTCACGCTTACCAACATTCCGAGCCTGAATCGCATTACTGATTTGGTATACCATTCCCTACAGTATTTTCCCCTTGTTTTATTTCTGACGGATGCAAATATTTCGCTTGTCGGACACTCATCTCCAGTGCCCCAAATACTTGCTCTATTCTTCATTTTCATCCAATGCTTGTGCCCGCGCCTACATCCACCAGTCGATTGCTACCTCAACTACCACACACTTGTACTTTTCTAACCGCTAACCCTCCTCATGTGGTTGAAACTCCGTTGTCCTTCTTTCAACCTCCTTTTAAAGTGTTTCACTGCCCAAACAGTGGCGACCACTCGATTTTTTACCTTCTGTCTTCTAGCATTAGGAACTTGCTTGTATCAGACTCCGGTGGCCAAGTTAACACTTGTTCTGTGGCCACCCACTGGCTCTAGGAAGAAGATTTCTTTGCTTTTGAACCATCTTCACTTATTAGTAACAGAAAAATAGTTTTATATAGAATGCGCGGTGGACATGACCGAATTCTGGCCCGCACACTTATTGACTCACCTGTTATTCACGGTCAGTTTTTTGGGTGCTTAGTCTGGTAACAAACCCAACTGGTCGATTCAGTTCACACGACAGTTGGAATATGATCGGTCCTTCAGTCCAATTCCTTGGATCCAGGACAGGCGAAGACGTGCTGGCTGATCGCCAAACCGCTGGGCTGTCTACTGAACGAACCAAGCCATCTATTAGCAATGGGTCAGCCAGATCCCTCACACCATTCTGGCTTTTACACTCCTAAGATAGTTCGGACTCCACACGCGAAACAGAAGCTTCCGCTTCCGACGGATTAGTTTAGTCACGTGCGCAACTGTGCTGTTCACTTAAGGAACTCGGCATTTGGACCGTGGTGTCACTCCCTTATTCATCAATCGCGCATTCTCTTCGTGAAGTCCAGAAACAAATGCTTGCTTTTCATTCAGAGAGCCAGGAACCATTTGATCCGCCGGGTGACCCAACATCCAGCTCCTCCTGTTGCTGGTAGCCGAACATTTTAATCCCTCGCCGGAGCGGTGTCTCAAAATGTTAGCCCGTAAACTTTACCCCCATACTCAATTCTTCTGGCTCTCTAGTCTGCGAATCCCAAGATTTCTACTTAACGGCTAGCCCCTAATTCTGAACTATCATTGTTCTATTCTTCCGTCTCCATCTACTCTCAAGAGCTGTACGCTTATTCCTCATATCACAACCAGAAAGGTGCGTCAGACACTATAATCACTCGAACAAAACAAACCACCTAATTCGGACGGTATCCACTCATCGCCCCGAAAGTGTGTGACGGTGTTGGCAGACGTGTCATTTATAGACGGTCTGGTTCAGTTGGCCGACAGCACGTCATCGGTTGTCCAGAATCGAAGAAAACAGTGAAGTCAAGTAAATTATTGGATCAATCAGCGGCCAACAGTTGTCTGCAACGACCGCACCCGGATCAACCAATCCGGGTGCAATCAAACAAACCAGACAGAGGAGTCATTTGAGAATATCAGTGAACCAATACGTTTTCACGCAAGGATTTGGTTACGATCACTAAACATCATATATAAACGATATCTTTGTTTAAATAAACTAAGATTGCTTGAAGGTAGAACAGTCTTCTCACTAGAAATGGTAGGCAGCCATAGAACAGCATGTCCCAGAGTAGAAACCAATTTCGCTTCCTTCCCTCTGCTTTTTTTTCTCCAATCTGGAATGTTTTCTACCACGAAGAATTCGCATTTTTCCCATTCTCCAGCCCCATGACTCTTCCGACCCCGAGAACTATCAGTCAATTTCTTTACCCTATAATTTCTGTCCAACTGCGACTGTTCCCTGAACGTGAAGGAATGCTCAGTGGTCTTTAATACGGATTCCAGCCTCGCCGGTCCACGGACGTTCTTCTTAGTGCATGCTTGTGCATGAGTGCAGTGGGAGGAGTTTACCCCATAGCCTAATAAGGATAACCGGCAATCAAACACTGAGACTTGGAGGAAAGAACCACATAAAGTCCCATTAGGTCAGCAGTATTACCCAGCCGGACGCTGGTAGATAACTGTACACAGCAGCTCCCCTACCAGATCGCAATAACCTCTCCGCAAAAAAACACCTACTGTGCAAGAGAATTCTCTCCACAGAAAACCTTCCATCGTAGAACCCCCCCCCCCCCCCCCAGAACCGAACAAGAAACACTTTCACTGGGATACTATCCACGAACGAAAAACATTTCTTGGTCAAGGATTTGAAGAATTTTGTTCTTAGAACAAAATGAGTTAGGCACTTTTCTTTAAGTATCTGATATCAGTTTCTGGTCCGGTACCACACCTGACCTATTGGGACCTTACGAATCTTAATCATGTTGACTAAGTCTTATTCGGGGCAGTTAGTAATGTTGTCATAGACGTCAGCTAATTGGGGGTGGGAGGGTTTCCACCTCATGCCACGACGTCGAGATTGTTCGCCTGTCAATGTGATCCAGACACCGATAAGGTGGACAGTAATCTTCATGCCAGTAGGACGTTTTTGTTGATAAACTTTGAGATCACATATCGCAAAATCGAACGTTTCACTTACGAATCGTTATTAAAGCGACGCGAGTTAAATTGCTACAATGGTGATTTCCACTTATTACTTTGATTTCTAGGATCTTTTTCATTTTATATTTCTATTCTTTTTGCCATTTACTCGACGGTGCTGGTTGAAAGACGCAAAACGCATATTTTCTCAGTAAACCGTGCGGTGAAAACGATACTACTTATGTGACTATTTTCTTCTGACTAGCCCCCTCCCTGAATGCAATACCACTCAGCAAGAAACAATTTGAGTGATCCCGACTAGTATTTTTTATGGGGGGGGCGGACTGCTGTACCACAAAGTGGTCGGTTGTGGTGGGTGGTTTGAATCTCTGACCTCCGAGGCGGTAAGCGAACACTCTATACCACTTGACCACCACCAGTGAATTTCATGGGAACTTACAAAACCGGCCGAGAAAACTCTTTCAAGGATTCTGAGGTCGCAAAACACATCACGCCAGTTGATATAAGTTTCAATACCCCCACACCTGACCTTGTTGTTGGAGCGCTGTCAAAGATAACATGAACAACGCAGAATTCTTCATGCTCAAAAAAATGAAAGTTCCCAGTCCATCAGAACAGAAATTATTCCAGGAAAACTGTCTTACAGCAAAATGATGCACCAGGTCATCTCACACGAGGCTGTACGTCTTGAGCACACGGACACATCTATCCATTTGGTACAAAAGTTTGCATCAGTTGAACAACTGTAAAATTCAATGATTCAATATTCACAATTTCCTGCCAGAACAAGATAAGGAATTTATTCTTTGTGTAACGAGGAAGTTATAGTAAGTTTCTCATCTATCCTAGAAAACATTACGAGGATGTGACCTTGTACGTTGGAGACTGATTATCTCGAAATACCCTGATTTCTACGCGCGGCTGATAATCATCTGTGTATTAGTGCTGTGATATACCTCTATTATAAACCTTTTCACTGCGAACGCACTTGGCAAACTATTTTCAGAACATGTCATATCAAAGCTATTTAATAACCGAAAGCGACTAGAAAATGGTACGATACAACGCTTCTTAACGGAACATTGTTTTGTTTCTTTGATAAATAAGAAAATCCGAAGGGTTCTATGTTGAACTGTGCATATAGCACAACCTCACGATGCACGCATGCATGCATTGAGAAATGAAATCATTCCAAGCAAGGATTAAAAGGACTGAAAGTAATGGAGGACAAGTACACTACACCAAAGTTTGACATAAGGGTGAGATCTCCTACTACTAAAACGAATGAAATAGCTAAACTCTGTCAGTGGTTTCCAGTACGCTGGACCTAGGCCCCAACTGAGAAGACGTACATCACAGGCATCAAATTCTCCGCGAATAACGAGTTATCAGGGCAATGGTGAATAGGCGCTGTATCACATGGTACGGAAGTAAAGTAACCTTTGAAAGACTACAGTTCCAACAGTGAAGCGACTAACGCGGAAGAATCATAATGCTGTATTGGGTGTCGTTCAAGTCTCCCGTTTGGGAACGGAGGATACTCACCACAGCTGATAACAAGCCATATTAAATAAATGAACGATGCGAACTCGGGCTATTATTCATGATGGACTGGTTCAGTTTTGGTAATGCAGGACAGATCATTCGGCATACAAAAGTGATGGAGCACTGATTACATGTTCAAACTGAGAAATCACAAGCGAACATGTCTGAATTACCGCTGAAACTATTACTCCTTGATCATGTGCTATGGAAATATTACTAACCGAAAGTGTGTGACTCAGAAAGCACAAAAAAGGGAGGAGAATGGAAAAACGACCATAAACAGAAGTCTAACCTTTCTTATTCATTGGTCGCTTTCGAACACAGACACAAATCTGGTGGTCTTCAATTGGATCGGTATTGGTGAGTGGCCTATAGTCCAGAGTGCTTCGGTATTCACTGGAAAACAAACAGAAAAGGGGGAGATGAAGAGGGGATAGTAGTGCAAAGACGAGAACAAGCTTGTAGGCCAGTCTCGCGTATAATTAGCGCCAAATGATAGAGTTCACGAATTGTGGATTTTAGGTCCTTTGCTGAAAGTGAAGACGTCCGTAAGGTTTATAGTGAGGACAGCAACGTAGTGGATCACGTTTGCACATTACGGCCTGCCCAAATTAGTTATACTAAGATCCACTAGTTCGACGGAAGAAAAGCGAATATGAACGATATGATCTTTCCCAGAAGATATGGGGTAACGTGCAACGATTTAGTGGATACAAAAATGCACTTTTATTGAGTTGAACTGATGAGAATTCTTCGGTTTATTAGCGCTTGCGACTGCTGATCAATGTTATGCCCCGTAAAAACAATTAGAGTGAAACTTTTGATAACGCAACCACAAAACCGCGTCCGTACACAATCAAAGCAATGCAGTAAATAAACTACAATCTCACGACTAGAGGAACATGGGTCAAGGACCCGGTTGGAATCCGATGAACGTCAATACTGATGACCATATGAGAAATCAGATGATAAGAGAATGACTCCCCTCCCGGTGTCTGACAATACGTTTCAAAAGAGAAATGAATGAAATATCTGAAATTGTGTCGATGTGGTTCACGTGACTAGAACGTGGCATAAAAGCTGAGAACTATTTACCAATTAAGATTGTTGATGAGGTTGAGATTAACCTCAGTTTGCGCTTAACTGCAGCCTGTGGTTTGTTACCTGTTTGGGTGAACCAACGATGATTTTTTTCGAATGAACATGTCACGATCTAGTATCAACAAAATTCAACATCAATCTCTAACGTCGTCAAATAGACAATACTGGTAAATGGGCTTTATATATATATATATATATATATATATATATATATATATATATATATATATATATATATATATATATATATATATATATATATATAGTGGCAAAAATGCATTAAAGATGGACAGAGGACACACTTAGACACGAAACATACTTAATCATCATATGGAATTCGTAGCTCGGATTTGACGGGTCTAAGTCAATCTGATCGCGAAACGCACGTTGAGCGGCACGACGTTCTTCACGGCGTTGTTTGATCAATTCGATTTCTTTTACACAGTTTGATTTTCGAGCAGCAGCAGTACCGGCTGCGGATTGTCCGTTAACCAAAGTTGTGTTGATCCGAGCTAATCAAAATTGCCCGGCAGACAATAAATAAGAAAACGACATGTGGTCATAATGGTCCTCTCAGATAAGAATCTTACACATGGAAGAACGGTTTTGGGGAAGAGTCTATCAGTATGTAAACCGAGTACTCCAGTGAGAGGAAAGCAAAATAACACTACATCCGCAAATTGTTTAGCACGGTAAGTTAGGTAATTACTGCGTTCATCTACGTTCAAAGTTGACCTTACACCTCAACGACCCGTGGGTCACCTGTCCACAGTGTCTAATATTAACTAGTTATTCTCAAGCTGTACCTAGTTCAGCAGTTAATCTATTTCTCGCTGGACCGTCGGGTCTAATTTCTTGAACAATCAGACACCGTGGACCGATTGGTCTGATGCATCTCACAGAATGTGGGTGTCAAACGCCGATTCGGTAGATTTCAGTCAGACCGCCAACTTATGTAATTTCACTATTACTCCTTTCATATTCTTATGATTTTTAATTACTTGCCGTCAACGTGTAGCAACAAAAGCAACTGCACTCGTTCCACGGGTAATAGCTGAATGAATTGAACAAAACTATTGCCCAACTACTGGTGTCTAGAGCTCACGTTCAGGACGCAGTTCCTATCGTTTTGAGCACGAGAACTAACTGCGCACCATTACACTAGATCCCAGTCAAAATTCGGTTGTGCACAGATCGGTTTGGCGGTGCCGTATGCTTGAACAGCAACAAACTGAAGCACCGATGCTCGTCCGTCGTGTCTGTGTATGCGCCCACGGAATGCAAATCATCTCAGTCGTAGGACGAACTCTACCACGACTTTCCCAGCTGCTTCGAAAAGTGAGCTCTACGGACTTACTGGTGAATCTTTACGATGTCCACCGAAAGTCAGCTGTCTCGAGGATCCCGAAAAGCTCAATGGAGACCCGCTGCAATCCCGGCCGATCCTACCCGATAACAAAGATCGCCTCATCCAACTGTGTTCTGACCACATATTGCTTTTGACAAGTAAGAACTTCTGCCATAAGAAGCAGTGTAGATTCACATGGCGTCCTCCTGCGTCTTCACAACGTTACACTCAGATTGACCACATTGCCACTGGTCACCACTGGCGCGAATCAATTGAAGATTGTCGTTCCTTTTTGTCTACGCCCGTCGACTCAAACCACGCCTTGGTACGTGCTCGCCTCTGTTTACGTCTCCTGTCCGTGGTCGCACCAACATAAATCTCACCCGTCAAGTGCAGTTCCTTCTAGACGATAATCAACCATCTGCTTTTCAGATGGAGCTGTCAACACGGTTATCGATGCAACTGGATGTCTAGGACCCAGATAAACGCTGGCAACAGATCAAGGAAGCCTTGTATGCCGCTTCCAGTGCCACACAGGACTCTGGTTCAAGTAGGCCTCACAAACGATGGATACTTTCGACATCAGGCTAAAACAACAGGGTAGCAATCTTCGGGATGCGTTTTGCAACTTCAAGGGTAAAATCCTGCTGCCGGACTGGGTTCGCTCAACAACAAACATTGTGTTGGCCGGGGAAGCTCTAGCTAAAGTGAATACATTTTGTTACCTGGGCAGTTACATTTCACCAGGTGGACAGATAACAGATAGTGTCATCCAGCACACAGAAGACGCGTTTGGCCTTTGTCAAACTCGGTCATCTGTGGTGCTGGCATGACATCCGGTTGTCTGTCAAAGGTCGAATGTACGATGTGGCCGTTAGGACCATTCTTTTTTACGGCTCACAGACTGGGCCGTTAAAGGTAGAAGACAGACGAAGACTGTCGGTGTTCGAGCACCGATGTCTTCGCAGCATTGCCCGAATTTGGCGGGAATCTCGTATCAGCGATGCTGAAGTTCGATGTAGGATGCTGGGAACTAGAGGTCAATCTCTGGATCAAGTACTGAATCTAAAAAGATTAGGGTGGTTGGGACATGTTTTACGCATGTCCACTTATGTAATTCCTCGGCGTATGTTGTTTTCCGATACAGACAGTGGTTGGAAGATAGGTTGAGGTGTCCAGTCTTTGACATGGAAGAAACATGAAAGCCTTGATCAGTGGACTTGGCCACGTAGGACGTGTTAGACTTCCAGGTTGGGGTCCAAGCGACCAACCTACCAGATATCTGGAGATATTAAGTGATATGGCTAGGTGTAGCGGTCAATGGCGTAGATGCATTCGAACTCTTTCTTTGTCCTTGTGATTTCCGCTTCCTGTCTTGCTATCGACTTTACCCACGTCACGCCTCGATTGCTTAATCGCTCTCACAGGCAATGCTGAACGGTAGCAACCGAAACGAGACCGCAGAAGCGTTAGGTTCATTATTGTTCGAACTGAATTGAATTGTAACAGTATCTTGCATTCTAAAGGTTCAAAACGCATACCGAAAATGGCTACGTTGTTATTCAAGCTGTCCAGGAAAATTTGCAATTTACCTGAATCCTCACCTAGAAGAGCTACATCGTTCAAACACTCTTAAGGTCTGACACTTTTCTACCTAGGAAAGTTTACCGCCACTGTCGTCACATGACACAAGGGCGGTCATAAGGACCATTTCAATTACAAGGTCAAAGAGCAAAGGAGAGAGTGGTCAACAGTAACGTACCCCATTTCTCGTCGTAAACTCGAGGTAAATGGGGTGGTTGATAGCAGTAGTATCTTCGAGTTGGCAGATTATCACCGCCTTAGGGTATCATCTATCTTCCGGATCTCCATCAAGGTCCCAGCTCTTTTTTGTGGCTCCACAAAGCTGCAGCATGCCTCATCGGCCACACCCCAGCAGACAATTCGACAGGTGTCCTAAACTAGGTTGAGGGTTACCGAGGTCCAAAGCCTCAGCGAGACGGTGTTTAGCATGCGGAGACAGGTACCCCCGAATGAGCGGACGGGATGTAGCGTAATCAAACGGCTGTGAAGGAAATCTATCGAACTACCAGGGTTGCATGGAACTCTAGGTTGAATTCAGTTAAACTGAACGGCGAACGAACCCTAGGAAACCACCGACAACCATGTATCAACATATTGCTACCTTGCAGTCCGCACTCGGTTGTGTAAAGGCTAGAGTTGCGCCTTTCGAAAATTCCGAGTAGCATAGGGACGTCTCTTGTACTAAATATTCATGAAACGGGGTGATCATGCCATTTGCACGCTCTGTTGCAGGAACCTTGCTGCAAACCGTCAAGCATGGCCAGCCGCGATCAGAGACATTCACGAGGCCGGCATATCCTCACCAAAAAGCCAATCGCAAATAAATAAGTAAACTCGGATGGAAGATCACTATAAAACCGAACTCGGCTTCGGCTGTTCGTATAGAGACTTTATGGTAGGAACGAGTTCCTCTGATAAACCTATCAGCAAGAGGCAGTGCCAGAGAACTGTGCGGTCGGCTGAGTCGGTCGCCGCTTTCAGATCAAGAAAAACGGAGATGGTAGGCATTTGGAAGGTGTATCTGAGCTCTAAATTTTGTCGAAGAGTGAAGATGCGATTATTACAACCTCGACCAGGTCTAAACTCTGTTTGATTCTCACGCGAGCACTGTTCGCTAGTGTTAGATAACAGGTGGAAAAGAATTCCAGCGAGCAGTCTAGATACGATGCTAACCAGATTCATTCCCGTGGTTTTCACAGAAGGCCCTGGAGTCTTCCTTATTATTATTCAGTACGACCACCGAACGACACCAAATCTTTGAAACTTGTTCCCTATCCCATATAAGATCCAGGAGTTTTGCCAAATATAGTGACGATGCTAAGTCGCTGTTTTTGAAAACGGACGAAGACTACCCAACTAGCCCAGCAGCCTTTTAAGGTAGCTTATTTCACCGACAGAGCCTCCTCTGTTGACAGAGGATTGGTATCTACATCCAGAACTCTAACCATCGTGCTAATTAGCAAACCTGCCGTGGGTAAAGACCAACTAAAATGTTATTTGAAATGCTGCGCCAAACAATCTAGATGACACTCCTGAGTCTGAATCACTGAGTTATTCGCCCCGTTAAACAGTTTGCTAACACCCGGTTTTCGCTGACCGGTGTTTCTAATTAAACGAAAATGGTTGCGGTTGTTGCCAATCACCGCAGTGTTTTTCATCTCCTCACATTTCACAATCTACCACTGCACACAGTCATTTCTCAGGCTCTCCAACAGTGGTGTTTAATGTATTTCCGGGCCTCAACATACCCAGAATCCAGAGGAAATGATCCTCGCCCATCTGACAATGCAAATGAGGATGTAGATATTGGAAACGCAATCGAGATCAGTGTTTTCAAACAGATTTTCTGTCGTATCATGAATGTTACCTTCAGCCCAAAGAATACAATTCGAATGCAAACCAATGAAAACGAGGGCTCGAGTGGTTTGGGCCTGTATCACCTCGAATTCCGAAGTCGGTGGTCATATTGGAGATAGGCAGCGAACTACTACCACTCGGCTCGTAACAAAACGAAGACCTATTGAAGCCCTACGGGATTCTGCACTCTAAGTCTTACGGTCATGGCTGCTGGTTCTTTTGATCGTTCAGTGAGCCTTTGAAGTTATGGGATATTTATCCCTCTCAACATATGATAACAGAGGTTGCTCCAGTGGAACAATGTGGATCGAAATACTTCAGAGAACGGACCACTCATACCAGTTTAAACAGATCTTCAAGGTAACCGGACACTAACTATGCGACGAAAGTGACTATAAGCAAACATAAGCTTAGTATGACTACCCATCAGAGAGAAATTAGAGAAACGGAGCATTGTGTTTGACTTATAGCTTCAGCGCTGCGAAACAGTTTGTAACACAGTGGCCAGAACATTGCAGGTAAGCATTTTTCCGGGTAAAAATCGTTTCCTAAGCACAGGTTAGTTGAACGACTGAACTGTCGTTTAAAATCATTTGGTGTGTTGCGATCGACGGTTAGAGCGCGTCACTTGCCAAGAGGACAGACTTTCGACAATCGAAACCGATGCGCTATTTCTGAAAGTTGAAGCAACAAAACTACTGGAGTTTAGCCATCTGCATTTACTTCATAGAAACTCATTATTTAGGCTATCATCTATATGATTTTCCCAAAAATTCGTAGCCGGCAACATGTATCTGAATAGTTGCCAGACAACGATTAGTTGTCCATACCGGGTGTTTCTCAGTTTATTGTTTACAAATGCACGATATTGAGCCCGATCAGGTTTGGAGTGCCAAGGTCTCGGTTGCTATCATTCAAGATCACAAATAAAATGCATGAAATCAATAAACAACGCAGCAAAGGGTATCTGATTATTCGGTCTAGCAAACGACCGTACACTCCGCGACAAATAGCCGCACAATGGCTGCCGCCCGCTATCTTGTAGTCGGGTGCTCAGCTCAATTCAGTTTAGTTCTTTTATTCACCTCACAATTCTTTGCCCTGGTTTTGGTTGCTACCTAGAAGTATCATCGAATGGGAAGTGAAATTACGCGGAGCATAAAGACCAAGGAAAGGTAACGGTTAGGATTCTGCAGATAAGGGAGTTTGATTGCAATTACGCCCTGACCGCGACACCTGTTCAGATCAGTGGTGTCTCTAATTATCCACGCGGCGTCTCGTGGAGCACAGTCAAGTATAAGGTTCTCGCACCATTAGATCACGCCGTGTACTGGCCACTTCAACCTGTCCTCCAACCACTATTTGTTTCAGAGAACAATCGAGGAAATTAGTCGGTGGGGATGCATAACGAACGTCCCCACGATTGTAATCTATTCAGGTTAAGCGCCGAATCGATAGTGGCTTCTAGTTCCCAAAACCCTACGCCTAACTTCAGTATTTCTGATACGGCAATCCAACCATATTCGAGTAATGCTGCGAGGAAATCGATGCGCAGGCACAACGGCCTTCACACGTCTTCCCCCCAAAAAGACCACGCTAATAATCCGAATAGGAACCAACAGTGTGCACTCGACCAATGATGAGCAATCCGATGTCACGCGAACACCAAGTCAGACTCGAGAAGACGTCATACATAGTGTGTTGATCATGACACGTCCGAAAACACAACGCAGAGAAATATATTGAAAACACGCCTGATGGTGAGCACTCGCACCCGTGGACTACTTTGAATGTTTAATAGTCTATCTACCTGCGTTGGTCAAACAATCATTATGGGGAAGGGGGTTCAACCCTTCTTCCCGGGTTCTAATCCTGCTTCCGCCGACGGTCACTCTTCGATTGGCAGCCTGTAATTGGCCGTGATCCCCTCCCTGAAATATTGTACCATTATTACATAATATAAATGAAGCAAATAAAGAGGTAAAAGGTAATAATACGTGATAAGAAAACCCGCGTTTGAGTACAGACATATCATCCATCTGCAGTGATGTTTCTCAGCGGTACGATAAAATCCTCCCGATTGCTAAGTCGGTCGCAAACGACGAACTGTAATTCGAATTAGGATCAAATTCTCAACTCTAAACTAGACTGGTACGCTTTCTGTAGGTTTTATGTGACAAACACCATTTATGGGTGCCATAAAAAATCAACTGAACGAACAGTTCATGAATTCTTCCAGTGCCCTCAAGAGAAACTTAAATATTGAGAACACATTTTCTTCACATGATACCAACAATAAGGAATCGATAAACACAGCACAGTGATCTAGCTGCTTCGATTATCCGGTTTCATTGAGAGAAACCGAAGCATGGTTCCAGAGGAAATAAGTCAAACTCATAGTGATCAGCCGAACAGAACACGTCAAAGTACCGGTTTGGCGTCGCTGAAGTTCAGCGGTGGACGGCGCTCGCAAGTTGGCGGCGACTGGAGTGGAATCTTCAACCGGTTCCATTGTGTCTTGCTCCATCCACTCACCGTTCAGGCTGCCCACGTCAGGTTCACGAGCCAGATCAGCCAAATGTTGCAGATCGTCAGGTTCATGTTGACGTCGGCCGGTGGGTGTCGTCTCTGATACATCCTCGTCCATCGGAACTTCGACTGTAGCTCGCTGAGGATGACTGGTACCCGAAAATGCATGACCTGTATTGTGGGTTTCCGAACGCGAAATGATATTCAAACGACAGCAAAAAAGTACTAAATGTTGCATAGTGTATGCAAGGTTTCCTAATACAATTGCACTCTAACTTGAACCCAGTTAAAATGTACATTACCACCGGAATAGAAACGGTATAATCAGCACGTCAAAACAAGGCAGTGCGAGATACGCAATGGCGGACGGCTACAAACACATGACACGAGGGTTAAGGTCATGAAAGGGGAATTTGTCGTCTGTTATATTAGTGAATCGTGGATAGGTGTGGAAAAGAACCATTGCGTTCCTCTCGAACTATAACTCACCGGAAGTGTCCGGATGTCTGATCTGAGTCACATCATGACTCGCGTGAACGGAGGCAGCATTGGTGCTCAGAACTGGCGTGGCTGAGGTCGGAACATTGAAGCCATGTCGGCTTTGACTGGTCCGATCATCAGCGTATCCGGATGTGAAAACTGGGCGGGAGGGAGCGGGAGTGCCTGCAACGTTTGGTCTTAGAGCAGTCTGAGCTCGGGTGGACGGAGCGTTCAATCGGCTGGGGATAGAAGAAGGTGCTTCAAACTGGGTGATATTTTGGCCGGAGGAAACAGACGTTGTGCTACCAGTGGTGGTCACATTGGTTGGGTGAGAAGCATGATGCTTAAAGCTTATGGAGGCCGCTGAAGTACGCGGGTCACCCAGAGGCCATGGGGCTGCTGCGGCTGCTGCTGGTCGATGTTGTTGACTGGTTGATGGTAGGATTGGATGAGGATCTTTCTGAGACTGCGGCCGATTGGCATCTCCTGTACCTCCAACTTTATCCGGAGAAGTCTATGAATGAAGCCATACGAAAATATTGGGAATAGTAATAAATGAATGTGGATCATGTCTGAGCCTATTGCATGGAAATCGAACTTTGATCAGAACAAAACAGAGACTGTATTTTGTTGATTGCATGCCCAAGTATGACTTCAGTGGGAGGGGTAAACCCCATATTTTCGAGGGGATAACCGACAATCTGACCACGAGACTCAGAATGGAATCCCACATAAGATCCCAATAGGTGAGCCGTGGTAACAAGTCGGTGACAGTAGATTGATGCCTACCACCATTTCAAAATACTATTCAATGAATGTGAGTCAAAATAAGTATTTCTAGTATTTTTATGTTTTTGACGAAAAAGTGAACTAAGGATTCAACTGTCGTCAAATTCATAGTTATCATTGGCCTTGGTGAGACGGTTATAAATCATTGACATGAGACACGGAGCAATCTATTCGATGGAAGACTCGCAACGGTAACTGAAGGGAATTTATGAGGATAGTAGTTCATAACGTGAAAAGTTAGTTACTTCGAATAGCTTTTGCCTGCCTCACGTGCATGTAGAGCATCTTTATTTTGTAGTCAAATGTATCAAACGTTTTGTCTGCCATGAAGGAGACGTTTGAATTCGTGTGCAGTAGTAATTACCTTATGTGCGAAGTAGAAAGAGAGTAATTTGACTGTATTAAGTTCATATTTCATAAAAGTTTCTATATTTTCTCACGACAAGAGTACTAAAACGAATATACGGTTAGAATCAACCAGCACATCTCGAACCCTCCACAACGACTGGCTGATTTGATTATCCATATTTGTCGTTCAATACGACAACACAAGGTAAATAATAACAGACACTGTCACGATCATCGACGTAAAATTTAGACTCCGTTTTCAGGAACGACATGCCACCACACATGCGGTCTATTGAAAAAGGGTTGGCTTTTCTGTTTTTGGGTCACGTACGAACACAATGTAAGGCGCACATTTTATGGCTTCAAAGTCCCACTGAATTAGCATAAATAAGCGGCGAATTGAGCATGATACTTCTAATGGTGAACCACATCAGGCCCCCCCCCCCCCCCCAGGTCAAGCGTGGTAACGATCTAGTTGTCCGTCGTCAATGTGACCGGCGATAGCGGAGTTTGAACCTCTGAGCACTACGGTGGTAGGCGTTTTTACCACTCGACAACAGCCAGTCTGATAAGCTAACTAAAACGGTTACTCATTCGTAAGTGACAATTCATTAAACTCATGACTTCTATATCCTCTATAGACTCTTCTTATCAGCGTTGTGCGGCAAACAGCATGATTGAGACTCGTAACAGCTGAGTAGTGTTTACGCCAGTTTGCTTCGGTACAAAATGGTACACTTACCCCAGGTCGGCGAAGGTTTGGATTTAACTGGTAAATGGCTTCCAACTCGATCTGCAAAAATGACAACGAGAGAATGTGAGTTTAATAATAGTGTAAAGGCAATAGGTTATGAAGACTATGGAAAACCAATCGATAATCCAAGGTCCAAGAAACACAACATTTAAGAGGTGCTACTGAGGGGAAAATCCTCAAAATCCACCCGAACGGTGCATGTGATTTCACGATCAGACTGCGCAGGAAACCTAAGAATGGTTGCTGGTGAATGATGAGTAATTGCGAATTTCTAATTGCAGAGAATAACGATCAATCGATCTCAATTTGTTTCAGTTTTACCAATCAATAACCTAACACAAAATGCAGTGCATATTAAAAGGCTTCGTTGTTATTTCTTAACTCAGTGACAAACACAGAATAGGAGTTGAGTAGATACGACAAAAAACATTTCGAAGACTACACAGATGAGCAATGGCTCACAGTGAAGCTGTTCTAGTAAGCATGATACATAGCCATGTTGCAAAGTATCTAGTAATCCCAACCACAAAATTAAACACAACTTCGCTGGCTAAATTCAATCCTCGAGGATTCGATACTTTCTTCCTACACCGGGGACCGACTATGCCTATGTGTCTTTTAGACGCAGCTCGCCTTAACAAACAAATGCACATCGAACTGGGAATGTGTTCAGATAAGGCAACGAACCTACACAACGATTAATCTTGATTATTTCACACCAAACACAAGATATTCATGACGACAGTACTCAACGTACCACCGAATGCAAGCCCAGCAGAAAAACAGTGGATGATGACCCAACTGGCGGTTAGAGGTGCTTTAAAAGGATTGGAGGAAACCGGAAAAACGTTGAAAAGACTGGACCTCAGTTGTAAGCCATAGCATACGAAACCCGGATATCAGGAAGTGGTGAACGCCACAGACTGTAACGGGAGGCCTCGAACTCCGCTGGGGATGGACCGAATTAGCTGGGAGCAAATGGAGATTACAGCAGAGATCAGTGACTTTGGTAAACTATTTCGCTTCATTCGCAACATGCCGCATAGCCGCTGCAAGCATGAACTGTTCCTGCGCGACGCAGCCGGTCAGCTCATACCTGAGCAGAAAATAAGAATCGAACGATAGGTAGAACACTATGATCGGTTGCTCAGCCGACCTTCACACCACACGACGGACCTACAACCCTCAGCTCTTGCAGAGGTGTACGATGTCAGTTGTGATTCGCCGAGTGCCACTGAAATCGCCAGTTATCAACCAGCTGAAGAACATAAAAGCCGATGGAGAAGACCGAATACCGCCAGAAGTCTAAAAAGCAGCTTGTCATCATTGGTCAACAGACTACCCATCTTATTTGGCTCCGTGTGACGGGAAGAAGTGTTTCCAACTGATTGGGGCACGTCTATTCTGTTGTTCATCTCAAAGAAAGAGGGTAAATCAGTGTGCGAGTACTATAGGGGGATCAGTCTGATCAACATGGCTGCGTGCTGTAACTCAACCGCTTTTCTGCCGCGCCCGACCGAGCCCAGGGAGTTTCCGCCGTGGCAGAGACTGTATGGATCCCATTTTCACACTGCGTCGAACACTGGAGCATCGCCACAAGTTCCAGAGGCGAACCGTTGCCTGTTGCACCGACTTCCTGGCCGCTTCCGATTCAATTAACCGGGAGTGCCTCTAGGTGATAATGGAATCCGACGGGTTGCTTGATAAACTCGCAAGGCTTCCGAGCTGATACTATCTGTCCACCACGGCGCAAGTTTGTATATATGAGAAAGAATCCTCGGAGTTCGCATTCACTACTGGCGTCCGACAGGGTTGCACTCTTTCCCTGGTGCTGTTTAACTACGCGATCGATTGGAAAATGAAACAGGCACTGACTGACTACCCTAGTATCCAGCTGAGCCAGGAGATGCACATCTAGGGCCTAGAGTTTGTGAATGACATTGGTGTTAGCGGACTCCTCTACAATGCTTCAACCAGTCTTCGATGGTATCAATTTATTCTCAAAGTCCATCGGGCTAGAAGTAACAGAACATAAAAACGTTCCCAGAGTCATCAACTCAACAGCTGTCCATTATTGACCAACTGATCGAGTGCGTTTTATTATTCAAGTTTCTAGGCTGTACGCTGCTTCCAAACAGCCAGGCGAAGGGCGAAGTAATACTGCCGATAGACAACGCTAGGAGAGTGTTTCTCCAGCTACGCCGAGCGTTGTGGACCCGCAGTGAAATTAGACTTCGGACTAAGGTGCGTATCTACCGTGCCGCCAAATGCCTCGTACTCAGCTACGGCTGCGAAGCCTGGCCACTGAGAGCCGAGGACACCCAAAGGCTGGTGTTTTATCACTGGTGCCTGTGGAGAATACGGAAAGTAAATTAGCGTAACAGAGTATCCAACAATGAAGTCAGGAGACGGTGTTTTGAGGTTGGTGAACGCTTCATTTTACTCCAGTGCCGTCGACTGCGGTAGCTGGGTCGTATTCTATGGCGACCCGAGACGGAACTAGCCGAAGAAACACTCCGTCACGAATGCTGTCCTGGACGGTACTGTGCCCTTGGTGGCCAGCTTAAAACTTGAATAAACACAGTCAAGAAGGATCTAGAACGTCTAGGCTTACGGTCAGTCTATGGTGCCCGCCAATGGAAGAAAAACTTCATCTCGGTCTGCACCGAACTTGTTTCCAACCGCCGCGCATGATCACTTAGGATGCGCGATCTTCATGGAGCCGACTCATCTTCTAGTCGCGTAAAAGTAAACTGCGGAAAGGGTCATAAGACCTAAATCACGTTGTCTACTAATTTCAAACGTTGCCGTTTATTGTCCAATTACGAGGCTATTGTTATCATCAGGTTTGGAGTTTATGTGCGCAACAGGTGGGGCAATTATTAACAAAAATAAATAACTGAATGTTCATTTCCCTGGATCCCGTTGGTGCTACTGCTCATGATTTCCAGGTAATTGTTACCGTTGTCCTTTGTCACACTATATATATATATATATATATATATATATATATATATATATATATATATATATATATATATATATATATATATATATATATATATATATATGACGGTCCAGATGAAGCATGGTACTAACGCAACAAGAACAATTACAAAAATGGAGGGAAAGTAAAAAAAAATATGAGGCAGTCATTGGACTACTTATTTCCTACATGGTCCAATGCGTAATAAGCTGTTATACTACTCGATCGCTTAGTCCGGAGTAGACTCCGGTTTCGGAGATTTTTTAATTATATGCTCGCGCGTGAATGCAGTGTAAGGAGCATACACTCACTGCCTCAAAGATCCATTACACAAATAGGGAAAACCGGCAACCTGAACGTGAAATTTGGAGTGGAAAACCACACAAGGTCACAATATGTCAGGCGCAGTAAGGAGTCGGGTGACAGTAGATTATTATCTACGACATAAAATCGCAGTTCAGTTGTAACCGTTTCCTCTCGAAAGTCTCGAATTCGGTGATCGCATAGTTCGTTCGGATTTTTTCGAAACGGTATTTTTTCCCCTCTGATTTGTGCTCGCGGTCCGAAAACTCCGCAACTGATTCAACAGTTGTACGCATTTGACATTAATTAGTACAGCGCACATGACCGGTTTCGCGATTATTAGGGATCATCAGAAATGCGTGCCTAGTACTGCCCTTCCTAGATACCTTTGAGCATGTACACTCCGTAAGTGTATTAGACACTGCGATTTCATTTGTTGCTTCAAGAGGGTAAATAGATGAATAATAACAGACGACTTCGGGAGCACCGACTGTGGTCAGTGTTAGCTTCGTCATACGTTCACGTTAACGCAAGATCTGACCATGATGTCCGGTCTTCCAACTATACTCAGGACGCGTACAGAAGGGTAGAACTGTTGGGGTGATCCCTTTTCCTCCTCCGTTTTAAAAGGTACCATTCTCTGCATCTGGACTCGCAGATTCCAGTCAGAATGTTAATCTACAAAATTGTTGTTACAAAGCAATGTGATTTTTCCATTTTTCTACCAAATTTAAAAGATTTTTCGTAACGCCGTACAATTTTTTATTTCCCTCTATTGCAATTTTTCCACTGTGACTTCGGGTTTTTGATTGGTCAATTTACAGACTCCGCAAGGTGATCCAAACAGAATACATAAGTGGTAGACCTTAAGACTTAATGTGACTTGTGCTGGTCGTTGCTAATAAATGCACGGTACTGATTCGTGTTCAACTTTTTTCCGTAGCTAATGGGTGGGTTAGCGTGATTGAATTCTGCACACTATGTCCGAGTTGTTGTTCAAAAAAGATCCATTTTTTGTGGGATTACAGGTCATGCAGGTTCATTCCAAGTGGAACTATATCGTTGCAGTGATCCAGTCTACCGTTGCCCTGAGATGCCACGGGTGCTGTGAAATTTCTGTATTGTGTCCTACTTTCTCTGTATTATGTTCTGCATATGGCGCGATAACATCCGTACACCTTCTGTCAACTCAGTCTCAGTGAACTGACACGCTTAGTGTCAACTGTGTGTAACCGGGTGTTACAGCCAGAATACTGATAGGTATGTGCACAACGTGTCCGGCTCAAAACAGGTGCTGCCGGGGTTCCCTCAAAGGGTGGTTAACACATTTGAAACATGATGCTGAATTTCATCATTGCTCGCGTGGTATTCGGAAGAAATGCGGTTGATGCCGCATCCATGGTCGAATGTGGAAAGCAGCCAAATACCCACACAACAAGTCAACTAGGTGTTGTTACAGTAGGACTCACCAGTGCGCCGCGTTCTTGCACGCCACAGTCGGATGTGACTTAAAACGAAGCACAGGGAGCAAAAGTAAAACCGAGAAAGGTACGTAAAGTCATTCAGACATAAACATCGGAATAAACGCGCGCCACTGACAGCGGTGCATGGCAACGTCGCTTGTTACCAAGCAACACCTGGTAGGCGAGCCAGCTCAGTCCATCTCGAACAACCATCATTCAGGCACTAGGTGGGGCAGCTTTCATCGCCATCCCTCAACGGCAACCTCTGTTATATTATCATCCGCTGTATTTTGTGCAACCCATCATCAAGTTTCTCTATTTACATCTCAGCCACTATATGCCTGTTGTCAGTCAAGTAATGCGCTTAGTACTACTCTTTGATTCTGCTGTTCGAAACTCTTAATCTGCCGCTGTCATGTTGATAACAATTTACTTGACTAATAACAAGGATCCGTCTATCATCCAACCCAAGTGATTTGATGTCAATCCGAACGCACCGGATGCACCCACTCGATGGAACCACCGGCTCCGTATTCTGAACATTTACCTCAAAGATATAGAAGCCGCCAATCCGGATAAACGGAACACTCATACACTTTGTGGATTCATCTGCTTACGACTACATCTCGGAATGTATTGAGTACGGGTCCGCCATCGAGACACTCCAGAAAATCTATCTCCGACTTAAAAACGCGGTATACGCTCCATATCTTCTGGCAACCTGTAAGTAAGAAAACGGGCAGGACGTTGAACAATTCTTGCAGAAACGTAAACCCTTAGCAAAGGATTGTGGTTTCAAAGCAGTTACCGCGTTGCAACATACAAACGAATCTATACGGGATGCTCTAATCTCCGGTCTGCAGTCTTCGACAGCCGGAGAAAAACTTCTAGCACAACACGAATTAGGTCGTGATGAGGCGTACGAAGTTGCCAGATTTCTAAAGCTGGCTCATAAACAGTCACAATCATACACAAACAGTCAATCAGTCTTTTGTTGTTCGACCCCCTTCAGCTCATGCATACCTATCACATTCCATACTCCTGCCAGCACATCTGTCCTGGCAGCCGCTGGCCAAACATGCTACTTTTGTGGATACAACAGACACCCCCGTTCTAAATGTCCAGCCCGGGAAGCAACTTGTAAAGCGTGTGGCAAACTAGGCTATTTTCAAAGTGTTTGTAAATCTAAGCCCACAAA
The DNA here is from genome assembly GCA_948099385.1 of Fasciola hepatica. NCBI lineage: Eukaryota > Metazoa > Platyhelminthes > Trematoda > Plagiorchiida > Fasciolidae > Fasciola > Fasciola hepatica. The sequence continues at coordinate 28,695 of CANUEZ040000169.1, forward strand.
AAAGCACGTCAATTCTGCCCTCGACCCCTTGTCATCCAGTCCCAAACTGTTTATCACGCAGCCACCAGTATTCTTGTTATTGGGACACCTCTCCAAGCAGACTGATACTGGTAGTTCTGGAAGCTACATTTTCCCTACAGTTGTACACACCCACAATCGGGAACTTCAACGTACGGACTCAAGGATTACTATGGTGTCTACCTCACTGTCCTGCTCTATCACGGGTTACTGCTGTGTGTCTATCCAATATAAACATGTGATGTACAAACAATTCAAATTCCTGGTACTAACAAACCTGTGCGCCAATGTACTACTTGGACATGATTTCCTCAGTCTCCATGATAAGGTCGAGATAACTTTCAGTGGCCAGCGAGGCACCTTCTCCCTCTGCGGATTATCCATCGCAAAAATGGAATCACCACTTTTATTCTCTAACTTATCCTCAGATTGAAGACCAATCGCAATCAAGTCACGGCGCCACACCCCAGAAGACGAATGGCTTATACGCCTCGCAGTCGATCGCCTACTGAGAGGCGGTATCATCGAACCCTCGATTTCTCCATGGAAAGCTCAAGTGCTCGTAACAAGGAACGCTAATTGCAAACAACGCACGGTCATTGATTATAGTCAAACCATTTACCCCTTTACCTACTTGGATCCGTGCCCCCTACCACGAATGGATAAGAAGGTCGAGAATATTTCATATTACGAACTATACAGCACTCTCGATCTCAAGAGCGCCTACCACCAAATCCCAAAAGTCGAGGCAGAGGAACCATACACCGCGTTTGAAGCTTGCGGAAATCTGATCCAATTCCGACGCATCCCCTTCGAAGTGACGAACGGCGTCGCCTGTTTCCAACGTACAAACGATCAAGTAATCAAAAACGAGGGTAACCGTGACACTTTTGTGTACATCGAAAACGTCACTATCTGCGGACAAAACCAAGAAGAACACGACCATAATCTTAGTACTTTTCTTCAAACGATCAAGCAGTATGGAATTACGCTTAATGAAGCCAAAACCACTACTTCATCTTCGGAGATCCATCTTCTAGGTTTCCAAGTCCATAAATGGGTGATTAAACCGCACCCTGAAAGAACACGGCCCATTCAGGAGTTGCCACCTCCACAGGATGCAAAAGCACAACAACGAGTTGTGGGAATGTTTGTTTACTATTCACAGTGGATTCCATCCTTTTCCAACAAGAATAATTCACTGGTGATAAACAGTACATTTCCGATCCCAAGACATGCTCGAATCGCTTTCGAGACCCTTAAGAAGGATGTCCAGAATGCTAGTTGTCACAGTGGACTATGACACACGACTAGTAGTTGAAACCGATGCCTCTGATGTGGTTATTGCTGCATCACTGAGCCAAAACAAGCGACCAGTTGATTTCTTCTCCCATACAGTGATGCCTAGTGAGAGGCATCTTTCGGCAGTCGAAAAGGAGGCATACGCTATCATGGAAGCGGTGCGAAAATGGCGGCATTATCTATTTGACCGACATTTTAGACTAATTATCGACCAAAGATCAATCGCCTTTATGTACAAAGGGACAAAAAAACGTAAAATCAAGGAAGACAAAATCCAGCGATGGAGAATTACGCTGTCTGAATTTAGCTACGATATAATCTACAGACCCGGTTAAAATGACACAGTAGCTGACACCCTTTCTCGCAACGTTTGTGCAACAATCGCGGCCACTGGGAAGCTGCGAGAACTTTATTATTCGTTGTGTCACCCAGGTATCACGACGATGGCCCATTTCGTTGGAACGAAAAATCTACCATTTCCAGTCGAGCATGTCAGACGCATTGCCTCTTACTGTCAGGTCTGTTCTGAGCTTAAATCAAAATTTCGTAACCCCCCCCCCACAAGGACGACTATTAAAAGCCACGCAACTGTTTGAGGAATTGAGTATTGACTTTAAGCGCCCCTTATATTCACACACTCACAATTGGTATCTGTTACAACTGTGGACGAACATTCCCGTTTTCCATTTGCATTTCCATGCTCAAATGTCTTCATCTACCGTTATAAAATGTCTCTTGCAACTGCTTTCCATTTTTGGTACTCTAGCATTCATCCATTCCGATCGCGGCGCAACATTCATGTCCACAGAATTCACGGATTTCCTACATGACAGAGGAATACCGGTAAGCCATACAACAACTCAAAACCCGCAACCTAATGTACAGGTTGAACGCCTCAGCGACGCCTTGTGATAAGCCATATACCTCGTCCTTAAAATGAGGTCTCCCACCTACACACTGGAAATCGGTACTGTTGGACGCCCTCCATTCGCTGCGATCGCTCCTGTGTACCGCGATTAATAGCAGTCCACACTATCGACTGTTTCGATACGCTCGCTGTTCAACAACCGGAACGTCACCACCATCTTCGTTGACTGTCCTGGGCCCTGTCTTTCCGAAACGACAGGATAGGTCTTCAAAATGCGACCCCCTGGTAGAAGTGGAGCTCGTCATGTGCAACCCACAGTGTGCTCATGTTGCGCAAGCAGATGGCAAGGAAGAAACAGCGTCACTTCGTCGGCTAGCACCCAAAGGGACCGAATCTTTGGAGGGAACACAGACCGTTAGCGAAATAAACGAATTCGTGAATGGACGCGATACCACCCTCGAGCGACCAGTTAAACCTGCTTCCGATCATCCAAGCTTGCTTGAACAACAAAAAAGAGTACACTCCCAATGTTTTGTACCGTCGCACCAACTCTATTGAGAACTTAGTTCTGCCTCAGAATCATTTTCGTCTTACTGGTACAGAATACATTGTTTACATAAGATATGCGCTCGTCATAACCAAAACCGTCCATAAAAGCCTACTGGCCTACTGATTGACCTAAACGGCCCATCTGGCTGCGCACAGAATGGTTGATTTGGCTCTGGTCGAATGTCAACCGCTGAATGATCCATTGATCGCCTGACTGGCTCTGATATTATCGGCGATTCTGGCCAGCCGCTCATGTGCTGTCTGCTTCATTGAACCAGGTCGTCTATTAGCAACGAGCTGGGCGCATTCCCTTACACCTACAACTTATGAAACAGAGGCGCAGTTATACACAGATGCTGTCACACTCAACACATTCCCTACTGTTGTCAAAACTCCGAACGAATCACCTTTGATTACAGCAGGAGTGATATTTTGTGCAACGCACCATTAAGTTTTCCTATTGACATTTCAGTCAAACAAAGGGCTTATTACCACTCTTTGATACTATTATTCGCAACTCCTAAACTGCCACTGTCACGTTCACAACAACCAAAATCAAAAATTTAAAAAACAAGAGTAAGAGAGAACCACAAATAGTGTCAAGTCGACAGGGAAACTGTATGAACACAAGAGCGTCACTGATAGCAACATCGAGCCATATCCTCCAACGTATTCAACCACTGAGCTGGTGGCTCACTTGAATCCTACCCAGGAATCCTAACACGTTTCAAGTTAAGTTCACTGCTTAGGCTTATCATAACTCTCTTCTATATCACCGACGGGTCACACTTATTCATCTTCCAACCATTAACCCTCTCACTGAACAGTACGTGCCGAGGAATCCCATGCGGGGATATGCGCAGCACGTGATCTAGTGTTTGATCTAACGATTTGGTTGGTGTGCCCAATACTCCACGCCTAACCTCAGCATTGCTCATAGGGTGTTCCCACCAGATCCGAGCAATGTTCCAATACCGACAACCTTCGTATATCCTCTATCCACAGTGGCCATGTTTCTGAACCATAAAGAACTGGTACGACTGTTGCAGCGTATCCTCGAACCCTGACAGATAAAAAATGGCATATCGATGCCACAGATGACTGAGGTTGGCCAATGTTGAACGAGCCTTCTTTGTACGCGAAGACGCTACATCTACTTGGTCTATAATCAACCCGGATACCGGAAAGTTTGATGCTGCACCAACCCAGTCCTACAACAGCATCTTGTACTTTGAAGGTGCAAAACGCATACCGAAAATTGCTATGTTGTTATTCAAGCTGTTTAGAAACATTTGAAGCTTACCTGAATCCTCATTTAGAAGAGCCATGTCGTCTACACATTTAAGGTTTGACACTTTTTCATCCGGGAAAAGTTCAATACTACCATCCTCGCATGACACAAGGGTGGTCATTAGGAACATATCAATCACGAAGTTAAAGAGAAAAGGAGAGAGTGGGCGACCGTGAAGTACACCACTTCTCGTGGTAAGTTCGGGTGGAAGATCACCGGAAGTTCGAACTCGGCTTCGACTATTCATGTACAGGGACAAATCTAGTGGACTCCGATCCGAAAGCCTACCACATACAGGTCAACTGGCTGGGTTTTTATGTCACCTTTTTGTAGTGTCCAACCAACCGTTGTTGAAATCCCTGGATCTCAACTAAGAAGAGACATCAATTTTCCCTTTTTACGAGTTATTTTCACACCTTGTTTCCACGGCACATGCTGGCCTGCTTCTAGTGAGCACCTAATGTTTTCAACCCGATTGCTCAATTCCATGTTTGTCAAGTTCCACAAACGTATGTATTAACACGTAATCGTCTCACGCACGACTCTACACTTCTTTATCACGCAACTGCCGAAGCGTGAGAACTGGTCACTGCCATACAAAATACACTGCTGGACAACACCCGAAAATGAACCGTTTCTACTTTTTGACATTCCTATTCAACTGCAAAGCCAATGGTGTTTTATCCTCAGTTTTGATAACCACTGCTGGTGGTAAAAGGGTAGCATTCCCTGCTGTCTCCTAAAAAAAACATCAAGATGTCAAATAGTCACATAATGCTGTGAAATGCACCTAGATCAACATATTACCACTGTAAGCATTAATAAAACAACTACAAATACAAAACAAGAAAGCCAGCAGAGAAACTGTGCTGATAATGATGAAGACGACAACCCCCAAACAATTGCATTCTAACCAAAATGTTTGGTAGTGCGGTAAGTACATCACATCAGCAATGTGAATCATGGAAAGCAGGCATAAATCCAGAAGTACCGGCAACCTGATCTAAATTTCGACTAATGTTCACTTGAGTACATGTGACAGTAGCCATTAGTGATTGATCAAATCAGGCTGAAACCCTTTACCAAATTATTTGCCAAGTGATCGATTGTTCAAAAGATTCACTGCAGGTCGACAATCGAGGGTGATCCACGCAAATCACACTGATCGAAATCGACCGAGCGGGGGCGTACAGGAGTCATCGTGTGCAAACAGGTTAAGGTGATGCATTGTCGTTAAACGTTGAATAAAACTGGTAAAGAAAAGCTAGTCATGTCTTTTAAAAAATAAGTGCAACTCTGGCATAGCATAGTAGGGATGTACATACAAACGCCCACAGAAGAAACACATCGATTCTCAGGAATAAAGAAATGAAGGGCGAAAAATGCGCATCAAAAGTGGGGTTACATGTGAAGAAAGCTGACAGCATATGATATATTAATCAATATCTAGTTGCTCCATTAGGAACTGTAACTCAAGAACTCACACAGCACAAAGTAAATACGCCTAATCGACACCAACATGTGAATTACAGAATGCCACAGAAACGAAGACCAGATAATAATTCTTGAAGAAACCAGATTTACCTCTTTTCCTTTGGCTTCACCACGTTCATACCATTCAACGGTAACACTTTTAGTGTTCACATTTATTCCGCTGACAATAGCTGAGTGAACTCGACCTATTTGGAGAAAAAGAATTTGTAAATGGGAAAACAGTGTTCCGATAGTAAGGTAAACTGTAAGAGATACACCAAGTACAATAGGTTGACATCCTGAGGACTGTTATAATACTATCGTTTCAGGTCCGCTTTCAAAATTCAATATCGTAAGATTTTGCTTGTCGAAATCGAGTGTATGGCATCCCTCGCGAGAATTCAGGTCTCATCCAAACCTAAAGCACTATCACAGTGAAACCGTGCCGTGACTAGATGATTTAATGTGCTTCCGCGACCTAACAAGTTACACTGAGAAGCTCACTTAAACCGGGAATTAACGAGGCTTCAAAGGTGGAACGCAATCCAGTCTCTCATCAGCGATCAAATATTCTGATAGCACCCGTTTTATTGTTCCGTGAATAAAAACAACCGAGAAAAAGTAACACGTCATCGGCTGTTACACAGGTCAACAGATATAGTGCTCCCAGTACCAAGGGGGGGGGTTATTATTATTATATATGTTACGATGAGACAGCACCTTGGCGTGGTGTGATGGCTTGCGTGCCTCCAAGACCCAAAGAGCTACGCAGGGTGGTTTTCTTTTTTCACTATGTGCTTGAGCATGGATGCAATGGAAGGGATATGCATTCCAAGGCCACAAAGACCCACTGCATTATTAGAAATAATCGGCAACCAGACCCTAACACTTGGAGTGGAGAACCACATAAGGTTCAAATAGGTCAGGTGTGGTAACGATCCAGACGACATTGGAGATTACTGTCTGTCATGAACTATACGAAGAGAAAGAATTCCATACTGCATCGGTCGTCGTGCAGGATAATCAGGGCCGCGCTGCCCGTTGCATCGAGCGGGGTGGGTAGTGATAAGTGAGCTACTGCTCAGAGTTCCCTCTCTTTTATTCAACCTCTGTCGTCTGTCTCCAACCATTTTCTTTGCCCCATCTACCCACCCATAATGCTCCCACCGATAACATACCCGATACTCGCGGTGGTTCATTGTCAAATAGTATCGTAAGTAATCCTCTGTCTGGTAACTCACATTTTCTCAAGCCTCGTCAACCTCTGAATCTTGGCTCCTTTAACGTGCGAACACTCATACAGGCTGGTCAGCAGGCGTGCCTAGTCCTCACAATACATTCTCTGAAGATTGATGTCTGCTGCTTAAGTGAAACGCGTATCCAGGATTCAAGCAGTGTAATTCAACTAACTGCTCCTGGTATCTTATCGAGGTATTTTCTGCGCACTTCAGGAGACGAAGTAGCTCGAGCTGCGGGTCAACGTGGTGTAGGAATAGTCTTGACTGAGAAGGCTGAGGCTGCCCTTTTAGACTGGATCCCTGTTAACAGTAGTTTATGAGACTGTGAGACTCCAGGAGTCAGTCGGCGTTCAAAAGGATATTGTTGTGTTAAGCACAACTTGCTCGTAATCTCGGCATACGCTCCAACGGACTGCAGCTCTGACACACAGAAGGATAAATTCTATGATGAACTCACCACTCGTTCGCAGGAGCCGAGGTTCTGACATTGTAGTGCTAGCTGGTGACTTTAGTGCACAAGTTGGCAAACTTGGTGCATCAAAAGCTTGTTTAGGTGGGCGCTGTGTTTTACCAGCTCAGCGCACAGAGTTTTGTGCAGACAGTCGGTTATTCTTGTCTTGTACGAATTTCCGTCACAGCTCGCGTCGCACAGCGACATGGCGCTCTAACTCTACAGGCACTTTGAGTCAAAATGATCATATCGCAGTAATCTACCGGTGGCGCAGTTCTGTTCAGAACAGTTGATCTTACTGGTCCATGTACGTAGAGTCGGAGCATGCATTAGTTTTAATGCAATTATCTCTTCAGCACCATGGTCATCGTCGCAAACCGCAACCCCGGTTAGCCGTGCAACGTTTGTGTGATCCAGAAGTACGCACCCGTTACGAGCAGAAGTTGGCACATGAGCTAGGATCCACGACGAACAGTAATGTAGATGAGCATTGGGCCCATATCCAGCAGGCAATGCACATGACAGCAGGTTTCGCCTGTGGTCCTAGATCCGATGTCCGTCAAAGACACTAAATTTCGCAAGAGTCGATCAGGCTACTAGAGCAAAAACGTCAGCTCTCGAACAGTAAGGAGGTGAATAAGATACGAAGGAAACTACAAAGCTAAGTTACGAAAAGCCTGAAGAACGATCTCGGAAATTGGTGTGTCAAGGTAGCCAAAGAATGGAAATAGCAGCTGCTTCAGGTAACAGTCAAAGACTTTTCAAACTTATTCGTGACACCAGTGGACGGCGAACCCTGGTCAGTGAAACAATGTGCAACAGAAATGGAGAACCCATTCATGGTAAACAGCAAAGGCTGGACCTTTGGGCCGAATACTTCAAGGAGCAGTTTAGGTTGCAGCGCGCTAATGTAGTTACTCCTGTGTCAACAACTGCGATTCCTTGGGAAGTATCACTTGAACCCCCATCGGTAGAGAAAGTAGAGTCGAGCATTCGATTACTCAAGCGAGGGGAAGTGGCCGGTCCTGACGGACTCTCACCAGTCCTTTTCAAAGTGGTGGCCGTACACTGATTAAATCACTTACCACCTTGGTACATGGCGTTTGGATGGAGGAACGTATCCCGCTATTATAGAGTAAGTCATTGATTATACCCATCTTCAAGAAAAGAATATGCAGTGACTGGTAAACATCGTGGGATTAGCTTAATACCGATACAGAAGTCAATAGAATTAGATTGCACGATGTATTCCAGACCATTTCGCTGCATCTTCACTAGTGCATACTGCAGTCAAGATGATCATCTATAAATAGTAAGTTGAACGTTCACACGAGCGCAAAGGCAAAAGTACAAACACACACACACACACAACTAATAGCAAATAAAAACGTTACCTAGGCAAGGCTTCTTGATGAGGTCATATCGGGTACGTCGGACACTTGGTTGTTCGTTGAAGTCATTTTGGCCTCTGTTTTCGCATTTTCAGCCGCATGACGCTCCGTGCTTAGTGACCACTTACACTCAATACGACTAATACCGTTGAAAAACGCAACCGTTTTCTTTTAGAGTTTCAACTTTCTTCCGGAAGAAAGTCATTTGCGCAGTCGACAATCTGCCTAGCGCGCTGAGTACTGGTATTGTTTGTAGCTTAGATTGCAGGTTTTCACAAGCTGTTGGTCGCTGAGCTCGGCAATTACGTCGCTAACGTTTCACCAACAGGCGAGGCGACACTGTCAGTGCGCGTATTGTGTGACACACTGTTGTGGTTTCTCGTCGGAACAGAAACATCAGACGGTTCGTTTACTTTCTGCATTGGTGCATTGGACTTAAGCGGATGGGATAAGTTAACGTTGTTCAACAAAATTCAATTAGAGCTAGGTTCTCCCTAGCTATGCCGTTAAACCGGACCCGAAAAATTAAGAACGATAGTGGATGTTTCACCAGCCAACACAAAAATAATTTCATTTTTCAACGGAATGATCAGATATTTCAATGTATTTGATGCGAACCATCCGGCGAATAACCTCGCACTTTTGTGCTCTGGTTTTGATTGCTGCTTCGCAGCATTGTTAGGCGAGAGAAGAACGAATAAAAACGAAGACAACTGAGAGAATGCTTTACAAGAAAATCACGCAAACGAAGAAGAAACTCGAATGTGACAAAGTCACTAACCATGACAACTGGCCGCGCCACCCAATGCTTTCAAACATCCGATGGGCAGGTCTCGTGAGCCAAAACCTGGAAGCCTAACACGCCCCCCTCGGCCGAGCTCAGCGGGCAAGGTTTTCACGTCTTTTTCATGTCATGGACTGACCACGACCTACCCTTCAACTTCGGAGTACCTCAAAAAACAGCGTGCCCCGAACAAGTCCTTACGTGGGCATGTGTAACACATTTTCCAGCCATCTTAACTTGTTTAGGTTAATATCCCTCTTTCATCTTTTTATATAGTTTTATCATGTAACAAGGGTACAATATTTCAGGAATGGAGCCGCGGCCAGTTGCAGGCTGTCAGTTGAAGAAGTAACCGGCCGCGGATGCAGTATTTGAACCCGGGATAAAAAGGTTGAAAGTCCCGAACACCACTTGTTCCACTAACTGACCTCGAGTACATCCGCTCTCCTACAAGTCTTGTCGGGTAGATGGAACATGACAAAAAGCTATTGCCCTAATTAACGGTCGGCCACATTCGCCACGTCACAGAGCCGTCAGTGGATTTGTGACGTTCTTGAACGGAGCACGCTAGCTAAGCGGAGGTCTCACGACTGCTTATTTGGTGAGGTCACTTTATTCACGGATATTTACGAGAGCTGCCGTTTCCCTATCCGCGACCTGGAGACGTACCCAGTATCACATCTCTGCTTTGTCCGAATTGAACAACCGCGACAGATCTAACTACCGTAGTTTAAATTTGACTTTTGATGGACAACCGGGAGTCGCATGAACTCAATAGATTGTGAGGGTATGGACTGACTCATCGTGGGTAGAGAACGAAGTCTCGTTAACATTCAGCACGTCAGCTCCTGCCAATACCGAGTCCAACGCTTGAGATGACGGGACCACGAGCGACCGGATATATCATGGATGGAATGAGAGGGGAATCCTATCAAGCGGCGTTTATCCTCAACACCAACCCATTTGAGAGCTTGGCCGCCAGCACCAGTCGGATCAATACGTTTTGTTCGAAGACTGGTTTCAATGATCAACACCCTGTATAACCATTTCGTTTTACGTTAGTTAAACGAGATTGTTCGCGAGCAAAGAAGCGTTCCTTTTCGCCTTAGTAGGACAGCTTAGAACACAGGTGGTTCAAATTAACAGAAGCTAATCGTACTTTGTCTATCTGCGACGACACTTCATCCGGCATCCGATCATCGGTGAGACGTGTCTAACCTAAGAAACGGAACTTATCTGATTCAGCAATGCAATGTTTGCTCTAGGGTCAATCCGGTCCTGTAGTAGAATTTCGCACTTCTAAAATACAAAACGCACCCCAAACAGTGCTACACTACCGTTTAGACTCTGTAAACAAACTTGCAACTTACCTAAGTTTTCAGTCAGAAGCACAACATCGTCCGCGTATTCTGAGTCAGTCAATGAACTGCCTGAGCATAGATCGATGCTGCTATTCTCACACAAGGATAGAGATATTTCCATAATAATTCCAAGTCCAAAATCGAAAAAGAAGGGGTGGGCAAGGGAAAGCCTGACACCAATTTACGGGGTGGTCTCTGGGGAAGGATCGCCGTAAACACAAACTCGGCTTCGGATTTTCGTTTAAAAGAATTGGAAAAGGGAACTAAATTTCTGTGATACATGCTTTGATGAGAGGCAGCTCAAGAGAACTGTGCGGTTGACTGAGTTGAATGCTGCCTTCAGGTCAAGAAAGCCATATGTCCCTGTGAGCCTGAATTTATCGTATGTAAATATGTGGTCGATATAACCCCGACCACGTCTGAAACTGGCCCGATTCTCACATGTGCACCTTTCGCGAGTGTTGAATAATGAACGGATAATAATGCCGGCGAGCGGTTTTCATACTATATTTATCAAGCTTATTCGTCTGTGATTTTTACAACAGACCGCGAACAGCAGGCTGGATTCCGCCCAGGTCGAGGATGCATCGACCAGATTTTTACTCTTCGCCGACTACTTGAAACGCGTCACACGCACCACCGACTGTCATTAGTGATTTTTTAGACTTGAAAGGCGCTTTCGATTCAGTTGAGCGAGCAGCACTTTCCAGTACTCTTTATCGAAAAGGTATGTCCCAGAAGTTCGTGAACCTAATGAGATCATCGTATTCTCATACTTCTGGCCGCGTTAGAGTTTACGGTGAACTATCTGGTCGGTTTGAAACGACCAGTGGTAATCGGCAGGGATGCCCTTTGTCTCCATTCCTTTTTAACTTCGTCATGGACGAAATGATGGAGAGTGCGCTGCAAAATCTTCAGGATGTAGGCGTCCAACTAGGAGATAGTGAAAAGCTATGTGACTTAGATTACGCAGACGACGTTGTCTGCTTGTTCGAATCCACGGAACATGCTAAGCGTGCACTAGATAATCTCGCAAGAGCTGTAGCTCCATTCGGCATGCGTTTTGCACCCTCAAAGTGCAAGGTGATGTTACAAGACTGGACGTCAACGATTCCGAGCGTGATGCTCGATGGGGAGGTGCTGTCAGTTGTCGACCACTTCATCTACCTCGGCAGCAGTGTGACGACGGATGGGAGAACAGTAGTAGAGGTGAGCACGCGGATATCCAAGGCTCGAGCGGCGTACGCTGGACTGAAGCACTTGTGGCGCCGACCTGATATTTCACTGAAGTTGAAAGGTCGTGTATACTGTGCCACTGTGCGTTCAGTTTTGTTGTATGGTTGCGAAACTTGGAGTCTGCGTGCTGAAGATATTCGTCGTCTTGAGGTTTTCGACCATCGATGTTTACGTAGTATCGCCAGGATTGGGTGGAATAGCCGAGTAAGCAACGATGAGGTCAGAAAACGAGTATTGGGTACTAATTCAGAGAACGTTCTGTCACAGCGTATCCAACTTAGTAGACTTCGTTGGTTGGGACACGTGTTACGTATGGCAAACGCACGTCTACCGTACCGTGTCCTATTCTCCGTTTCTCATAGGGAGTGGAAGAGACCACGTGGAGGTCAACAGATGACGTGGCAACGAGGAATGAGGAAATGTACAGCAGACTTAGGAAAAGTAGGTGCTTCACGTCTTCGTGGTTGGGGTCCAAAAGATCCGTCTACCAGTTGGCTGGAGACACTGAAGGATATGGCTACGAACCGCGAACGGTGGAGATCGTGTTGTCACTTTCTATCGAATCAGAATGACTGATTGATATGCGTTTGTACAGTTAAGCTGTGTATTTCATGTGTTGTCTACTGGGGCATTTATTCCTTTTCCCACCCATGTAGGTCCAGTCCCTGTTCATCTTGTATATTCATACTTTCTAATTCAACGTGCAACATGGTGAGAAAGGCAGTGGTCAGTGGGGCTTGCCCTACTGTTTAACGCTGTACAATGATAGTGATGATGACCAAAGTGACCGGTGAAGGCGGCTTACCACCTCCGAGGTGGTAAGCAGACACTTTAAACCACTCGACGTACACCGGAGATGCAATCATGCCTGACAGGTCAATGGGTAGAGATCAAACGAAGTCCAGCCTCAGAACTGGTTGATGAGCAACATCTAATTCTGGCCATTTTGCCCCTGGAGAGGACATTCCAGCAAATGAACACGAAAGGAAACAGTTAACCGGTCCAAAAACCTCCACTAGATGGATGTTGGAGTGGAGCACCTGGAGTTTCTCTGGTCGGTGGGAGAAGTCATCGAACCTTACTGGACAGCTATCGCCGGACTAAGCTGAACAGCCCCAGGTCCAAACGATGCTGTCCCGTTCACGTTTCGTTTGCTCTATTGGATGAATCGGGGAAAGAATTGAATCCGAAAAGCGGAACGATAACAAAGCACCAGCGAACAAAAGACAGAACGCATGTAACCACGGGGTGTCACATGTCAGACCAGAAGAAGTTCCTTCACGGGTGCTCCGGTCACGTTCCCGTGCTGGATTGCCGCCCTACTACTTTGTAGGTGAGAATTCCGGGTCAAAGGCTCCGGTTAGGGTTCCCAAAGAAAACACTTCTGTGGTGGAGGCAGCCGCGAAGTATGACTTGCCCAGAAACCTCCAACATTTTTACTGTTAAGTGTCTCACCAACTTTTCCTCCCTTAATTTAAGATCAATACAAAACGCCATGGGTAATTGTGGCTCTGAAGAAAGCAGTAGTTCAGGAGTTGGGCATAAAGTGACTTCATTCCTTGATCCTAAATGTTCACTTCACTTGGCTGCCTACAAAGTCCGCTCACCATGTCAGAAATGGCAACAGGCTGCCCTCGCACGAACTCTCAAAACTTTCAAAACAGATGTATGCCTTGTCTCCGAAACGCACAAACAAGACTCCACTTCTGCGATCACGCTTTGCACCCCAGATACAACCTCAGCCCCTTGCTTCACTCTTCACTTGTCAGATGATCCGGTTTCCAGTGCTCGGGGCCAGGCCAGCGTTGGGACTGCCTTGAGAACGAGAGCTGAGTGTGCATTGCCAAAATGCATTCCAGTTAACATTCAATTGTGTGCAGTTTGGTTGGACGGTTCTGTGCATGTCAACAGCAACAAACTGAAGCGCCTACGCTTGTTCGTCGTGTCTGTGTATGCGCCCGCTGATTGTATTTTCACTAAGGCCGTAGACAAATTTTACCAGGATTCACGTCAACTGGTTCGAGGTGCGCGTTCAACAGACGTGGTGGTTTTTGCTGGGAATTTCAACGCCCACGTTAGATGTTTCGGAGATTCCGAAAAGCTTAATGGAGACCCGCTGCAATCCCGGCCGATCCTACCCGATAACAAAGATCGCCTCATCCAACTGTGTTCTGACCACATATTGCTTTTGACGAGTAAGAACTTCTGCCATAAGAAGCAGTGTAGATTCACATGGCGTCCTCCTGCGTCTTCACAACGTTACACTCAGATTGACCACATTGCCACTGGTCACCGCTGGCGCGGATCAATTGAAGATTGTCGTTCCTTTTTGTCTACGCCCGTCGACTCAAACCACGCCTTGATACGTGCTCGCCTCTGTTTACAACTCCTGTCCGTGGTCGCACCAACATAAATCTCACTCGTCAAGTGCAGTTCCTTCTAGACGATAACCGACCATCTGCTTTTCAGATGGATTTCAACACGGTTATCGATGCAACCGGATGTCTAGGACCCAGATAAACGCTGGCAACAGATCAGGGAAGCCTTGTACGTCGCTTCCAATGCCACACAGGACTCTGGTTCAAGTAGGCCTCACAAACGATGGATGTCTTTGACATCAGTTTTTCTGTCGGATGCTTGCAGATCCGTCCCTTCGGATGCCATATTCAGTGAAGTGCGCAAATCCCTGGGATGCCAACTGACTGGGAGCCTAAGAAATGACAGCGAGCAGTGGTGGATTGTGAAATATAGGGAAATGGAAAAGGCTGCGTCCATTGGCAATAATCGCAACCGTTTGACTAGAAGTACCGGTCCACGGGAGTTCGGGGTAAGTGAGTTAATTAAGGAATCTGACGGCTCACTGTTTCGCATTAACGGACATCGTCTGGATCGTTGGGCAGAGCACTTCGAGGAACAATTCAGTTGGCTCACTTCCACAGTGGACCTTCACAATATACCTGCCAGAGAAACCATGCAAGTGGATACCACTCCTTCCTCAGAAACGGAGGTTACGCTGCTGGACTGGATCATTCGACACCATCGTTTTCCAAGGTTTGCGGCGAAGCCTTGGTTTCCGAGTTAAAAAAAACTCCTCCAGGTAATCTGGGACAGTGAGCAGACTTCCACGGAATGGTGTGAGTCGGTGATTGTACCGACTTACCGACTCTTGTGAAAACCACACAGGAATTAGCTCGCTAAGTATCGCGTCCAAAATGCTCACCGGGCTTATTCTCCATCGATTATTCAGCGCCCGCGAATGACGTACGCGTAAGAACCAAGCCGGCATCAGACCTGGTCGAGGTTGTATCCATCACATCCTTAGTCTTCGAAAAAAACTAGAGCACAAACACATGCATGTCTACACGTATCCAAATTCTGCCTTTCTTGATCTGAAAGCGGCGTTCGATTCAGTCGACCGCATGGTTCTCTCGTTCTGCTTCTCACTGAAGGGTGTCAGATAAGCTTATTTCTCTTCCATTGCTTGTTTGCAAACAGCCGGAACCGCGTTCGTGCTTGCGGAGATCTTTCATCCGAGTCCTCCACGGAAAGTGGTGTTCTTCAAGGTTGTCCCCTTTTACCCTCCACCTCGTCAATTCTGTAACACAATTTATTCTTGAGATAGCCCTATCCTCGAGCGGGGATAGTAGCATCGATCTTTGCTAAGGCAGTTAACTGTCTGACGTGGAATACGCGGACGATATCGTTCTTCCGAGTGAAGATCCAGGTAAGTTGCAAGCTCTCTTAGATAGGCTAAACAATAGGGTAGCAATCTTCGGGATGCGTTTTGCAACTTCAAGGGTAAAATCCTGCTGCCGGACTGGGTTCGCTCAACAACAAACATTGTGTTGGCCGGGGAAGCTCTAGCTAAAGTGAATACATTTTTTTACCTGGGCAGTTACATTTCACCAGGTGGACAGATAACAGATAAAGTGTCATCCCGCACACAGAAGACGCGTTTGGCCTTTGCCAAACTCGGTCATCTGTGGTGCTGACATGGCATCCAGTTGTCTGTCAAAGGTCGAGTGTACAATGCGGCCGCTAGGCTCGTTCTTTTATACGGTTCAGGAACATGGTCAACAAGAGTGGAAGACAGACGAAGACTGTCGGTGTTCGAGCACAGATGTCTCCGTAGCATTGCCTGAATATGTTGGGAACAACGAACCACCAATGCTGAGGTTCGACGTCGAGTGTTCGGAACCAGAGGTCAGTCTCTGGATCAAGTAATAAGTCTGAACAGGCTAAGATGGTTGGGACGTGTTACACATGCCCACTGACAGACTACCCCGGCTTACGGTGTTCTCTGAGACAGACAGTGGTTGGAAGGTAAGTCTAGGTGGTCATTCCGTGACATAGCAAAAATATATGAAAACCTTGACCAGTGGACTTGGCCACGTAGGACGTGTTAGACTTCCAGGTTGGGGTCCACGTGATCCGCCTACCGGATGGCTGCATACATTAAGTGATTTGGCTGCGTGTCGAGGTCAATGGCGTAGATGCATTCGGACTCTTTCTCTGTGTTCGTGATTTCCATTTATTAGTTTGACTTTTGTATCCCTTTCACTTTGTGCTTCTATTCTCCTTACCATTTACTCTACGATGCTGAACGGTAGCAACTGAAACCAGACCAAAGAAGTGCGAGGTTAGTGGTTGAATAAACTGAACTGATTATTATTATACACCGACCTGAAGTCAGGCACGGTGCTAATACCACAAATAAGGAAGAGGGACGACAAGGAAGAAAATGTGGATAAAACATTCGCATCGTTTGGTAATCGCTGAGCTTGACGTTTAGGTCGCGAATAAATCTGCAAGCTCAGCGATCAACAGCTGATACAAACCATCCGTCTGAGTTAAAAACATCAGTATCTAAAATCATTGGGAATAAAACGTTCAATTGGTTGTTTCACCACAAGCATTTTTATACTTTTTTCAAATTTTTTCCCCATGTATGGGTCCCGGGAGTTTCTTAAACACACCGCACGATATTTGCGCCACTAACTTCGGTTCCGAGCCGTAACCTTCATTAATCTAGCCAACGACAACCCTTATCTCTTGAGCTTTGCCCGGGGAGTGGGGACACACTAGCTCAGGCTAAGGAAAAAGTCAACTTTATTTGTTATCTCCAGTCGTTACAACCGTTTTTTTAGTAACCCTTTCCTGGTAATGCGACCGTGGATCACCATAGTCGGGTAGGGTCCCAAATAGTCTGGTACTCAAAAACAAGCATTTTCGCCAGCACCAGACAACCGTGAAACATCCAAGCATTGGCAGTACGAAACCTCATGCAGAATAACTAACGAAACCACATTGGGCGGTATGAAGAAAACAACCAACTGAAGCAGAAGTATGATAATAGAGTACCGAAGTGCCAAAATATGCACTCACTGTCTTCTACTAGAAGTTGGGGATTCCCCACTGAATTCAGTTGCAATCTAGAAATGGGAGTGCGTTTCTTTGTTGCCAAATGAATCACTGATTGCTCTTACCTTCAAGAATCTCACGGCAACATCCGTAACCAACCAGTCAAATGGAATAGCTTGATAAGCATTTCATCTAATTTCCTCGTTGTCCACAATCTACTAACACCCCAATGCTTTGTAACAAAGTACGCAAATATTTTCGGTTTTGCACTCCACCGGGGTTGTATCGGCCGTGTCTTTCCCTTTGTGAGATCATATAACACTTGCAACTTCCGTGGATATGATGTCGATTTTTCTAAACTTCGAAGAGAAAATCATATCAGTTGACTACATTTTTGCCGTTGTATCTTGGTAATGAACGTGTCCAAGGTAATCAGGTAATCGAAGAGCCCGACAGTTCACAATCAAGGCCGTTGGGTGAACCGTTGAGCAGAGCACTTTAAAAAGCAGTTCAGTTAACCCACTTCCACAGTGAACCTTCCGAATGCAACTGCAAGACAAACGATACAGGTAGATATCACTCCTCCATCGTAAAAGGTTTTCCGGGATGTGGGTTCCCTGAAAAGTTATACAGCTGCTCAACCGAATGTGGAAACAAAACCTTAATCTTTGAGTTAACGATACTCCTCCGGCTGATCTGGTATGGCGAAAACAATCTCACTGAATGGTATGGATCAGCGATTGTACCGATTTGTAGGTGACAGGCCCTGTTTTTTGCATTTTTTTATTACATGCTTACGCATGAGTGCAGTAGAAGGGGCATTTTACATCACAGCCACGAAGGCCCACTGCACTATTGGGGAAAACCGGCAGCCAGACCCTAAGACTTGGAGTGACGAACAACCACATAAGGTCCCAATAGGTCTGTTGTAAAAATCACAGACGAATAAGCTTGATAAATATAGTATGAAAACCGCTCGCCGGCATTATTATCCGTTCATTATTCAACACTCGCGAAAGGTGCACATGTGAGAATCGGGCCAGTTTCAGACGTGGTCGGGGTTATATCGACCACATATTTACATACGATAAATTCAGGCTCACAGGGACATATGGCTTTCTTGACCTGAAGGCAGCATTCAACTCAGTCAACCGCACAGTTCTCTTGAGCTGCCTCTCATCAAAGCATGTATCACAGAAATTTAGTTCCCTTTTCCAATTCTTTTAAACGAAAATCCGAAGCCGAGTTTGTGTTTACGGCGATCCTTCCCCAGAGACCACCCCGTAAATTGGTGTCAGGCTTTCCCTTGCCCACCCCTTCTTTTTCGATTTTGGACTTGGAATTATTATGGAAATATCTCTATCCTTGTGTGAGAATAGCAGCATCGATCTATGCTCAGGCAGTTCATTGACTGACTCAGAATACGCGGACGATGTTGTGCTTCTGACTGAAAACTTAGGTAAGTTGCAAGTTTGTTTACAGAGTCTAAACGGTAGTGTAGCACTGTTTGGGGTGCGTTTTGTATTTTAGAAGTGCGAAATTCTACTACAGGACCGGATTGACCCTAGAGCAAACATTGCATTGCTGAATCAGATAAGTTCCGTTTCTTAGGTTAGACACGTCTCACCGATGATCGGATGCCGGATGAAGTGTCGTCGCAGATAGACAAAGTACGATTAGCTTCTGTTAATTTGAACCACCTGTGTTCTAAGCTGTCCTACTAAGGCGAAAAGGAACGCTTCTTTGCTCGCGAACAATCTCGTTTAACTAACGTAAAACGAAATGGTTATACAGGGTGTTGATCATTGAAACCAGTCTTCGAACAAAACGTATTGATCCGACTGGTGCTGGCGGCCAAGCTCTCAAATGGGTTGGTGTTGAGGATAAACGCCGCTTGATAGGATTCCCCTCTCATTCCATCCATGATATATCCGGTCGCTCGTGGTCCCGTCATCTCAAGCGTTGGACTCGGTATTGGCAGGAGCTGACGTGCTGAATGTTAACGAGACTTCGTTCTCTACCCACGATGAGTCAGTCCATACCCTCACAATCTATTGAGTTCATGCGACTCCCGGTTGTCCATCAAAAGTCAAATTTAAACTACGGTAGTTAGATCTGTCGCGGTTGTTCAATTCGGACAAAGCAGAGATGTGATACTGGGTACGTCTCCAGGTCGCGGATAGGGAAACGGCAGCTCTCGTAAATATCCGTGAATAAAGTGACCTCACCAAATAAGCAGTCGTGAGACCTCCGCTTAGCTAGCGTGCTCCGTTCAAGAACGTCACAAATCCACTGACGGCTCTGTGACGTGGCGAATGTGGCCGACCGTTAATTAGGGCAATAGCTTTTTGTCATGTTCCATCTACCCGACAAGACTTGTAGGAGAGCGGATGTACTCGAGGTCAGTTAGTGGAACAAGTGGTGTTCGGGACTTTCAACCTTTTTATCCCGGGTTCAAATACTGCATCCGCGGCCGGTTACTTCTTCAACTGACAGCCTGCAACTGGCCGCGGCTCCATTCCTGAAATATTGTACCCTTGTTACATGATAAAACTATATAAAAAGATGAAAGAGGGATATTAACCTAAACAAGTTAAGATGGCTGGAAAATGTGTTACACATGCCCACGTAAGGACTTGTTCGGGGCACGCTGTTTTTTGAGGTACTCCGAAGTTGAAGGGTAGGTCGTGGTCAGTCCATGACATGAAAAAGACGTGAAAACCTTGCCCGCTGAGCTCGGCCGAGGGGGGCGTGTTAGGCTTCCAGGTTTTGGCTCACGAGACCTGCCCATCGGATGTTTGAAAGCATTGGGTGGCGCGGCCAGTTGTCATGGTTAGTGACTTTGTCACATTCGAGTTTCTTCTTCGTTTGCGTGATTTTCTTGTAAAGCATTCTCTCAGTTGTCTTCGTTTTTATTCGTTCTTCTCTCGCCTAACAATGCTGCGAAGCAGCAATCAAAACCAGAGCACAAAAGTGCGAGGTTATTCGCCGGATGGTTCGCATCAAATACATTGAAATATCTGATCATTCCGTTGAAAAATGAAATTATTTTTGTGTTGGCTGGTGAAACATCCACTATCGTTCTTAATTTTTCGGGTCCGGTTTAACGGCATAGCTAGGGAGAACCTAGCTCTAATTGAATTTTGTTGAACAACGTTAACTTATCCCATCCGCTTAAGTCCAATGCACCAATGCAGAAAGTAAACGAACCGTCTGATGTTTCTGTTCCGACGAGAAACCACAACAGTGTGTCACACAATACGCGCACTGACAGTGTCGCCTCGCCTGTTGGTGAAACGTTAGCGACGTAATTGCCGAGCTCAGCGACCAACAGCTTGTGAAAACCTGCAATCTAAGCTACAAACAATACCAGTACTCAGCGCGCTAGGCAGATTGTCGACTGCGCAAATGACTTTCTTCCGGAAGAAAGTTGAAACTCTAAAAGAAAACGGTTGCGTTTTTCAACGGTATTAGTCGTATTGAGTGTAAGTGGTCACTAAGCACGGAGCGTCATGCGGCTGAAAATGCGAAAACAGAGGCCAAAATGACTTCAACGAACAACCAAGTGTCCGACGTACCCGATATGACCTCATCAAGAAGCCTTGCCTAGGTAACGTTTTTATTTGCTATTAGTTGTGTGTGTGTGTGTGTTTGTACTTTTGCCTTTGCGCTCGTGTGAACGTTCAACTTACTATTTATAGATGATCATCTTGACTGCAGTATGCACTAGTGAAGATGCAGCGAAATGGTCTGGAATACATCGTGCAATCTAATTCTATTGACTTCTGTATCGGTATTAAGCTAATCCCACGATGTTTACCAGTCACTGCATATTCTTTTCTTGAAGATGGGTATAATCAATGACTTACTCTATAATAGCGGGATACGTTCCTCCATCCAAACGCCATGTACCAAGGTGGTAAGTGATTTAATCAGTGTACGGCCACCACTTTGAAAAGGACTGGTGAGAGTCCGTCAGGACCGGCCGCTTCCCCTCGCTTGAGTAATCGAATGCTCGACTCTACTTTCTCTACCGATGGGGGTTCAAGTGATACTTCCCAAGGAATCGCAGTTGTTGACACAGGAGTAACTACATTAGCGCGCTGCAACCTAAACTGCTCCTTGAAGTATTCGGCCCAAAGGTCCAGCCTTTGCTGTTTACCATGAATGGGTTCTCCATTTCTGTTGCACATTGTTTCACTGACCAGGGTTCGCCGTCCACTGGTGTCACGAATAAGTTTGAAAAGTCTTTGACTGTTACCTGAAGCAGCTGCTATTTCCATTCTTTGGCTACCTTGACACACCAATTTCCGAGATCGTTCTTCAGGCTTTTCGTAACTTAGCTTTGTAGTTTCCTTCGTATCTTATTCACCTCCTTACTGTTCGAGAGCTGACGTTTTTGCTCTAGTAGCCTGATCGACTCTTGCGAAATTTAGTGTCTTTGACGGACATCGGATCTAGGACCACAGGCGAAACCTGCTGTCATGTGCATTGCCTGCTGGATATGGGCCCAATGCTCATCTACATTACTGTTCGTCGTGGATCCTAGCTCATGTGCCAACTTCTGCTCGTAACGGGTGCGTACTTCTGGATCACACAAACGTTGCACGGCTAACCGGGGTTGCGGTTTGCGACGATGACCATGGTGCTGAAGAGATAATCGCATTAAAACTAATGCATGCTCCGACTCTACGTACGTGGACCAGTAAGATCAACTGTTCTGAACAGAACTGCGCCACCGGTAGATTACTGCGATATGATCATTTTGACTCAAAGTGCCTGTAGAGTTAGAGCGCCATGTCGCTGTGCGACGCGAGCTGTGACGGAAATTCGTACAAGACAAGAATAACCGACTGTCTGCACAAAACTCTGTGCGCTGAGCTGGTAAAACACAGCGCCCACCTAAACAAGCTTTTGATGCACCAAGTTTGCCAACTTGTGCACTAAAGTCACCAGCTAGCACTACAATGTCAGAACCTCGGCTCCTGCGAACGAGTGGTGAGTTCATCATAGAATTTATCCTTCTGTGTGTCAGAGCTGCAGTCCGTTGGAGCGTATGCCGAGATTACGAGCAAGTTGTGCTTAACACAACAATATCCTTTTGAACGCCGACTGACTCCTGGAGTCTCACAGTCTCATAAACTACTGTTAACAGGGATCCAGTCTAAAAGGGCAGCCTCAGCCTTCTCAGTCAAGACTATTCCTACACCACGTTGACCCGCAGCTCGAGCTACTTCGTCTCCTGAAGTGCGCAGAAAATACCTCGATAAGATACCAGGAGCAGTTAGTTGAATTACACTGCTTGAATCCTGGATACGCGTTTCACTTAAGCAGCAGACATCAATCTTCAGAGAATGTATTGTGAGGACTAGGCACGCCTGCTGACCAGCCTGTATGAGTGTTCGCACGTTAAAGGAGCCAAGATTCAGAGGTTGACGAGGCTTGAGAAAATGTGAGTTACCAGACAGAGGATTACTTACGATACTATTTGACAATGAACCACCGCGAGTATCGGGTATGTTATCGGTGGGAGCATTATGGGTGGGTAGATGGGGCAAAGAAAATGGTTGGAGACAGACGACAAAGGTTGAATAAAAGAGAGGGAACTCTGAGCAGTAGCTCACTTATCACTACCCACCCCGCTCGATGCAACGGGCAGCGCGGCCCTGATTATCCTGCACGACGACCGATGCAGTATGGAATTCTTTCTCTTCGTATAGTTCATGGGAGATGTTGGACGGGTACTGCTAGGGTGTCCAGCTGCAAAACAGGAGAACAATTAGGGCTCTCAACCAAAGCCTCAATTCTAACGAGAAACTGTCCGCAAGCCGGTGGGGTGGCTGAGTAGAAGCCTATCTGCTTGAATAATTTATTCTTACACTGATTTTACCGACTGAGTCGCCTGCTCAGATCGACCCCAAACCTGGAGAACCATGAGACTGGACTTCGACTGGTCTCTACCCATTGTCCTGTCAGATGTGATTGCATCTCCGGCTTAAGGAAGCCATCCCGTATAGCTCTTTGGGTCACAGAGGCGCGCAAGCCATCACACTACGTCGAAATGCAATCTCGTCGTGACGGCGTAGTCCTCTTACTTCTTTCATACTCTTTCCTCCCTCATTTTCACCTTCCGAGATTGCCGCTGTGGGATAGCAAACAAAACCACCGCACTCAGTGCATAGTTAATGGTTGTCCGAACAGTACAGAACAGAAGTCACAATCTCCGGAATTCCCCTCATCCTAACATCAAAAACCAAGGTATATTTTCGCACTGCCATAAATAGTAAACGAAGTAACCATAGCTGAATGAGATGAAACCAAGGTGCTTAATCGATACGTATCTAAGGCCTGGAACGTAACCACGTTATATGCCGATGAAAAATACAGCCCAAGTTTCGTTGCCGAGATAGTGCATCTCAAGGGCTGTTACTCCTCATGGATTTACACTGATACCATCACACATGATTGATCTCAACTGTTATGGCACTGATGTCACGTAGGGCATCAAGTCCCTGGGAGTGACATTTATTCATTCACTCGGGTAATTGGAGTGTCTTTTCTAAAATGACGTCCACACTTGGCTTTTTCGTTGACTTTCTCTACATGTTTAACTCACTTCACTTCTGGTTCGACGGTGCTGCGATGAAGCAAGCAGAACTGAAGCGAAGACTTGGGCGTTTACTGACTCAAGGAACGAAATGAAATGAAAAACCATTTTGGTAAACCTTTTTCCTTACAGGTAACTTCAAAGCACTGACGCGATCTGCTCCCTGGACACTTGGTTTCGAGTGCCGTTTTTAAGAAACATTCTGACTTGAAATGGTTCTACCTCTTGCAGTTATCATACGATTGTACTAGGGCAAATGAACCATGGACTTCCACACAAATTCGTTCCCATCTCACGCTATCTCACGCTCCTTCGCTATCGCAAGATTATATGCTCGCCCACAACCCAGTCTGGAACCTGTCCGTTCTCTTCTTACCTCTTCAGCTGTTTTATGTGGCAGCCACGTTACTACACTGCAGAAAAACTGCCTCATTGCTGGCGCCATTTGCGACCAGACTTCCACTAGAACCATCTCCCCTACGACTGCTACAACAAATCACCACCGAGCCCGCCTTTCTTCAACCTCGCCTATGATTCAAACTGGCCAGCTTCAACGTACGCACGCTTATGCAAATCGGACAACAGGCGAGTCTAGCTCGCACACTGGAATCGTTCTCGATCGATGTCTGCTGTCTCTCAGAGACAAGACTGCAAGACGCAAGCTCCGAGATCGGACTAACGTCCGCAGCAAATTCCACCAAGTTTCATCTACGCCTATCTGGAGACCCGGACGCTACAGCAGCCGGCCAAGCCGGTGTCGGAATTGCTCTGAGCCCTAGAGCTGAAGCGGCCATGTCAGACAGGATTCCTGACAATAGCCAACTTTGTGCAATCCCGCTGCGAGATTCTTGGCGAGTGACTAGACACTGAGATCGCACACGTGACCCATTCGCCATTTCCGCCAATGCCTCCACAGACTACAGTCCGGAGGCAGAAGAAGATGAATTCTACCAACAGCTTCATATGCTCTGGATAGATATTGTGGTCCTCGCCGGAGATTTTAGTGTGAGTATCGGCCGCCTGGTAGCGAGTGAACATCACCTAGAAGGACAGTTTGGCCTGAACTCGTTGTTCGGACAATGGGGACAGATTGCTGATAATATGTGCTGATCACCAGCTTTTACTAACAAGAACAAACTTTCGCAAGTCCAAACGATGTGCCGCTACTTGGCGTCCTCTTTCCCCAACACAGGAATGGTCTCAAATCGATCGAGTAGCGATTAGCTACTGCTGGCACAGCAGCCTGTTAGATTGTCGCTATTACTGGTCAACCTGTCTCGACACTGATTACGCATTAGTCTGCGCTACGATATGCTTGCTATTTGAGGGCTCGAACAATTCGAATCATGCTCGCCTATGTATCGACAAGCTGAACTACCCTCTAGTGTTAGAAGCTTTCCAGACTACGCTGGCCCAGACACTGAAACTTCATCTAATGTCGATGAGCACTGAAAGCGACTGAAGGAAGTTTTACTGAATGCTAGCCTGACCAGTTGTGGTAAGGTTCGCCATACCCAGAGAAGTTGGATTTCTTCAAACTCCTTGTAACTGTCTGAGAGCCACTGACATATCTCTTCTGATGCAACAAACAACGAAGCACGCCGTGAACTCCGTTCGCGTTTGAGCAGTTTGCGTGCTGGTCGTGAGAAGTGGTGGTCAGAACGTCCCTTCGAGATGGAAGCAGCTTCTGCTTCTGGCAGCTCTAGAAAGCTCTTTCAACGCATTCGCGACACAGGACCGCGAAAAACAGGTGTTAGTGAAAGAATCCGCGAAACCGATGGGGCACCAATCACTAACCTGTCGCGCAGACTAGACCGCTATGCAGAACACTTTCACCCCCAATCTAGTCGGCTATCGGCTACTTCTACTGCACTTAGAACCCCTACACCTTCTGTGTGGCCTATTGTAGACAGACCCCCGAAAAAAGCGGGAATTCGAAAAGAACTACAAACCCTCAAGCGCCACAAGGCACACGGATCAGATCGTATTTCTCTTGTACTCTTCCAAGATGACGAGGTGGTTCTCGTGAGAGAATTGACAATCTTGTTCTCAAATGTTTGGGCGAAAGAAAAAGTTCCTGCGTCCTGGGATGAATCGACTATTGTGCCTATCTTTAAAAAGGGCAGCTGTATATTGTGCTCTAATCATCGGGGAATTATCCTGATCTCTTTCGCTTCAAAACTCCTGGTGTCCATTATCCTTCGCTGTCTTTCTCTCTTGTGTGAGATCCAATGTCGTGAAGAACAAGCTGGGTTTCGTCCCCGCCACGGCTGTACGGATCGAATCCCAACCCTTCGCCTTCTGCTTGAACACCGTTACGTTTATCAAAGGTCAACTATCGTCGTCTTTCTGGACATTGGGGCCGCCTTTGGCTCTGTCGATAGGACTGTCTTATGGACTTTTCTGTTGAAGAAAGGCGTGCTCCAGAAGTACGTTTCCATTCTGAAAGCTCTATCGGCAGACCTTGGGCAGAGCAAGGGTGTATGGACAACTATCCGAGTCCTTTGTCGTCTCAAGTGGCGGTCACCAAGGATGCCCTATTTCCCCGTTCCTCTTCAACTTTGTTGTGGATGATCTGCTTCAAAGAGCCTTTGATGGTATTGCGAACGGCGGTGTGGAATTTCTACCGGGCGCCAGAGTTGCTGACTTAGACTATGCTGACGGCATTGCCTTGTTGGGAGACGACCCCTAAGTCGTCCAAGATGTCTAAACCACCTGGCCACCGAAGTCACCGAGTACGGCATGAGCATTGCTCTATCCAGGTCCAAAACGCTCCTTCAAGACTGGAAAGGAGATTCTCTTGCACTCACTGTTTGTGGGAGACGCCTGGGAACTGACAGCAGCTTTGTGTACCTGGGCAGTTGCATTTTTACTGGTGGAGGTATCGAAGACGAGATCTCGCTACGCATCTCCAGGCCCGTTCGGCTTTTGCCAATCTAAGGCACCTGTGGCGTCGTCACGACATAAAGATCGTCTCAAAGGGTACAGTCCATAACGACGAAGTTCGCTCGGTACTAATTAATGGATGCGAAACCTGGCCAGCTCCGGAAGACCTGCGCCAGTTGACCGTGTTCGACCATCGGTGTCTACGATCAATCACACGAGTACGGTGGCAGCATCACGTCAGTAATGACGAAGTGCGGAGGAGAGTATTGGGGGTGGACTGTTCATCACTCAGGATAGTTGCTTCTCTTCGTCGGTTACGGTGTTAAGGTCACGTCTTACGGATTTCCGCCCAGCGTTTGCTTGACCTCGCTTTATTCCCGCTTGCTGGACAGGACCAGAAACGGCGGTGCGGCGGATAATCGATGACTTGGGGAAGTCAAAAAACTGGTTTCTCGTTCAGCCACAGTGGAGCCCTGTCGCCTACCGGGTTGGAGCAAGAATTACACCGAAAACGGTTGGCCAGATACGCTGGCGGACATGGCCCGAAACCGAAGTCAGTGGTGGAAATGCTGCATGAAATGCTGTGTTGGCTATCTATCCTCTCCCTTCCATATATAAAATCACAAACGATACGAACAAAAAAAAAACAATATATGGTGTAGAAAAACTTGGAGGAAAAACTCTCCAACTTTCCTGTTCTCCTCCATTCCGTACACTATTTTCACACTATACCGTGGTCTCTTTGGCAAGTCGTCTGTACCAGATCTGTGTTTGCATATATATATATATATATATATATATATATATATATATATATATATATATATATATATATAATATATACATGCCAGGGCAAGACAGTCACTTTTACAAGCTACATGCTTTCACAAACCTATTCATCTTTGAGCCTATTTGTTCTTCGGATGTATGAGCATGGTTTTCTAGTGTGTTGCGGGTCATTTGTTTTTGGGCCGTTTTTTTTTATTTTCGGCAGAAGTCAATGTCGTTTCAGTGTTCGTCCTGAATGGTTTTTGGACTTTTAATAAACCGGACCAGGTGATCCAACAACAATCCGAACACGTAGAAAGTATTGCTCGAAGCGGATACTCATCCTACACGATCGTGAGAACGTTATCTGCGAAAGAACAAAGAACTCTAGGGGTACATCAGTTCTTTGAGTCCAGTGAATAACGAAAAAATTTTCCGGATTTTGTTGTCCTACAAGACAGTATTTCTATACCTTCGCGATCGCTTCTCAACAATCAGCAGGCTTCACTTGTATATACATATATATATATATATATATATATATATATATATATATGGGGTGTATGGGGTGTCTGAGAGGAGTAGCACTTCTGAGATGGTTGACTGTCGTGTCCCTTGGGGCATCCTCCATCTCTTTGGTCTCCATCATTCACCCAACTCTCACCTGTGGCTCCGCGAAGCTGAAGCATGCATCAGCGGCCACACCCCGGCAGACCGCTCGACAGGCGGGCTAAACCAGGTTGAGGGTTACCGAGGTCTAAAAAACTTCGGCGAGACGGTGTTCGGCATGTGAAAACAGATCCTTCTGAATGGGCGGACGAGATCTACTGATCCAACGGCCACAAAGGAGACCTATTCAACTGCCTGATCCGGCATTCCAGAGGAGGCGAACGAACCGTACAACAGGTCACCGGCTCCTCTGGAAACACCCTGCTCCCTTGCAGTCTGCACTTGGGTGTGCAAGGGCTAGAGGTGCAACCTCGAACAAAAAGGCCGAACGGTGCTGGGGACACCGCTTCGTACCCTACTCCCGCGACTCTCTATGATTATTCACGAAACCTTCGCGATATCCATGGAGCCGACTTATCCTCTCGCAGGAGATAGTCGTGTAAAAGTAAAAAGTAATATATATATATATATATATATATATATATATATATATATATATATATATACTTTTCACCAGGTGGACAGTTAATAGATAAAGTGTCATCCCGCACACAGAAGACGCGTTTGGCCTTTGCCAAACTCGGTCATCTGTGGTGCTGACATGGCATCCAGTTGTCTGTCAAAGGTCGAGTGTACAATGCGGCCGCTAGGCTCGTTCTTTTATACGGTTCAGGAACATGGTCAACAAGAGGGGAAGACAGACGAAGACTGTCGGTGTTCGAGCACAGATGTCTCCGTAGCATTGCCTGAATATGGTGGGAACAACGAACCACCAATGCTGGCGATTATCTCTCCAGCTCCATGATCATCGTCGCAAACCACAACCTCGATTAGCCGTGCAACATTTGTGTGATCCAGACGTTTGCACCCGGTATGAGCAGAAGTTAGCACACGAGCTAGGATCCACGGAGAACAGTAATGTAGATGAGCATTGGGCTCATATCAAACAAGCGATGCACGTGACAGCAGGTTTCGCCTGTGGTCCTCGATCCGTTGTCCATCACAGACACTAGATCTCGCAAAAGTCGTTGAGTATAATGGAGCAAAAGCGTCAGCTTTCGAACCGTAAGGAGATGAATAAGACGCATAGAAAGCTGCAAAGACAAGTTACGAAAAGCCTTAAGAAGAATCGCGAAAATTGGTGGGTCAAGGTAGCCTAAGAAATGGAAACAGAAGCTGCTGCAGGTAACAGTCAAAGACTGTTCAAACTTATTCGTGACACCGGTGGACGGCGAACTCAGGTCAGTAAAACGATTTGCAATAGGAATGGAGAACCTATTCATGGTAAACAGCAAAGTATTGACCGATGGGCCGAATACTTCAAGGAACAGTTTAGCTGGCCCCACGCTAGTGTAGTTACTCCCGTGTCAACAACTGTGACTCCTTGGGTGGTATCACTTGAGCCCCCATCAGAAGTAGAAGTAGAGTCATGTATTCGATTACTAAAACGAGGGAAAGCGGCAGGTCTCGACGAACTTCCCCCAGTTCTTTTCAAACTGGGTGGTGAGGCGTTGATAAAATCACTTACCGCCTTGCTCCGTGACATTTGGAACGAGGAGCGTATTCCGTTAATATGGAACGAGTCATTGATTGTTCCCATCTTCAAGAAAGGAAGACGCAATGACTGCAGTAATCATCGTGGGATTAGCTTAATTCCGATAGTCACCAAAGTATTGGCCTCGATTCTACTGCACCGTCTTACACCGGCTCGCGAGAGGAATGTCCGCGAACAGCAGGCTGGATTCCGCCCAGGTCGAGGATGCATCGACCAGATTTTTACTCTTCGCCGACTACTTGAAACGCGTCACACGCACCGCCGACCAACGATAATGATTTTTAGACCTGAAAGGCGCTTTCGATTCAGTTGATCGAACATCGCTTTTCAGTACTCTTCATCGAAAAGGTATGTCCCAGAAGTTCGTGAACCTAATGAGATCATCGTATTCTCATACTTCTGGCCGCGTTAGAGTTTACGGTGAACTATCTGGTCGGTTCGAAACGACCAGTGGTAATCGGCAGGGATGCCCTTTGTCTCCATTCCTTTTTAACTTCGTCATGGACGAAATGATGGAGAGTGCGCTGCAAAATCTTCAGGATATAGGCGTCCAACTAGGAGATAGTGAAAAGCTATGTGACTTAGATTACGCAGACGACGTTGTCTGCTTGTTCGAATCCACGGAACATGCTAAGCGTGCACTAGATAATCTCGCAAGAGCTGTAGCTCCATTCGGCATGCGCTTTGCACCTTCAAAGTGCAAGGTGATGTTACAAGACTGGACGTCAACAATTCCGAGCTTGATGCTCGATGGGGAGGTGCTGTCAGTTGTCGACCACTTCACCTACCTCGGTAGCTGCGTGACGACGGATGGGAGAACAGTAGTAGAGGTGAGTACGCGGATATCCAAAGCTGGACTGAAACACTTGTGGCGCCGACCTGATATTTCACTGAAGTTGAAAGGTCGTGTATACTGTGCCACTGTGCGTTCAGTTTTGTTGTATGGTTGCGAAACTTGGAGTCTGCGTGCTGAAGATATTCGTCGTCTTGAGGTTTTCGACCATCGATGTTTACGTAGTATCGCCAGGATTGGGTGGAATAGCCGAGTAAGCAACGATGAGGTCAGAAAACGAGTATTGGGTACTAATTCAGAGAACGTTCTGTCACAGCGTATCCAACTTAGTAGACTTCGTTGGTTGGGACACGTGTTACGTATGGCAAACGCACGTCTACCGTACCGTGTCCTATTCTCCGTTTCTCATAGGGAGTGGAAGAGACCACGTGGAGGTCAACAGATGACGTGGCAACGAGGAATGAGGAAATGTACAGCAGACTTAGGAAAAGTAAGTGCTTCACGTCTTTGTGGTTGGGGTCCAAAAGATCCGTCTACCAGTTGGCTGGAGACACTGAAGGATATGGCTGCGAACCGCGAACAGTGGAGATCGTCCTGTCACTTTTTATCGAATCAGAATGACTGATTGATATGCGTTTGTACAGTTAAGCTGTGTATTTCATGTGTTGTCTACTGGGGCATTTTTTCCTTTTCCCACCTATATAGGTCCGGTCCCTGTCCATCTTGTATATTCATACTTTCTAATTTAACGTGCAACATGGTGAGAAAGGCAGTGGTCAGTGGGGCTTGCCCTACTGTTTAACGCTGTACGATGATGATGATGATGATGGATCAAGTAATAAGTCTGAACAGGCTAAGATGGCTGGGACGTATTACACATGCCCACGATGAAAAACCCCTGGCTAGTGCACTCGAGCGTTTTACGTGCTTTAGCCTAGTAAAGAGAAATAATGTACTGAAAAATGGTAACGTGCATTTTTTACGCTGGACAGCAATAGAATTTGGATTTACCATGCGATTACACAACCCGGATACGGTCTACACGTGTTTTATGGGTTCATTGCTGACCGTCCCCTAAGAGCACCATTGTATGGTTCACCCGGGGGTCACTCGATGGTACGGCCTGGGCACCGTACTACCAGAAGGATATAGACTGTCTGGAGAAAGTGCGAGGGCTAGCCACTAGAATGGTGGCTGGGCAAGGGGGGGGGGGTTAGCTACACAGAGCGTCTCCGTGCCCTAGACCTGCTCTCGATGGAAAGACGGCGCATTCGCGGGGATTTGATAGAAACCTTCAAGGTAATGAAGGGACTGTCAGGAATAAGACGAGAAGACCTTTTCTCTGTGATCCCCAAGAGAGGCACAAGGGGGCATAGCCTTAGATTACAAAGGAAGCATTCGAGGCTCCAAATTAGGGCGAAGTACTTCTCGAATAGTGGTACCCTAATGGAATAAGCTGCCGGAGGGGGGTCATTAATACCACAACATTGAAGGCTTTTAAGGAAGCAGAAGACTTATGTTTGGTGGCAGTATGCCCCGAGTAATGTTAAGCAGATTTTAGGGTCAGACGCAATTTACTCATTGTTTCCACCTTTCTCTGCCAGGGCTGATACTGCACAAAATTTCTGCCATTCGGAAAAAGAAAGTCACGCAGTGTTGGGAGCTACGGAAACGCGCCGAAAACACAACTATCTGAACACACGATTGGCTCTAGCCACACCAAGTCCTGTGCAAACTGAACTGAAATGAAATGAACTCTCGGGTGACGCACACAGACACAACTGTACTGCGTGTGCATGTCGAAAAATGAAATCTAATCATCAAAACTGCTTTTCCTTATTGTTACCCTTTATTCTTTTTATCGAAAACCAACTTCCACCACCCAGTTGTTTACTCGACTGCATTTCTCCAACTGCCGGTATGTCATGAAATGGCAGAAACTGTTTGACCATACATGCCTGCATGCACAGTAATACCGAAGGGACTCGGAAATTCGGTAGCAATTATCAAATGTAAATCCGCTTCTTCAACGACGTGACTTATGTCGGAGATGCCGCTGAAACCTACATAAATTCAAAAATGATCTCGACACCACTAGTAATTGTAATAGTTTCGGAAAACGAGTACTTCGCCAAAGAATCAGAGGATTTCAACAATATGGAACTACTCACCATCTGTTCTTTGTATATCAACATTAGTGCCAACTGAGAGTAGGCCCTCGGCGTAACCAGTCATCAGTTAATTTTCGACACAGAGCTCGCGTCCTTGGGCCATTCGATCTAGCACACCGCCGACTGAAACAAAGTGTGGCCGCCAGGGGTTCACCATGACAACCGGAAACATATATATGTATATTACACACTTATCTTTTAGACTTGGCAGCACCAGCAGTAAATGACCAAAAGTGTGAGTTAACTTTTTCATCTACAGGGTTGTTACTCTGTGGAGCGCTCTACCGGAAGATATTGTTCTCTCGCAGAACAAAACTACGTTCAAGAAAAAGTTCAACCTCCACCGAGGTCTCTCCCAGTAACTCCTCGTCCAAAAAAACGGAATAGATGTCTATTATTGCATTTCAGTTCCTCCATATGCTTATGAATGTCGCACCCCATTCCTCTTAGGGCACTGTCCACAGCGAGACGCAGCATGATGT
Organism: Fasciola hepatica; assembly: GCA_948099385.1. NCBI lineage: Eukaryota > Metazoa > Platyhelminthes > Trematoda > Plagiorchiida > Fasciolidae > Fasciola > Fasciola hepatica. Next base: position 61,949 of record CANUEZ040000169.1, read on the forward strand.
TATGTATACTTTGTTTTTGCTGCCACCCCCGCTCCGCTGCCGCTTCTCTTTACTCGCGTTTCAGCTCGATGAATCCGACAGACCGTCAAAGATTTCCTCGAGGACAGGGACAATTGGGCTCCAAGCCTCGAACCCGTGTAATACTTCAAGACTTCATGCATCCAGCGCAAAAATAAGCACGGACCACCTGCAAAAAGAGACTGGCAATCTTGTTCGAGGTGACACAAGGACAGAACCCTCGCCTTGGGCGTCAACAGCCTGTTGGTTAACTGCACTGTTGTTACGTAATAAACTGCGCGGTTCATCCAGAGTTCCTTTTGCGTGATCCTGATCGAACGTGATATCTCAGATCAGATCAGGTCACCGGACCCGTGGCTTCGGTCAGTGTATGCCCAGTTTCTTACGCTCGACGGTTGCAATGTTCCCGCTGTGCTTCGACTGCCAAGCGGACAGAATGTTGCAATTCTTAAGTGGCGGACTTCATGGAAGAGAATGGAGAGCAGGTTCACTCACGAGGAACCGGTGGTAGCTTTGGGCCGACAGGTTCACTGTCTCAACTTGCTGTCATGCTTGCCGTCGAGAATCCTTAGTGAGAGCAGCTGAATAAATAAAAATGCCGCGGTTTGCAGTATTTTACTGCGTGACGGCGAAACATGTGTGGTGTCTTAATAGAAGAGGGACTGGAAGAGAGAGGTGTAACCTGAGGGTACTCTCGCTTGGCTGGTCACAGTCCGGGAAAACCTCATCCCAGCAGTCATCCAGCTTTCTTTTAAACCTGATGGTGCTATTCATTGTTACTGCATGGGGTTGCAGTTTGTTTCCCGGGTTCTTACCGCTGTGAGAGAAGAAATAAGCTCAATGGCCCCTGATTGCCCCGGGTTTCATCAATTTGTGTTCGTGCCCCCTGGGCGTCGAGTTGTTATTTAGAAGTAATAAAGGCCGATCTGTGTCGGATAACCCGTGGGGCCGTTTGAACGCCTCTATCACAAACCCCTTAGAGGCCGCCTGTTGGGCGAGAACAAGTCGAGTGTTTTGAGGCGTTTTCTGTACGTCTTTTCCCTCATCCCAGTGATCGTCTTAGAAAACCGCCTTTGGATGCTTTCCCACAGCAGCTTGCCCCTGACTAGTTTGGGTGCGCAGGCCTGAAATCAGTATTCCGATTGGGAGCCTACGTGCTTTCTGTAAAGAGGCAATATTGCTTTGGCATCCCAAGACCTGTCGGTCCGACACACTTGGAATATTAACCTATTAATCCTTGCTGCTGCCTCAGGGCAATACTTGGTGGGCTAAAGGGTTTCGTGCACTTAAAAGCCAAGATCTTTTACGACCTCAGGGGTCTCGATTGTCCCGAGTGATCGTTTGCCGAAGAGCAGAGTCTTTCCCGCTCCCCTGCCTTAGAGCAGCCGTCTGCACTTACCTCGGTTTGAATGGAGCTCCCTTGTTTCGGTCCACTCTCGAGTTCCAGTCAGGTCTTCCCTCACCCAGTTCGAAGATAGTTCCTCCACAAGCTTCGGACCATCCGCAAACTGGAAACCAGGGGACTTATAGATTTTCAGCAGGTCGTCTGTATAGATCAAGAAAAACGTGGGCCCTAACACCTGCTCCCGCTGCACCCCGCTGCAAGCACTCTGGCGTGTGCTCGCTCATTACAGATCACCTATGACTGGTCCTGTTGTTTCCCTTGGTAAATCGCCTAAAGCATTGGGAACGAGTACCACACTTTGGCACTTGTTCCAGTCCACCTGCAAAGCCGAAAAAATTGGTAAAGTTGTGGTTCCACATGAAAAAAGTGGAGGAAAATCCGACGAAGTGCGACAGGACAATCATTAAGGGCCTCCTTTCTGCGTTATCCATCCTTCACCCTCGCCATGCTGATACCTGTAGTTCAGGGTTACTCCGTCCGCATGAGTCTAACACCGCGGGTTTGAACGTCTGAAAGGTTTTAAGTGGGCGACAGTTTCCGCCGTTGGCCTGTTTTCGTTCGATAACAGCCCCATCGATTTTCAAAAATCTACTAGTGTATCGTTTCCATGGGGCTTTTTGGGGGAGAGGTACAAGACATGGCACGCGAAGAAGGCATCTTTGGAGAATTGGTCCTGGAAAACACTTTCACGAGGTTTGGACTGTAACCTGCAGGACACCGACATCCTAAAGAGTACCACCTGAACTTCTGCCAGCGTTTGAAGAACCCGGCGTAACTTACATGTGTGGAAATTCCCCCTAGCCGCGATCACATACTTGTATTGTTGAGACTATGCCTTTTGTCTCAATGACCCTCGAGCAAGTGCAGCATGCATCAACCACTCCACTTGAACATTTATTTGTATTTTTCTCATGTGCCGCGGCATATTTTTGGTTCGAACTCGGACTGCCGTGACGTTGATACCTAATATTGACCTCTGTTGAACTCTGAGCCACATTGCTAAACATTGTGGCCGTACAGTTGAAGTTTGTACATGTTTATGTGCAACTAATTTGGTAATTCGGTACCGTGGAATAAGCGAATCACTCTTGGTCTGAATTTGGGATTCGGCAATAGGGCTACGCTTCACTTACGATCGGAATAACCGTTACAGTACTCAACTTGGAACCTTCACGAGGCATTCAATCAAAAATTCGAAAAAGAGGACAAAAGCTAACCGAAGCTGGACAGAAAGTAATTCGGCAAGTCCCCGGGGTATTTTTGGGTGATACTGATTCTTTAGATATTGATGGGGCTACTAGAACTGTCAGTGCAGCTTTATTTATTTCATCCGATGATATAGAGTTTAAACGTGATGATATTTATAGATTCAGAATGGTAGAATTTGAAAACCAGCTTGAGCGGGCTGGGGGAAAAGTTAAGCCAGCCAGGAAAGGGTGCCTTCGAAGGCGGGAACGAGGGGTGGTCTTAGAAACCACGAAGCACGCGACCATTCAGCCTAGCAATTCCATGGGACGATCGAAGCCGACTTGTGCCAGCGGAACCTACGCAACTGACTTACCAAGAGTGGATTGTCCCCATTCGATGGGAGCCCAAAACAGTACTACGAATTAATTACACAATACGGGAACTTTGTAGAAAGGAGACTATCGAACCCAAGGCATTACGGTCGTGGAAGAGCCAGGGGAGCGACCGACTGATGTTCGATGCTGGTTTCCGAAGGGGGTTACACCTGAGCGCGTGAAATCTTGAATGATCTGTTTGGGCAACCACTCAGAGTCGCTAGGGACTTCATCCATGGTGCACTATCAGAGGTAAGACGTTCCGAAGGCGAGTCACGTTCTCTAGTCAGTCTGGTGACAAAAATGTAGGACTGCAGCATCGCTGTGGATCACCTAGATTATCGATCGGACCTGAAAGCACTTCACACACTGGAGACCGTAGTGCGCAGTTTACCCACGGAACTACAGAGAAGATGGGCTGGAGAAGCCGAGGGATCAGAAGGTTTGGGCGAGCAGCTACGTTCGAGGACTTAACTCAATTTGTAGGCCTCTTGCCCGAATGGAGAACAGTCGTTTCGGTCACCTTGTGCTCGAGGCGAGCGAGCTACCAAGGACTGCCACGACACAAGGCTGGACTGGGGAACCAATTAGAGGCCAAACGCGGGCAAACACACACGCACTATCCCGCAGAGATGAATATTTACCAGTATGTAAGATTTGTGGGGCGGCTCATCGCACAGTGGAATGTCCCCGCTTCCGTAACGTGGACGTCGACGAACAATGGAAAACGGCTAAGAGACTGGGCATGTGCTTCGTTCGTCTCAAAGATATACATTGGGCGGCTGTGTGCCGGATGAAAACAAGTTATAGTCTGGAAGGATCCCACGGGAAACACTATCACTTACTGCACAAACCCAAGAAACTGAACGCCGAAACAATCCCGAAGCCAAGTGTGATCTGCTCAGTGTCTCGCCCTATCATCGAGCTGTCGGTGTAGGAATCCCCAGTTGGAGTGGGTCGGACACCATTCTGGTGAAGGAGTTTGCAGAGAGATATGGGATCGGGGAAGATCAACCTTCATTGGGGTTGATCACGGTGAGTGGCATCCAGGTCATCCAGTCGATCAAACTGCACCTACAACTCACTTCCTTGGTTAACTCCAATGGAGCAGAAAGCCTAGAAGCGTTCGCCATAAACGATCTGCCGATGAGAGCACCTCAGTCAGTACAATCGACTCTGAGTCAAGGGCCGCATCTCGACGGGGCTACGATCGAAGATTGGCAGAATACTGATATAGATCTGCTGATCAGTTATGATTTTCCGGAAGCGCACCGGGTCCTGGACCAAAGAATAAGAAGCCGCAAAGCACCCTGTGCAGTACGAACTATACGAAACACACGTTTGGGCGATGCGTAGCCAAATTCACAACGGATCCCGAAATCGAAGGTCGATTATCCGTGATATTCTACGATACTAGATTATTGAATAAACAATGACACCAACAAGATACAAACCTCAATAATGAGATCACAAGGACTCAACAAACGAGAAACCGAATTGCGGCGTGCGAACAAGGAACACGTGCATCATGCAGGTCTAGAACAAGGATATGACAAAGCAGAGCTCTGGGCGCGAACAAACAACGATTGGTTCCGAGAAGATTGGTTGGCTTTGAAAATGGTAGCCAAGAAAGAAAAGTATGTAATAGATCGTTTGGAACCCAAGGAAACCGGGGCATGTCAGTCTGGTCTTTGACTGTACCGCAAAATGTCTAGATGAGTCACTGAGCGGCCATATACTACAGGGCTCAGACTTGACGGCACAACTAGTGGAGGTTTTATGTCGTTTTCGGATAGGAAAAGTGGCCGTCTCTTCGGACACACGTGAAATGTTTCTACAAGCGCAGATGCCCGTTGAAGATAGGGACGCCCTTCGTATTCCCTGGTGGCCTGAAAGCGACGCTGATCATACACCGGACTAGTACAGGCTGACCTTTCATCCTTTTGGGGCAGTATCATCCCCCTTCCGTGCCAACTTTACCCCCGGGAACTCCTCAAACGTTTCGGTGGCAACAGCAATCTGGTGGGAAAAGCAGCAGACTACTTCTATGTTCCTTTGATGACCTAAACACTGCTATTCCGTGTATGACCGAACCGACCGCCACTCTAAAGCAGGAGGGTTCAGCCTCACAAAATGCACCTCAAATAACACTGATATTCCCAACTTTACGCCATAGTCCGAGAAAAAGGAGTGCGCACGAGGGCACTTGGGATCCTATTTACGAATGGAGCTCACAAGTGGAGTTCGATGAAAGCCCCAAGGGGATGAATTCGTATCCACTCTGGACCTACCCGAACGACCAGCCACATTGAAAAGAATCCTGTCGTCAGTCTCAAGCCTCTGTGGTCCTTAAGGTTTTGTTTCACCATTGTTGCCAACGGGGAAGTGTTTGCTGCTATCGCTGTTCCAAAGAAGGACGGGTTGGGATGGACCCCTCCAGGACGACGACAAGCGACGGCGTGACTGGTTACACAGACTGGATCAACTTGGAGAGATCAGGATACCAAGATGCTCGACGGGAAGCAACTGTACACGCGACGCCCAACTCCACTCGCTTTCAGATGCATCGGAAGTAGGACACGGTGAAGTGGCTCATGGCTGCTGGGCGGACGAAAGTGGTGGGCGGCACAGTCAGATAGTATTCGCAAAGGCGAGAGTAGCTTCACTGAAGACAATGTCCATTAGGAGGCTAGAATAGACTCCAGCAGTGCTGGCCGTGAAAGCCGCGACACCGATCAGAAGGTGCTTTGATCGGACAAACTTGGAATAAAACTTTTAGACGGACTCAGCCACAGTATTGCATTGCATAAACAACACTACCGCTCTTTTCGCCACCTTAACGGCCAACAGACCCACTATGATTCACGATTCAACTAAGACCGATCAGTGGCACTATTTACAACCTGCCTGTGACCCGGCAGATTTCCGCTCAAGGGGTTTGAAACAATAGAAAGACTACGGATGTAGAAAACGGGGCCGGACTTCCTAACTGCATCTAAAAAGATTTGGCAAACACTTATAATATCTAAGCATGATGATAGCCATATCGAGGTGAAACGACTGATACTGGCTACAAACCCCACGGGAAGCGTAAGCCTGGTGGAAAAACCGTGCCATTTCCCCGGCTGGATACAAATGTTAACAGCCGTGACCTGGTGAACGAGATACATAATACTCTCAATGCTCTTGGAAGACACACGACCACGGAACACGTTAAATTTGGGAACGATACTGCCGGGCGAGCTGAACCAAGCCAAACTCGACGTTCCATGCCTACTACCACTAGAAGCCTTCCCCTTCCGAGACCCGTGGACTAGCCAAGATTGACGATAACACCAAAATAATCAGGCTGTTGCACAGAAGCATCCAAAGATTGAACCCTATGCGAGCCAACGGGCTACTGAGAGCTGAAGGGCCGCTGACGAATTCAAATCTATATTACGAAGCGATATATTCCACGATGGATCCTGGCGATCAGTACATCATGAGATGCCCGATAGACCGTGTACATCGAGAAGAGGGACACGCAGGTTTTAACCACTTATTGAACAATAGACGTCGACGGTTTTGGGTGACTGAGGGGCTGACAACGGTCAAGCAAGTCATAGGCAACTGCATGATTTGTCGCCGCCGGAATGCGTCAGCAGGCCAACAAATGATGGCCCTCTTCCAGTCGTGAATGTTCAACCGGGGTGGTGCCCGTCGGTGCAGACTGGCGTCGAACACTTTAGCACGTTACCTGTAGTACGGTAAAGGGGCACGCAAAAGAGATACGGCTGCCTGATCGTAGCAACCAGTCGTGGAAAACCCCTCTTTAACCCCCGAGATTCAGTGTTTTTCCTAACATCACTCATTTGCCTACATCATTGGCTTGTCTTTACGAACTGGTTGTTTCTATGGACAAATTATTGTTTGTTCGAGCCCAGAGCGCTACTTTGGCACACCCCTGTTCAGGGCCTGCGTGACGCACGTGCTGTTTGCTCACACGCTGCTACTCGGTTTCTCGTATTTGAGTCCTTGTGATCGTATTATTGAGGTTTGTATTTTTTTGATGTCACTGTTCATGTAATATTCTAGTATCGTAGAATATCACGGATAATCCTCTTTTGATTTCGGGATCGGTTGCGAATTTGGCTGCGCATTGCTCAACTTTCGTTACACTGATAACATGTTTACAATTCAGAGCAGTCCATCTTGGAGTAGTGCACAATATGACCACCGATTCATTTCTAATGGCCTTTCGAAGGTTCATCGCGAGGCAGGGTGTCCACAAGAACGTATACTCAGACAATGGTTCAAACTTTGTTGGAGCTCATAAGGAGTTAGAGGGATGCTAAGACCCCCTGGACTACGCCAAAATACAAAACAAGACCGTATCAAAGGGGATAGAATGGCACTACAACCCACCTTACGCCAGCCATGGCGGTGGCATTTGTGAAATGCTGATACCATTGACTGGAAAAATACTCACGGCCCTGGCCTCACAACAGAATCTCGATGACGGGATGCTGACTATCGCGCTATCGGAAGTAGAACGTGTACCGAACAACAGAACTTTGGTGCCGGTCGTCCCAGACCCGGAAGGCGAACCAGATCTCACTCCCATCGACCCGCTACTATTGCGGCTGACAGCAAGAGCAATCACATCGAAAACCCTACGTGGAACGTATATCATAGGGTGGAAACAAGAGAACCACCTAGCACAGGATTTCTGGGAACTTAGGACGAGGGAGTACTTACCGACCCTACAGCTTCGGCGAAAGTGGATCTCCAAGGAGAGATCGTTCAGAGGCGGTGATGTCGTCATTTTCTTGTAGGGCCACTCACGTAAAGATGAATGACCGATTGGAGTGACCAGGGACTGCTGTACCGAAATCGATGGCCTCGTTTGCACGATGGTGAGAAGGAACAAAGGAGACGTGCTGCGAGATATCCGCAAGATATGTTTGCTTGAAGGTGATAGTGGGAAGAACGACGTCGACTCTACTGACCAAGCTAAAACAAAGTCTACTGATGCCAACTGAAGCTGAATCTATTTATATATCCCTCATGCTTTCTCCTGTAGGTCCCAACCCCTCACACACTCCCTGAAGTACATTTGTGTCAAATTTGATAGGACATTCACGATTGACAGCGGAGTTAGTTGACGAAACCGCATTTTAGCACTCGACACAACATTGTTTGTGAAATAGGGGAAACTTTGGAGCAAGCACATGTTGACCTTTTTTGGAAACGTCTCTACCACCGGGACCTCCGGTCTGTATTATTACCCAACTTGTAATCAAATAGATGTACATTTTAAGCCAAATACCTTAACAGTGATTACACCACACGTTGAACCCTCTGATGTTTCAAGCAACCTGTAGCCATCCCGATTCTTCATCGAGAACTCGCAGACTTCATTTTACCATGCACTTTACCCTCATTCGGGAGGCCCCTTCCCTCTACTTTACGTGATCTATCTGCGCATCTCGATCACGCCAAAGCCTTTCTTTCACATATCGGTAGTGTATTATCTTCAGATGAAACTCTAAGTCGTGAAAGTATGGAGCATAACCTCGAGAAAACCTGCAAGCGTGCCTGCAACTAGTCAACAATAAATGAAGTCCAAGGCGACCGACGTATGCGCTGACTCCAGGGTCTGAGTAGGGTAGTGCGAATCCGTACCTCCACCTACTCCTTGGGTGTTGATCGTCTCATGAGGGGTTTGGCGGGTGGTGTAAAGTAAATGTATGGAAATCCTCCCTAGCCGCTAGCACATACTTGCACTGTTGAACCACGGTTGATGGCAGGTAACAGCAATACGATTGAGTCTCAAGAGAGTGTCTAAGTCCTTTCCACTGTTCAGATATCTCTGTTATGAACTTCACAACTCTTGATATACTGTTGAGGAGACCTTTCATTCACTGGGCAATTCTGTATGTCGCCACTCCATTTATCTGAACAAATCCGTCATTTAAAGATTTTTTTCCCACCTGCCAACAATGCCACAAAATCCGAAATGGTCTTCCTTCCAGCGCTTCATCTGCGTGAAACCAGCTCTCCGTTCCATTGTACCCTTCCCTTCCGTCTCCCGTCATTCAGCCATTTTGTATTTCATGACTGTTGCATTAGCAGCAAACCATCCGCAATCTAGGGCATAAATAATTTGATTGCCTCCTCAGCTTCTCGTGTCAGACTTCAGCGTATCCAGCTATGCAATCACTTACATTTCCTGAGAGCTGTATATATGAACTACTTTTATACGACTGTATCAATCCGATATATGTCCACCTCTCACATCCACTTTATTACCAACTTTAGATGCTCCCATGCTATTCACTAACGAACCCAGACAAATCCATAATTGTATCACATTTCACTCATCTATGAACCACTGCCGCTGTCCCACCAAGTTACCATGGTAGGCCACCTGCACCACAATCCATAGAGTGCCTTTTCTACATCTTTAGCTGGAAGTCAACTACCTTTGATTTAGGCTGCCGTTAATCTGCTTGCCTTCACCCCCGAATCTCAGGTTAGACTTTCCTCAACGTACCCAGTCTACAATTGTCTGCGCTATTTGAAGGTTCCAGTGTATACTACTTCCAGTTGATTCCTTCAGATATCAAACATACATACCACTATTATGCCTACTTCGTTGTATACTAGTATTTCTCATCTGTCAGTCTTGAAGTCACCGATAAACCGACGGCTGAACATCATTTCACCACCTATTACCCGTTGCCATTTTTTTCCGTCAGATTTCGCGAATAATGATTCGGTTCCCTCAACCAAAATTGAATAAACTTAAGAGATCCTGGGTGGCTCGAGGCATTTCAGTACACTGGATCTCGCATCAGGCTATTGGCCGGGAGGTGGCCGCTGTAAAACGGCCTTTGTCAACCCAACAGGCCCATATTCATCCCAAACGGCATAGTTTGGAATAACCGATGCCCCAGCATTTTTCCGAGGGATGATGCACGTCACATTGGGAGGTCTTATTCCGCAACATTGTATTAAATAATCAGATGACATCATCGTTCGTGAGAAAACAATCGGCGAACATAAAGAGAAACTTCGTTGCCTGCTAGAAAGGTCCTAAAAATATCAACTTGAACTGAAACCCTCTGAGCTTGATCTTCATGAACAAACGCTCAAGTTTTAGGGCCCCATAATCTCTACAAAAGGAATAAAGTGTATCTCCATGAAGAAGGCAGTTTAGTCATGGCCACCTCACGGTCAGCTGACGATATACGAAGATCTATGGAACTGGCGTCGTATTGACGGAGCTTTGTTGGGAATTTGTCCAACCTAACCGCTTTGTTAATTAACTTGCCCCAACGGGGACCCGCAGTTAATTAGGGCGGGCGTGAACTGTCTGCATTTGAAGACATTAGGACTCATTCATTTCCGGCTCCGATTTATGATTGGCCGGTCAAATCTGAGGGAGGTGACATACATACCATACGCTTTGATGCAAGCGACCATGTTATTGGTGCAGCCATGTAACAAAGGACATTGGATGGACAGGAACGGGTGGTTGCACTCACGAGCCGAGCTCCGTCACTACATGAAAAAGTTACTTTTCAACATTCAGGGAAGTGTTGGCGGTGGTCCAGTTCGCGCGACACTTTCAACCGTACTCATTGGGAAGACAGTTTCACTTCGGGAGGACCATAAAACCCCTCGCGTAAATGCATAAATTTCATAACCCGGAAGGACGAAAAGCTCCATGGCAGGAGATTCTTCAGGAATATGATTTTGTTTGTGACCGCTAAGAGGGCACGAAACACGGTAGTACCGATTCAGCTTAAATCAGCCCCTTTCCCGACCATGAAGACCGTCCCTAGTGCTCGGTTGCCGTGGCAACCATGTTACTTCACATACCCGAAACGCGTAACTGGACCACTAAACAATCCACGGACCCCAAGCTAAATTCACTCTCTAGCCCACTATCCAGCCACCAACCACGACCCTCTTTGAAAGAAATACAGCGGACCAGCTATAATACTACATGTCCTTGGGCGCCGTGGCCCCACTTAAAGGTGACCGATGGTGTTTCGTTTTATCAGAATGGTCCCGACTACTTTCTTCGGATCATGGTAATTTCTTCCGCCGTGAATACCATCCTGAAAATGATATACTAGTTTTAAGAGTGCTTTGTGTGCATGCATGTGTTCGACCGAGCGCTCCACGTGGTCTTTTCGCCTACCTTCCTCTGTGCCTACGTACAATGCTATGATTGGTTTTTAATGTCCACTCACGAGGTCACTGTATATTGATTGGTTGATTTTTCCCTAATGCTGGCGTAGCCTATGTCTGGTACAGAGTACATACATGCTTGTTTACCTAAGCTACGAGAGCTCCATGCTCTAGTTTACAATTCAACATTGGCTTAGCAGGCAATGTCTACATCAGTGAATAATAATAATGGTAATAATAATGGTATATTTCTTGATCGTGGTGGAGACACATGCACAAGGCGTGATAAGAGAACACAGCAATTCACAGTAATGTAGGGTAATCACAATTTTGAAGTTCATGGTTCAGGCTATTGCAGTAACAAAACGATCAGCTTGGACGGTGTTTAAGTGAACTAGGGAGGAGAGGGTCGGTGCTGTCATTTTTAACCGGTTTCGAATTCGGAACGGGGAGGATCTGGTTAGCGGGATAGACGTAGGAATGCAGATAAAGCGATACTGAAGAAGGGTAAAAGTGCGGTGTTTGCAACAACTCATAAAACAACTTGTATCAGACATCACAACATGAACAGGGAGTTGAGGCAGGAATAATACACAACTTGCCTTATGGGTGCCGACAACTGTCTACGACGGATCCGGTAGCCCAGAATGAATCACGGCGATCTACAGAATTTGGTGTGCAGTGGATGGAGATAGAGAGAGAGCGGTGGAGTGAAAGAGATTCAAAGAAGAGTCGGGAAGTGTAGAAGGAGTCGCGGTGGGGCACCAACTGGATATTTGAGGAATCAGTATTGAGGAACTGGTTGAGTGTTACCGAAAAACAATTAAAAATAGAGTTTACATGGTGTAATGAAAGTGCAGTCGGAGATGCCTGCAGGACAGAGAAGATTGACCCCCCATTAGATAACTCATTGTGGGGGGTGCCTGTGATACAAGTGCAAGTGAGTCGAATGGGATAATCGGATTGGCCTTTCTGTACAGGTAATTGCGATATTATATAGAAAATAACATGGAGGCAGAATCCTCCACCAGGAACGCAGTGCGCTTTTAAGGAGCGTGAATGGTGAATGGACTGAGAAAGGGGAATTTCAACAAGCCGTCGAGGAAACACTGTTGGAAACAAACGCTGCTGATGCAACCAAGCAAATGTGCACAGGTGGCGAAGAGGAAGGAAGACTGCGGTGACTGGGAGAGGCCATACCAGAAGGAAAAAAGGAAGTTGAGTGTGAAATTGGGATTTTCTGCACACGTGATAAAAGAACGAATAACCAAGTGGTTGACATTTTGTTTCATAATGACATTGGTTGCTGTTGATGACAGGTAGTGCATGATGAGGGTAGCAGCCAGAAAGGGCTAGGCTGACGAAACTGGGAGAGTAGGTACGGAACGCAAAGGCGAAGGCCAGATTCCGGTCATTATTTTCGATACTGCACGCAGAATGAATTGAACTGTTCGTGTGGAGTACGAGAAATGGATGCTGGTGGGCTGTAAGGTGATGGATGATGTCAGGAATCCGTCCGGCATTCCAGTGAGACTGTCATGAGTGATTGTAATCCCGGTTATGGGATTGGGATCGCTGGTTAGCCGTGCAAGGTGTCCCATATGAAGCCTCATCAGGTCTGAGTATAGGTTTAACCACGGTCAATCCGGTCGATAAAATCGTTTAGACTGTTAGGTAGTCCAGGGATGTCGTCGATTTGGTTGACAGGCTACCCAGGTAACCAGTGTGTTCTGGAATAGGGGAGTAATGCGGCTGTTTGAAAAATGTTTAGCTGAGGGTTCTGATTACCGGCTTAACGAAAATTAGAGTGATAAGGCTACTTGGTGGCCAGTGGGCCGATCTACGAGGGATTAATGGGCGGAGAATAGTAATTTTTTAGGGCACTTACCCGGTGATGGAAATGTTAGGCGCATGCTTGGCCAGAGTGCAACTTGGTTAGGCCGATAGGTGGAAGAATAGAAAAGGGGCTCAGTTGAGGTCCAAAGATAAAACAGTGGAACAGGGTGGGGTCAGAAATGGGAACAGGAAGAGGGAGGACACCTTCAATGTTCTTGATAGAAGCTACGGTGTTCCCTACCCCACATTCGTGAGTTTCCTAAAAAAATTCATTTTTGGATTACTTGGATCTACCCAAAATGCTCAAATAAAGTTTGATTATGCACCATTCGGCTAAACTGAAGTTCTTGTGGAAATATCTGGGTTTTGAGGGCCAACGCAAGTTTGACATTCACTCTTTACGTCATAAAACTACTTTAGATGAAGCATTCCAAATAACTGATAAAATTTTGGGTGCCATGTCAAATGTTTATGGATCCAGGCCTAATTCTCTAAGGATTTCTCAGGAAAGCGGGGAGCCTTTGGAAGGCTTCATATCGCACCTAATTCAAGGAGTTCTCGACTACGATTGTTCTCAGATACCTTCCAAGAAATTTGAGGACTTATTGCTCATTCAACATTTTATCGCTGGATTGGAAAACGACAAAATCCGAGAGTGTCTTTTAACAGAAGATGCATCAAAATGACCGAGGGAGAACGCATGTGAATTGGCACGAATCAAGCACCAGATCCGTTCACAGTGCGATTCATTTTCAAAACCAGCACAGTCTGTTTCGGGCACCCAAAAAGTTAAACCATCCACACGTTTTCAGCGTTCCGGTGAATGTTTTCTTTGTGGCTCAGAGACTTAACAAGCGAATGGCATTGAATGCCCTGCTAGAGAGGCTAAATTTCACACGTGTTCTGAAATTGGACATTACGCCAAAGCCTGTCGTGCATTATGGCTTACCGTAGATGCCATTGCAGGAGACTGCGTAAAAAGTCCCAGCGACATAGTTGCCCCCTGCTATTCCACTTTATGGATGACCTAACAGCTAGAGAGTTCACTAGCAACAAGTCGACAGTTGCTGCCATTTCGCCGTATAAGGACATCAGGATATTACCCGATAAACCCCCTCTAACGGGAAACACTTCGCTCGCTGAGAAGCATTTCCGCCTTGCCCATGCAGGCTGACCCCACTGTAACCGACATGAAGGTTACTCAAAGCCTCTATGTCAAGAGGTCAAAGGCGAGCCCAGCGCCTCATTCTGTCTGCCTGCAAACTGTCGACCTAGATATGTCAAACTCCCCACCCCCGGTTCCGCTTCCACACAAACGCCCTTTTCTACCATTTACCCAGTAGCCTCTACTTCTAGCAGCTCTCGCTCCCCGACCACAGGCCCCAAGCAGCACTCCACTTCAGTATTAAAGCCGCGCTCCCCCATCATAGCCTCAGAGCCTAGACAAGACCCTGGTGCAAACATCAGCCCTCGCAGTACTACTTCCAATCCGTCCTGCGAGCCACTGACAAGTGTTGTCAACCACCGCTCTCGCTCTAACGACTCTACCAACTACCCACCAGCTGCTAGCTCAGCCACGACACTTCGTTGTTATCCTCACAAGTGCCGCTCCAATGCTCTCATGAGCCTACCTGGTACTCCTACCAGGTTCGCACTTGTTCAACTAATCACCTCATCCATTTGCCCCCACTCTCAATTGACAACTGTTAATAGCGCACTCTCGGACCCTCCAGGTGAAAACCAATTGGGCCACCATCAAGATTCGTATAACTCCATCGTCCCTTTACTTAGGGGTGACCTTCGTGGCCTTGCCAGTGCCACTCACCCTTCCATTGCCTCGCACCCCCTTCCACTGTCTTTCCCCCTCTCTGACCGAATGGGTCACACCAATCCTCCATCTCCGTTGCTGCTCTATATCCCTCCCTGCCCCCCACACGCCGACCATCCAGACTATAGCCCCAGCATGCCTCCGCTGTTTCCCTCTGCTCCCCTCCAACAACCCTCACCCAACCCTGAAGTAACACTTACTTACTCTAGCAGATACTCCAGGTTCGTACCTGTATCCCGCCTCTTCACACCACCTCCCCACTAACGGCTCCCTTGCCCCTCATGGGCCTCCGAACCTTACCAAATTTCATCACTCCCCTCCCTCCCCCACCCTACACTACTTCCCAGTTACCCTCCCACATACATCCACTCTCACACCGACCTGCCGACCTTATACTGACTCTGCCCAACAAGTAGGTTACCTGCAGTCAAGATCTCGTTTGTTTCCTGACCGGTGCCCTCCGCACCCGTGGCCATATTGCTAACCGCCCTAGGGACCATTTCGATAAACTTTCACAGACCCATATCACTGATCGCTCCCCACTCAATGTCATGTCACTTGGCACCTTACACCACGCACTCCCTCCTGTCCGCCCCGCTTCGACAGATATTCTCAACCTCTCACTTTGTCATATCGTGCCCCCTCCCCCGTAGGGCGTGACACCCCTCCGGCCCACATCAGCGGTGTGCTGCACACCCACCGTATTGATGACCCACAGCGATCGGCGGCGCCCAATGGTAACGCTTCTCCTACTTTCCGTCCCCCAACACTGCCAGCCTTCCCTCTTCTACTGACGCCCTATCCTCACTGAGACCCAACCCCTATCGCCACAGCGATCCCAACAGTCTTGCACCTGGCTTCCATGCTTTACGCACACCGACGCTGAACTCATTCCTATTGGTTCTTATTAACGCTTCATCAATAATTAGAAAAATATCGCACCTGCGATCTCTGGCACTAAGGTCAAACGCTGACATTATACCGGTAACTGAATCCTGGCTGTCAGATGATGCCTCGCTTGACCCTGTTCGCATAGCTGGGTATCAATGCTTCTCAAACACCCGCCAGTCCAGGCGTGGAGGGGATATTTAGCCTTTGTCAAATGCACTATCCACGCTGGTGTCATCGACCAACTTTCTCTTCTTATTGAGGGTTCGTTATGGCTATCTATTCACGCCTCCGGTCAGAACCTCCTCCCTGGCTACGTCTACGTCCCCCCGGGCCTGGAGCCTACAAAAATGACTTTGCGCGGATGTCTTTAATGCTGCGCTTGACTATCCTGCCAGTGAAAAATTATTGTGGGAGACCTCAACCTTCATTCAATTTGCTGGTCCTCCTATACTAGCCCTTCCGCCCTCTTCACCTTCCTTTCCTGTGTCCGTCTTGGTGGATGGACCCAACATGTCTCCTGCCCTACTAGAAGAAACAACATCTTGGACCTAGTATTCTCCATTGATGTTCCTGATATGACCACCCAGATTACTGATCACTTCCCGGAAGATGACCACCGTATTGTCGAGTGCAAGTTCAGCTGCTTCAGCCGTTCTCATCCGATGAAATCCTCCCCCTGTTCCGACTTCCTGCCGTTCCTGTAACTGGCTCCCAGTGACAATGACGATCCGCTTTCTTAACAGGGACACATTTTCTTTCCTCTGATCCCCTCTCTGTTGTGAAATCTCTCTACTCCAACCTCCCACACTGCCTAGGTACCGCCAACCTATGTGCCGATCCACGCCCCAAGTCCAGCAGCTCAAGCCCGTCACTTTTAAGGCGTAAGCTGTCTAAGCTCCAAACTATCTTCGTCAGATTACGCGACTTTACAATCCTTCTGCGCATAAACCAGCTGCAACTGAAGCTGCAAAGCATGGCCGATTCGCATCAGAGAAGGCAAGAGGCCATCGCCATAGCATACCCAAATAAAACTGGCTACCTGTCCAACCTGCTTAGTAAAAGGTCCAATCACTCCAGTCTTACCTCTCCCAAATTCCTCATCTGTGGCTCATCTACCGCCAATACTCCAGCATCTATTTCTGAGGCCCTCAATGAGCACTCCTCTTCCTCCCTTATAAACTGTCCTGGTATTCCCCCTCCTACAATCCATCTCTGCACCTCTGCCTCTCTTTCATCGATTCTCTTCACCCACCTAGAAATTGAAAAATCAGTGTCCTCTATTAAACCTCCCCCGAAACCGGGACCAGATGATCTCCCACCGGTCCTCCTCCTTTTCAGTGATCCTGACCTCCCGTTATTGTTACTTAATGTGTACAACACCTCCATGCTTCACAGTTTCGTCCCACCTCAATGGCAATCCTCTGTTATAATTCCGCGCTTCAAAAAGGGTTCATTACACAGCCCAGATAACTATCGGCCTATTATTCACACCCCAGTAGTCTGCAAAATTATGGAGAGAATTATCAAAAAAACACGTTTTCCAGTGCCCATTATCCAACAACCTGCTGAACCCTGGTCAGCGTGGTTTCTTGAACTCCCGTTCGTGCTCTTCCTGCCAGTTTGACTTTTTCAATGTCCTATTGTCTGCTGCCGACGCCGGCTAATCCGTAATCGTCCTGTACCTCGACATGTCTAGGGCTTTTGACCGTGTTCTCCATATGCATCTGTCAGCCAAAATCCGGTCTCTCGGTATTACTAACTCTCTCCCCTCCTGGCTATCCTCTTATCTCTCTCTCACAGATCACAAGCTGTGTTCGTCGACGGCCACTTATCTTTCGCGAAACCAATCACTAGCGGCGTCTTCCAGGGCAGTCTTAGGCCCATTACTATTCCTTATTTATATCAATGACATTTTCTCTCCTATTCGACACAGCACTCCTTTCCTCTTTGCCGACGATATAAAAATAGTGTACTCCTTCCTCCCTTATGACCTATCCGTGACTATGTGCAACATATCGCGTGACTTTCTCGTTCTCCAAACTTGGTGAGTCTCGTGGTCCATTAAATTCTCTGCGGAGAAAAGTTTACTCCTATCATACAAGTGCACTGTATCACCCGGCCAAATTTGTCTGGACGGCCTGCCCATCCCTATACACCCCACGGTTATCGATCTTGGCGTATGCTACTCCTGTTCCTTTAACTTCTCAGAACATGAATCGTTCCAAACAGCTAAAGCTGAGCGAACCCTGGGCCTCATCCATTGGTGTTTTTTACTACCAGCCAGTCGTCTGTGATCTTGCCTTGTGCATGTGTATTCGCCACGGTCAAGAAATATACTATACTATACTATACTATCTCTCAGTGTGAAACCGTTCCTAGAATATTGTCCCGTTACTTCCAGCCTCTGGCTACGTTCCTCTATTGTATCTCCTGAGAACGTTCAGCGTACTTTCACCAAAAGTCCGTTGGGCGTATCCATAGCCCTAACATACCGTCAGCGCTGTGAGCTCCTACAAATTGAGCCTCTATGGATTCGTTGCACGAGGCTCAATCTGATTTTCCTCTTTAAGCTAATCCATAACCAAGCTTACACCTCTTATCCGATCTCATTCGCCGCGCCCTGCTCGTACCTTGTCCGACATCGTGCCTTCTCTCTCCCTGTCCCTCATTCTAATCTCAGTCTGAAGTCTCGATTCTTTCTGTCAGTTTATTCCAAAATCTGGAATAGGCTCCCCCTCCCTTGGCCTCCTCAGTGTTCGCTTTTAGGTGCGCATTTGTGTTATACTTAACAGTTCCCAATGCTATATTGCTCACCAATGAGCTCGTCTCCACCGACCTGGCCTTTGAAAGAGGCCTCATGCTGTAACTCTACTACATCTGCGCCACAGGCCACTAGGTACACCCCATGCCAGACGCTCCTCCTCTCTCTAGTGCCGCGAACTAAGGCCATTGTCTTCACTGATTCATGGAGAACTTACCTCCAGCTTTCATAAGATAACCCTAGTGCTCGTCTACTTTCATCCCTTATCAACCATATTCATTTTTTCTCCTCAGTATCCGTTGCTTTTCAGCCGCGGTACACCCAGACTGCGCCTCTCTATCCCCTAACCTTTTCCAGTGATCCTAAACGACGGCAAACCGCTTCGGGCACAGTACTTACCAGCTCCTTGGCAGGTGCACCTGGATGATATTGTCACTGGGTAGTCTACCACTCGCTGCTTCCGTTGGCTCCTCTGTCCATGGTCTAACCTCTTGGCTAATTGTTCCTGGATCACGCACCCCTATCGCGGTCGTCTTGTCCCATGTACAGTGATCGATGACCACTCGTGCCACTCCCAACAGTGCGGGGCGCTGTCAGATCCACCGCTATGGCCGGCGCACATCGGGCGTGCAGGCCGTCTGCAACGATGTGCTAGCGCAATTAGACCGGTGGATCTTACCTCCTGTGTTCACTTCACGAAGTGTTTTAAGGTTGGGTGCCCAGTGCACGGCCAATTCCACCCACCAGCATCGGTTGCGGATGGCACGCTCCAACTTTTCTCGGACTGCCGAATGCAGTGCTGTCGGTTGAAAATTGCATGCTCCTCATCCTTTTTCCGCCACTGTTTGTTCACCCGTATCTCTTATCATCTGTTACCACTTCCCATTTTTGTCGCCCTACCACGGTATGCACACCTACCCGTTTTGTCCTTCCTCCTATCGCCTCTCTCTATGTCAACTTTCAATGCATTGAGTCACTATCGTCCTAACCACTCTTCTCTGCCGACGCTCGCCAATGTCTGTTTTTACCACCTGCCGTCATTGCTGGCTTCTATTCTCTATGAGCTTGGTACTACCCTCTGCTCGGAATGCCCGTTGATAGCATTCTTATACCTATCGTTCTGCCAAATCCTTCTTTGTTCTCCCTCCTCAGGCCCAATGCCACTGCTTACCAATCCCACCCGCGCCCATGACCAATCCATATATTGGAACTCGCCACTCTAAACTTCGCTTCTTTTGCAGTCGCATTTATTATCTAATCACCACCACCATATTTTTCTGTCTTGGCTCCGCAATTCCTCTGTGGTTCTTTCCATTGGGCAGTGTCCCGATTAGTATCCACCTGTTCAATTGTCTGCCGGCACAGCTCTCCAGGTCCATTGCCGCAGCCCCGTTGCGCATTCATGTATTGGCCTTTTTGTTTCATTACTGGTTCACTTATCTTGGGGAGTCCTGCTTCCTTCTCTGCTACTTTCGTGTTTCATCTGCAGTAAAATGATCTGATTGGTCATTTTTTACCTGTATCTCCTCAGTCATTGCTTTCATCCATTGATCCGTTTATTGCTCGCTACAGGTATCTTTCTGTGTCTTCCAGTGTGGTCCACTTTTCCATGTCCCACCGATTGTAAAGACAACGTTACGTCATGATGTTCTTTTACAGTTCCGAACCGTTTGATCTGTCACCACCCGATTTCTCTGGTCCGTCTCCACATGTCGCACCTACATTGATCAAATAATTAGACCCATTCTTACCCGATCTCTTTGATCCTATCCTTCATATTCCCTCGTTTATCATCTGCCCTCCATGGCTGGCATCACTTTTGGGCTTCTTCAATCTTCTTTATCTGTCGATCCACTATGTTATCCCGTCATGAAAAACATCGTCTGAATTCTCCCAAGTCAATCCTGCACACTTTGATCGTATCCTATCTCCGTCGTCCAATCACTGATAATTTTCTTCTCCTAATACTCCATTGCTCTTTGCTCCCGCTGCTAGCATATCTATTTATGTACTTTAAATATACATATATATACGTTCATATATATATATATATATATATATATATATATCTGCACTGCATCCTGCACTATTTTGCCGGCCATTTCTCATGCTACCATCCCGATGACCCTCGTGACATGCGTCCAATCTTTTTACATCTGCACCTCATTTACCATATCAAATCCCTACAGATCTTTCTTGACATCCGCACCATCCTTTACCTATTCCAGTGTCCGCTACCTTATAGTATAGTATATTTCTTGACCGTGGTCAATACACATGCACAAGGCAAGATCAGAGTATACAGCAGTACATGTCAATGTGAGGTATTCACAGATTCTAAATTTATAAATCACACAGCAACCGAAATACACCAGTAAAGTCATGTAGTGTTTGAGTGAACAAAAGTGGTAATGGTAGAGGCGGGAATTCCGAATCGGTTTCGAAATCGCTGGAGAGCGGTGTGGATAGCTGGACAGTCGTGGGATTGCTGATATAAGCGACAAATGGACGGTCACTAACGAGTAACCGGGCGGAAGAGATGCCAAAGAACATTGTTAGAAGTAAAGCAAGCGTGGGGCTTTCAAAGTGCAGTCAGAGACACCAGCGGAGTTTTGTGCCCCGTCCGCTGGCCATCTACTGCAGTGTAGCACAGGCATAATACAATATAATCCCTAGCAAGGGACCCCTCTTTATTTTCCACCGTCTCTCGCTACCACCCTTTCCCATATCAACTTCTGGCCCCCTCTATGCATGCCTAACGGTTTTCAGATATCCCCAATTGGGCCACAGGCTTTTCATGTGTGCCTTTCAGTTTGGTCTGCTTTTCCATGTTCCACCATTGTAAAGACGACGTTACGTCATGATGTTCTTTTACAGTTCCAGATCGTTTGTTCTGTCACTACCCATCCCTCTAATCCGTCACCACATGTCGCACCTGCATTGATCAGATAATTAGACCCATTCTTACCAGTTCTCCTCTAACCTATCTTTCATCTTCACTCTTCCATGAACTGCTCCTCACAGCCTTCATCACTTCTGTTATTCCGCATTCCATTTTTCTCTCCGCTGGGCTGCCATGTGCACCTGCCATGAAGATAATACACCACGATATTCCAAAGGTAATCCTGCAGACGCTTGATCTTACCTTACCTACCCCTCCCAACGACTGATAATTTCTTTCTAGGACCCCATTGTTATAGCTCCTGCTTCTCTTATATCTCTACACATAAACATATATATAATATAAGTATATATATATATAAACTTGAGCACATAAATATATGTGCACGCGCTCTGCATCTTGCTGTTCCTTACCAGCCATTTCTCTTGCAATCATCCCAAGGACCGTCGTCATATGCATCCATCAATTCTACATCTGTGCCTCACACCTACCGTATTCAATCCTTCTAAATCGTTCTTATCATCTAATTAACACTCTACGTCTTGCATTGCTCGCTCCTTGTTTTACGACGAGTTTTGTGCCTTGTAAGCCGACAATCCACTGCAGAGTACCAATGCTTCATTGATACCTAATCCACTGCAGTGCTCCTCACGTTTTTCTCCATCGCCCTCCGCTACTGCAGTTCCTTACACCTATTTCTAGCCTTTCTCATGTTTACCAGTCGGCCTTCAGATGTATTTACCCGGACCAGTCATATTCCCCATCTGACCTTGACTTTCAAACTCACAGGGAGTCCATTCAAGTCCGCCCTGGAGTTCGTTTAATTTCCGCACAATTTCTATGGTGTGCATACATTTACCCTATTTTCATCCCACTTTATTCCCACTTCTGAGCATTTCTATCCTTTGTTTTTATGAGAGTTTCCACATTTTTATGAACTATATCTGTTAGTTCCATCACCTGTATCAACGAG
Organism: Fasciola hepatica; assembly: GCA_948099385.1. NCBI lineage: Eukaryota > Metazoa > Platyhelminthes > Trematoda > Plagiorchiida > Fasciolidae > Fasciola > Fasciola hepatica. Next base: position 84,309 of record CANUEZ040000169.1, read on the forward strand.
ACCATGCACATGGCATGCTTCGGGCGTCTCCGAAGTAAACCAATATTTGTCATACAAGGTTAGCAAAGGAGTTAGATAATGAAACTATGATCGATTTGGGGGATCCGCTTATCATGAAAACTATATTCCCTACATTCTGAAAATAAATTGTTACACACATTACTCACCTATTACGGAACCACGATTATCAGGCTCTCGTATTCTTTCTTTTCAGCTTTTATCCCCACATGGTAAAGTACCTCGGCCAATGGAGCTCGATTCTGCTTCGCCTGTGACTATCATACCTTCTTCACTCTACGAAAGCCACTTTAAATATTTACCTGTGCACCCTCTCATTTATAAGTTTGACAGTTTTTCAGACCCTGCCATAGGAATGAAAGGGTTCATAGTGGTTGATTTATGTGTAGAAGCTTCACTACCTCGGCCTGATGCGGTGTACACTTGTGACGGCGAAATCAGGCCGTCACTTGGTCGTGATGCTATGGTTGTTCCCAACCTTGGACCTTCAGTTGACTGAATTTCTATATCCTCCATCGATAAGCCTTTCCCAAGTAAGAAATCTCCTGCACTATTTGCCAAATCAACCAGACGTGTTTCAAACGCCATATATCAGATTCGCTTTAAACCAAATGCGAAGCCAAAGTATACCTCTAAACCTCGACCAAAACCGTTGGCTAAAATGGAGGCCGTACCCGCTGCCGCACAAAAAACTGCTTCTCGACGAAGTCACCAAACCAATCTCATGCTAGGCCTGGATGCATCCTATTGTTTCAGTTTTGAAAGAGCTGGTAAATTCCGGATTTGCACAGATCTTTGGGCGTTGAACGATCAGATAACTGTTGATAAATGTTTGCTGCCAAGTCCTGGCGAGTTAATGGTCCGACTTTAAGGCGCTAAGTGTTCTTCCAGATTGGATGAGAAAGTGCTCTTTGTCACGTGCACTTACGGGAGAATCCAAACTACTCACGGCCTTTCTTCCGTCTGAAGGATTTTTTATGTACAAGGTCTTGCCAACGAGCTTGAGCTCATCTCCATCAGCGTGGCAGAGACTTATGACTCGATCTTTATCTGCACACCACGGGTGTATTATGTACGTGGACGACCTGTGTGTTTTTGGGAATTCTAAACAAGAGCGTGGCACAAATTTCCGAGCTGTGTTGGATATTATTCATCAGATAAGCTTGAGTTTGAGTATGAAAGCATTTATGTTCTGCATAAAAGAGGTACTTTTCATGGGCACGTCACGTCCGAGGATGGGGTTCGTCTCATCAGTGAAAATTCTAATGCAATCATAAATACACCGAAACCTTCTGCACCGACTCAACCTAAGATTTTCCTCGGCCACGTTCTTATTATTTGGCGCATTTGCCGCATTTCGCTACTATGGTAGAACCACTTCGAGCACAGTTTATTGCATCAATTCCCGTCGTCAGCTCTTTTAATGAAACATGTGAAACTTTGGTTCCAACGGATGAATGAGATGTTTGACTGGGAGCTGTCCTGTCCCAAATTCAACATGGACGAAAAGAGATTATAGCATGCGCATCAAGAAAGCTTTTGAGCGGCAAACGTAAGTAATCAGCCAGTGAAACAAATCTCGCCTGTGATTGGGCTGGTGGAAAATGGCACCTGTATCTCTCTGGTATAAATTTACCTTACAAACTGATTATGCGCTTTTAACCACACTTCTGAGCGGTGGAAGTAAATGTCACAGGCCACTTCGTATTAGTCATCGGTACGCGAGACTACCGTCCTATGGTTTCGCGACTCAATACAGATGTGGTTTCGAAAACCAGGTTGTGGATACTCTTTGGCTTTTGAGTGGTAGAAGATAAGATTTATGTAATATGATTCATCTTGCAGCTTCAACGCCCAAATCACTATTGAAAATCATGGAGGTGTTGTACTGCTGCTTCATCCTTGCTGGGAATCATCGGCAGTGCACTTTCACCGAGCCTCCGCAGTGAATCGAACCCGGAGTGAACGATTGTGAATCGAACAACTCACCACAAGGTTATCCAAGCTGGCTCTCATCGGTTTGTTGAACATCTACACTACATAATATAGCACCCTCCCATCACTGGCTTTGAGTAGTAACAACCCACTTCCCGCACGGCGATCGACTCCTTTGAACAAGAAATTGCGAACGACACGACTGAAACTGAAATAATTGCTACCCTGAGTGATTTCGGAATTCAAGCCTTGACGAAAGAGAGATGGCCTCTGAAAACCTCGGAGGATAGTGCACAGCAGCGGGTCAAAAAATACATTCAGGGAGGATGGCCCCCAAGAAAAGTGTAAATTAGAAGAATTAAGATGTTACTATAATCTACGACAGGAGCTTTCAGTGGCAGGTGAATGTGTCGTGCGTGGACCGAGATTTATCCCATCATTTACTTTAAAAGCACAAAATTATAGTCTGTGCGCTTGAGGGACATCCTGGACTTACTAGGAACCACCAGCTGGTTAGTGGATGGTTTTGGTGGCCGCGTATGTATTCTTCCGTTGAGATCATGTTTACCAACTTGGGACCTTGTCAGAATTCCGATAAAACAATCAAACCCCTACTGGCACCAATAAAACCAGCGGATTATTTAATGCTGCCGTGGGCGAAGTTGGCTCTTGATATCATAGGACCATTCTTAACAGCTCCAACTCACAAAGAAATATGCTTGTTGCCACGTGTAATTATAGCAAGTGGCCTTAAGTACACTTATGCGGAGATATAACCGCTTCTACGACGGTTTGGTCGATGGAAGGTCTCATTGTTCTTTTTGGTATAACGGAAGAGGTCGCTACAGGCAATGGCCCACAGTTCACCAGCTTCGAATTCAAAGAACTTCTAACCCGGCGAGAGGTCAAACGTACCCAAACCGTGCCGTATAATCCTTCACGCAACGGCGTGGTAGAACGCCCATTCGTTCGCTAAAAGAGAACATTCGGACAACACGGTTACAAGGGGACTCATGGGAAGGTTCGATACTTCCAGCCCTGTTTACATATCGCACCAGTTTTCGCAGGGCAACAGATAAGATTCCATGGGGACTTATGTTTGGGAGGGCTTCAAGTTCGTGGCTTACCGCGGCACATCAGATGAGTGACGACAAAACGGGGCCTTAACTGCTCCGGGGACAGAATTATCAGAGTACTTACCCGAGAACCGCGGAAATGTTGAGTCCTGAAACGTACGTTTGTTTTCAGAATCACACGGGACTAAAGGTAGAAACCAGCTTATCACCGTGAATATTAATCAAGCGTGTTTTAGGACCAAGCACATATGAGTTAGCTAATGGCAGGAAAGTCAACTCTTGTCGGCTGTATACGGGGAAGCAGGCTAGAGCGATTTCCCGACCCAATCAACAGACCGTACGTCGTTCCCCACGAGCTCCAAAACCCGTTGGGCTCTGCACAAACGAATAAACATTGATGATGGAGGGGGAGTTATATTGTGTGTGCACTGTGTGTATGTATGCATTCGACCGTGCGCTCCACTGGCCCACTATCCAGCCACCAACCACGACCCTCTTTGAAAGAAATACAGCGGACCAGCTATGATACTACATGTCCTTGGGCGCCGTGGCCCCACTTAAAGGTGACCGATGGTGTTTCGTTTTATCAGAATGGTCCCGACTACTTTCTTCGGATCATGGTAATTTCTTCCGCCGTGAATACCATCCAGAAAACGATATACTAGTTTTAAGAGTGCTTTGTGTGCATGCATGTGTTCGACCGAGCGCTCCACGTGGTCTTTCCGCCTATCTTCCTCTGTGCCTACGTACAATGCTATGATTGGTTTTTAATGTCCACTCACGAGGTCACTGTATATTGATTGGTTGATTTTTCCCTAATGCTGGCGTAGCCTATGTCTGGTACAGAGCACATACATGTTTGTTTACTTACACTACGGGAGCTCCGTGTTCTAGTTTACAATAAGACAGCGGGGAGTCAGGCCACTCGGGTCAGGAAGAACTAGATGCCACCGGTCGTCGTTCTCAATGTGCTCACATGAGTCGAGACGTCGCAAATTTCGGTAACTTCTGCATGGAGTATGGTCAATTCAAAAATCCAACCCCAAGCAGGTGAGCCGCATTGCAACCGGCGCACGCCGCATTTCCTGACGAATTGGCCGGAACGAATACATTTGGTCCACCACTCTTGACGCTCAACAGCAGCCTCTACATCCTAGACTTTGTGGACCATTTTACCAAGTGGTTCGAGGAAGTGCCCTGAAGAAGGCGGAAGCTTGGAAGGCCGCGAAGGCCATTTTTTCAAGTGGATATCACGATCGAGAGTTTTTCATCAGTTGCACTAGAACCATGGTTGCAAATCGATTGTACCATAATGCCTGGGATCGGCCACATTCTAAATATCAAGGAGATCAGAACAAAGCCCTATCATCTCGAAAGCAATGGACCAGCCGAGCGTAACAATCAAACCTTGAAAAATCTCCTAGGAGAATTCGTTAGCAAACAAACGTTTGAGCAATGAGATACCGCAACAGCAAGAGGTCTGTCGGCACACCTGGTGACCATTCAAAAATCGACAGACCAGACATTCAGTTGCCTGGTTGCGGGCCCTAAATGCATCCACGGTCGGATTTTCGTCTTCCAACAGCCGTGATTGATATTCTACGTTCGTCACCGCATGCTCATCTGTTGCAATCGGATCTTCAGGGTACACACAATTTGGCTCTCCGAAGTTTGCAAATCACCCAAAGCCACTAAAAGTCCTATTACAGTGGGCGGTAAACAGCAGGTTTGTTTAACCATGGGTATCGTGCATGGCTGCTGGAGCCTGTGCCCGCTGCCAAGGTACCCGTGACTTTCCACCGGCAGTGGAACGGACTTTACGCAGTAAACCGGGCCCATTCCGATGTGACATACCGCCTAACACTGCCCAGTCGTCCGGATTATTCCACTGCTGCGCAGGCCAACAGCCCAAAACCAGCCCACGTTGTCAGACCGCGCCCTCCCTCGAGATGGGCAAGCATAGAGTTCATCACGAGAATAAATTAACTGCCACCAATGGTATATATATACACGTCTTCCGCTTACCTCCCAGACGTGGCAGCACCAGGGGTAAATGGCGAAACGTACGAACAGAACGAAAATACATACGTACCCCCGAGAAAAATGAGACTGGTAGTGTTGTCTGGAGTGACACAAGGACTGACCCTCCGCTTCAGGCGCTAACAGCTCGTTGGTTACCTGTTTCGTTGTTACATAATAAACTGCGCGGTTCATCCAGTGTTCCTTTTGGGTGATTCTGAGCGGGCGTGATATCTGGCCCGCGCTCGCTCATTACCGGTCGCCTGTTACGGGTACCGTTGTGTCTCTTGCTAAATTGCCTAAAACGTTCCGTTGGAATACTACACATGGGCCATTTGATCCAAGGCCCCACCGACTGAAACGAAGTGTGGCCTCCCAGGGGCTCACCATGACAACTGAAAGCACGAGCACGGACGGTAATCATCTAATCTCTACAGGTGGGGGTATCCAGATATAGCATTTTCAAAAGCAAAGGAGTTCAGTCTATTTTGGGCCATCGCATGCAGGGCTCTGTATTTGAAAATCTGATTGCGCGACTTCCGCCAAATAAAATGCCGCCGAATGAAAGCCCCCCCCCATTGTTAGGTAATCTAACTTCCACCCCGCCGGGAAAGCAAGATGAGTGATACAGTGAAGACTAATATCCGGAACCAGTTCCGTTGTCCGGTGAACTATCCTCCTTATCGCCGGTAATATCCGGGAATACTTGAGCTTCGGTCCTGAGTCCATTTATTTCTTTAAGGCTTGGAGTTTCGTATGGTTGGAGCTAACCATGGTACCAGATGGTTAGGTTGTCGGCGGTTGTCCGTTGTTCTCAAAAGTGTGTGACACCTAATTCCTCCTTAAGGGGGAAACTTCGTGTTTTAATGGAGGTCGTGAAGTGTAAATGTGTATTATGTGAGTGTGATTGGTGTGTTTCTGGGTGTATGATAGAATCACAGCTACCGCTGCATATGTCGAAGGCCTTCTGTAGCATCAACGAAAAACGGTGAGCAATGCAATGTGTTTGACGGAGGTCATGAAGTATAAACATGTACCACGTAAGTATGTGTCAGGGTGTTTGATAGTTCCATACGTCAGTATTTCGTAAATGCCCCCACATATGGGGGTTCGTTCACCCATCTCAAAGACGAATGATGGATAGTGTACTGGGTTTCCTTGTCACCGACTTCTCCGTCTTTACTCGCGAGGAGGCTGATACTGCGTACGTCGCGCATTGGCTTTCTTTTGGCGGTCTTCACCCCACAGTCCTAATCTTTTCGTTGGGGCTTTCGTTGGTTTCCACAACCACGCCAAAAGGCCAGGTGCTGGAATGCGCGTGTTCGTCTGTGATCATCACTGCATCCCCAACCTTGAATTGCCTCGTTTTTACCAGCCAATTCGGTCGAGCTTGCAGAGCCGGTAGGTACTTGCGAAGCCATTGCCTCCAAAAGACCTTGGCAAGATAGTTGGCCTGCTTCCCCCGTGGAGGTAGCTCCCACGAAGATTCATCGGTCCTTGGAAACTCTCGTTCGATCTTAAAATAAATAAGTCGTTCTGGTTGAGCGCCAGATGGGTGGGGTCGCCGTTGGTTACTGGAACCAGTGGGCGGTCGTTCAGAATTCTCCCTGTCTCAATCATGACGGTGCTCAACGTTTCGTCGTCGGGCGGCTGCTGATCAATGATCAACAGCAATATTCGCCTGGTGGACCGGACCAGGAGTTCCCATACGCCACCGCGATGACTGGCCTGCGGGGGATTGAGGTGCCATCGTACGCCGTAGACCACGGTTCGATTCTGCATTTCGTCCCTGTCCATGTTTTTGTGCCAGCGCTGCAGTTCCCGGTGGGCGCCTACGACGTTCAACCCGTTGTCGGAGTATATATCTGCCGGTACGCCTCTTAGGTTGATAGAGCTGCGCAAGGCCCGTAGGGAAAAGTCGGTCGCCATCGAACGCGCATTTCCCAAGAGTACCACGCGTTACTTCATGCACGTCATGATACATCCGCATCGTTTTTCCAGCCTCTTCCGAAATCTGATCCACAAAGGCCCGAAGTAATCCAACCCGGTATCGCTGAACAACTACCAGCCCGGAGTCACTCTGCATCCTGGCAGCGGAGCCGAGTTGTTTGCCCGCTGCTGCATTGCGTCCCCTACAATGCACACAACTTCGGATTACGCGTTTTACAGTCGCTTTTCCTCTCAGCAACCAAGGGCGCTTTCACATGACGCTCGTCACGTGACTTTCCCCGGCATGTTCCTCCAAGGCATGGACGTGTTGGATCATTAGCTCTATCACAGGCTGTCGAGCCGGCGGCAAGATGGGGTACTTCGTGTCAAAGCTCAGGCGGGAGTTGGTCAGCCTACAGTTTACCCGTAGTATTCCGATAAACAGTTCGGAGTTTGAGTGCCTCAGGTCTCCTCTGGGAGATGATCTTTCTTTGTCGACTGGTCCCCTTTCTTCCGCCCTCTCGAGTTCCCGGGGGAAAGCCTCACGTTGTATCATCTTGAATATATCGTGTTCTGCGGTTCGTGGTTCATCGGGACTTCTCGGACCCACTCGTGTCCGGCCGGGATAGCGGATCCATATCATGACTAGCAAATGTCTTTTGAACCCGGACAACCAAATTAATGCACGAAGTGTTTTCATCCAGGAAGAAAATCTGACCAATCGTGACATAATGAATGAAGCTTCGAAGACCATGGCCTTCATCACCACGCCTTTGACCTCCAGCTTCAATTCAAGGAGGAGTTTCAGTTCGTACAAGGGCCGATCCTGCTTAGGCATTCGCAGGAATTTCGGTCCTCCCGTCCACGTATCTAGTTGCCGGAAGTTTGTCACACCTCGAGAGAACAGATCGGCTGGGTTATCGCCAGACCTGTCATGCTTCCACTGGTTCATGGCCGATTCGTCGTGGATGATCGTGAGTCGATTAGCAACGAAAGTACTAAACCGGCTCCCGACGTTGCTGACCTAGTACAGTACTATTGTCGAGTCTGTCCAAAAACTAGCCTACCAAATGTAGAAGTCGAAGCATGCCTTTACCGCTTGTACCGCCCCGACCGCTAACACGGCTGCGCTGAGTTCAAGGCGCGGGATCGAAACCGTCTTCAGTGGAGCAACGCAGGCTTCGGCGAACAGGATCCTCGTAGTATATTGTCCATCTCCCATGCACCATCGTCCGTATGCCACGGCTCCGTAACCGATCTTGGATGCGTCAGAAAAGGCGCGCAGTTCTCCTGTCCGTGTTGCATGACCAGGGGGCAAACATCGTGGAATCCTTACGTCCCCTAGTTTCTTTAAGGTGTTCAGAAATTCTCCTGAGTCCGGCTGGTATTCTCGATCCAGTGGCTGGTTCCAGTAGAATTTCTTACGGCGGAGCAGCTGCAGCAAGATCTTTCTGTATAACGACCGAGAAGAGACGAAACACAGCGGATCGAGCAAACTGGCGACAGTAGATAGTGTGCCACGACGGGTTACTAGTTACTCGGAAACTTTTGGCCCAAAAACAAGTTCGTCCGTTTCCGCGTTCCATTTTACTCCTAGAGTGCGTTCGGCAGGGAGTGGAGAGCCGTCCAAATCTCTAACCGTTTCGGCCCTCTCATGGTTCGGGATGATTCTGAGAAATTCTGAAGTATCGACATCCATTTCGTCAGATGGAAGCCACCCTCTTCCAGCTATCTTGTCAGGCCCCTGAACGGCGCTAGGGCCGAGTCTACATGATCAAATGGCCCAAGTTAGTCGTCGACGTAGAAGTTCCTGCTGAAGCTATCTACCACCGACCGGTGGACCAAATCTCCATGTTTGTTCGCTGACTGTCGAAGGGCGTATTTCGCACAGAAAGGCAATGATGTGCCTCTGAAGGGGTGGACGGTCATCCTATGAATTACCACTGTGTTGTTCCAGTCGCTCCCTTTCCACCACAGGAAACGCAACGTTCCTCGTTCTCCTACCGGTATTTTCACCTGGTGAAACATTTCCTTGATATCGGCGGACAGGGCCACTCTACCCACTCTGAAACGGCACAAAACTTCGAATAGTGGTGTGGTCCAGTTAGGTCCTTGTAGTAGGCGATCGTTTAACGACTTGCCCTGAAACATGGCCGCACAGTCAAAAACCACCCGCAGTTTCTCGGGTTTCTTGGTATTGATAACCGGGTGGTGAGGTAGGTTCCAGATACCCCTTCGGCCGTCAGTGTTGGCAGGCACCTTTTCAACGTGGCCGAGAGATTCGTTTCGCTTCATTAATTCTGCTTATCGTTCCCACAGGTCCTGGTCTCGAACGAAGTCTTCTTGTAGTCGTAGTAATCGTTGGAGAACATAGTTTCTGTTACCAGTCCACGGGTCAGCAGATGTGCACCGTGGGAGGGGAACCTCGAACTGTTTTTTAAGACCTCTATTGCCTTGCCGCACCGTTTGTAAGGCGAAATGGTCCTCTTGAGACAACGATGGTCCTTCGTCTCCGATGTCATGAAACTCCTTTTCACAGCCGCTGCAGTTGATACTCTTTGAGGTCCGTTTCGGCGGATAAATAATTCACGGAACCACGTCCCCTTACTGGACCATATAATATCCATCCCAGAGCCGTGCATACGACATAAGGTGCCTGGCCGTTGCCCAATCTGTGGTCAAGTACCCAATTTGCCTCCGGCATGTCGCAGCCGATGAGGAGATCCACTTCGTCGTCTTCTCAGTCTACAACGGTTGCATACTGCAAGTAGGACCACCTAGTCGAAATTGCGTTCACCGACCTTGGTGCTCGCATGTAATTGCCTCCGTTGACTCAATTTGCTCTTTGGTGTCTAAGAGGATGAGCTGTAACCTCAGCCGGCCGGCAGTCACTACTTGTGTTCCACCAACCGTGCTCACTGCTAACGACGTCGCACCTTTAGCGAGCCTGTGTTTGTCGGCAAACCGCCCTTTCACTAGGGTAGTGTCAGATCCACTGTCGATGAAAGCCAACGCTTTGACCACCCCAGTTGGGGTCACTACTCCCACGGCAACTACGCCTGAACGTACTGGTTTACTGGCAGACCTCGGCGTGGAAAAAATGATACTGGGCTAAGTGTTCGTCTCTGGTGTTGCTTCTCTCGCCTGGTGTAATAATCGATGGTGTTTGCCAGCCCGACCCTCGTGACCGCATCTGGTCTTTGTTTGACAGTCTGCCACCCGGTGCGTGCTGCTGAGGAACATAAAGCACGCTCCTGTTTTCCTCGCAGTTCTCCCAACGTCCCTTTATCGTGGCTTTGATGAACTTGGGGCATTCTGGTAGCCCGTAGCTAGCGTCACAAGACCTGCAACCTGGATGCTTTATAGCCTCGCGTGAAATGGCGTGTGCATTGGTCCAAGGCTGGTATTTCGGCTGTTCCCGTGCGGTGGCTCGAGCGTGGCTAGTACTAGGTTTGTTCACTCGGTTACTGCCCTGGACGAGTCGGCCAAATCTACCGCCGGCCATCTTGGTTTGCCTGCCCGAATAACCTGCCAGGTCTTCGAAGTTATCCTCACGGTCGACTCGGCTTATACGTTCCGCCTCTTCCACCCACCGACCCTGTAGTTCAGGCGAGGGGTGACGGACTATGCCCTCCAGCATATGCATTGCATCGAAGTCAGCCCTGTAACCGAAATGGTTGAGGGCCATTGAAGAGTTCTGCATTTTGATCACCAGGTCGGCCATTGTGTAGACATCGCCCTTTGTTCTTTTGGCCTCTACCGTCACGTCCTCTATTAGATTACGGGCCATATTGAAAGGCTGGCCAAGCAGGTCCCTCAAAATTTTCCCTGCTCTTCTGTAGCCCTGTTCCGGGTGGTGCATGGTATGTCCATAGATGGCATTTGCTCATCCTCGACAGTGACGAGTCGGGTAGAGTAGCCTTTTCCCAGGGTCGGTTAGCTGGTTTTCGATGAAAGTTTCGAACTGCCTGATGAACTCGCAGTAATTATAACTATAATGTTTTATTTTGGAAATGCCCGAGGGATGCCGGACGCACGATTGACATTTTACGAGTGATGGAATGGACAAACGAAATTCTTGAAAATGCAGAAATTTGCAAGAGAATTAGGGGGGAGTGAAGTGGGACGAAAGTATGGCAATTGTATGCACACCAGAAAAAATGTAGCGAGTTGAAATGGACCAATGGGCTGATCCAAGTGGATTCTCGGTGAGTCTGAAAGTCAAGTTTAGGCAAAGGGTCTAACTGGTCTTGGTGAGGACATCTGAAAGCTGACTAATATACATGAGAAAGGTTAGAAATCGGCGTGAAATACCGAGTTGGCGGGAGACGATGGAGAAAAAAGTGAGATGCAATGCGAAGGATTAGATGACAATGAAGCATTGGTGCTCTGAAATAGGTGATCGACGAACGGGGCGCAGAACACATTGTTAAACAGGGAACGAGCAACGTAAGACCCAAAGGGTGGGTCAGATAAACAAACGGTTCATGAGAATTGGACACAGCAGACGTGAGGCACAGATGTAGAAGGAATGGAGGCGTATCATGGCAGTCAGCGGGATGATAGCAAGAGAGATGGCCTGTGAGGAACTGCAGGATACGGAGCGAATGCATATATACATACATGCGCATGTCTATGTATATATGTATAAATATATATACATATAACAGGAGCCGGAATAGTACCAATGGAGTCCTAGAAAGAAATTATCAGTTATTAGGAGGGGCAGGCAAGGTTAAATCGAATGGTTGTAGAAGTAACTTTGGAATATCGTGTGAATTACCTTCATGACGGGTGAACTTGGCGACTCAACAGAGAGAGTGGAGATGCGGAGGCACAGAAGAGATTACGAATGAGGAGCAGTTAAAAAAGGGAGATGAAGGAAAGCATCGAACAGAACAGGTGAGAATGGGTCCAATAATCTGATTGATGGAGGTGAGACATGGTGTCGGTCAAGAATTGGAGAAGCTTTATTAAATGGGCTTACATTATTCGGCTGGAAGATGGTGGTGATAGAGATGGCCAAGCGGCTCAGAGCGATTGTGCATACGAGATGGAGAAAGAAGCAGGGAGGTGATCTGGTCCGTGGTGCAAGATGCAGCAGCTGAAACGGCAAACAGCGTGGGAGAGAAACGAGCGAAAGGGGCACCGCGGGGTCGGGTAATGGCAAGTCAGACGGAACAAAACTGTGAGTGGGAACCATGACGAAACAATGATTTTACACTGGGTGGCAAGTTTAAAAGCAGAACTGTCCGCAAGGCACACAGAAAATTCCTGTGACGGTTAATAGACGAGGCTGGAGGCGGGAGCACGGGTCGAAAAGGACTGGAGAGACATAACCAGTGAAATCATCATAATACTGGTGGAATACGAAAGAGGCTGAAATGAAAGAAGCACCGGGACGGGTAAACCGGTGGACGAACATAACGCATGAACAACGGATGCGCATTGGATTTGGGGACATGGAATTTAGGAGCCGCATGCCTGCTGGCAATTGTAAAGGTGGATGCAACTGGACGATACTATTCAAAGTAACGCCAATTGGAAGGATCCACGGAGGAATCGCGGAGTCAGGCAAGGAAAATAGAGTGGTGGTGAGCGGATAATAAATGTGGCCGTGAGAGATGCAGAGTTTGGAACGGCAGTTCTAACATGGAAGTTGGTCATGGGTGTTGGTGGGACCGGTGTGTAATGGTATTAGGCATGCGAAAGGATAACGATGGAGGGTTTGATGAGACGCTGGGCGGTGAGGCGTAAGAACGCGATCAGTGAGCTTTGTGGGCATAGGTTACTACCAAATGAATAGATACTACAAGCCGGCAACGCCGAAATGGGTGAAGAAAGAAATGTTGGCGATCTTCGGCAGAGTAAAGTGGGAAGGACGATGGTGACGTGTAATGAAAGGTGACACGGTAAGAGGCGATAGGAATGAGAACAGAATGGGTAGGCATGCATACCATGGAAGAACGAAAAGATGGAAGCAATAAGAGTGATGACAAGAGTGATAGGTGAGCGCACAGCAGCGAACAAGTATGGTTGGAGCATGCGATCTGCAGCTGACAGCATTGGAGCGTGCGACCCACAACCGGTGCTATTGAGTGGGACTGGTGGTCCTCTGGACACCCAAACTGGAAAACACTTCAAAGTTAACACAGGAGGTGTGATCCATCAGCCTAATTGCACTCGCACATCGTTGCGGACATCCAGCACACCAGATGTGCACCAGCCAAGGCGGTGGATCTGACCGCGCCCCGCGCCGTTGGGAATGGCATTACATTTCTTTCACGGTTATGCGTAGTTAAACCATGGATTTACAAGATACAAGATCCGCAATCAGGTGGCTAGGTTGCGAGGGGTTTCAGAGGAAGAAGCCAGATACAAGTAATTGACCGAACAGCGGCTTTATCCAGGCGCGTATACCGACGTTGAGGGTGGAATGCACTTGAGGAGAGAACTGGAAAAGGAGAACAGATAGAAAACAGCAGTTAAGGTGTGCCCCGGCTGTGGGTTAACGGTTAATGGAGACGTGTAAAAAACAGTAAAGGACCAGGCATAAGAGTGACAGAGGCTGTGGGAGAAGGTGAACGCAAAGTGGATGATAATAATGGCATTTAAATTCCGTTTATTCATTACGGGAATGGTCGCAGCTAGTCAGATGTTGGGAACTCAGTCAGATAGATGTAACCGCTTATCGTTGATTGTGTCCTCAATTGGAGGGGCCGGGTCGGCGAGGTAGTTGGTCTTAGAAATCGAGGCCCCTCTCGTATGCTTTATCACCTGCCATGCTCATATTAGATAACTGGATGCACGGGCGACGCTGAGATATGGAATGGGTGTTGACAGAAGTTGGGATTTAGCTTGTGAAGCTCGATGGGTGATGGGCAACCTGTTCCAGACCTCGGAGTAGACAAGCAGGAAAAAACGCGACCTTATGGCCGACATAGCTATACTAGAAGGGAAGGTAAAAGGCTTGTGCCGAAGTGAGTAAGGGGTTTCACAGGAGAAGCCTAAGGGGTTAAAGGAAAAAGACCAGTGATGGAGCGGGTTATACAAGAATACTAAGTTTAGTCTTAGGCGGCAGAGTCAGAGTGGGCCAATACTCAGGTGGTGGCATCGTTCTCTACAGCTCAAAAACGTGGACCAAACGAGTAGTTGTTTGGTAAAACGCCTTTGTATGCTTTCAGTCACAACTCTGTCGAATTTCGTCACGTTATAAAATATTTTTGGGCAGTATTCAAGAAAAGGCCTGATGTGGGGTTCTTAGGTGCTGATGACACTGTCCCGGAGACGAAAGGAGCTGAAGAGAAGGGCGACACTTCCAGCCTTGACCGCTTGGATAGCGGCGTGCTCAGAAAAGTTGGGAGAGTTGGAATAGCTGGGGCCCAAATCGCGGATCGTAGGTCGACTGGCTATTAGGGGCCCACCAAGAGTAAAGGATCCAGGGGGAAATTGGAATTTGTAGGTTAGAACCTCGCACTTATCATTGGAAAAGCTCACCATCCAGGAGTGACACTAGCGGTCGATTGCCGAGAGATCAGCGGAAATGTTGCAGAGAGTAGGAGTAATATCATTATAATTGAAGGTGTAGACTATTTTATATCATCTGCAAGCAGGAATGGCGTGCCACGGTTTACTAGATCCAGTGCGTCATTATTGTGCATCTGAAATGGGGGAGGACACAGTACACTGCCCTGTGTAACGCCACTTGTAACAGGCTTCGGTTTAGAAGTATGTCCATTGGTGAGGACAACCTGCGAACGATGAGTGAAATGAAATTTCGGCTAGGAAAGAAGCTGGTCAGCGGTGCCGAATGAACGCAATTCGGAGATACGACGTGGGTGTGGAACACTGTCGAAAGCCTCCGACAGATCCAGGTAGGCAACTAATAATGCCTGCCAGCTATCAACAGCCTTAGTGACCAGGTTGAGGAAGTCAAACTGACATGTGGTGCATGATCGCTATTTGAGAAACCAGTGCTGCCTATCGCTAAGAAGGTTTGAAGCGAGAAGACGGGTAGTATTGCCATCTTCGATATTCATTCCCATCATTCTGGAAACTGTAGGAGTATGGTTGATGGGATGGTAATTAGCGAGTTCTTGAGAGGATCAATGTTGTGTCGTGGAATGAGGACTGAAGGCTTCCAGTTCCACGGTACCAAGCTAGATTTGAGTGAAAAGGCAAATAGGTTTGATAATAGAAGTAGGAGATCTGATCCACCAGTAATGATTGCAGCGTGGGGGTAACCCGTCTGGTCCATGATACGCAGATGCTCTTTAACACAAAATGAACCTGGGAGTAACGTTTACTTCAAGGGTTAGGGTAAGCAGAGAAAATCTGGTAATAGCAAGAGAATTTGGGAGGGGGGGGGCTAAGTCAGAGGTGGTGTCCATGGAATTGGGGAAGTAATTGTTAAAGGCCTCAGCGATATCAGAAGGGGAGGTGGCCAAAGTTTTATTCTGTAAAGCAACGTATTGGATTGTAGTATCTGTTGCCTAATTCCTAGATTTGTGTAGGAGAGAGAGAGAATTTAAATGCTTTATTGGAATGTCTTAAGGCTTTGGCCTCTTCGTTGCGGAGCTGGACTTCCATGAGGTCCCGGACAGCATCAGTCAGACGTGTCAGTCGCACGAGAAGAGAGAAGACGTGGTTTCGGAGGTAAAGTCTTTGCATCTTAAGGTGCTTTCGTTGGATGGAGGCAAGTTTGGAATTCCTAAGGGAGTTGTTTTGGGCTGCCGGGCTAAGTTTCAAGAGGCAGTTCCCCGTGGTAAGGCAAAAGTGCTCAGCCGCCTGTTTGGGGCTAGCCGTTAGAAAGAACCGCTCCAATCCTGATTACGGATGAGATTGGGCAGAGGGCCCCAATTTAAACGAGGGTAACTGTTGGCTGGGATTAGATAATATGATGGACAAGGATGGAATGAAAGATTACCAGCCAGACTGTTCATCGAAAACTGTCAGTTCTACTCTTGGCAGATCGATCGTTGGTGGCTTTGATGATCTGTATTCAGCGACCGGCTCAGAGTTTCCTATTTTATATTTGTCCGGACCTATCAGATAGGTCGTGTTAGCTGACCTTCTGCTCACGCTCGTTCTGCCCATACTTACCTCCTGCTTCTTGGGCCTGCTGTCTAGCTAATAACATTTGTTGTTCTAGGTCTAATATTCTCAACCTATATAGATCGACATCCTTAAATCCATATTGCCCTCAGTAACACATGAACCAGCACTGACAGGACTAGGTGATCTAACATTAACTGAGGAATCAAAGGTACCGAAAAACTCCCAGTGACTTGTTGCATTACTTCCTGTCCAGATTTCAATAGCTCCGATCCTCTTCTTGGCATTTTGCGTATTTTCTCGTTTCAAGTTGATCAGCCGGGTGTTGTAAGACACGTTTGAGCAATGCGTAGCCCAATTCGCAACGGACCCCAAATCAGAAAGCGATTATCTGTGAAAATTCTACGATACCAGGCTACCAAATGGACAATGACACCAAAAATACAAGCCTCAATTATGCAATCACATGGCTGAAAATTGAGAAACCGAATTGCTGCGTGTGAGAAAAGAGCACGGGGGTGCCGCAGGTCCAGAACAAGGATATGGCAGGGCAGCGTGCTGGGTGCGAACAAACAAGCGTTGGTCCGTAGAAACAAACAGTGCACAAAACAAGTCAACAGTGTAAACAAGTGAGTGATGTCAGAGAAACATGGAACTGCAGTGTTTTTTGGGGGATTTTCCACGACCATCCGGTAAAACGGTCGTTTTTTCTCAACTCGCTCCGGGAGCCTATTTCAGAGGCCTATATGAGAACACACTCGCCTAAACTTGAAGCCCTGAGTAAGTTCTTTGCAGCTTCCAGCTGTGTCTACTTGTCCAATTCTGTGAGGCTGGAGACTATATCTCATTCCGATTTATACCTAACAATCCCTTTATTACCTTTGGGGCTCAGTCCGGTTTAGTTTGCACTGGACAGGTAATCGTCCTGACCAGTCGAGCATCCAGAACTCTTTGAGTGGCGTGTAAACAAATTATGCACCCACCACAGCACAGTTTATTTCGTCGAATCCCAGCTAGAACTAAGAGAGGAACAAAAAACCAAGTCGCATATCAAGCGTGAGGGGAGTTATGCATTGAAAGCTTTCACTAAGACTGTTTGAAATACACAAGTGCGAAATGCGATACATCTCTGAAGGACGGCACTGTTGCCCCTCAACCACCTGCTAAACACTACAAAGGTCCTCCACCAGGGATAATTCAAACCCACTTTAAGAAGTGGATAGCCTGCAAGCCTATCCTTCCAACAGGCGGACTGTTCCAATTATTTGCCCTCCTTTCTCCAAAAGTGTGACTTAGTTATCTACCTAGCCCGGACTTTCGTCAGCTTCATCTCCTGTCTCCTTGTTCTGGGGCCTTTAGCCTTCTGGAATAGATTGTCCGGCCGAAGGCCAGAGGAATCTTGAATGCTTTAAATGTTTCCATGGGATCTTCTCGAGGTCACTTCCTTTCCAACTCGAAAAGTTGAAGGCCATATAATCCGTCCATATTTCTTACTTCGCTGCCCTTCGGCCATTCGCATCTCAAGAAGAGGCGGAACATTCTTCATGCGGGTTGCTTCCATCTTGCAAAAGGGTGGCCAAGTTTGCACGCCACATTCTGGGGTCAATCTTTAGCCATGCAAAATTGGCACGATTATTCATGGATTCTGACACCACAAAGCCGGTCGCAGTCAAGAGAATTCACCGCGAGCTTTTGCGCAGCTGCTTTGCCCGGTCCGATTGCTCAAAACACTGTTCATGATGGAGCCGAGGTCTGGAAACCTTCCATCTGCTTCTGTGGAGGACACATTTTGCCACGGACGAGTGTTAGGTTTTCTGTCGCCCTTGGCAGCAAACGACGGTTCCCAGCACTGAGTGGTAATAATTTCTTGTATGCTCATTCCAGGACGGATCCTATGTGCTTGCCCACATCTTCTGCATCGTCAGATCCCACAATTTCCACGTTGTCCTCAAAAACGAAACCAGGCAATTGAAGGGTAAATGCCAGGTTGATAATAAACAACACGAATGTTATCGAGCCTGGAACGGATCCTTGAAGTGAAGTAATGGTGACGTCCAACTAACTGGGGCATCTTTCCCCTGCCCTGAGGTAAAACGTCCTGTAGGAGGGGGAACCCTCCAGCCACCTGCCCTTTGACCCGCCTATACCAAGGTCCTTATCTTGCTCAACACCAGATAAAGAAGAATGGGGTCAAACACGCCGCTGAATTCAAGGCCTCACGCTTCGACCTGTCCGCCTTCATCCAGTCCTCTAGTAGTTTCATCTAAGAGCAACAAAATTTTGACCGGACAAGGTCTGTTCCAAGAAACCATACCGGGTTGGATTAAGTTTGGAACACTCCAGTAAACGCTGTTAGACTTGAGCTTGGATGATCTTCTCAAGAGCCTGACTTGGGAAGCTAGTTAGGTTTACCGGCCTGTAGTTATTCGCAACCGACTGAGGCCCACTATTATGTGTTGCCCCGGCCGCGGCGTCGTTTCAGTCTTCTGGTTGTTTACCCCTGCCCAAGATGGACCTGTGGAGCTTACCTACCGATGAAACTGTGAAATTCCACAACGTCTTGAAGATAGCTGGATGGATGCCGTCTGGATCCGCCGACCTGGAAAATTTAACCCTTAAGGATACATCGGTTCGATCCCCTCTGAAAGATTTCGTTCGCTTGACTCCATCCGGGGATGTACCGAAGTCATATAGACTAGTTCAGTCATGTCGGCTAACTCTACTAAAGTATTCACTCAGGGCTCCTGCTTTGCTCTGGTCATTAGAGACGACACCGCGGTCCTCGATGAAGAGTCCACTTATCGCACCCTTTGTTGAGCCCAATACTACATACAACCATAGAGCTTTTCCGGCTGCCTTCTCATGCATTCGGCCAACCTGAGCCCGGGCTCTATCCCGGCTGTTCGCAGCAGGCTTGCGGTCCAAGTTCTGAGCATGGTATAGCGAGCCCAGGAAAGCCGACTGCTGGAAGCCCGGTTAAGGTTCCGGCTACAATTCTCGGGTTTATTGGCATTGGCTACTGCAGCATTTTACCACATTGGTTAGCTTTTCCTACTCTTTCGATTCAAGAGTGCGGACTCACTCTGGAGGGCACGTAGGGATCCTTTTATCACATTCTAGCCTTCTCCGAAAGTAGCCACCACAGCCGCATACCACGCCCGATCCATCGTCCTAATGCAAATTCTGCCTGCGTCCACTCTATCGGAATTCCTAACCGGTCTTGAGGCTATCTTTGGTTGCAGCTGCACAGGATAAACTTGATAGGCTGGTGGCCACTTTTGCCCTCAAGTGCACAGGTTTGCTGTTCAGGTACATCTTTGGAGAGGTTCGTTATTTCCAAATCAGGCAAAGTTGACATACATCCGGATCTATATCTTTTGTATTCCTCAACACTTTGGTGCAAAGCATTGACACGCAGTCGCCCTAAGCAGCACTCCTCTCAAGATTCCAGTGTGCAGATTTCAACCGTCAAGTCAGAGTGCAGTAAGGAGAAGTTACTTTCAACGAGTGTTTTATGTGCTTCCCCAACTTATTCATTTCAGGTCCTTAGCAAGCAAACGTCCTTGTCGCGGCTTTTTCCCAGTGCCCGGCAGACACAGACGACGCTTACCCTCCCTCCCGAGAGACAGTCCTAACAGCTCGCAGCTGGACGTTACAAGCGCTCTTCTTGATCTGAGACTGAAGACCCTCTGTACATGACTTAGTCAGGATGGCCAACCTTCCTCCAAGGCAGTCGTGTTCTCTATCCTACCTATAGACTGATAGATCTTTACTTACCTTTCCTGTCACATGGGCCTGTTTCGTAACGGCAACTAATGACGCTTCGCGCTCCCAGGCGGCTTTGGTGAGTTCCATCTGCCTGTTCCTAATGCTACACGCGTATGAGTATAACTTCACTGCCTTTGCCTCCCCGCCTCAGTGCCTGATGCGGTTCGCTTCTATATTCTTCTGGGGTGCAACGTCCGGGACGACAGTGATTTTGTATTGATTGTTCTCCCTGGGATTGATAAAGATGGCCGATGATCCGGAAATCCCGACGACTCTCAGTGCACCCCTACGTGAGTTGCCACGACACCCAGGCTCTCAACGGTCGAGCTTTCTCAAACCCGCGAGAAGTACCTCCAAGGTTATCCCCCAACAAATCCTCAGTCACGACTAATAACGATATTGATACATTTTCCAACCGTGGTCGAGAAGCACGCAAAAACAAGTAGTTCAATTTAACAGCTTTGTTCAGTTTGTTAAATATCCAAAACTTTGGGCGAAAAAAATGTACTTTACTCCGGCAGCCAGAAAAATTTAGATAATATCCCAATGAAAAGAAGTGAAACCGAATTTCGTAGTAAACACGAGTCAGCTAGGAGATCGGCTACTGCGTAAAGTAAATAAAGAGGTATGCCTGATACTGATGAAAAGGGGAGTACTATGGAGTGTAGAACACGCATACATACAAGGACGACGCAGGCAACGATTGAAGAATGCTTGTTTCTTTTCAGTGAGCGAGGAAAGTCGTGGTGAAGCAGCATAAAGTGTACCCGCGAGATGTAGAAAATCATCTGAGAACATCATGGCAACTTGGATGCTTGCAAATGCTTGGTTACATACATTCTTCGCACGTTTCGTACCAATTGTACTGTGTGCAACAACCTCTAGTTATTAGAATTCAACACACGATTTTGTCATATCTTCTTCGGATCCGCTTGACTCACGTGCTCGCCCTTCCCAAGCCGTGAACTTGGCTCCCGTTTTGAGTCGTTTTGATTGCATTTTTGAGGTTTGTATATATTTGCGATGCTGTTAATTGCATAATTCAGTATATAGTGGAATTTGAGAATCAATCATACCTTGCTCTGGAATTTGTGTGGATTGACTACGCCTTGCTCAGACAACCCCACAAAATCAAATTGCCCAATTTGGATTGAGAGGCTACCTAGTGTAACGCGCTTTCGGGCGATACGTTGCCAATTCACGCGAACCTGGGAATCAGAACAAGATTGATTCGCAGTTTGTGCCGTACTTCACTGATAATTGTACACTCTCGTGAAATATACACAAAACCCATATTTAAAATTAAAAGACTCAGAACAAAAACCAAGTTCACGGCATGGGACGGACGGGCCTGTGAATCACATAGGTCCATCCAAGATACTCCAAAATCCGTCGTTAGAAGCGAATAAACAAGGGTTACTTTACTAAAAGGTTAGCGTTACGAAACACACAAATAACTTAAGCGATTGAGCATTTTCACGAAATGAAAGAACTAAAATATTCTTGAAGGATTTTACACAACTGCTGGTTGCCCACTGCAAGCCTAGAAGAGGATAAAAACAGCCAGAAATTGGGCAGAAGGTACCGCAGCAAGTCACCTGACAGGGTCAGGTGCATTTGATTCTTTAGATACTGTTCGATCTCCTGGCCCTTGCGGTGCGAACCTACGTATTACGGGAGGATTTTTATTCTGAAATTATCGATTTGTTCTGGCTAAGGATGTGAGATATAGAGCAACAGTTAATACCCCTGGGCAACGGGTTCCGAATGGAGAGGACAAGGTTAGACAGATATACAGAGCGTCGAGCTATTAAAAACGGCTCTTGGAATGTACCAAGGCATCTAGAAAAAGGGGATGCTGTGCGTCGTTTATCAAGCCGTTCGTGTCAATGCAGTCTCCAGTCGACCTTCCCAGAGTGTAACTGACAACTTTTGATAAATGACTAGAACGATACTGAAAATTTTTTAAACAAACGGAAACCTTCGTCGAGGCTGAAGTGACCAACCCCGGGGCATTGGCTGCTACACCTAACCCACTGAAGCCAAGGGCGAACTGGAGAAACTACTGATGGTTATTTCATGCTTAACTCGAGTAAAGCCTACGCACGAGCGAGGAAAGGTTTAAGGGAGTAGTTCGATCAACGGTTAACAGCTGCCGCAATTTGATCGGTAGCTTGATGTCAGAAGTCATGTGAACAAAGGGCGACGTCTACGCCGTGTGACATTGCCAATAAGAGGTAAAATTCTTCGAAAGCCCTTGATCACTCTTTCGTTAGGGGGGCATTCTTTCCAGATAAGGGGACGCTTCATACACCTTCGAACCCACGGAATACAACCCTGAAATTACCTTACCCTAAAGCTGTTAACTTTCTTGAATAATTCGCTTTTCGATTTTTGTAAGGAATTCGAATTTTGTTTGCCGCCAGCTGAATGTCTTCACGGCTACCTGCATTGGTTATTTTAGTGCCGCCCATGTGACTTCATTGATTGGTTTGTGCGTGATCTCCGCAAGGCCGCCCATACGGACCGTATAAACGGTAGTGTTGACACTCCAGCTTGACTTGGTTTGGTCGCCAACAATAAGCGCGTAGCACCTCCTTGTGTCTGGCTTTTCAATCTAGCTAGCAAGTGGGCCAGCTGCAATTGAGGTAGCGCCTGAGGTTCAAGTTGTGGGCCGGCCGAGGGCCGTTTTCGTTGTGTCACAAGGGGTCTGAGGAATTGGGCCCAAGCATATCACTTGTGTTTTTGACCCTGCTGGGACCCAGTTATCATTAGCAGTCCTTTATGGTGTTCTGTATCTTGTGTACCCACTGGGCTTTTGTCTCATATACTCACTGGGCTTGTTTCTTGTGTACCCACTGGGCTTGTGTCTCGTGGTCTATACTGTGAGGATGCGTGGCCTAGTGCCCTTAAAGCTTGCTCACTTGGCATCGCGTTTGTAATTGTGTCCTGTGTTTATTCAGCAGTGAGCATTCATCGTGTGCGGCATCCAAACGCTAATTACTTCGTGTTATCCTGTCTCGGTAAGCTGGGACCTTCTGTGCCAAGACGACGTGTGCTTAGTACGATATAACACTTGCTTCTTGAATCGGGCAGCTGCCTGCCGGGTGGGGGCTGGGTGCGTTCACGAATGTGACCCGAACAGAAGCCATCAATCACTACATCAGGTATTGATAACAAAGTAGTATTTCTCTACCATGGGCGAGACGCAAGTGAAGGCTCATTATCGTGGTGTACAACACTACTCAGTGCGATAAATTGTACAAGAAGTTTAGGAGTAGAAGTCAGAAATGTCGGCGAGGAAACAACACGGTAGGCATCAGTTTGAATAAATCAACATGACATTATCTTGTGCTGCTTTACTCACCCGTTCCGAGTTCAGATTGGGTTGAAAAGAGCGTTACCACATTATGCTGAAGGGGCATTACTTACCGAAATGATACGGGCTAAGAATGTTGGACGCTTACCGGGGATCCAGGAAAGGAGTAAGTTTTGAACTAGTGGAAGTGAAAAAACATACGAAAGTGCCCTCGGCAACGTCTAGGAATTTGAAGAGAACGGCAATCCATTTAGATGATGTAAACCAAGAATGATGGATCTACCGGGGTTAGATAGACAAAATAAGTTATGGAACAAGGAGTCGTGAAAAGAATTGTATGAAGGTGCACTCGGGAACATTGGATAATGTGAAAAGAACAGCAATCCATACAAAGGTGAGTTTAGTTTCAAGAACGATAAAGCATGCTACGCAGAAGAGAGAAATCGCAACTTAAAAGGTTCTGAATCAGTAATAAAACGACTTCAAGCAGAATACTGTTTGAAGGAAAAATGAAATCTTGCATCGGATACCGGAATGGAAAATCCCCGCATGGTCTCGGGTCCTATTATGCTGTTAAGCAGACAGATACACTGTCTTATTCAGTTGCAATTTCATTCAGCGTCACTACTGGGAACCACTGATGAGGAGAATAAGGAGCTCGGCTTTCTACGGCTCATCGGAATTTCATGCTAAATAAACTTCCGTGTTACAGATTCCGGCAGTGATAACTAGTTGTTCAAAACAGGATCCAGGACTAACCAAGGAGCGACTGTCATTGATTACGTGCATCATCCCGTAAATGTGGGTCATCTGGCGAGGCAAGGGGTAAGTGCCGTTTGACCGACCGGGTGAGGCAAAAAGGCACGCCCGGCTAGAGCGAAAAGCCGGGTGCGAAGCGTTCAGCATAACGGTCTACTCACAAGCCAGTGCGCCTGAGTTTATTCACTGTGGGAATGGCGCTCCCTGATGGAGTCACCAAAACCTTGGTCTTTGTTGACAGTAAAGTTGTACTACCTTGGTAAGGGAGAGGTTTGCGAACGAACACCAACCTGGCTAAACTCCTTTGTCAGTAGCATTGAGTACCGTGGGCGGGACCCGGGTAATGGCTGCAGGTCGGCTGCGATTGCAACTTGTCTCTCTTGACACCAGTGTACGGGTCCGGTCAACACAGGTACACATATTGACTGATGCGGGCACCAAATTCAGCTGATGTAATTTCATCTGGATGGCCCCATCTGTAGGACGCAACCATCGTAGGCTGGGGGGATGGCGTAGTGGATCTTCTTTCAGGTTGTGACTTGCCGGAAGCACGCTCAGTGCTGCACCAGATGGTAGTAGCCGCCAAGCACCCTAGGCAGTACGCACGACATTAGGGTGCATACTGTAAGTCTCGGCGGGGGGGGGGGCACTATACAGTGGATTGTCTTTCAGCAGAAACGGAAAACAGTGCCGAGTAGTCTGTAAGTGAGAGAATTTAGTGGCTTTGAGGATGATTGTCTGTAATTATTGAGCGAGGATAATTTTTCACCGCAGACAGTAAGACAGGGGACCATAGTCCCGAAAGATCAACTCCAGCCGCTCCTCCCGCGGCAAACTTAGACTGGCCACCTAATGGACAACGAGACCTATGTCATTCACAAACTGCTGCGCTTGAAAGGTTTCTCCCGTGGGCACGAAGTTCTCTGAGGAGTTTACTCGGATGTGTAGGTGGGAAATGAAGCCGTTGAATACATAGAAAAAGTGGTTGCCACTATCAACGCCAGGGAAGGAATATAATACCTGTCACAACACCAAGTCTTCTATCCTTAAGAACCTGAAAGGCTCTGGGTAGTTTTCAACCGCGCGGCCAATTCTCAAACGAAATAATTTAGTGATATATTTACCACGGGGATAAAGGTAGACGACATGGCTGATTAAGGTTTTGTGCCGGTTCAGGCTTGACAGATTGGGTACGTCGGTCGAAGTATGAGGGACGTTTCTGCACGTGAATTCACCAGTGGAGGAAAGAAATGCATTGCTGCTTTTTTGGTGGGAAGAGAGCAATTCGGACAAAGCGGTGGCAGATCATAGAATGATAGTTCCCCCCCTCGGAGCTATATCACCACCCATTTGTGCAAATCGTGTCGTACTGGAAACCGCAAAAGATTATGGAGCCTTGGTTCATCAGCCCGCAGTTGATAGCGTCATCAGAAACTTCTTCGTCGATGATTATCTAGGATCGTTTGATGACGCTAAATCTGCTGTAACGCGACCAGAAACAGATGGGTTGTATCGAAAATGGGTTGCGGAGAGGCGGCATACGGCTGCTGGATGGATGAAAGTGGGCAAAACATCAGGTTGGTAATGGCTAAGACTACAATTACCTCGCTGGGAATGGTGTATATCCGCATGTTGGAGATGACTGCAGCAGTAGTGCCTACAAGAGTAGCCAACACGTTGAAAAAATGCTTTGCAGCGGTGATCTTGTTCACTGTCTCCTGGATCAACTCCCTCATCGTACTTCGCTGCAACCGAAATATAAGTACCCGGCTCAGAATCTTCGTAACAGATCGACTGGCCGTTAAGCAGGTGCTGACTGGGGTGGATCGGTGGTTTTATATGCAGTCTGCTAGTAATCCTGTCGATTCCCACTCACAAGCACTTCAAAACTTGGAAACGTTGTCTAAATGATTGAATCCATCGGGGTCCTTGCGCGTATTTGAAAAAGAGTAGCTTCTATTCCCGCAACCCAAACCTTGCGATGCGGACTTAGACACCGAAAAAGTAGTACCAGCAGCCAACGCTATCAACAATTAAGATTTGCTTAGTAAACTGCGGGACATCCCCCCGTGGATGGAGGTTCTCCGGGCCTTGGTATGGTGTACAAGTTATAAGCTGCCGTTGAAAGTGACAGTTGTTGTACCGAGAAGTGGCTTGAATTTCGGCCCCGTACTCTCTATAGCAAACAAGTGAGCGGAGGCCGAGGTAATACTTCTCACACAGGTGCAGGCACTTGCCCCAGAGTATACAATTTTAGGCAAATGAGACTCAGAGAAAAGAAAATCCGAATGTGTTCGCAGCCCGTTACGGGGACTCAGTCCCATTTTGGCTTATGGGCTAATGAGAAATTGTAGCAGACTGAACAAATGACGATAGAGTTTTTGAGCCAAATACCCAATGTTGCTATCTAGTATCACATAACAGCACTTTCACTCCGACATTATCATGCTGTAGAAGGACAAGCTGGGTAAACCCACCTGTTGAATGGCATCTACCAACGATTTGGTAAGGCCGTGGACAGCCACAACAGGGAGAGTTATCCTAACCGCATCCAGTGCCGACGACAAAAAGCTGTAGCAGCAGGGAGCTAATGTCACTGCTGCCAGTGACTAGGGCGGCACGAATTCGGAGGATGCCCTCGGAGACCGGCATGAACTGCTTGTTCTTTTACGGTAAACAGGCATAAGGATGCTGAGAAGGGATAGGGTTGCCTGATGATCTGCCCACGAATAAGGCCGGTTCATCCAGAGGTGGCACACACGGTGAGCATCAAGCCGTTTCTGGTGGCATTCCAACGTTTTGTTGGCTGAAGATGTGTACAAGTCAACGTTCATTCAGACAGTGGGTCAAACTCTGTCTGAACCCAAAAGGGTCCTGAAGGCTGGCGGCGGCCCCTGGATAAGTCTCAGAATCTGAATACAACCGGCACTAGAAGAGCTTTTCTGGGAATGCAACATTCCGCAAGCTAGCCATCGTGGGAGCTTATGAGAGGGGCCAATATGGTCCGCGAGGAGAATAGTGATGTGGTAATATTGGTATATTTCTCGGCCGTGGTCGAGACGCACGCGCTAGCGCATGATCAGGGTGTAACACGTTACTCAGTAAGGTGGAATATTCACAAATTCAAAGTAAGAAGTTCAAGAGTATCGGCGGTAGATAAACATAGCCAGCAAAAGTTTGGACGGATCATTTTAATAACGGTTTGCGCAGCAGTTTCAAACCGGTTTCGAATCCGGGCTGGGCGGTGGTGGGTATGACGGAGTCGCCCCACCTGGTTTGGCACCTCTTTTTTTGGCGCGAAATTTGAAAACGTCATATCGATGTACCTTCTTTTTTGCTGCCACCTTGGTAATCTGTGCAGTATTCAGTGTAAAATGGCTTCAGTGACAATGTTAAAAATTGCGATAAATTTTCCAGCCCAAGCAATTTTACTGCATTTCTCATAATTAGAGAGCTGGATGAATATCCTCTTTTTACAACCACGGTGTCATATCGATGGATTCGGTGACGTACTGAACAAATATATATAAAGTATCATTGGGTACGATGCCATAAAAATGTGAATCGGTTGCTGAGGTCATTGTTTTCTGCCTATTTCTTACGTCCAAGATTTTTAGTGTGCGACATTGACGCTACAAGGCCTGAGGGCTCCTTAATCATGCTTTTAAGCCCAGAAAACCCCTAGGGAATTTTTAAAGCTGCTCTTTGTTGATTGTACTTACTAATTGAAAACATGAGGAGAATATGCTTACGAACTGACTTGAAACAGCTCAATGGTGGAATCGAAATACCATTTTCCTTTCCAGCTATTCTGCTACAACGAGTCAGGCGATCTTCATAAGTTATCCTTTAATAACTGAAAGCGAATAGAAATTAATGTTCGTTGACAGAATTTTACGGTTTTCCAACGTTCATTTGTGGATATTATTCGGAGAATATATATATATATCCAAACAGCCATTGTAAGTGCCTCTAATAGGTACACTCATATGTATACAACTTAATGTTCTCCTCAGCATTATCCTACTTCGCCCAGTGTTGAGCTCGTACACTTATAACTATTTTTAGCAATAATACGTATGGCGACCAACGGTGCAAACATCACAGAGATTTTGTGACTAATCGCAGGAATTATTCACCGCCTCATCACGGTTTTGACGTACGCAGTAAAGCAATCTAAGTGTGCTATAACCAACCCGTTGAGCATGTGAAAGAAGACTCACCCGCCGACGCACTTATCTAAGAGTAAGGAAAGCAACTGAAAGCATGGAAAATTCATGGTGATGAGATTGTGGTGGCCCCACTGGGGCCATTTCGCGTTCACTTGTGAATCCTCCTCCGTCATCAAGCCAGGCAGTGCACGCAGATGTAGTCTTCGTCGCGTTGAAAACCAGCGCATTGAAAATTCGTCCAGCGTCTGCAGGACTGGCACTGAACCCACTGTAAGTCTTATTCCAGGTCCACTGTTGGTTCCTCCATCCTGCATATACTGCACACTTCCTCCCGTATCGGAGAGGCCTGAGGATCCAGTCGTCTTCTTTTGTTGATAGTTCGGTATTCGGCAGAGGTTGTGGTCCGCAGCCGTCGGAACTGCACCGCTTGCAGCGGATGCCCTACGACAACGATGTCCTCTCCACCTACACTCCTGACGCCCAAAGGTGATTTCCGCTTAGATTTCGATACACGGTCACTGGTGCTAGGTACTGCTGAACCAACACCTGAGGAATTACAGGAAGGTACCACTTTCTTGGAATCCTTCTTATCCCTCACGGGGCTATCGCTAGTCACCTTCACTCTAATTCTTGCCCTCAGATGTAGACCAATGATGCTCGTCAAGTGTCTCACCTGGTTTGTCAAATTCCGGTAGTTGTCACCCCCGAGATTACTTAATATAACAGTTTGGTCCTTCGCGATGTCTTCACATTCGGCCAGTTTTACATTTTTGCCGGTGACCCGCACTTGCTCCGGCATTTGGCTAACCCGTGCAGCTTTCACGTTCAATGGTGCATGTGTATTTGCCAATGTCCATCGGCCGGTTTGTATCTGCTCCGGAGGAAACCTAGTTTTCTTAACCACACGAAGCATGTGCAGACATGGCAAAGCCCACTGATGACTGAACGAACAGTCACACTGTGGGCGGCCTGAAAGCAGCGATACTCGGCAAACACGACCCATTGACGTACGAACAGCATAGGAGCCATTCGATAAATTAATGCACAAAACATTTGGCTATGAAGATGTTGCACCAAGACCTCACGTGCATAAGGTGTTATTTTATTTAGAAGCAAATGCATCCACTGTAGCTCTCCTGGGGCTGTGTATTGGACCATCTTGTCCCTAGCTAGTCGTCGCCTACGCTTATCAGCTAGTGACTCCGAACGGTCAACCACTCTTTTAAATACGTCATAAACTGATGACTTTTGGGACAGGCCATCTATCAGATGCCTATTCTCTAATTCCACTCTATTTGCAGTAAAATTGTTAAACAACATGTAATGACGCATCATATTCCTCGCCCAGTTTGCCTTAAATGGCATCCAAGTATGTAGGAGATACTTGGCAGCTTCCGGGCTTCTGGCTTAAATAGCTTTAAAAATCCCAGGAAAACTTATGCTGCTTTCAGTGTACATCATGTTACTCATCCTCTGGAACAGTCTAAGCCTGTCCATATTTGACAACGTATACAACTGAATACATTTCTTTTTCATGTCTTGAAGTACATGAAACCTACAGAACACTTTCTGCGCATCGGGTTACTGCACGGCAAAGGCATTATACTGTGCTAAGCTCCTACCAACCACTATCGTTATGCAACCTCTTTACTGAGGCAACGCCTCGGCCAGGTAACCCACAGCTGTGCAATAGCTGCTGCCACTCTCTTTGGGAAGAATGGCACACGACACACTATGCCCTGAACCCGTTTCGTCAACGATCATTACGTGCCACAAAGCATATCCGCCACAATTCATTTGGTGAGTTGCATCGGCAAGCATAACATCGCAAAGCTTGCTGCTTAGTTCCATGCCCATAAAGGGCACGGACAACACAAACTTAATAACGTCCCCATCACATACAACCTTATGTTGCCCTCTATCTTTTAATAACTGACCTACCATGGTCGCCTCGTTCCGGCCGTCCCAGGTTGTAAGCCTATTTCTGATGGACCGGAAATCAACATTACAAAGACGAGGATTGAACACCTTCTTCGTATAATCCCCAAGCTCAGACGTATGCTGAAAGGTGAGCATCAACTCAAACACGTGACATTCTTGATCGCGTGTCAGACGTCTATTCCTAACATACAAACTCTCCGCACCTCACAGGAAACTATGGTTATGGACCACTGACCACCGCGACCAGGTACACACTACCAACGGCACGGAGCGTGACGAAAGCCTTGCATCCCAAGTTAGGGTACCTGAAGCAACGAATAAGTTTCCGTTCGGAAGTGAACAAACATTACCTTCAAGCGGAACAATGTCTCCGTCTGCGATGTAAGCAGCAGTCCTTGATAAAATAGTACTCCACGTTGCTCACCAAAACTGTAACACGTTTGTGAGCCGCTTCAGCCGTACGGGAATGATACACGTAGAAACTTGATGAAGTTGCCCATTGGAATTCCCGAAAATCAGAGTTGAAACACTCTAAATTCGGGCAAATTCTCCGCATCAGACGCCGAAATTCACTGGCATTGTGCACAACTGTCCGCTCCATTACGCCAGCCGACCAGCGAAACACACCCGGAACTTGTGGCTAACATGGCGTTCGACCTGACTTTTATATGGCCAACTAACCAATGAACTCACAGACATCGAAACACACAAACAAAAGTTTCATTTTCAGCCTAAACATTTGATTTGCTAAGTCAAAGTTGAAAACTATAAATAAATAACATTTGGAGCAAGTTTGAGATCGAGGAATCATCCTCCCAATTCCAAACTCCACGTTACACCAACCCAGGTTGGGCGAGTCCACACTTTCGGCGGTGGTGTGCGGTGGGGATATCGAAAAATCGTTAGCGCAGTGCCAAGGACGCATTATGAACGAGAAAGACGCAAGCTGAGGAAACGTAGGCCTACTAAGGTTCTGCAGATGGAGTAAATTTTGAACAAGAAGAAAAGGAAGAAAAAAATTGTAAAGAAGTGTTCTCGGGAAAGTTGATGCATGCGAAGAGGATAGCGATCCATGAAGACGATGCAAACCCTGAATGACAGATTTACCGGAGTTCAATGAATGGAATGAGATTGGAAACGGTGCCGAGACCAGTTTCGTGAAATTGAACACTGGTGGATGTGGGAGAAACAGCGGTCCATAGAAAGGTGAGTTTAGATTCGGGATCAGTAACATGCACCATTCAGAAATGAGAAAGCGCAACTGTAGGGTCCTCGAGAAGTGGAGAGTCAATTTCCAACCGGCTACGTTTCGAGGGAAAGGTGGATTGTGGTAACGGATAATAAAGTGTGAAATCTCCGCATGGACTTGAGCGTTAATATGCTGTTTCACTGACAAATATATACGTATGTGTTGACACATTTGTCTTCAGTTTTATTCAGCGTCATTTCTGGTAACGTACAACATCATATGGGTATGTTTCGTCTAGCAGGGCAAAGTATGTGCCGGTCAATCAGCTGATTGTGGTGGTATATTAGCATGAACTGGAATGTGCGTTGGTTGCTTTAGAAAAAGCTGAATGATCTGATAAGCGATTGGGAGTATTTTCTGTCGGGTGGCTTGATTTCGGTCCCAGTTGCTACGGTAGGTTCTACTTGAGTCTCTGTCCGTACGAGTCAAAGTGACATCCTTGGTTATCCGGTTTGGCAACTGCGATAGTGGGAGACAACAAACCTGAAGTGAAGGGGGATTGCAGTCTGGAAGTGGTTCCAGCTGTGGGTTATGATGATATATGAAGACAATAAATAGTGGACTGGTTAGGTTTGTATGAGTGAGGCGTGTATGAAGTTCCATTTGAGCAGTCAATGGCACCTGCTCCAAATTATAAGTAAAATAGGCTCGCAGTGGATTTGTGCTATACTGCTGCAGGCTAACGAAGTTGCGTACACTAGTTTGGTAACTGTGTATGCATCCCAAAGTATTTATGATTTTGCACGTTGGAACGCCATCGCTCGGATACTAATAAAAGACCTAGGGTCTCACGGTTTAGAGCAGTTGGAAATGATAACCCTCAATATCAGTTGCTTAACCAGAGCGCAGTCTGGCAACAAGGCGATAAGATAAGTTTGAAACAACAGACTGTGAGCGAATGGGGCTGGCGCACTGTTAGCGTAGCCCTACGCTGTTACTGTCTCTTCCGGTATAGTGGTTATTCTATACTGAGTAGTTTCTGAGGCGCCTTGAAGTAGAAGAAACTGTTAGGGTGACAAAAGTGATACATTAGAGGCAACCAGTCACGTGCCTTGAAAAGTTAACGTGAGTTCATCTATGCCCTTACTCGATGGTGCTATCGTACTGAGATTATGCTCGAGTGTGAGCAAGGAAATCGGATGTAGACATGATTGCATGGTTATCGCGGTGTTTTTTTCGTCGGTATCGTATTGCAAAGCAGGAAAACACCGATGCGACGACCGATTTTGGAGAACCGTGAGAAATGGGAATGAGATAGTTCCGAATTTTCGTCAGGGAAGCAAACTGTAACGACCTACATACGGTGCTCATGGTAGGCGGCACAAGGGCCTGCTCCAGGTAGGGATGTAGCACGATACACAACCACTGGCATCCAGCACGTGGCGCTACAAGAATGATCCACACTTTTTTAAACATTTTTTGTTTTATTTTTTTAATGGTTTTATCACAGTCAGGTATATGGCTGTCACAGAAGGCGGAGCTGCTTCTGGTGGGCGGACACAGTTCCCACGCCCCGGCCGAAACGTGGACCGCATATAACAAGCCGCGTTGGGAATAGGTCAACCACACCACTCAATCCGTAGCAACACTGCAACCTAGAGACATGAGTCATACGTGACGAGGCTGGTGTGCCTGGAAGACAAAACAGTTGGGTATTTTTTCTCGCTTTTTACGCCAATCTCTACTTTTTGGTGGTCATGTCCTATTGGTGGTCAACTCTGTGCAGGAAGACCATCACGGCCAGGAATGTTTGCAGAAGTGCCGCGCTCACACTGGCCTTATCAGTGAAGTCAGAACCCTCATGCCGTTTACATGGGACAAAAAATGCAGGGGGAGGTAGAGTCAAACACAGCCTGCGATTATTCAATGGGGTTTATGTTCAACAAAACGCCAGTCTGCACAAAGATGGGGTAAAACTTGCAGCACTAACAACGTGATTCGTCGGGACGATCCACAGGTGGTTTATAGTTTTGCTGGCTAAGTATCAAATGTTATATAGGCCAATCATGGAAGATGCTAGAGTTCTGTGATAGGGACGGCAGTTGAGCTGTGATTGACTAATGGTGACCAACAGACGGAGTTTGAGGAGTCCGACAGATGCTGCGTTTTGGGTTAGAGACAAAGGCGAAGACCAAGTAAAAGCAGCACTGGGAAAGTTTAAAGACTACCTTTCATGCTTACAGTGGTATTTCATATAATCAAATACGACTTCTGATGCACTGGCCTCAGGCATGAGAGTTACTATGTTTAGGCATTGTAACCTGGTGGGTTTGCGCTTAGGCGATGGCAACTACGGTGTATGATGTGGCACATCCTAGATTATCAAAGGTTCTGGTTAGTATTGCGCTTTCCTCATAAACTCTATCAAAAGTCATGTAATGATTTATAATGGTATATATAGATCAAATCGATCCCCGGGCGAGGAGGCTGAGAGGAGCGGAAGCCAGGATAAATAAGAGAGGATCCAGGCGTGAAGTAGTGGGTGGTGGAACTGAATGTCCTAGGATCCAGCACCACTGAACCATTTGGTGCTGGAAGAAAACATCAATGGCTAAAACCTTCAGCTAGAGGAAAGTTGTTTTACACGGCTGCTCTAGTACTATATAGCGAGGGAGTCCGTAATTGTTTGGACATGGTTGTAAAGACCGACCAGTGAATTAGATGAGGCAAAGTTGTATAAGGGTTAGGTGATAGAAGGTGAACGTGGGTGAGTAGCGAGAACAGGCAAACATCTAGCAAGTTATAGTTGTGAACGACAAAACTATCATTCTGCAATGTGGGTTATACGTAAAAAGTGATAATAAATGATAAGCCTAGCGTCTGTCGTTAGGAAGAAAATGGTAGGTTTGGGATATGGTGCCATGATCCTAGTAGTGGAACCCGTTTTTGAAGGCCAGCTCGACGGAGAGCAGAGAGCGTGAGGAGAGACTGAAGCTAGGGTTTCAAAGTTCGATGCCTTCTTCGTAGGTTCGATCCTCATATATGCTGGCGTTAGTCAAAGATAACATATGACTAACGGTAAGTTGTGATTTAAGGGCATGGCTGAACTGGGTTATTGACACACATTTGCGAATAGCCAGGGGTAGCTTATTCCAAAGCTTTCAATATTTGATGAGGAAGAAGTTGCATCGTATTGCCAGCCTGGAATGTGGGATGGTCAGACTGAAGTCTCTGTGGCGCAGAGGGTGAGATGAGGGTAGCGAAAACTGTATAGGGTTGGTAGAAGTGAACGCAGAGCGGTGAATAAGTCTATACAGAAAACACAAGGTAAGCCTGACATGTCTAAGCCATACGGGGTCAAGTTTTAATAGAGCGCATCGCTCTTTATAGCTCAGTGGAGAGGAATATCCTATTGGCTTCTTGGTGAAGGTGCGCTGGACTTTGTCCAGGCGTATTTTATCCGATTTAGACATTCCAGAGAAGATTATAGGGCAATATTTGAGGTGGGCTCTAGCATGGGATTGGTATGTAAGGAGGATACTATATTTCATCCTAAATGATCTCAGAACTAGGCCTATTATCTGTCTGGCTCTGGCCGT
Source organism: Fasciola hepatica (assembly GCA_948099385.1). NCBI lineage: Eukaryota > Metazoa > Platyhelminthes > Trematoda > Plagiorchiida > Fasciolidae > Fasciola > Fasciola hepatica. The sequence continues at coordinate 119,087 of CANUEZ040000169.1, forward strand.
CTGAAATGAGACATATCCCGAGAATTGTAGATTGTTAGTGTATTGAAGCCCAAGATCCTTCACTGATGAGCTTGGGGCGATGAGTACTTGGTTTAGTGACAGAGTTCCGAGGGGGACTTCACACCTGTAGGCTGTGTAGAAGCTTTTAGGTGTCGAGAAGCACATCTGCCATGAAGAGCACCATTGATCAAGTTTCTCAAGATCATTACCTATTTCAGATATTTCTGCTCTCAATTTTTGATGACGAAAATCATACACGATTTTGATTTCGTCGGCGAACAGGAGAGGTTTGCCGTGTTGCACAACCGAAAAAATGTCGTTAATATAGAGTAAGAAAAGTAGCGTACCAAGTACTCTTCCTTGTATGACTCCACTAGTGGCAGGCGCCGGTTGCGATAGATGACCATTAGCATATACAACCTGGGTTCGATCCGACAAGTAGGAAGTTATCCACGATGAAAGCGGGTCACGGATACCGCAGGCACGGAGTTTTGTTGACAACCGTGAGTGAGGAACTCGTTCAAATGCCTTGGTCGTATCGAGGTAGATGATAATCATAGATTTTCCGTCGTCGGCTGCCGTGGTCAGTAGGTTGAAGAAATCAAACTGGCATGTGGTACAAGAAATTGACTTTAGGAAGCCATGTTGACCGCCGTGAATGAGGTTATGGGAAATGAGACAATCGGACATCCGCTGTTTCATCAAACGCCTCATTATTCTGGCAGCTAAAGGAGTATGGTTAATAGGACGATAATTTGAAGGGTCATGCACTGGACCTTTTTAGTGGATAGGAATAATGGTTGAAGTTTTCCACTGGGATGGAAAAATGCCATTTTTAAGGGATAAGTTGTAGAGATTCATAAAGATACCAGCGACGCCAGTTCCACCAAGATGAAAGAGTGCTGGGGGGATGCCGTCATAGCCAGGGCGGGAGGAGGGTCTAACACGCAGCAGTAGGTGAGTCACGTCGTTCAAACTGAATTTAATGTCAGAGAGAACTTGCTCGGTCATGAGCGGTTCGAATGGCGGATTTAAAGTGGCGTCAGTGGTCATGGATTCTGAAAAGAAGGTATGGAGAGCCTCAGCGATTTCGGCTGCAGATTTAATCTGCGTGTTGTTTCACAAAATTAAACAGGTTATCCCTGGAGGCTCTTTGATTTCTGCCCTTCAATAGTCGGGACAGTCGGTACGATCTGTCGAAGGAATTCAAGGCCAAAAGCTCCTGCTTCTCAGCAGTTCATTAGTCCGAAGACTGATGGTGACAGAGAGAGGATGAAGTTGCAATAGTATGTAGAACTCTTTGGTTTTATTATAGATCTTCTGCAGTTTTGCATGTTTATTTTGAAGCCTTGTTTGGTAGGAGCCGCGGGCCTGAGAGCGGTTGGTACCGATGGTGGTGATTGCTGACAAGCAGCTATGTAGCTTATGGTAGAGTACATCACTGGCGAGCTGAGTATTGTGCTGTAGGAAGTAGCGATCCCAGTTGAGGGATCGAAGCATAAGCTTGAGGTTCATCCAGTTGATCGCGTGCAGGGTCTGTTGAGATGAGCTACATATGGGGTCTCTGGGTCCGACTGTGAATCTACAAGACACCATTCTATGGTCACTGCCTGGGAAAAGGTTGAGGGCGGTAGTCATCACGTCCGATAGGCCAATGGTAAATATCAGGTCTAGTATGCTGTTACCTCTGATTGGTGTCATTACGTGCTGGACCCAGCGCCCTGCGCGTATGGTCGAAACGAAGCTCGTGAAGTATTGGGGTGATGACATGGTGTCCCAGCAGATATTAGGTGCATTTAAATCGCCAGCAATGAGTTTTGACGAGGAGGGTGATAGTGCAAAGTGGTCAAAGGCTTTGACTACGTGGGCCAGGTCCGAGATTTTTGAGTTGGGTGGTCGATAAACGCAGCCGATATAGAGTGGAGAGTTGGCCAGATGAACCGTTACCCATATTTAGTCCTGAATTGAGTCCAGTATTAGATCAGAGAGAGGAATGGTAGGCAAGCTGTTTTTAACGTGGATTAGACAGCCTCCTCCACGACGACGACGATTTTTCATGAAGGTTCGATAACCAGCGATAGAAATTTGGTCCAATGGGACAGAATAATTTAGCCAGGTTTCGGTTATGACAATGATGTTGCAGTCGAAAGATGGTACCATAATATGGAGAGTATGGGTTTTATTCAGTAATGAGCCAGCGGTAATGAGAAGCAAGGTAAGTGCAACTGTACCGTCATGGTGTGGAGTGCGAACAACCATCGGCGGGTGTTGGTGGCTAACACTACCGAGGTGGTAAACATCATTAAGTGGACTCATAACGTCAGGATTGTCATTTATAGAAGCGAAGGAGTCTAGACAGGAGTTGAAGGTGAGGAGCCGGCTGTGTGAAGAAGGGGTGAGGCTGGGTTGGGGGGTGCTGTCAAGACAAAATTGGTCGTTTGGAGTGCTTGGTGAGGGTTCTAAATGGGGTTCTGAGAAGACTGACGGGGGGATTACGGGAGTGGCCGGAGTAGCTAAAAGCTGTGGGGGGACACAGAATTCTGTCCGCCGATGGGACGATTAGCTATATAGTAGATAGTGGCTTTTATGAACGATTTGTGTCCGCAAGACGATGGGACATGAGTTAGGGCAGGACGGGCTGTTGGCAACAGACTTCTCCGGAGTCTTTATCGGTGGCGAGACGGTGTGCATTAGGTTGACATTAGCAGCTGCGGGCATGGATACCGTTGCCGTTTATGGGAGCGGAGGTTGATGGTATAAGGCGGGGCCGTTTACTAGGGGGATTTGCTGGAGATGGGGTTGTGGTCAGGTCTAGGTCAACTAGAGTAGTGCAGGCAACTGAGGGCTTTTGTGTTACGGGGTGGCTCGACAGGCAGCGGGAGGACGCGGCGACTGGTATTTCAGGCACAGTTTGGGTTGGTGAAGCTAAGGTACTTTTTAGTGATCGAAAAACCCCTCTTTGGAGGGGTGTTTTATCCGGTAATATTCCGATTCTTTTGAATGGGGTGGCGTTAGAAATGATTTGCCAGTTGGTTATGAATTCTCTAGCTGTTACTTCGTCAGCGAATTGAAACTTAAAAGGACAGTCGTTGCATCGTGATCTTTTGCACAGCCGAGTGCAATAGCACATGTGGTGTGCCATGCTGCAAGCCTTCAGTATGGCGAGTTTGGTTGACGGCAGGGGTAGCCGATCAGGGATGTTGAAAACTATCGCGTTTTTGGAGTTGGCTATACGCTTCTGAACTTCGGTCGCAACTGAGTCTAAGAAACGTCCCGCCATGACTAGGCTCTGGTGATTCGCTATAGCGACCCCTAGGGGTCGGTTCCATTATGCTAGATATAGGGGACATCTTTAATAGAATATCATAGGTGGACTGGATCTGGCTATGCAGGTCCCCCACTCTTTGATTTAATTCGGTAATCTTCTTGTTGACTAAGTCATAAACATCCACGAGAGCTACTGAGCATGGACTGAGTGCACATTGTGGTTGAGTTTTCCTGGCTCTCCTCAGCCTGACGGTACGAATTGCCTGGTTTGCACCCGGGACCTTGGCGCGTTTACGGAGGACCTTTGGAGCTTCCATAAGTAGTTCAAGATATAATGTGAAGAAGGGAGAAAGATTATGGGTCAGTCAGCTGAACTTTTCGAGAGTGTAAAGCTACGTATAAAATTTTGGGTATTTTTCTTAAGCCTTTCTAGCTAAATGACAGAGGGTTATAAGCTTTATAAACATAAAAACCAAACGTAACCTAGGGAAAATAGAGGCCCGGTGTAGCGCACCGCAGAATAAATAGAGTTGTGACGCGTACTATCTTATAACAACAGCCTTTGGATGGCGAGGAGCTGGGTAATTTGTTTGCCGAAGTGGGAAAAATTTTAAGCAACGGACCCTTAGTACCTATTACTTACTACGTCACATATGAGATCGCTTTGGTACGAAATAGCCAGCTGTTGAAATGAACAGAAGAAGGCAGCAAATAACCAATGACACCGAGGCGCACATATCTTCGCTGCCGGGAGCAGGCCAGTTACCTCGCTGAAATATTTTGAAGACGGTGAAAATGGGAGTATCTACCAACCTCACAGGCCAGACGAAAATTATTCACCAGAGAGAGATCATTCGGCGTAGGCTACTTGGAGCTCGTAGCTGACGGGCAAAAGCCCCGCAAGAAGTGGCCGCTTGGAATAACCGTTGAGCGCCGTGGCGACTCCGATGGACTCGTGTGTACTGTGTCAGTGAAATCAGGGAACGGAGAGTATGTTGGAGGCACTGGAAGAGTGTGTCTGATCGAGAATGTTGATGGACCACGCGAGTTGACAAATTCGGAACTGTATTACATTACGAATCTCCACGCAGCGCAATCGTTGCACTCACGTAAGGCAGCACATTCAGTAACGGATTCACATAAAGAAACACACGTATCCACACAATTTGGGCAGCTACCGCTGTACGTGGTTTCTCCGGTTGCTTTGGATTCCCTAATGCAGATGCCGTCTTATAAGATTTCAAGTGGTTTTTGACCTTTACGGCAACAGTTACAACCAGTGTGATTAATTTCTTCGTGCTCACAACAGCACTCATCTGCTCAATCACATGCGCATACGTCCACTAGATGCTTTTTACAACATTTCCAGAGCATTCGAAAAGCCCACACACGTTTGTCACCTATGTCTCTGCACTTGATACGCCATTTGTGAAAATTTTGAACTGTCGACAAAAGGAGGGCGTAGATCGATAGGAAAGGACCTTTGTCCGCGTCACTAGTGAATTATACTTGTGGTTGCTTATGGCTCGCAACTGAGCCGACTTCACTGTTCATCATCTGAAGGTAGATGCACTAACGGAAGGGCATAGGTAGGTAGAAAGAGCCAGTACCTGAATTCCAACGCTTCGACATTGTAGGGCTTGGGTGGATTTTGGCGGGCGCTGTAGCTACAAAATGTAGAAGATCCTCCGAGAACATCATGGCAACTTGGATGCTTGCAAATGCTTGGTTACATACATTCTTCGCACGTTTCGTACCAATTGTATTGTTTGCAACAATCTCTACTTATTGGAATTCAACACATGATTCTGTCATATCTGGTTCGGATCCGCTTGGCTCACTTGCTCGCCCTTCCCAAGCCGTGAACTTGGCTCCCGTTTTGGGTCGTTGTGATTGCAATTTTGAGGTTTGTATATATTTGCTATGCTGTTACTTTCATATTTCAGTACATGGAATTTGCGAATCAACCATACCTTGCTCTGGAATTTGTGTGAATAGGCTGCGCATTGCTGGAGGTGCCTTACAGAAAATAAGAAATTGCACAAAATGTCCTGAGGAAAGGGAAACTGGCATTTGGCTGGAGATGCCCGAGAGATTTTGGCGTGAAACATCGGAAAATAATCGATTGATGACATCAGCGAGGAGACTTTGGGAAATCGTTCATCCTGGTGACTTATGCTACTGAGGTGCAGTTTTACTATCTCCGACATGCAGAATTAGAGCCGATAGGAATTTCGATGAGTTGTACGTGACCCAGGATATTCTACAAGAATCATTCACTAACATTATGGAATGAACACAGGGACGGTTCACTTTGGATCTACATGGCAAACAAGGATATGGTGTTGAACCTCCAAAATTCAAAAGATGAATGAAAAAGAATCAGCCGCCTGGCTATTGTACCGGCCGTGGATGATAGCGGGAAGCGGAGGCCACTGAATATGATATAAATGAACCATTATTCCAGCTGTAGTGTGTGTTTCGGTAATAGTGAACCTTGGCTGGCTGGATCTTTATGGTGGGAGTGCATGTAAAACGGTGAATTTGAAAGCAGAAAGGGATGCGTAGAGGTGGATCGAGCGTACTACTGACATAAGGCGAGACAGTGTGGAAGATAACCCTGGGTACTTATTAACCTGATGGAGTCATTTCACTTTAAAGTACTTGTAAGGAAGTAGTCAGGGGCTTCGAACAAGATGAATTGTACAGGGTAGTTCAAGTTGAAGAAAAATGCGACCTGGTAGAAAGCGCTGGGCCGCATTGAACATTAGGGTGGTCGTGAAGTATCAGGGGTGGGCGGAAAATATAACGATGCTTTTTCGGGTGGCTGTTGGCTGCATTAAATGGCAGTTACGTTGGTTAGATTGACGAAATAGGAGGGTAAAACAGCAGGTGTGATTAATCAAGGATTAGTGGCGGTGTAGCTGAGGAAAAAGGACTTAACGAGAAACAGACGCAGAGTAGGCTGTCTCCCGTTTCGAACTGAGCTGAGACACTAAGATGATAACTAAGTATTTGCAAGGTACCCTCGTTGCGTGTAGACTTCATTGTTAGATTGATACTCCGTCGTCTTTAGAGTACTGCTAGGCAGAGGACTGGTCCAGAAACAATGGAAAGTGAGAGATGGGATGGGGCTGAAACTTCAGCAGAACAACCCACGGTAACGGTCTACATTCAGTGCTCACGGTAGACTGAGCTAGGCTCGCTTCAGACAGGGGGTTGTCATAATGCCTCCAACTAGTGAAGCGTCAGGATTGAACTACAATTTTTGAAGGTTTATTTTATAGTTTACCCACAGCCTGATAGGCGGCTTCCTTGCTGCTATCGGTGAGTCAGACTGAGAGCCAAGTGCCGCTTTTTCATTCTCCTTGGGTGCTTCTCGCCAGTGCTTTAATGCGTTCAGTCGGGTTTCCCTTCACTACTGAACCACCATAACCCAATCTATGCTCCTCAGGAGTGGTCTGATCTTTGCCCTTGATGGTTTGGGCCAACACTGCTGCCCTCGCCAGCGGTCTATCTCGGAAGAACTCTTCTGTGGGTCGACCACTGTTGGTCCCGCTTTTTGTACGTCTTTGTAAGCGGGTAGCTACTCCATGTCCCTGCCCTGTGAACCCCTCTTAGAGCAGAAGGACACGGACCCCCTGCAATATGCATTGTCATAGACCCTCTTTCCGTCCATTTTGTCCAGCCTTTGATTACCCCACGAAAGTCTCCACTCAATAAACGGTTGGGGGTCTGCGGCTAAGGATCTTCCTGTCGATGAGACCTGCTTTTGCAGGTTTTTCGCTTGGCACTTTAGTATTATTGTTATAATTCACAAGAAGTGCCTGGGTAATAAGTTGTTTATTGAGACCAACGTGTTCGGACGTTGACAAAACAAACCAAACGTTACGAAGATCCCCATTTGCCAAGTTGCCGTCCTGTTCACCTGAAGACAGTCACCATCTAACAGAGGAGCAGCCATGTGGTTTGCGGACCATCGTTAACCTTATTGCTTCTGGACTGCTGAACTTAGCTGCGTTCGTTAATCCACAATTGGCCATAGTTCCGTCTCTAGCAGTGAACTACTTACCAAGTAGTTTATACACTCCACCACACTAGGATCTCAGTGTCTTTCGCCCTGGCTGACCCATCCGGCGCAACTTTACAGTCATTCTTCTTTTAAGGCTGCCTCGCGTTTGTGAGCTTCTGCCCAGTCCACTAGCACCCGTCTGCATGCTACAAGGGAGTCCACAGAACAACCGCGGGGTTATTGTTTAGAATTGCATGCTCGCCGCAACAACTCTTGTTTCAGGCGTGTCTACTTCATCTGCAGGTTGCCATTTACTACCTGTCTGCGGTGTTTTAAGACTGGTGCTAACGGCACCGCCTGGTAGGGTTTCGTCCCCTTGTTGGGCTTGAAGCTTGAGGACTGGGCCGCCGGCCTCCTTGCACGGAACACAGACCCACTCTACCCACAGGTTCAATTTACAAAGAGCATAGGTTTGATTGGTATTTCTGAACACTTTGGGTGAACCCACTTTAGCACATTGCAGGCTCTATGCTATTCACTACAGGTTTTCCCCACACGGAGGTGGAGTAGGAGCCAGAAGCACAACGTAATGACGGAGGCCAAAGAATAATGTCCAGAGAAAACGGGCGCCTTCATTCAAAGGCAAAAATCCTTGGCTCTTGCTAGTACAACACTCATGCACATTGCCCGGCGAGAACAAGAGAGGGCGAAAAAAGGCTTTCTACTGGTTTGTGTTCACCCCCTCTATTTTCGGCCCCTACTGGTTGGTTCCAGATCAGACGAGATCTATGACCAGTAGCAGTCATGGGCGTAACTAAAATCTCGTTTTTTGCTCCGGAAAACAAGGACGTGGGACCCTGTATCGGCGCAAGCCAGTCTGTGATTTTATCCCTGTGATCTGTACAACCAGTTTCACTGTAATTGCAGTGAGACTAGCTCTCTTCGTAGACACTCCTGAGTACCTTGAAACTGGTGTAGGTTCGGCCACTGGAGCGTGAAAATGGAAGTGTGCCTTATAAACATGACCCACAGATGGATATAACACAAGGTGTCGTGGTTCAGCACGGCGGCTTGGATTTACCTGATTCCAAAGTAGAGATAGTAAGAACTTGATCACTGTTGCTCCCAAATTACTCACCTTTTTCAGGAACAATGCCACTTTACGACAATTGGTGCCTGTGATGAACGAAGTACTGAAAGAAAGGTTTCGTCAGTATATTTAATTATTTCCCCCGTCCCACTTAAGAAGTGTCCGAGCGTGGGGGGCAAAAGGGGTGGAACTGATCAGGAAGTGGAAGTCTCACGATTCGGATAAATAGATGTTGGTTATGGCTACGGGATTCCCAAGGGGATGTGTGAGGTCATTATTCCACCATTCGTCATCATCATTATCTCATGGTATTAAACAGCAAGGCAAGCCTTACTGACCACAGCCTTTCGCACCATATTGCACATTAAATTAGAAAGTGTGAATGCACAAGATGGAGAGAGAGTGGACCTAAATGGGTGGGTAAAGGAAAGGATACCCTAATAGTCATCACACAGGAAGCACAGTCTAACTGTACAAAAGCACAGCGATCAATCATTCTGATTTGAAAGACATTGACAACACGGTTGCCCCTTTTCGCGGTTCGCTGCCATTTCCTTTAGTGTCTTCAGCCCACTGCTTGACGAATCTTTCGGACCCCAGCCACAAAAAAGTGAGATGCCCAAGTTTCCTAAGTTTGCTGTACACTTTCCCGTTCCTCGTTTCCAAATCGTCCTTTGGCCTCCACGTGGTTTGCTCTACTCTCCGAGGAGGAAAGGAGTATGGGGCTGTGCATGGCAGGCATGTGTCTGCTATATGTAACACGTGCCATAGCCGATGAAGCATGCTAAGCTGTATACGCTGTAACAAAACGTTTTCCGAACTAATACCCAATACTCGCTTTTGACCTCATCACTGCTCAGTCAGCTATCCCATCCAATCCTAGGGACACTACGTACACATCGGTGGTCGAAAACCTCAGGACGATGGATATCTTCTGCTCGCAAACTCCAAGTCCCGGAATCACACAACACAACTGAATACACTGCGGTAAGGTATACATGACCTTACAACTTCAGCGAAATACCAGGTCGGCTCCACAGGTGCTTCACTCCAGGGTACGCCGCTTGAGCCTTGGATATGCTACTGACTGAAAACAAAGTATTCTACATTACGGAAAGGTGCCCATTAGCCGCCAGCTTCAATGTCTGGGTTACTTGCAAGCAAACAATTCTATCCAAGTGCAAATAATTTCCACTCAATGAGCACAGATTGGTGGGTCTATGCACAGCGTACCTCGATATACATTGTTAAGGAGCAGTTTACCAACGCATCACCCAAAGGTGCGATAATAGCAAGTTTATTTTCAGATTACTCATTATTCTCCCTGAACCCACGAGAAATCTACGACCAAGTTGAAGCGAAAGGCAATATTGATTCATTTGCTTCGTGTTCTCAATACGAGCTCAATGACTGAAATATGAATGGTATTATTTGTTGCTCCTGGCTGTATGAAAGTTTCGGCCCCAAACAAAATGTGGTCCACTCTATCACCGCTGGTAAATTGTTCGATTATCTATTTTGCATCAAATGCCATTGACACTAGGACGGCAATTTGTAGCGGTGGAAGTGAGATTAAGTTAGCCATGAGACATCGGGACCCCAGGGCCGATATGGCTTGCATGGACATTTCGCTCAACAATTGGGACATTTTTCACTACACGGGAGACAAGCAAGACATCGCTGATTTGGGTAGACAACTTTTTCACTGATGTTTCAAGCCAACTCAGGTCAAGTATTTGGTTTTACCTACCCCGGTGGATGGACAGTCAGCATTGCATAGTCACACACACAGCAACTAAATGAAAAAAGCGGCAGGTAAAACCCCAAGAACACAATGTTAAGACATGGTTCAGGAGCTAAGACAATAAATGTTTGCTTTAGATCAGAGTAGATGTTTGTTGGGTTACATAAGAATCAAGCAAGTTAAGGGACATCGGAAGACTGGTAGGCAGTAGCGCGAGCACTAGTCATCTTATGAGTATTGCGAGTGGAAGAGAGTTACACACGCTGGGATCCCAGCGAAGAGGACAAAGTCAGTCATTCCTGGTAAACATCTGTCGGAAGACTAAAACGTTAATTAAGTGGATATTCGGAATGCTGTTTCTGAGAGATCTGTTGCTGGCTTTGCTGCGGGAGGGCTGAGCGCGAGAAGAAGCGACTTGGAGAATTGGCTGATTGATGGGCAAGAAAGGTAGACCCATTTCACACCGACCGGTCACGAAAGTGAGAGGCCGAGTAGGATCGCCACTACCATAGGCCCCCTTTTGCCGATTTACAACATTTAAGAAAGAAAGCGGGTTGGGGAATTCCCCTTCCGTTGGGCTGGCTGAGTGTATCCGTTGTTGGCATTCCTCATCTCTATTGCCACCCTAAGTAGAATTACTACCTTATTGCTCCAAGCCGAGCTATTCCCATGTCACACGCTTCATCGAGTCATCCCTGATTGTATCTCACGATGCATTCTCTGCCCTGCCTCTTCGCTTAAAATGTCTGCAGCTGACGACTGATCTCCTGTCTGCTAGCATGGGACCATTACATTTGTGACTGTCTATTTATCGCGTCCGTAGGCCGTTCTTCTCGGTATCCTTGCATAAAAAATTGGTGATCCCAAAGTGATCTCAGCACGCGGGCACCACGGTGAAACTTCTGCTTTGAAAAGGTTCCGTCACACACGTGAGCCCGTTCCGCTAAGGCATTTCCACTTCAGGTCAACCTCTTTATTGGAAAGGGTAACCCTTATTTTCCTCAGTTCATTCGAGTGTTCTCTTGAATCTTATGCCGACTTTAGCCTTCTTCTAGCGAAAAATGCTTAATTTGCGGGAGATATCTCTATTAGAGGTTCAAAAAATGAGGGACTTGGGACTGCCCGGTATATCCTCAGTATGCAAGAAGGTTCTTGATTTCCTGCTTACTGGCACAAGTTTTGGTGATACACGTAGAAGCAAAACTTTTGAGTATCCCGCACGGCCGGCCAATTTACAAACTTTATGTGTTTCTTTGGGCGCTTGCAGCCGGCTTCCGCCTAGGTAGTTGGTGTAGGCCACAACAGTCACAAATCGAGCGACTCGCAGCAAATTCATTCGAATCCCAAAATCAGAAATAGATTGATTCGTAGTTTCTATGGTGCAAATTGAAAATCACAAAATGCGCAAGCGTATATAGATCTCAGTTATGCAGTTGAGTAGACCCAATAGTAAAACACAAAGGTTCAGCGTCCTGTGGTCCAAGCGTGACGATTGGAGAAGGGTGAAGGCCAAATTCAAATGCCTCACAAAAAACCAACGTGAAAAAGTAGTGTAAAAGCAAGCTTGGCAAGGTAATGTCTCATATGGTCACTTTCATAAAGCGTGGAGACCACTTGAGAGGATAGTAGATAAAAGTCCTTTGCAGTTAGAGCTATTGTGTGCACCGAAACCGAACTGTGCCCACTCAGTAAAAGGCAGGACGCTATGGTAGGATACTTGGCAAGCCAACGACCACTGGCTTCAGTAACCGATTTTCAGCTCCAAGGGCGGTTGATATGCCACAAAAATACCAAAGCAACTTCTCTGGTTCATGCGGGGACGAGTGCCCATCCTCATGATGAATGATGCAATCTTAGGCGTGCTTTGCATGCAAGCGCCGCCCAGTGACATTCCGCTACCTTGGTCCTTTTTTAGAAGAAAATCAACATTTGATAAATTGGCAAGAGCCGCTGATCGGGTGCAAGCTTAAGCTTTACCCCCCTCCGTCAAGTGGTTAAGTACTTCCATGTTGACCGCGTTCACGAAGTGGATGACTCGACTAGGCAGACGAAGTCGGCTTTAATTCCACGAAGAAAAGCCTTAGCAAAAGTTACCACGTGCCCATTCCCCAAGAACACCATTTCTCCATTGAGTGCTGCATATTTTGCAGCGTACCAACTGACACATCTGGATGCTTAGATTTATATTTTGGTTTATCGGGCATGACACGGTTTCGACTTGACCCCCGGCAAAGCCGTTGTGACTCCGCTTGGTCTTGTGCCTTGTAAGCTCTGCTTCTCGCTTGCTCATTGGTGTGGCCGCATGACTGAGGTTTGCATATATTTTGTATCTTCGAACTTAGTATATTGAGTACTGCGTAATATTTAGATAAACCTTGGTTTGCTTTGGGGTCCTCCTTATTGGCTACCCTCTACTCTAATAAGGGACAACAAATTGCAGTTAACTTTCTATCACTTTGACGGGCTGCGCGTAGTGCAATGAGATCCCGGGCCCCGCGGAGTAAGCATTTTCAACCGTTTAAGACAGCTTAGCCGTACATTCTCAGGTGTACATTGCTACCGCCGGAACCACTGCAGTTGGGCAAAATGTGCACCCATTCTTGCACGTACCAACCTCAGAGTCAAGGACGTGGGTAAGCCGACCTCTGCATGCAGTGACCACTTAAACTATTCCCGCTTAGAGTCGCCTATTTTGTAAGCAAAATGACGTTGACAACAGCATTTTAGAGGCAGCTCGCACAAAGGTAGGTACTGCCAAGCCTTACTTCACTAACCTTCCCAGACAGTCAAAGGTCGAGTTATTTGCGGCTTATGAAATATCCTTCCAAACTAGCGGTAAGCGTTTAATGACACTGGAACTTGATTTAAGCTGTTATCTACAATAAACATTTTGTAACGCTGAACTTTTAATCAATAATTTGCATGAGGTTTCTTCCACTCTCCAACCGCACGGCCGATAAGTCCGATGCAGTTTGTAGGTGAGATTACCGAAGTCCCAACCAGCTGTGCGTCATCTATTTGGGATTCACTCTGCGCCGTCCTCGTTGATCTTGTCACTACGGGCCACCAACAGGAGGTCCTGCACGAGTTCCCTGGATATCTCTAACCTAGAAACTTACAGCCACATGTGTGTGACGACGTAATACAACATATATATTTACTCTTTACCAACATCTTATTGCGTCCCAGGCTTGTGGCGACCAAAAATCTTGAAGGCCAGCTAGCATTACCCCACGTCAGTGATGATGGCCATTTTTCAGATAGACCCAAGGCGTACCTGAAACGTGAAATTATGATACAAGTGACGATAGTGACAGATATTTTACAGAAACGTAGGCAAACAAATGCAAGCTAAAAGCACGGGAGAAAGTTTAAATGTGCCTAGCAATAGAAAAGCCGCAACTGCCTTTGTTTCGGGGGGCACATCGGTACCTGTCGAGTTTTCTCTCCGCAAAAGTTACTTAGTGAAAAGAAACAGCTCCGTTCAAAGAGTGGTGGGGAAGTATGATCGCCGGAAGACTACTGTCGCCCGCGGTCACCAAATGATGTCACCATTACGGTTGTGCTGTTTGAAAGAAGGTTAGCGGGGCTGCTCTTTTTAATGTTTGAGCACCTTGGCCCCATTTTAGCCTGCCAAGGCAGGAGGTTGGGGATGCTGTACCGTTGTCCATTTAATAGTCCTTGAGCTCGAGCAGTACAAACTGAAGTCTTTTTTAGGCTTAACACTGATTCCTCCAAGGTACTTATGCCGCTTGTAGTCGGCCGAAGTGCACTCAAAGAAATATATGGTGATAATAGCGCAATTCCGCCGGTAGTTTCGGAGTTGAGGTAACTTGTTACTCGCTGGGGCCGGCATGATATTGGCAACTGGTAGTTGGCGAAATAAATTCAGTGGAACTCCAATCCCGAGAGCCTAGTAGCCGATATGAGATTCTTGAACGTAGAAAAATTGTGCGTAGGTTGCGCTTGATTCCGACGAGGGAGCATAACGGTAATGGTAAAGTACCTGGATCTTGCTTCGTAGAGGCCGAGCGGTTGCTTAACAATCGACCACCGGTTCCAGTGAGGTCAGGTTACCATAATATTACAACACGTATATTCCTGGATTGTGGTCAAAATGCAATTGGGTGCGCCTGATCAGGTTGTTTAACGTTATTGAACAACACCTAAATTCATATGTTTACAGAAGAAAAGTCAAAAGTATGGGGATCCATGCCGTGAAGCCGAACGGTGAATAAATAAAGTAAAATAATGTAGGTTCGCGCGTCAAATATGGCTCAGTTTTGAATTCAGCCATGAAAAATGTGAAGGGCGCTTTCATAGACGCGTTCATATGCACAAAGATGAAGGGAACGAAATTCAGAGGATAATCACTCAAATTCGTTGTATACAGCAGCCACATAGCTCTGAAAAAGTCGCTGATCAAACAATGGCCAATAAGGGCACAATATGAAGAGGAAGGTCTGAGACCTCGAAAGGCCTAATATGAAAGAATAAAAACACGAGTCCGCGGATGTGAGTGGCACGGAAACCCGGAGGATTTCTAACTGAACGGAAAGAAATCAGAAGACTCCCAAATAAAGATATTCGCAGCCACGGAAATGGTGGTTTTCAGTAGGTTTGCAACGAATGGAAGGAGAACGCAGGGAATTGTTTAACGAAGTGTCATATCGTGGTCGAATAGTTCGGTTTTTCTTTTACTTGTTTGAGCACGTGAAGCTAACTGGATTGGGATCATCGAGCACGTTGGTGGATGCTGTTTTGAAGGGTCGGCGACAACCGCATCTGGGAGTCCCCCAGAGCGGAGACAATCTGTTGGCGCCCTGGTTGAGGTATTACATCACATCACTGATAGGGTGGGATTTTAGGTCCGAGTGCATGATCCTCCGGCTGGTTCAACAGGTGGATCGGCATGTGAGTCGTTTGGAACGTAAACGGGCCGAGAAGAGCTGTGTGAGTTAATGCCAGCAAAAGTGGAATGCATTCTGTAAGCAAATTGAGATAACTCCATCCGAAGCTCTAGTTTAAGGATTCGGTCGAGCTATCCAATGGGCTATGACGGAGCATGTAGGACCCGGAATATATAGGGAATTTGGAGTCTGAATGCGGTTGCAGCTGCTGGTTGTGATAATAAGTGGCAGCAGCATTTAATAAACTGGATTTGTTTGCAAAAATGCGGAATGGGTGAGTTTTATTTTACCGGTTAGTGACACATTTCTTAAGCAACAACCAGGGTTTTGAGCCAAAGGCGGCATTGTCTGTAGCAAGTGATTCTCTTATGGCTCCCATGTGCGAATTCCCCCCAGCCCTGCCCCTGTTTTTCGCGCGTCAGTTTTCCACGCCTGCCTCCTCACACCATTTGGTTACACCTTCCATACTAACTGTAGTGCTATCGATACAACACATGATGACAAGGACTAACAAATTTGTTTATTTGAACAGTTACCGCTTTCTGTGGCGCCGCTCGCTCCGCCTGTGTACTTCGTCTGCACGCCGTTGCGCTCCTCCAATACACGTCATCCCGCCCCAGCCTTTTGAGTTCTGCTTTGCTTGCTGCCGGGTATATTCGTTATCGTGTCACAAACCGAGGGCCAGGGGCTGTAGACTCTATACGGGAGTAGGTTCTGACTTGTCTGAGGAGGCTCCCAAAGGGGTGAGCTCGAACAACAAATTCATTCCACCAAGGACACTCGTAAGTCCCTCAGTCGAATTTATCCGTTTATACTTATATTTTCCCGACACAAATGGTAAATTCCCGACTTCTGCCACCACATTCCTTTTATATTTTTCTCATATCAATATTATAAGTGTTTCATGGTTGCTGAATTGGTCTTTATATATCGTTTTACATTTGATATACCATAGCACTTATGACTATCAACGACCGCAGCCCTGATCCGGAACCGTCCGCTTCGACAGTCTCCCTAGCTGTCCCTGAGATTTTATTGATAAATCTCAACTCTGGTTTCATATGTTAGAGGCAGAGTTTGAGTCACATAAAATCACAAGCGAGCGAACCCGTTAATTGTGGATTGTCGGTCGCCTTCCACGTGACGTTGTTACTCAGATACGCGGCTTAATATTCCTTAACAGTTCTTACACAGACTTGAAAGACGCTGTAATCTCTTGTCTTTTGCCACCAGAATCGTCGGGACTGAAACGGCTGACCCAAGGGACAGAGTAAGGTAGTAAAAAACCCTCTGTATTACCGAGAGAAATACAGCAGCTGCCAGGGGAACTTTTAGAGGGAAACGTCCCTAAAGAGTTATGGGCACAGCGACTACCACCCAATATTCAAGCGCTACTCGAGGTTTCTAGCCACCTTAAGTTTACAGAAGCGGCTAAGCTAGCGGACGGTATTACGGAACGGTACCATCCACAAATTTCTGCAGTACCAAACTCCAGCGGCCCCCAGACCGCCGCTCTAACCGTAGAGACACACTCTGAGGACACTCTGATAGCTGCTTTCGAGCAAGCTTTCAGACGTTTTTCCTCTTTGGTTGTTCTCACTGAGGAAACCATAAATCTTATCACAACTCTGACCGCAGTGAACGTCTCAGAAGCCCTTCCCCTGGCCACCCAGTTAACCCATCTCGATCAACGCACTGCTGATACCACAAACGGTTTGGGGAGAAGGCCCGGCGCTGCGAAGCCGGTTGCACCTTCCCAGGTGCCAAACAAGGAAACCAATATTCCGACGCGTTCCGACGACTAACGCGGTCGGCAGCCATATTAGCAGTCGTCTGTTGCATGTTCGAGACTTAGTTTCCAATAACCTGTTCCCAATTGACACCGGTGCAGCAGTTAGTGTCATTCCAAAGGAAGCAGGTGAATTAACGAACCCATCAGTCCAACAACTCCGTGCTGCCAATGGCACTCCTATTGCTACTTACGGTCGTAAGTCACTCACGCTCAATTTAGGACTACGTCGCACCTTCCGGTGTTCATAGTAGCAGACGTCCCCTATCCTATATTAGGCATTGACTCCCTTGACCATTTCGATCTCCTGATCGATGTACGAGGCCGGAGAGTTATCGACCGGCAGATTTCTCTTTTCGTAACCGGTTCGTATTCCTCCGTGAATCATATCACGCCCCTATACATCGAACCGCAGGCCGAACATCCGTACGTAGACCTCCCTTCAGCTTACCCGGCAATGCTAAGACAATCTGGATCCCTTCCCGCGGTGACCACTGACGTCACCACCATATTTTCACTGAAGGACCCTCGGAATTTCACCGACCACGTCGCTTGACACTAGATAAGCACCGCCTAGCACAGGCTGAGTTCGAACATATGCTAGAATTAGGCATAATACGCCCATCCAGTAGCCCCTGGGCCTCGCCCCTTCACATGTTTCCTAAACCTAATGGTGACTGGCGCCCCTGCGGTGACTAAAGGGCCCTCAACCAGGCTACTATCCCAGACAGGTACCCCATTCCACATTTCAAGATCTTACTTCTACCCGGTCCGGTTAATCTGTTTTCAGCCGAATCGACCTCGTTTGGGCCTACTATCAAATTCCGGTAGCAGAAGCTGACACCCCTAAAACCGCCGTCACAACTCCATTCGGACTATTCGAGTCTTTGCGCATGCCGTTTGGGCTCGGTAATGCAGCCCAAGCCTTTCAAAGGTTTATGCATGAAGCAACACGCGGTTTGAAGAATGTTTGTGTGTACTCAGACGATATTTTGGTGGCAAGTTCTTCAGAACAAGAGCATGTGGCACGCCTGCGCGCTCCTTTCGAGCGCCTTAGCCAACACGGTGTAACCATTAATTCTACCAAATGCGAATTAGGTAGGACGACCATCACATTCCTAGGTCACGAAATCTCAGCCTCGGGCATACAGCCTCTGCCTGACAAGGTGGCGGCAATTCTCGACTATCTTAAGCCTGACTCTTACCGACAATTGCGCCAATTTTCGGGCTTGGGCAACTTTTATCGCAGCTTTATCCACATTGCACCGAAGTAATGCAGCCCCCAACAGACCTTTTACGTGGACGTAAGCGGAAATTCATTTTTTCTGACACGGCGCAGGCAGCATTTAATTTGATCAGGGAAGCTATCGCCAACATAGCACTCCTTTCACACCCCAATCCTACTGCTCCCCTGGCATTAGGAACAGATGCTTCGGACACGGCTTTTGGAACAGTGTTGCAGCAATTCGTCAACAATTCATGGCAACCAATAGCTTTCTTCTCCAAGCGTCTCCAGCCTGCGGAATCCCGATATAGTACGTTCAGCAGAGAACTGCTGGCAATCTATTTGGGTGTCCGACACTTCCGACACGCACTCGAGGTCCAAAGGTTCACAGTGTTCACAGATCATAAACCATTAGTGTACGCCCTCCAGCCAGCTTCTGATCGGTATTCGCCACGCGAGATTCGCCACTTAGACTATGTTTCGCAGTTTACTACGGACATTCGACACGTCTCTGGGGCACACAATCCTGTAGCAGACGATTTCTCACGGGTCCACAATATCGACGACCCACTACCCATAGGCATAGACCTAGAAGCAATTTCCGCAGCCCAAACAGCAGATCCTGAGGTAGAGCAACTCAGAAACAGCAGCTCCCTGCACCTAGTGACAGTGGCCCTTCCAACTTCGGATGTAGCTGTTATTTCCGATGTGTCACAGGGTCGATCCCGACCACTAGTTCCTGCCAGTTTTCGCCGACAGGTTTTTATCAGCCTCCACAACTTATCGCACCCTGGTGTAACCGCCTCAGTGAAACTAGCAACCGAACGATTCGTCTGGCCTTGCGTCAAACGTGACGTACGTCTTTGGGCCCGCGCTTGTCCTCATGCCAACGCGTTAAGATACATCGTCACACCAAATCTACGTTAGGCACATTCTGTGAGCCGGACGCACGCTTCCATCATGTGCATGCAGATTTCGTGAGGCCCCTTCCGCCATCCAGTGGCTGCGTCTACATCCTCACTTGCGTAGATCGTTTCACTCGTTGGCCACGGGCCATAACTATTCCCCTTCCAACCTCAGAGGAAGCTTCAAAAGCGTTTCTAACTGGTTGGGTGAGTCAGTTCGGTTGCCCTGCTATCGTGACGACTGACCGCGGTTCTCATTTTGACGGCACTCTCCATGAGCTACTGAACGCATTCGGTTGCAGACACAACAAGACGACGGCCTATCATCCTCAGGCTAATGGCGTGGTGCAGCAATTCCACCGCCAGCTGAAAGCTGCCCTTCGTGCTCTTGATAACCCATTATGGAGTGAAGTTTTGCCGATCGTTCTCTCAGGACTGCGTAACACCGTCGAAGCCCATATGGGTGTTACGGCGGCTGAACTGGTTTACGGTTGCACACTACGACTTCCAGGTGGGTTAGTCTCTCCATTACCACCTGTAAGTTTTAATTATGGGGATTACGCAAAACGGTAGTCACACCAAATGCGGGTGATAAAGCCCACCCCACCAGGAGAACAAACCCTCGGCAACTACATACCCGCCACTCTAGCGGCCGCCAGCCATGTGTTTATTCGGGCGGATGCAGTGCGGTCACCACTACAAGCGGCATACTCTGGCCCGTTCCGCGTCGACCGGCGGAAGGAAAAGAAACACGTGGTGGACCCTGAGGGCAGGAAAGAGACCGTCAGCATAGACCACATTAAACCAGCCTTCATCGAGGTGGAACCCACCTCGAACAACTCTCCCGGTGTCCCCACCTGCTCACAACCTTCGGTGAGAAGTCTTCATTCGGCCCCTGGCACTCCCACTAACCACACCTCGTTACCTGTTGCAACAACAGACTCCACGGAAGACACAACTGCACCCGTCAACGGGAAAATCGACGCGGCCACGAGCTGCGACAGCCAACGAGGTTTTCTAAATATGTAACAGTTGTGTATATTTAGGTTTACTCTTCATCTTCAACTTGTACATAGTCCTATTATGCATGAATGCACGACCACGTGGTTATCACGACAAGGGTAGCGGCAGCCTGTATTGCGCCGGTATGTCCACCTCAGTCGAATATCCGATCGCGCCCCGAGGCGCAGCTTCCTTGTGTTTCTTGCCTTCCAGCTCGTCCCGTCGGATAGAACCATATGGAATTCCAGGATATCGCATGGCTCCAACACAATGCTCATTGGATCGCGACTGGACTCATTTGACGCCGGACGCTGGCTCGTTTACGAAGGCAATAACAACCACAGGCAAACGGGACTTTGGGAAGTGCCGACAACGAAAAACCGTACAACACAATCACCACTGCCAAGTGACAAGCAGGATATACCCCGGTCAGGAGAAATGTTGAGGAGGACGCAATTTTGCGATGGACGAAAAGCGACTAGTGTGAGTCGTGGAGAACGGCTTGTGCTGGCCTTGTTGTTGTGTTCGACCGCGGCGGGAGGCATGGAAAACGTCTTTCGCCATCGAAGCCGACGTACCCATCACGGGTAGAAGCCCAACTGCGTCGGCCTTCTAGGAGGGGACCCCTGTGGTGCTACCGATACAACACACGATGACAAGGACCAACAAATTTGTTTATTTGAACAGTTACCGCTTTCTGTGGCGCCGCTCGCTCCGCCTGTGTACTTCGTCTGTACGCCGTTGCGCTCCTCCAATACACATGTTGTCTCGCCCCAGCCATTTGAGTTCTGCTTTGCTTTCTGCCGGGTATATTCGTTATCGTGTCACAAACCGAGGGCCAGGGGCTATAAACTCTATACGGGAGCAGGTCCTGACTTAACTGAGGACAATCCTAAAGGACTGAGAGACGACGAAATAATGGGTTTCAGTAGGTAACCATTTTATTAATGAGATTTATTTCCCAGGAAATACTGGTTACATCTGTATTGACAAAGTCGGAACAGACTTCTACTTTGATATGAAGTATGGAATGTTTCAAGTGTAGTGACCTCGAACGTTTTGAGAAAATGACTATTTTCTGGACACCATTTTGGATCTGTTTTCTCCACGATCTTTTCTGACGTTTGACATTGACCTCAGTGTTCTCCGGTTGCCTACGTTTTACTGAACTGACTTTTCCGAGGTTTCCGTCGACCTCGTTTCAAATCACTTTCACTTTCGTTCGTTCGCTCGCGGTTCGCTCTCAGCACAGCCGTCGCGTTTCGTTCCGTTTTCCGTTCGGCGTATTTCTCGTATCGGTACTGTTTCGGTGCCACGATATATAGAATACACCTCGCATCTGTAAACCGACTTGCGTCTTCTCTATTCGTCAAGGTCAAGGTCAAGCCCGCGTGAAATCCAGGTTGTCTTGTTTTCTTTTTTTTTGCATATACCACTGTTTAGACTTGTAATTGTGTCCACCCTAGTATACACCACCTAATTACCTGAAACCGTGACCTAGCTGTGTAAACAACTGCGGCACACCACCGTGCAGACGCTGGTACTTATCGCGAGTTAGAGTTATAGACTACATTGATTATGCACTGCTCTAACTCCACTTAATTACATTCTACATGGCTTATCTAGCAAATCTCCCCTGATTCTCGCAACAGCAAGATCTATCTAGCGTTTTTACATCCCATCGCTATATCCCAACTCCTACATTATTTTCGCTACGCATCCTCCGGTGCACCTTTTGAAGTTTCTGTCCCACTGTGCCTCCATTCACTTTTTTGTTTGCCATAAGAGCGCACTTTCGTTCCACCCGGTCCACTGACCCCATACTTACAATATACTCTCCCGCAAAACCTGCTGTTGTGACCCAAGCAACAGCTAAGTACCTACCGTATTCTGTGGGGTTCAACCTGTGCACACCACACAGCAAAATTCCTTCTATCTCACTATTCCTCATCGTCCCAAGTCTCTTAGGCCTAACAGTATATATAGCGGGTCATATAGCTCACTGCCCGTACCTCATTGCCACATTGGTCTCATCTAGACCTTTGCACACATAGCACCCAGGAACACTCCTGGTCTGCTCAGACCTTTGGCCTGTCTCTGTCTAGTTGACTGACTTCCTGCTACCTTTTTACCTCCGCCATATATTTCTACTTATCATGCTATCCCGGCCCCCAACCAGCACTCGGAAAATCCGAATCGCTAAAGCTGGCAAATCCAAACGCACCCAACCCCTCCCAAAAACCAGGCCGTGCTCTGTCACCCTCGTTAACGTCGACGGTGAAGCTTATAATAGTCCTAATGGCCTAAAGCAGAGTCTCGTCGAACTCAGTAACAAGGTCGAGCTGATTGGTGAAATCCTTTCAAAGGTTTCACCCCTGGCTACTCTCCTTGACCCTGTAGCCGCTACATCGCCTAAGAACTTGGTTTCGGTGGGACACCTCCTCGACTCCGTGTCTACTGAAATATACCACCGCATTGCCAACTCCAAGAACGCAGTGGTTTTTAATGTTCCAGACCGCTTACCACTTTCCTTGGCGAAACACAACATACTAAGTTCGTGCAACATGGCTCACTATAGATGCCATTGCAGGAGGCTACGTAAAAAGTCCCAGCGACTTAGTTGCTCCCTGCTATTCCAATTCACGGACGATCTAACAGCTACAGAGTTCATTAGCAACAAGTCGACGATTGCTGCCCTTTCGCCATATAAGGATATCAAGATATTCTCTGATAAAACCCCCCTCCAACGGGAGATACTTCGTTCGTTGAGAAATAACTCCGCCTTGCCCACGCAGACTGACCCCACTGTAACCGACATGGTTGCCCAATGCCCCTCTGTCAAGAAGTCAAAGGCGAGCCCAGCGCCTCGCCCTGCCTGCCTGCAAACTGTCGACTTAGATATGTCTAACTCCCCACCCCCGGTTCCGCTTCCACTCAAACGCCCTTTTTTACCATCTCCCCCAGTAGCCTCTACTAGCAGTAGCTCTCGCTCCCCGACCACAGGCCCCAAGCGGCACTCCACTTCAGTATTAAAGCCGCGCTCCCCCGTCATAGTCTCTGAGCCAAAACAAGACCCTGGTACAACCAACAGCCCCCGCCGTACTACTTCCAATCCGTCCTCCGAGCCGTTGACAAGTGTTGTCACCCAGCGCTCTCGCTCTTACGACTCTACAAACTACCCACTATCTGCTAGCTCAGCCGCGACACTTCGTTTCTATCCTCATAAGTGCCGCTCTAATCCCCCCATAAGCATACCTGGTACTCCTACCAGGTCCGCACTTGCCCAACTAATCACCTCACCTATTACCCCCCACTCTCAATCGGCTTCTGCCTATAGCGTACTCTCGGTTCCTCCAGGTGATAACCAACTGGGCTACCATCCGGATCCGTCTAACGCCATCGTCCCTTTGAGTAGGAGTGACCTTCAGGGCCTTGCCAGTGCCACTCACCCTTCCACTGCCTCGCACCCCCTTCCACTGTCTTTCCCCCTCTCTGATCGCATGGGTTACACCAACCCTCCATCTCCGTTGCTACCGTATATCCCTCCCTGCGCCCCAGACACCAACTCTCCATACTATAGCCCCAGCATGCTTCCGCTGTTCCCCCCTGCTCACCTCCACCAACCCTCTTCTAACCCTGAAGTACCACGTACATACCCTAGCAGATACTCTAGGTTCGTACCTGTATCCCGCCTCCTCGCCCCACCCCCCCACTTACCGGCTCCCCTGCCCCTCATGAGCCTCCAAACCTTTCCAAATTTCGCCACTCCCTTCCCGCCCCCCACCTCACACTACGTCCCAGTTACTCTCCCACATACCTTCACCCCCATACCGATCTACCGGCCTTATACTGACTCTGCCCAGCAGGTAGGTTACCTGCAGCCAAGATCGCGTTTTTTTCCTGACCGGTGCCCTCCGCACCCGTGGCCATATGGCTAGTCGCCCTATGGACCATATCCATAAACTTTCACAGGCTCATATCACTGTTCGCTCCCCACTCGAGGCCATGCCACTCAGCACCTTACACCACGCACTCCCCCCTGTCCACCCCGCTTCGACAGATATCCTTAACCTCTCTCTTTGTCATATGGTGCCACCTCCCTCTGCACCGTGTGACACCCCTCCGGCCCACATCAGCGGTGTGCTGCACACACACCGTATTGATCACCCACAGCGATCGGCTGCGCCTAATGCTAACGCTTCTCCTACTTTCCGTCCCCCACCCAACACTGCCTGCCCTCCCCCTTCTACTGACGCTCTATCCCCACTGAGACCCAACTCCTATCGCCACAGCGATCCCAATAGTCTTGCACCTGGCATCCATGCTTTGCGCACACCGACACTGAACTCATTCCTACTAGTTCTTATTAACGCTCGCTCAATAATTAGAAAAATATCGCACCTGCGATCTCTGGCATTTACGTCAAACGCTGACATTATACTAATAACTGAATCCTGGCTGTCAGATGATGCTCCGCTTGACCTTGTTCGCATACCTGGGTATCAATGCTTCTCGAACACCCGCCAGTCCAGGCGGGGAGGGGGATGTTTAGCCTTTGTCAAATGCACTATCCACGCTAGTGTTATCGACCACCCCCCTCTTCTCCTTATTGAGGATTCGTTATGGCTATCCATTCACGCCTCCGGCCAGAACCTCCTCCTCGGCTGCGTCTACGTCCCCCCGGGTCTGGAGCCTGCAAAAGTTGACTCTGCCGTGGATGTCTTCAATGCTGCGCTTGACTACCCTGCCAGTGCAAAAATTATTGCGGGTGACTTTAACTTTCCTTCAATTTGCTGGTCCTCCCATACTAGCCCTCCCGCCCTCTCCACCTTTCTTTCCTGTGTCCGTCTTGGTGGATGGACCCAACATGTCTCCTGCCCTACTAGGGGGAACAACATCTTGGACCTAGTATTCTCCATTGATGTTCCTGATATGATCACCCAGATTACTGATCACTTCCCGGGTAGTGACCACCGTATTGTCAGGTGCAAGTTCAGCTGCTTCAGCTGTTCTCATCCGATGCAATCCTCTCCCCCTGTTCTGACTTCCTACCGTTCCTGTAACTGGCCCCTAGTTCCAATGATAATCCGCTCCCTTAACTGGGACACATTTTTTCTTTCATCCGATCCCCTCACTGTCGTGAACTCTCTTTACTCCAACCTCCTACACTGCCTAAATACCGCCAACCCATGTGTCGACCCACGCCCCAATTCCAGCACCTCACGCCTGTCACTTTTAGAGCGTAAGCTGTCTAAGCTGCAACTTACCTTCGCTAGATCACACGACTTTACACTTCTCCTGCGCATAAACCAGCTACAACTGAGGCTGCGTTGCATGGTCGATTCGCATCTGAGAAGGCAAGAGGCCATCGCCCTAGCACACCCAAATAAAACTGGCTACCTGTCCAACCTGCTTAGTAAAAGGTCCAAGCAATCCAATCATATCTCGCCCAAGTTCCTCATCTGCGGCTCATCTACCGCTAATACTCCTGCATCTATTTCTGAGGCCTTCAATGAGCATTTTTCTTCCTCCCTTATAAGCTGTCCTGGTATTCCCCCTCCTACAATCCAGCCCTGCTCCCCTGCCTCACTTTCATCGATTCCCTTCACCCATCTAGAAATTGAAAAATCAGTTTCGTCTATTAAACCTTCCTCGAAACCGGGACCAGATGATCTCCCACCGGCCCTCCTCCGTTTCGGTGGTCCTGACCTCCCTTTATTGTTACTTAATATGTATACCACCTCCATGATTCACAGTTTCGTCCCCCCTCAATGGAAATCCTCTGTTATAGTTCCGCGCTTCAAAAAAGGCGTATTACACGACCCAGATAACTATCGGCCCATCAATCACACCCCAGTAGTCTGCAAAATTATGGAGAGAATTATCAAAAGACACATTGTCCAGTACCTGTTATCTAACAACCTGCTGAACCCTGGTCAGCATGGTTTCTTGAACTCCCGTTCCTGCTCTTCCTGCCAGCTTGACTTTCTCAATGTCCTATCGTCTGCTGCCGACGCCGGCAACTCTGTAATTGTCCTGTACCTCGACATGTCTAAGGCTTTTGACCGTGTTCCCCATATTCATCTGTTGGCCAAAATCCGATCTCTCGGTATTACTGACCCTCTCCTCTCCTGGCTATCCTCCTATCTCTCTAACAGATCACAAGCCGTGCTCGTCGACGGCCACCTATCTTCCGCCAAACCAATTACTAGCGGCGTCATCCAAGGCAGTGTCCTAGGCCCATTACTATTCCTTATTTACATCAATGACATTTTCTCTTCTATTCGACACGGCACTCCTTTCCTCTTTGCCGACGACATAAAAATAGTGTACTCTTTCCTCCCCAGTGACCTTTCCGTGACTCTATGCAACATATCGCAGGACTTACTCGTTCTCCAAACTTGGTGCGTCTCGTGGTTCATGAAATTCTCTGCGGAGAAAAGCTTCCTCCTACCGTACAAGTGCACGGTACCACCCGGCCAAATTTGTCTGGACGGTCTGCCCATCCCCATACACCCCATGGTTACCGATCTTGGCGTGCGCTACTCTTGTTCCTTTAACTTCTCAGAACAGGCATCATTCCAAATCGCTAAGGCTAAGAGAACCCTAGGCCTGATCAATCGGTGTTTCCTAATACCGGCCAGTCGCCTCTCCATGTATCTCTCACACGTGAGACCGCTCCTAGAATATTGTCCCATTACCTCCAGTCTCTGGCCACGTTCCTCCATTGTAT
Source organism: Fasciola hepatica (assembly GCA_948099385.1). NCBI lineage: Eukaryota > Metazoa > Platyhelminthes > Trematoda > Plagiorchiida > Fasciolidae > Fasciola > Fasciola hepatica. Next base: position 145,764 of record CANUEZ040000169.1, read on the forward strand.
CTCTTGAGAACGTTCAGCGTACCTTCACCAAAAGGCTGTTGGGCGTATCCCTAGCTCTAACATACCGCCAGCGCTGTGAGCTCCTACAAATTGAGCCTCTATGGATTCGTCGCATGAGGCTCAACCTGATTTTCCTCTTTAAGCTAATCCATAACCTGGCCTACACCTCTTATCCCATCTCATTCGTTGCGCCCTGCTCCTACCCCATCCGGCACCGTGCCTTCTCTCTCCCTGTCCCTCATTCTAATCTCTGTCTGAAGTCCCGATTCTTTCTGTCAGCCTATTCCAAAATCTGGAATAAGCTGCCCCTTAGCTTACGCAGTGCCTCCTCAATGTTCGCTTTTAGGCGCGCACTTTTGTCATACTTAACAGTCCCCAATGCTATATTGCTCACCAATGAGCTCGTCTCCGCCGACCTGGCCTTTGAAAGAGGTCTCACACTGTAACTCTACTACCTCTGCGTCACAAGCCACTAGGTACACCCCGCGAACTAAGGCCACTGCCGTCAATGATCCATAGCGAACCTACCTCCTGCCATCATAAAATAACCCTATTGCTCACCTAAGTTCATATCTTATCCATCATATTCACTTTTTTCTCCTCAGTATCCGTTGATTCTCAGCTGGGGCACACCCAGACTGCGCTTCTCCATCTTTTTTCCCTCTCCAGTGATCCCCGCTGACGGCCAACCACTTCGGGCACCGTAATTACCATGTCCCTGGCAGGTGCATCTGGATAATATTGCTACACGGTCGTCTACCACTTGCTGTTTCCGTTGGCTCTCCTGTCCATGGTCTCACGGCTTGGTCAATTGTTCCTGGTTCACGCAACCCCATCGCGGTCGTTTTGTCCCCTGTACAATTATCCATGATCACTCGTGCCACTCCCAACAGTGCGGGGCGCGGTCAGATCCACCGCTATGGCCGGCGCACATCGGGCGTGCAGGCCGTCTGCAACGATGTGCGAGCGCAACTAGACTGGTGGATCACACCTCCTGCGTTCACTTCACGAAGTGTTTTTCAGGTTGGGTGCCCAGCGCACGGCCAGTCCCACCCACTAGCACCGGTTGCGGGTGGCACGCCCTAACTTTTCTTGAACTACCGAATCCAATGCTGTCGGTTGAAAATTGCATGCTCCTCATCGTTTTTCCGCCACAGCTTGTTCACCTAGAGCTCTTATCATCTGTTTCCACTTTCCGTCTTTGTCGCCCTACCACGGTATGCACACCTTCCCGTTTTGTCCTCCCTCCTATTACCTCTCTTTACATCAACTTTCACTGCTTTGAGTCACTATCGTCCTAACCACTCTTCTCTGTCGACGCTCGCCAATAACTCTTTTCCCACCTGCCGTCATTGCTGGCTTCTATCATCTATGCGCTTGATGTTACCCTCTGCTCAGAACGCCCATTGATAGCTTCCTTAAAACCTGTCGCCCTGTTAATCCCTCCTCGTGCCCCATGCCATGATGCACCAACCGCACCCTCACCCATGCCCAATCCGCATATTAGAACTTGCCGCTCCAAACTTCGCATCCCTTACAGATGTATTTATTATCTAATCACCACCACCATATCTTCCTCACTTGGCCCCGCGATTCCTCTGCGGTTCTTTCCAGTGTCCTGATTAGTATCCACCTGTTCAATTGTCTGCCGGCACTCAGCTCTCCAGTTCCATTGCCCCAACTCCTTTGCGCGTTCGTTTTTTTTGTGTGGCCTTTTTGCTCTATTACTGGTCCACTTATCTCAGGGCTTCCCGATTCCTTGTCCGCCTCCTTCGTGTTTCATCTGCAGTAAAATGACCTGATTGGTGATTTCTTACCTGTGTCTCCTCGGTCGTTGCTTTCATCCCTTGATCCGTTTATTGCTCGCTACAGGCATTTTTCTGTACCTTCCAGTGTGGTCCGCTTTTCCATGTTCCACCATTGTAATGACAATGTTACGTCGTGACGTTTTTTTACAGTTCCAAATTGTTTGACCTGTCACTACCCGATTCCTCTGGTGCGTCACTACATCTCGCACCTGCATTGATCAAATAATTAGACCCATTCTTACCTGTTTTCCTTGATCCTGTCTTTCATCTTCACTCTTCCATGAACTGCTCCTAACAGTTTTCATCCCTTCTGTGCTTCCACATTATATTTTTCTCTCCGTTGGGCTGCCACGTGCACTTGTCATGAAGTTAATCCACCACGAAATTCCAAAGTTAATCCTACGACAAATTGATCTAACATTACCTACTCCTCCTATTGACTGATAATTTCTTTCTAGGACCCCGTTGTTATTGCTCCTGCTTCTCTTTAACCTATACATATATATACAATTAATCTATATATATATATAAACTTACGCATATATATCTATGTGCATGCGCTCTGCATCTTGCAGTTCCTCACCTGCCATTTCTCTTGCTATCATCCCAACGACCGTCATCATAGGCATCCAGCAACTCTACATCTGTGCCTCACATCTACCGTATCCAATCCTTCTAAATCGTTTTTGTCATCTGATCATCCCTCTACGTCCTGCATTGCTCGCTGCCTGTTTTACGGTGAGTTTTGTGTCCTGTCCGCCGACAATTCACTGCAAAGTACCAATGCTTCATTGTCATCTAATCCACTGCAATGCACCTCACCTTTTTCTCCATCGTTCCTCGCTACTGCAATTCTTTATACCGATTTCCAGCTTTTCTCATGTTTACCAGTCTGCCTCCATATGTAATTGCCCGGGACCAGCCAATCAGTCCACCTGACCTTGAATTTCAAATTCACCGGGCGTCCATTCAAATCCGCTCTTGAGCTCATTTAAACTATACACAATCTCTATGGTGTGCATACGTTTATACTATTTTCATCCTACCTTATTCACCCTTCTGAGCCTTTTTACCCAACATTTTATTGAGAGTCTCCATATTTCCATGAATTATATCTGTCCATTCCATCACCTGTATCTACATGATCATGCACATGGCATGCTTCGGGCGCTTCCGAAATAAACCATTATTATTATTATTATTATTATTAATATCCGATCGCGCCCCGAGGCGCAGCTTCCTTGTGTTTCTTGCCTTCCAGCTCGTCCCGTCGGATAGAACCATATGGAATTCCAGGATATCGCATGGCTCCAACACAATGCTCATTGGATCGCGACTGGACTCATTTGACGCCGGACGCTGGCTCGTTTACGAAGGCAATAACAACCACAGGCAAACGGGACTTTGGGAAGTGCCGACAACGAAAAACCGTACAACACAATCACCACTGCCAAGTGACAAGCAGGATATACCCCGGTCAGGAGAAATGTTGAGGAGGACGCAATTTTGCGATGGACGAAAAGCGACTAGTGTGAGTCGTGGAGAACGGCTTGTGCTGGCCTTGTTGTTGTGTTCGACCGCGGCGGGAGGCATGGAAAACGTCTTTCGCCATCGAAGCCGACGTACCCATCACGGGTAGAAGCCCAACTGCGTCGGCCTTCTAGGAGGGGACCCCTGTGGTGCTACCGATACAACACACGATGACAAGGACCAACAAATTTGTTTATTTGAACAGTTACCGCTTTCTGTGGCGCCGCTCGCTCCGCCTGTGTACTTCGTCTGTACGCCGTTGCGCTCCTCCAATACACATGTTGTCTCGCCCCAGCCATTTGAGTTCTGCTTTGCTTTCTGCCGGGTATATTCGTTATCGTGTCACAAACCGAGGGCCAGGGGCTATAAACTCTATACGGGAGCAGGTCCTGACTTAACTGAGGACAATCCTAAAGGACTGAGAGACGACGAAATAATGGGTTTCAGTAGGTAACCATTTTATTAATGAGATTTATTTCCCAGGAAATACTGGTTACATCTGTATTGACAAAGTCGGAACAGACTTCTACTTTGATATGAAGTATGGAATGTTTCAAGTGTAGTGACCTCGAACGTTTTGAGAAAATGACTATTTTCTGGACACCATTTTGGATCTGTTTTCTCCACGATCTTTTCTGACGTTTGACATTGACCTCAGTGTTCTCCGGTTGCCTACGTTTTACTGAACTGACTTTTCCGAGGTTTCCGTCGACCTCGTTTCAAATCACTTTCACTTTCGTTCGTTCGCTCGCGGTTCGCTCTCAGCACAGCCGTCGCGTTTCGTTCCGTTTTCCGTTCGGCGTATTTCTCGTATCGGTACTGTTTCGGTGCCACGATATATAGAATACACCTCGCATCTGTAAACCGACTTGCGTCTTCTCTATTCGTCCGATAGAGGGGATATCGTTGGTATTCGCTGCTAGACCCGATAGGAGACACGTTCGCCAGCCGCTCCCGAACGTCTTCTATATTGGTGAGCCCAAAAACTTCCAGAACCTCCTGGATTATTCCCCCGCCCGATGAGTCTGTGATTTATCGCTGTTTCACGTCCTCCTTTCGTTGCACGATATATATTTTTTACGATATATTATCGCAACGTAGCCATGTCACAGGATAAGGCGCAGCTCGACACAGATCTCACTCTGTCTGCGGTTGCCTTTAAACCAGTGGCGTTTATCCCTCATGATCCAGAGGTTTGTTTTGTAGCCTTAGAGCTGCAGTTTGAGGCACGTAGGATTGTTGGCCAACGCCAACCATTTTCCTAAGCCTTAGAGGCAATTCCAGGTGGTGTTATCGCCTCGGTGAGGGATTTGGTATTAAATCCTCCTCAAGTGCAGCCGTACGATCGGCTTAAGGAGTCTATACCGCAACACTTCCTTCCTTCTCGGGAGGAACGGTTACGTCAGCTACTGGCACGGCACCCCATAGGGGATACTAAACCCAGCCGCCACCTAGCTCATCTCCGGTCTTTGGCAGGGCCCACCGATAAGGATTCGGAGATAGTTAAGGAACTGTGGTTGGACTCTCTACCCTTCCACGTTCAGACCACCGTTACTGCTCTCCTCGAGGACTCGTCCTTGAAACGAGCAGCCGCCGTGGCTGACAAAATTGTCGCACGTGTCGGTAGTGGGGCTAATTCCCTCATTGCCACGACATCGCGCAATCCTAGGGGTGTCGACCTGGATGAATCGCCGGAGAGGCCTCGGCACTCTCGATCCATCCAGCGCCGCCTGTCCTTCAAGGACAGAGTTAAAATACCTACTCCTCGCAGTAGCCCACGTAAACAACGGCACGGACGGGCGCCCTCCACTGCCCACGTCCGCTGTGAATCCGCCTCACCTGCCTCATCCAAACCTGGTCATCCTACCAGCGGCTTTTGTTGGTTCCATCGCGTTTTCGGACCAGCCGCCCGTAGGTGCAGACAGCCGTGTTCATACGCGGCGGGAAACGCCACTGCCGGCGAGTAGAAGAGGCCGTACTCGCCGGCAATCAGTCTCAGGTTGGCCGTTTATTTTACGTGTATGATTCGTGCACTAACGCTAGGTTCCTGGTCGATACTGGGGCCCAAGTTTCTGTCTTGCCGGTTGGTAAAGACAAGCCACGAGCTTCTTTGCTTCGGCTGTCAGCGGCGAATGGTTCCTCCATTCTTACCTACGGCACGAGACAGCTTGCGGTCAACCTGGGACCACGACGACGGTATCTGTGGACGTTCATTCTTGCGGATGTTCCCACAGGCATACTGGGAATCGGTTTTCTGCAGCACTATGAATTACTTGTTGATTCACGTAGGCTGCAGCTTATCGATCCTTCGTCGGACATTAAATTTACGGGTATTGCAGCTCGAACGGATGCACACCGAATCACAGGATTGTTTTCTAACACTCCGCACGATTTTCAGTCTTTGTTTATTAAATTCCCCATATTGATTAAACCATTTGAAGAGATAGACGCAGTGACCGATCGTGTGGCACACCACATTGTCATTACCGGACATCCAGTCACGGCACGACCTCGCCAACTGGCACCGGACAAATTGGTTTTCGCCAAACGTGAGTTTGACATTTTACTTTCTAAAGGTATTGTTCGTCCTTCTCACAGTCCATGGGCCTCACCTCTGCACACGGTTCTTAAGAAAGATGGCGTTAGCTGGCGACCATGGGACGACTATCGCGCACTAAGTTCGGTTACCCGTTACGATAGTTATCCGATACCCCACATACACGACATCACGGCATTACTTCACGGCACGACTGTATTTTCCAAGATCGATTTGGTGCGAGCGTATCACCAGATCCCAGTCGCCGCTGAAGATGTCGAGAAAACCGCTGTCACGACTCCATTTGGTTTGTTTGAGTTCCTACGTATGCCTTTTGGTTTGCGAAATGCTGCTCAGACATTCCAGAGGTTTATCGATAGCATTACACGAGACTTGGAATTTGTTCACGTCTATATCGATGACTTGCTAATCGCATCGTCGAGCGTAGATGAACATTTCCAACATTTGACGCTACTATTTCAACGTTTGTCCGAACATCGAATAGTAGTCAATCCTGATAAATGTGAACTTGGCAAACCGGAACTTGTGTTCCTCGGCCACAAGATCACTCGAGAGGGTATTAAGCCTTGCGAGGATAAAGTGCGCGCTATTTTAGATTACGCCGTACCGTCCTCAATCAAGGAGCTCAAGGCATTTTTGGGGTTAGTTAACTTTTATCGTGGTTTCATACCCCATGCCGCTGAACGTTTGCTTCCATTTACTGACCTACTTCGTGGCAATCCACGTACGTTGTCGCTTACGGATGCCGCACGAGTAGCTTTTTCGGAGGTTAAAGCGACATTAGCTCAGACTCTGCTCCTAGTGCACCCAGTTCCGTCCGCCACGCTAAGCATAGCGGTGGATGCATCCGACTTTGCCATCGGAGCGGTCCTGCAACAGTCTGCCTCTGGGATATGGCAGCCATTAGAGTTCTACTCTGGACGCTTCAATCCCACGAAAACCAAATATAGTGCTTTTGGTCGCGAACTGCTGGCTGCATATAATGCCGTTAAGCACTTCCGCCATGCAGTCGAGGGTCAATATTTCATCCTCTTTACAGACCATAAGCCTCTGACGTATGCATTGCAAACTAAGTCTGATCGTTACTCTCCACGAGAAGTCAGACATTTAGACTATATTTCTCAGTTCACGACTGACCTACGGCACGTTAAAGGTGAGTCGAACTGCGTTGCAGATGCTTTATCGCGTATTCCGCTTAATGCCATTAAATCTCCGGTTTTAGACATCCCTGCCATGGCTGTCGCACAGACACAGGATTCTTCATGTATGGAAGCAGCTCAGTCATCGTCGCTACAGTGTCAGTCCGTACCTCTGGCCACCAGTGCCGGGACTATACTCTGCGACATGTCTACTGGTATACCTCGACCAGTTGTACCCTCTGCATATCGACGTCTGGTGTTCGATACCCTACATGGACCATCACATCCAGGCATCGCAGCCAGTCTCTGATTAGTAGCTGCACGATACGTCTGGCCGTCCATGAATAAAGATGTTCGTATGTGGGCAAAACAGTGTCTACAATGTCAACGATCTAAAGTGCATAGGCACGTAGCTTCGCCTATCGGTACTTTTGCCACGCCTGATGCTCGCTTCGACCATATCCACGTAGACATTGTGGGTCCATTGACCCCATCACACGGGTATACCTATTTACTAACGTGCATCGATAGATTTACGAGGTGGCCCGAGGCTATTCCCATCTCTGTCGTCACGGCCGAATCAGTGGCTCGACATCTGATAGAACGATGGATAGCTTCATATGATTGTCCTTCCACAATCACTACCGATCGAGGGCAACAATTTGAGTCCGATCTATTCTCTTCATTAACTCACATGCTGGGTACGGAACGCATTCGCACGACCGCGTACCATCCAGCATCGAATGGTTTAGTCGAACGTTTTCATCGCCAACTCAAACCGGCTCTTGGAGCACACGAGAGCCCCGACTGGTACGAAACGTTACCGCTAGTTCTGCTTGGTATCAGGACTTGCATAAAGGCAGATATCCAATGTTCCGCCGCAGAACTTGTCTACGGTACGACATTACGACTGCCTGGGGAATTCTTTACGCCACGGAGCACTGATTCACTTGCCGTACAGACTTACGTTCACCGTTTGTCTACGTACATGCAAAATCTCGTTCCGGCGCAGACTCGAATACAGCGACGACAGGTTTTTGTTCCGAGCGAACTTGAAACTTGTTCGCATGTATTCATTCGTGTTGATTCGGTACGGAAACCATTACAACAGCCTTACGAGGGTCCATTTCGCGTGATTTCTCGTCACGATAAGACCTTTAAGGTTGATCGACACGGTCGCGTCGATACCGTTAGCATCGATCGTCTCAAAGCCGCGTAGGTGGATGATAGCGTGTCGCCCGCTGACATGAGATTCGATGTTAACCCTGCACTACCTGTTGACGACACCTCCGTGTCACGTCAAGGTCTGCAGTTAGCGTTGCCTGCTTCGACTTCGAATGAGGCTATCGTCTCACGTTCAGGACAGCACCCAGTTGGTACTGCTACGACTTCGAATGAGGCTATCGTCTCACGTTCAAGTCAGCAGCCAGTTGGCCCTGCTACGTCCTCGAATGAGAATACTGTCTCACGTTCAAGTCAGCAGAGCACGCCTACGCACCCGTCTGTGGATGAGGCTCCCGTCTCACGTTCAGGTCGGAAGATCGTTTGCCCAGCACGTTTTCGCGACTAGGTCAAACACGACCTTAACCATTGCACTTCGCAGTAATAACTTTCGTGTTTATCGTTTCGACACGGTTTAACATACCTCATTAGTTATTACTGTATTCTAGTCAAGTCCATTGCGGTTGCTACACCAGTTTTTCGTTTCTTTTCGTTTCATGGAACCTCGCCATATGGTACGCTTCGCTGGTCCCACGAAATCTGGAGAATTTTGGCACCAACGTTTGCATTCTGGATCGGCCTTGTCGTTCTCGTTCCTGGCCATTTACGAACCTATCGATTTGGTTTAAGGATATCATATTGGTTAACGTTTACCCGACGCTGGACGTTATTGGTGTGGCACACCTTGATGACGATTCACGCAACCGATGTCATTGGCAACGAATCTGGTTTACGCTCGACCATCATCCTACGGTTCCTGCATACCACGGATTTTTCCCGTCAGCATCCTACAGCACAGCTACATGCACGTATTTTGCACGCATTCGCGCACACGAATACCGTTTGTATGCCTTTTCCTCCTTGACAATTTATCGAAAGCTTTCCGTGCTTTCTAGCGGGGGGCTGCTGTAGTGACCTCGATCGTTTTGAGAAAATGACTATTTTCTGGACACCATTTTGGATCTGTTTTCTCCACGATCTTTTCTGACGTTTGACATTGACCTCAGTGTTCTCCGGTTGCCTACGTTTTACTGAACTGACTTTTCCGAGGTTTCCGTCGACCTCGTTTCAAATCACTTTCACTTTCGTTCGTTCGCTCGCGGTTCGCTCTCAGCACAGCCGTCGCGTTTCGTTCCGTTTTCCGTTCGGCGTATTTCTCGTATCGGTACTGTTTCGGTGCCACGATATATAGAATACACCTCGCATCTGTAAACCGACTTGCGTCTTCTCTATTCGTCCGATAGAGGGGATATCGTTGGTATTCGCTGCTAGACCCGATAGGAGACACGTTCGCCAGCCGCTCCCGAACGTCTTCTATACAAGCAATTAATACCTACGATACAAGAAATGGACGACGGAACAGTAACAGTACTGTCTAAACGCGACTTATTCATGACACTTAGGCAATTATACTACCAACCGCAACTATGCACCGCTGAAAACGCTCACCTGCCGACAAACAATGGGAGAAACCAATGAAGGCTACCCGGTCACGAGGGCACGCAGTAAAACAAAAAGTGTGCGAATGTCGCACAAATTTTCGCTACCTATTTGTACGAAATCTATATATGCAAACGGTGCCCTGCAGTTCAGGAAGATCTATGCCATTTACTTTTGAAAGTATCGTCATCGTATGCCGTCCCAACGCTCCGTTTGACAGTGCCCAACTCTGTTGGGCAATGTGCTACTGGGGTATTTTTAGCGGGGACCTAAAGAAATAAACTGCGCAGTGGTGGGTGCCTACCTAGTGAGTATACCATCGAAGAAATTCTGGGGGCTCGATTGGCCGTGGCCATTATATGTCCTGTGCATACTGAGGTGCACTGAACTGGGCTCTTCAAGGTCACTGGTGACATTCCGATAACGGTCGTTATCTCGAGATAATCTCGAGATCCAGGAGCATTTGGGCTTTAGCCCAGTACCCATGTATCGCTTCAGGACTTCAAGACTATCTACTCTCGATCACTTTCGTCCTGTACAAACTGAGCTGAACGAACAGGGCTGCAACGTTCGTTTTAGCGAGTCCTGCAGCGCTGGTTCTTTTTCGAATAAGTTTTCGCCCCGGTTGTTTGTCTAGTCTCTCGCAACTTCTGTGCTAATTTTTTCGACATAAGTGGATGGAAGGCTATTACGGGGACCTTCAAATAATAATTCTTGCGGTCCAAGCACGGCCGAACAGTGGGTTTACTGGCTCGATATCCAGTTACCCTTTAAAGATCTTTAAAGGGCAACTCTCCCACTGGATTGTATGGAATCTCCTCAGCTCAATACCTTCTGAGCGTTTGCTATTTGGGTCCAAAAATATAAATACCTACATGAAAGAATGTTTTAGCTATGGATCAGTGATCGAAACACTCAGAACTCTATACATCAAGCGAGTGAGGTTTCCATTCGTCACTTAATAGCGGCATGTTGGCAACCAGCTGACAATAGCTTTGATCAGTTTTCACAGAAGCCTAAGTCAGTGGCCCAGAATTGAAGCTTCAAGTCCGTAACGCCCAAGAGGAAGGTGTTTGAACGGCTTTCACAGCTGAACTTCCTTTCGTAGCCGTACGCCAACGTCTTTTAGACAGTTTCACTCGGCCTGCGTGCTATCTTTGAACTAGTGAGACCGCTAGTCACGGCTCACTGTCATTCAAAGCTATATCAGTCGGGAAACATTCAGTGCATGTAGGGCCACTGTTTCGAGGCTTACTTGGTGACCCCACTCTACTTTCTCATGCTGCTGCTATGTTTGATCCACGTAAAACATGAAATAAATAAGTTAGGACCACTACACACTGTAGTTTTTACTTAACTTACTTCACCATTTTCGTCCTGGGTAGATCTTTTTCGGCCAATACGGTTATAAAGTTTTGGTAATCCGTCATCGGTCTTTCAGAATAACAATACCCTTGCTGTCAAAACTTTCTGCTGAGGTTTATTGGCTCATTTGTTGTTTGCGTCTCACTAGTCATGCATTCGTTGGAGTTCGAGTACGAAGAACCAATAGAAAAACGTTTTGAAGATCTTTGTCAAGATTTGTGTATCGAAGGCTCTATAAGAGAAGAAGCTTGGGAAAAGTACAAAGGTAATTTACTTGATTTATTTTTTATGTCAGATGTGTGGGCAAATTACTCAGTCGACGGCGATCAATTGCAATGGCTTGTTTGCTCTTTGTATGAATGCTGTCGTCGCTCAATTTCCGACAGTCTGGCCGGCCATGTTGTGGAGAACGCTTATGTGTCACTTTCAAGATTATTGTCGGCAGCTAAAATGAGCATGGTTCAGGTAGAAGTAAAAAAAATAATGATTGTTGTTCAGTTTTTCCACAGGATCCGCAAGTGGGCTGATATGACTGATATGATCGACGACATGCGCGATCGAGTGGAGCTGCTTGAACGTCAGTTCGCAGTGTCCTCTGTGATATTCCGTAATTTTGGGCGATCTTTTGGAGTTTTGTTTCACGAGCCGGTGTTTGAAGACAATTCAGGTGAGGCACGTTTTGCTATTTAATGGTCTCCGGAGTGCCAAATTCTTGCCTCACGCTTCAAGCAGTGACACTACTAGGGTCTTGTAATTCAGCTCCATATATGCACACTCAATTCGGTGTTTTGACAACCGTTGAGATGTCTTCATTGCCAGCAGTACTTCCTCTTTCGCACTGTGTAAACTCAAATTCTAACGGCAACCACTTCACTGCTTCTGTTCAAATTATGTTGTTTCTTGCCGACGGCGCGCTTCTCTGCAAGTGAACAATATTGCAGCACAGTGAATTACTTTACATAGTCAGCCGACAATTGCGGTACATACGCTTCAGCCTTCCAGGAAACATCCCAAATTTCTCTCCTTAGGCGTTGTCACATCAAATCTTGGGAATATTCTGATGTATCAGCGCCTTCTCGCCGGTCCAATTACACGTCCAGGTGTTAGTTTAGCGTGTCTTTCTGTTAGTAGTATTTTGTGGCACACTATCGTTTACCACCTGGGAGGTAAGAGGTTTTTAACCCCTCCGCCACCGGCCCTATTGGTAGTAGATGTCAACCCCCCCATTACCGCTCCTGACCTGTTCAGTGTAGTTCAGTTGAAACGACCATGCATTAGGTGTGGTGGTTCCGGTTGCCATATGAGCCTTACTTATGGAGACTTCCACTGCAGTCCTCAGAGTAAGGTTTCCAGTCATCTCTGAATACAGTGGTCCTTTGAAACCCTGAGGTATGCCCCCTCAACTGTACTCATGCACAAGCATCCAATAAAAAAACATTCAAGCCTGTTTTATTACATCAGTCAGCAACCTTTTCCGAAATTAGTTATCCTTAATGAAAGACGGTGAAACAAAGGCAGACACTTCGATTATTGTTTCCCGAGTGTCGATGAATGGCCAAGGCCGCTTACATTGAAACAAACCGGACCGATATTGTGATTTTGGCAGATCTGAATGTTAGAGTTGGTTGGCTGTCATCGAATGAGACCCATTTAAGAAGCCCCTTTGGTCTAGATTCCTGTCGCTCGGAAAACAGGAAACGGCTTTTGGCCCTGCACTCAGGCCATCGCCTGTTGCTCGCCAGTATGAGCTTCAGACGTTCTGGCTACCGGTACGCCACGTGACGCCCGCCTTCGAATCAACAGTGGACCCAGATCGACCACATCGCTATAATCCACGAATGGCTAGGTTGCATGCAAGACCGCAGCTCGTACTGGAACACCCTGCTTGATTCTGACCACGCATTAGTTTGCACTAAGCTGTCCACGTGCTTCGGCGAGCGCTCCAAACGAATGCTGCAACGACGGTTAGATTGCGATCAATGTTTTGATCCATCTCGCCCATCCGTCTTCTGAAACGCTCTAGCTGAGAAGCTAGTTGTAGCCGCACTTGATAACATAAACCAGCACTGGCCGCTTATCAAGAATGTTTTGCATTCTGCTGGTTTAGTAAGTTTTGGCCTGTTTCATCGTGCAGCAAGACCCCGGACTTCTGCTGAATCTGTGCGCCTTCTCGACACACGCAAGTCAATCCCGACTGGAGGCGAGTATAACGAAGCACGACTCGTAATGAGACTCGCACTTAGCGCGAGTCTTCGTAGGGATCGCGAAATCTGGTGGTTGCAGCGTGGATCAGAGATGAAACGTGATATAGGAAATTCCCGCAGGCTGTTTACTCAATAAAGTCACCGGTAGAAAGCCACTGGATGTGGGTAAAACAATCGATGAAGCTGACGGTTCACCAATTCACAATGAACATCGGCCTCTCGAATGCTGGGTGGAGCACTATCAGATAGGTTAGCTGGCCCCCATCGTCAGCCTTTCCTATAGCTAGTCCGGCACACGTCCAGGAGTGCGTTTCAATAGATCCATCTACCGAGGCGGAGATCCATAGGGAAATCCAGGCTTTATAACGTCAAGGCGCCGGTCTCCAATGGCCTCCCCCCATCCCTTTTTAAAAATGGTGCAGTGCAGCTTGTTGTTCTCAGAAGTTTGAAATTCCGAGCAGGTTCCCTGTTTGTGGGAGGAATCGATTGTTGTCCTCATCTTTAAGAAGTGCTCATGCAGTGACTGCGCTAACTATAGGGATGTGCGCCTTATCCCAGCAACGTCGAGGCCAGTTGCTTTCGTCATACTTCGCAGGTTGTACCAAACGCGTGAAGAGCATACTCGCGAGGGGCAGGCTGGGTTTTGGGCCGGTCGTGGATGTATCGATCAAATCTTCACTCTCTGACAACTGCCAGAGCACCGTCACACTTTCCAAAGACCAATCATCGTGTTCCTGCAATTTCGCACAGCCTTTGACTCTCGACAGGACTGCACTATGGAATTGATTGTTGAGAAATGGAGTATCTGGGAAGTATGTATCAGTCCTTAAGGATTGCGTTGTCACACCTCAGGTTGGGTTAGAGTCTACTGCCAACCTTCGCCTCGTTTTTTCGTCTCAAATAGAGTACCACAAGGTTGCCCTATTAATACGTTTTGGTCTCGTGAAACCCACACACTCAATCTCAGCTTGCGATTCCCGATCGCTCCAGCCCGCTACGAAAAATCAGAAGGCAAAACCCGACTCGCCAAAATGTGTATTTAACGGAAATTGCTGTGCTGTATATTAAGCGAAAATCGAAAATTTCCGAACTCGGGCACCCAGTTAGATTCAAGCCCTGTGGGGCCGATTAGGTTAATAACAATATTTTGCCGGATTGACTATTGATCCGTTGGCCCAATTTGCGTCGGACTGTAGATGAATGCTCGATTAGAAAAAAGGCTTACGTCATGAGTTCTCCGATAATTTATTGGTTATTGATTGTTCAATCGGGCCTGACACACTCGAGTTGAATAATGGCTTGTCTAAAAAAAGTTCTTTTTCCGTTTTAACATCCTAACATCTATATCCCCATTTCTCCAAATTTTCCGTAGACAGTGTCCAACGGAATGCCCTGTCTAGTCTCCCGAACGGTGAAGTTGAACTCCTTCTACGGAACAGAGTTTTCGGCATGAAATATGCCTGTAATATCGTTTTGCTGATTGATAATGCAGAGGCAATACAAAATACTTTGGACCGCTTGACGATTGAGGTATCCAGGTTTGGTATGCAGTTTGCGCTTTCCAAGTGCTAAGTGCTTTTGCAAGATTAGCAGAAGCCTGTGCCGACTCCTACCCTTTGTGCTGAATTAGTCAACAAATTTGAGTACCTTGGAATTTTGATGACAGCTGGAGGTGGTGTTTGGGGGAGGGAGATAAGTTCACAAATAGCGAGAGCTAGAGCAACTTTCGCCAACCTGCGACATCTGTGATGTCGCCGTGACATCCGGCTCTCTTACGGAACGGGTGTACGTCAGCGCGGTCCGCAGTGTTTTAGTCTGTGGTTGCGAGACCTGGCCACTTCGCTTTGAGGATGCTCGGCGTCTTTCTATGTTTGGTAACCGATGTCTCCGAAGCATTACCCGCATTTGGTGGGAACCGCATCAGCAATGCTGCCAGGCGCAGTTTGTTGGGAACCAGAGGTCAGCCTCTGGAACAACCACTGAATCTAAAAAGGTTAAGGTGGCTGGGACATGTGTTACGCATGTCCACCGATACAGTTCCGCGGCTTACGTTGTTTCCAGAGACAGGTAGTGGTTTGAAGATAGGTCGGGGCGGCCATTCCATGACTTGGCAGAAATGGATGAGAACCTTGACCAGTGAACGTGACCAGGTAGGACGTGTTAAACTTCCCGGCTGGGGTTCATGCAATCCGCCTACCAGATGGCTGGAGACATTGGCTGACATGACTAGGTGTCGCGAGCAGTGGCTTAGTTGCACTCGAGCTCTTTCCTTGTCTTTATGTTTCCGCTTCTTACTTTGCTTTCGACTCTTTTCCATCTCATGCCTCTATTCCTCTTACCTTTGACTAGATGATTATAATGAGTGGCAACCGAAGCCAGTTGATTCCAATTTAACTTTCTAGCTACTTCGCTTTGGTGTCGTAGTAGTTTTTCTCCTAATTTATTAATCTCTAGGTGGTGGCTTGTCCCCATTTCACGAGGAAACATGTATGCAGCCGTAGGTTGAAAGCTAGCCGTTCAACCCCTTCGATGAGTTGTCTTACGTTGTCTGAGGAGTGTGTTGGCGATTGTATTTTCGCTTTTGTAGCGTCCGAGTGCGTTTTCTTCCCGAACTTTGACAAGCACACTTATTACGTTTAATTTACACTGAATACCGAATCAACTTCAATTTTTTTAGACAACCCGACCACAGCAGATTTATTCCGCTTGACGTGGCTCTTGTTTATCAAATCCCGCGCCAACTTTCCTGCGGTGACAGATGATTTAGTAAACTCTTATCATCTTTTGGCATGTTGTTTGGATTGGATACTTGGCGCTGTCATGGTCTCACGACGCTCTGATATGATCAATCTTGAACTCACTGGACTTCCAAAAGAGTTCCTGACAGCAGTTAGTCAAAAGAACACATGGTGTCCTCCTCACGAGCTACCACCTTGTATGCTGCGCCTTATTTGTGAAGATAACGAGGTGAACTATGTGGAATGCAAAACCGTTAAAGAACATTTCTTCAAACCGTTCATGGCGCGACTGATTGAAAAAGTGAGTTCCTACGTCTTTCTTAGTCTCAGTTGTGAATCTTAAACGGACTAATTACTCGTGTATTCCTTATTCTTTTGCTTCTATAACTTATAGATGCGAAGCACGTTTCATTTTCTGATTATTGCGGTATTCAAATGGCAAGATAGTTCTTCGGCTCGGCGGTACTGAACGCGGGCAAAGTTGAGGACACAAAAACGTAGGCAAAGATGTCTGACAGTCATTGATAAGCCATAACCTGCCGCACACGTCTACACGTTAAACTAAGAAACGAAAACCGAAAGTCATGGATACTTTACGTTCGTCGCATGTTGGTACAAGCTGTTGTAGCTCGCTGTTCGTGATACAGTCTCTTACCTTTTTGGTGGTAGACAGTAATCCACTGCCTTCCGGATCGTTATCACACCTGACCTCTAGGGAACTTATGCGGTTCTTCACTCCCAGTCTCAGGGTCTGGTTGCCGGTTGTCCCTAATAATGCAATGATGCTTCGTGGTTATGGTGTATGTACCCCTCCCGCTGCATTTATTCGCAAGCATCTAAGAAAACCTGTCGTCACCTACAGCTGTAATGCGGTTCTCGAGATATCAATTTACCGACTAGTTTTAAGTTATCACAACCAGGCAACATGTATCTTGTCAGTATTTTTGTATCACGTACTTGCGTATCGGCGCAGAGAAAAGGGTATAACGTGTGGTCTCCAAGGCCCACTGTGCTATTAGAGATAGCCGGTAATCAAGCCCCGAGACTCGGAGCGATGGAGAATCACACAAGGTCCCAGTAGGTCAGGCGTAGTAACGAGCCGGAAGTCGTAATCTCAAGCGTACCAGTCAGTGAAAATCAGAAGACAAAGGCCTTGATTTGAGGCTTTATCAGACTTGTTATTCAAGTACAGCCTGAAAAGGAACGGAAAGAATTGCTAGGATGTTTATTGTGAAAACGAGAACGGACAACATTGGAGTATGTGACATTCTCCCCCACCGGGAGAAGGGGTGGACACCCTGGAACGTTGGAAGCAGTTTTACGGTCATAAAATGTAGAATAAAATAGGAATGCAATCAGGTTTTCAAGCTTCTCTACTTTGCAAAAATATGGTCGGGTTCGTTGTTGATGGGTAATGAGTTGTGTAGGAGGTCTGTCTGAGGGTGCAAAGTAGAGTTGTCGAGTTGTTCTGTCCTCGCTGGAGCTAACTGTCTAATTGAGACTGTCGCCTCTCGGCCACTGGGAAAACGCACACGAGCACTACTGTAGGTTGCATCCGACGAGCTCCACTTCGTCTACCAGTGGATCGTACTTTGATGTGCGGGAATTCCTCTTAACGAAAACTCGACCCGGAGTTGATAATGAAGTTGGCAAGGTAGTACCAGTGGCGGACTTGCGTCGGTACGAAAATAAGCGCTCGTGGGGGTAACGTTTGTGAATGTGCAGAGTAAGAACCGAACAAAATACAGAGCATCAAGAGGAACACTTCCCAGTGAGTGACAGGTAATCTTCTTGTCTTTAGTCCCAACAAAATAGTGCACCGTAGTGTCGCTGTTAACCGTCCGACTTGACCGTTTGCCTGGGAACTGTAGCTAGTGGTAGTACTGGTTACGATTCCTTTTTCATGGAGGAAAGTTCGAAGTTCTGAAGACACAAACGAGGAACCTCTGTCGAAATAGAAAAATGACGGCATGCCAAGGATTGGGACAATTGGCAGAGGCATTTGATGACAGTGGACGAGGAAACATCGGAGCATGCGAAGGCGAAGGGAAACTACGAGTACTCGTCGGTGCAAGTGAGTAGATAGCGATTGCTGGAAACTGACGGCAGTGGTCCTTTAAAATCTGATACTTGATCTTTCGAAAGTTTGCGTCGCTTTGATGATGGAAGCATATGTCGGGTTGAAGAAGTGAGGTTTGATTTCTGCACAAGCTGGGCATGGAGTCACAATGGATGTCATATCTTGTAAGGAATACGGTAAGTTACGTGCCCTCACAAAGTGCATAAGGCGTGTAATACCCGGGTGGGACAGAGAATTGTGGAGTTCCTTGAGACTCGGGTGAAAAGTCATTGAGGAGCAATGAACTCGTGACAGGGAATCCGCCGCAATGTTTTCTTCGCCGGAACGGTAAACAACGTCATAATTGAAGCATAAAAGTTCCATCCTTCAACGGAGAGTCTTTTCGTTCTTGATCTTGCTGGGGTGTTCTTTATTGCACATGAAGGCAACTAATCTATGATCGGTAGTCAGTTTGAAATGATTTCCGAGTAGGTAATGACGCCACATTTTAACGGACTCAACTATAACACATGCCTCGTTTTCAACCGCGGACTGATGCCTTTCGGATGAAGATAGAGTCCTTGAGAAGAGGGCGACTGGTTTGCCATCTTGACTGAGTGGGGCCGCGATTGCTACTTCGGAAGCATCTGTCTCCACTACAAGTGGTGTATCACGTGCTACGATGGTGACGGCTGCATTTTCGAGTTCGTCATTCAGCGCACAGAACGTATCTGCAGCGGCAACAGACAAGGGAAAAACCTTATTGTGAGTACGAGGATATATCTTATCCGAGAACCGGAGGATCCAGCGTGAGTAGTACGCGAAAAAACCAACGACCCGTTGAGACTTATCGTCACTGGGTGGTTTCGTTTCACGCAGGCACCGAAAACCATCCGGATCGGGTCTGATTGTTCCGTTCGAAACCTCATAACCGAGCAAGCGGGTCGTACGCGTCGCGGTGACGGTCTTGTCGTCGTTCAGGATAATTCCATACTTAGTGGTTTTCAGGAATTTCTCCGGGTTAACATCGTGTTCTACAGCATCGTTACCACATCTGAGGACATTGTGGACGTAGGCAAATGTATCTTTGAGGTGTTCGTTGGCAATGAGGTTATCCAAGATGCGTTGAAAACAAGCGACGTCGTTAGTAATCCTGGACGGAATACGTGTTAATTGGTTAAGTCAGCCCCCTGCTTCAAAAGCAGTAAACTTTTTTGTCCTAATTCCTTATGGGTATTTGATGATAAGCACTCTTAAAATCCAGAGTACTGGAAATTTTGTACTGAGCTATCTTCTGAATCATATCGTCAATTCGAGGGAGCAGGTATGCGTCCATATGCGTGATTCGATTAATCGTTTGACTATAGTCCAGCCATTCTGTTTTTCTTATTTTCGTTGGTAGTGACGAGCACTTGTGCCCTCCAGGGTGACTCTGAAGGTTCTTTAATACCCTCCGCTAAAAATTTACGAATTTCGGCGTTGATGAAAATCTGATTCTCCGGTGACTGTCAACGAGACTGCGTTGCGAGAGGCTTGCAATGCTGGGTCAGATGTTAGAAACCGTTTGGGGATCGATGCGCATCGCCGAAAGTGCACCCACCGTCAAAAGGAAGGTTGCGTCCATTGAAAGATATTTCGACACGTTCATGAAGTTCCAGGAAGTCATGACCTAGGAGTATATCAGAACAGATTATCCAGGAGGGAGAGTTTTACCCGGTCGTACACGTTGTTTGTATCGAAGTGTTGCGTAACAACATCCACGGCAGATGCTCCAGAACTGAGTTGAAGCCATAGAGATTTTATTGAAACATGGTTGGACATTCCAGTGGTGTTTACGAGCTACCTCGGAAGAGACAATGCTTTCAATATCTACCAGGATGCGCAAACGTTCACCGTTCACTATGACATAGAGGTTCCGTGAATAATCATGGAGCCGACATCCTCTCGCAGGAGATAGTCGCGTAAAAGTAAAAGTAAAAAGTAAGTAAAGTTCACTGTGACATCAGTTGTAGCTCGCATCAGACAGTCAGGGGCTGCAGCATTCAAGGTCGATGAGAATGAAGCAGTAGCAGAGGTTTTTGCTCTCCCGGGTCTTTGACTAGAGCGAACACTTTCTGGAAATGGCCTGTTTTCCCACACATTGCACGTTGCTTCCCGAGCAGGACAATTGGTTCTGGGATGGCAAGCATAGCCACAGAAGAAACAGGTGAAAGTATTAGCCGCTGAAGTGATGACTTCAGTTTCAGGTGAGTTTGAAGCTGATTCGGCGTCATCAGTGGCTATGCTGCAAGCGGTAGGGGTTTCATCATTCCGACATTTTGGATTGGTTTAGGGCCGTTTCCAGCAACTTAGCTCGTTCTATGGCAGTTCACAGGTCGAGTGTTCTCTGTTCAAGTAAACGCTGACGTATGTAACTCGAACGCATACCAGAGATGAAGGAGTCTCGCACGGCTTGATTGCGGTGTTGATCAGCAGTAACGGCCTGGAGGTTGCACTCTTTGGCTAGTGAAAGAAGTTTCTGTATAAATTGGTCAAGGGTTCGACCTTCCTTCTGTTTGTACGTAGAAAGTGAATAACGGGAGAATATTTCGTTTTTCTGGTAAACATAAATTCCTTGTAAAACAGAGATGGCTGTTTCAAACGTATCGCAGTCAGCAACAGATTCGTACACCAAAGGGGACACATAGTTGATGAGTGCGTTAATTTTATTTGGCGGATGAGACTCGGTCGGAAGCAAGAAATTTGTGAATGTTCGGTACCAATGGGTCCACTATCTCGAGGCATCAGGCGTACGAGGTTCCGCTTCAAAACAGTCCAGCTTCAGAAAACGGTCCATTGTCGATAACAAGTCTGATAAATTGTCGTAATCTCAAGCGTACGAGTCAGTGAAAATCAGAAGACAAAGTCCTTGAATTGAGGCTTTATCAGACCTGTTATTCAAGTACAGCCTGAGAAGGAACGGAAAAAATTGTTAGGATGTTTATTGTGAAAACGAGAACGGACAACACTGAAGTATATGACACCGGACGACAGTGGTTTACTGGTAACCATGAAACTTAGGGGATGAATAAGGGAGGCGGTGGCTAAGTACGGAGAATTTTAGTCTAAAGTTTTTTCACCAATATGGAACACCTAAATAGTTGACCGTGAATATATTTATTGTTCGAGTTAGTAGTGGCAATAGTGATATTTTTGAGTCGTGGTTTGGAGAACTAATCATTCATATGGTTGTCCGTGGTTCTTGTCGCCCAGATTGATAGCTTTCGGAATGTGGATCGCTGCTCGTATCAGGCCGCTTGATATATGCGTTCGTTCACTAAACATTATTTCCCTCCACTTTTCAACATGATCACTCTTCGTGTGTCCCCGCTTCCTATCGGCCTAGGTTCCTTTCCAACATGGTTGTAGAAGTTTTGTTGTAAGAATGACAGACAATGTGCTTTTCTCCAGTCTAATTGAGATCTAAAATGTTGGGGAGTTTTTACAGTCGTAGATGAAGATCTATATACGTTGTAAGCTTTTCATGATGGTTTCATTATCTTGCTTGCAGTGCTCCAACCGTATTTGGCATATTCAGAGTGAAAAGTGTCCAGTAACTGAATCGATTAAACAGCTAGCTTCATCCTGACTAAAAAGCCTAATGTAACCAGACAAGTTGTCACCTTGGTAACTACACCTGCCGCAAAACCGCTCAGAAACCAAACGGTTCCTGGCCGGTTTGCAATATTACGGTGATCGGTTTTCGAGCGGTTTCAGGATATTTTACACCGGTCGTGTGAAATATCAGCTATCAGTTCCTGTTACTTTTTCCAAATTATGTTTCCCTTTACTCTCTTTTTCTACAGGACGGATAAATCATTTCAGTAATCTTATGTGCATTTAACAGTGTATAAGACACAGAGCAACCTATAAATTGGGATAAAACGGAATTAATTGTAACACAAAGTCCTGTATAGAAATACGTCCAGTGTTATCGACGATATCCGTCTTGTCAATTCATTTTCGACCTGTGGGAGTAGAAACCGAAGTGCAAACGTGAAAAATTGTGTGCACATATGGGCAAACAGACTATCTGCATTACGCATAATGATCAAATGAAAGTACGTCTAATATATAGACATACATGCACAATTTGTACAGGGGGCAATGTCTATAGACACGTGCGCTTTGCATATCATACTAACTGGAACGAAAACTTAATATGGACTATCAATACTCTCATGTTCCGCACCAAGATGGCTACGAAAAGACGAACGAAATTACCGATTGTGGCTTTGATAATTCAGAGTTAATTAAAGTTCACCTTTTTATTCTTCTGGCAAAACCGTGATCCCTGGCGTTAGCATGCAAGCGTTGAATGTGTTTCTCATTGTCACCGTCGGGTAATTCACTTAACAGTGGATATATATATATATATATATATATATATATATATATATATATATTGCAAATACTAATATATTATATCCCACACTCGCCTGATTTCAGGCTGTGTGCCAAACAAAACAGTACAACGGGGAAATAGTAGTACATGGTGTGGGATTCCATAATGTGTTTTGCTCTTGGGCGCAATACTGTCAGGTTGTCCAGGCCAAAGCAGGTGGTTTTCTTGGGGGTCCTCAACCGGAGCCTTTAGCTATCCAAAGCTTAACCCGCAAGGCAGCGGGACGAAACGCCGGGTTTGTGACCCGCTGGTAGTCGGTGACTGACTGTTCAATTCATACGCCCTTTGGATGAGGCCAAACATCCTGGGTACCCAGCACACCCTCCGCCACATGTCGGTGACCATAGTGCTGTATGTTTCGTACGCCATCTGTGGTTAGTTTGGAATCAGGGTTTAACCATCTACTTTAGTCTAGCTATCAGTCATTCAGTCCGGTGGAGAACGCACGGCGTTCGCCTTTGTCTTCACACTTTGGTGAAAACACCTCCGCCACGAGAGGGCAGTGTGTAATACTTCCTCTGCGGAGACTGTTTCAGTCGTGCGATCATTTGGGAGCAATTCGGGAGGCGTTCAGGACAAGTGACCATCTCGGAGCCCGAGACACCCTCCCCGGACCATACTGAGGCATTTAGAGGCAAATATGTCAACGCACTACTCAATTCTAAGAAACTATCTCAGTGGTGAAATACAATGACTGAATCACAGAAATCATGTGTCGCAACGCTAAACGGCTGCTGGAACCAGCCTTCAGCGATGACTGCGGTATGGCCGAAAGTGGTTCATTAAAACGAACGTTTCACCAAAATGTAACAACTTATGATCATAGTTCCTAACGTTTTTTACGTTTTCATAATCTTTCTGTTTCCATTTCGAATATATCAATTTTGTTTTCGAGAAACGGCTACTAAGCAGACGAACCCAAAACCGGTCGGAAACCGTTATTGCGAACGGGCTATGTGCTACAAGAGTAAATATCGGTTGAAGTATCCTGTGTACAGCTGATACATTTGACTTTTACCAACATACCTGTCCGGCTTCGGTGCAACACCCGTTAATCTGTCCGCGGGTTCTTTCTGTAGCAGTTCACTACTTCTTTCCATAACTTAGGAATTTGGTTTTTTGTTGATTAAAAACGCGTCGGCGGTCGTTATCTTTGAAACATCACCGAAATCTCATAATAATCGCCACATTCACGGTGCTAATTTTCGGCATAATGTTGGTGACTTGGATGTATGAAGTTTTGGGTTTCGCACTACTATGTTGGTCATGCTTTCGATTGTACTCGGTATAGAGCTCCGAGGGGCCAGTGAACCGTGTCTTGGACTAACAGTGCGCAATCGTTGACTGCAACTTAAATTGTCTACCTGGTCTGGTAAAACTTTTCTATTTTTTCACTACACACTGATTTGCAACGGAATGGCAAACCGCAAAGCTAAAAGGGGCATTGCAAGGGAGAGTTTACGGAAGCATTTACGTCAGAACCAGCTTTTTAATTCTACTTTTAAAGAAAGAGTGTTTCACAACTTGGCAGTATGGAGAAAAAGATTGGAAAATGGAAGTACGAGATATAACGCAATAAAAATGATGAGAATGGCTGGCGGTCTGTGTACGAGAGTGGCAAGCAAGAGTTGAAGAATAGCGAACCGCCAAGACAAGCCCCGAAGAGTAGAAGCCAAAATAGTAACGATAGAAAAGATGTAATGAAGTAACCGACCGACAATGGTACTGCAGTTAAACTTGATTCAGTTAATTAAACGGAGTGGAGTGGAATTACGGCCTGTTTACAGGGATTTATTCATCTTATAAAACAGATATCATCTAAAAAATAAGGGAGAATCAATAGACGTATCAATTATAAACAACCGAACAGTGTAAACAGTCATAGTTTTTTCCACCACATCCTCCCCTCTGGTTCAGGCCCAATAACGCGATGGAAACTGGTTCACAGAATACGTCTTGTGTCAGTTTTGCAGTCGAGTTTTACGAGGCACTGAAGGGAAGAACAATTTTAGGGAATGAATAAGTGTTAAACTTCGTTGCTTCTCAGGCTATAAGCACGAATGCTCTTGTTGATTCAGTGTGTTTTCGGAAGACTAGTGCTTTGAGTATCAGCTTTAAGATGGGTGGGATAATGTCTGTTGTGTCAGCATTTGCCTTAGAATCTGTGTGGCGTGAACTTGAGTTACCAATATTGCCGTTCGTTCCGAAGGGTCCGGGAAATTCACCGTGCTGTACTACGTGTACCGAACGTGGAGTCGAATCACCTGATTCTTCTCTCCGTGGAGTCAACTAAAATATGGACAAAGTGTCTTCTCGCTCCTCGAAAAAGCGAACATATGCATAATTAGGTTTGCACTCAACGAAATCAACTTCCTTGACAAGTGAGTCATACCTAGTGTGCAAGATTTCGATCTCGTAATTGAGTGACTCGCAGATAGGCGAACCCCAAATCCGAAGACAGAACACCGGCTCGCTTTACTACGTGTACTAGAAGACAGATTGTCAAACGACAACACTAGCATACCTCAAATTATGGACAAACTGACCACAGAATCAATACAGTCAAGAAAGGCTTGAAGACGCCCCAGCGACAATAGACAGGAAACGTTCGAGACAGCAATACAGGAACGAGTCGAATAGCTTATGAAATAGGTCCTTATTTATGGGGGCCCTTTGGTCAGTCAACGAACAGAAGAAGACTAATGTTTCGAGGGTACACACACAAGCGCGGGCGAAGAACAAGTGGATTAACGTGGTTATCAGGAAGAGCGAGATCAGCGGGAGATGGCCAAGTCCAGTCTTTCACACGGATAAGGCAGACCGGGAGGGGGGGGGGGGGAGAAGGTTACATAAACGATAAACCCGAACAGATAAGAACAATAGTTAGACTCATGAGAATTGTGGTCCATCGACACTTGTCATAGAGACAAAACTGAAAAGAACTGCGTGATGCAGCATGACTGAACAACAGTGGTTACGCGGTTGAGGTGGTGAGAACGCAGGAAAGGGAAGCAAATAGTTTGGATAGTACACGATGAAGTTAGGATAGGGGGCATGGGACCTGGACTGAACCAGTTTAACGAAGTTCCTCGATACGGCGAGCTGAATTTCTTGGTCCAAGATTCAATAAATCTCTACGGCTGGATAGTCTCATTTTTTCATATCAGGACCTTTCTAAGAGTCATTAGCCAACCTGATGGGGACGTGTCGAATGTAGATTTGCGATTGTGAATCTCCAGCGGAGTTGAGTTATTGGCAGTGCGGAGGGGTGATCGAATGGAGTGCAAAGTGTTGAGTAAAACGTCCTCCCAGCAACTGATAGTCAGTCCTTGAGATTTGAGTTCCGGAGAGATTGCCTCCCATAGCATTCTATCTAAGCGCTCGAGTTGACCGTTGACCTTGGGACGGTATAGGGTGGCTCGACTGATGACGATGCCTTCACTATGTAGAAAACGTTTTACAGGGTCGGACATGCAAGAGGAGACGCTATCCGAGCGAATGTGCGGTGGTTACCCAAAGAAGGAAAACAGTTGACAAACAAGAACTGATTGTGGTAGCAGATATGTCTGAACACGGAAAGACAACCGAAATACGTGAATATTAATCGATGATAGGTAATAGATATCGGTTGCAATTGACGGACGGTAGCGGACTCTTGTGATTAACACTCAATTGCTCATAGTTTTGTGTAACTTAGAAGGAGGTGCTGCGGGAAGGTCGATAAAGTTGTGGCTTGATGCGAACACGCATAGGGCAGTCAAAGATGACAGATCTCACTTCTTCGGGGGAAAATGGAAGGTTCTTTAAACGTACGAAATGTGGCAGACGAGCGACTCTTCGTTTGCAGAGTCTCGTGGAGGTTTTTCCAGGTATGTATGTTTGTGTAAGATTCAACACAGAAATTACATGATAAGGCATCAGCAGCTGGATTTCCCCGTCCTGAGCGATAAACAGTATCAAAATGGAAAGGCGAAAGTTCTGATTTCCACCGTTGATTGTTATCATTCTTTATCCATGCTTTTTGTTGTATTTCGGACATGAAGGAAGCAAATCGTTGATCGATAAGTAGTTTGAAGTGACGTCCTAGCAAGTAGTGTCTCCACTTTCTACCGAACTCAACAACAGCCGAATGATGCCGCTCACTGGGTGAACGAGTGCGGGAGGAAAACGCCACAGGCCACTCGTTGTGATTTAGATTGGCTGCTCTAGCGAAATCAGATGCGTCGATTTCGATTAACAAGAGGTTTGCAGGATTGACAGTTGGGACTGCCGCGTGTTGAAGGTCAGTTTTCACATATTTGATGGATCTTTGACTTGGTCCAGCAAGCAGAACTTCGACTTGTAAAACAAGGAATGAGTCCGACCTGAAAATCGAGGATATCACTTCGAGTAATACGCAAACGGCGATTCGTTCAATCTTTAGGTTGCCGGGAGGCGACATGTCACATAGCGGTTGAAGTCTTTCAGGATCAGATTTGATAATTGCTTTTGATACTTCATAGCCGACTAGCGTTATTGAAGGTATGCGCAGTATATTTTTGCTTTCGTTCAGAGGTAAACCATAGCGATCAACCCGCTTTCGGGATCGTGTTTCTTTCCGGTATTTTCACATAGAGTAATGTTACCAACGTAAGCGAAGGTATTGCTCGATTGCGATTCTCGAGTAATTTGGTCAACAGTCCACTGAAAGCGGGCGACTCTGTTGATCACTCCAAAGAGTATCTGACGGGATTGGTACAGATTTCCACATGCCCCAAAAGCAGTGCATTGTTTCTCGCCATCGCGTGTGGGTACTTGATGATGTGCAATTTACAAGTCAAACGGATTGAAAATACTGTATTGAGCTATTTTCTTAATCATGGCGTCGATTCTCGGTTATAAATAGGTGTCGAGTTATGTAACCCGTTTGATACTTTGGATGTAATCGACAACCGTACGCATTTTATGATTTGAGTTTGTAGTGACAAACACTTTTTCCCTCCGTGAAGGTGTTGAACGTTCGGTATCTCCTTCAGCGAGCGCCGAATTTCGAATGCTATGAGACGTTCATTGTCCACAGAATGACGTCTGGATTTCGTGGCGACGGGTCTAAACACGGTTGATAGATGTGGAAACAGTTGATGAGTAGTAACGCTGACAGACGTCGCCCCACAAAGAAAGGAAAGTCTTATACTGTTAAAGGATATTTGGATCTTCTGCTACAGCCTCAAAATTTCATATCCAGGCAGGACAGTAGCACACAAATCAGGTGTCAGCGATAGGCGGATGCTGGGGGGGGGAACTAGTTTTTGTGTTTGATGGAGGCAGAACAGTAGCCCTGTGTTATGCTTGTTAGACCGGTGGATACCATAGTAATCTGTTTTTCGATTGTCCAATTTTACATCCAAAGCTTCGAACAGCTTCTGATTAAATATAGCTCTCTAAACTCCCGGTGTCCACCAAAGCGCCGAAATTCTTACCGTTAGTTTACCCCATTTTAACGGCCCGTGATAGAGTTCCATGGACTGCTGACCTTATTGTGGTCGACAGACACGTACCAGTTAGTTTGACATTTCGTTTAACAGTACCGCTTGACTTACAGACACTGATAGTGTCCTGTTTTGCCACGAAGATTGCGAGTCGTATTTCTTGATGAACATTGGAAACGGGGATAAAAGGCATAGGCACAAAAAACAGGTGGAGCTAGCAACAATGAGAGTGGATTGCTCTGACGTAGCTGTCACTTCGGGAGGTTTCTAAGAAAGCGCGTTAGTATTAGCAACACCACACGGAGGGAGTGCGGCCGACTCTTGGGATAGATCGGGTTACTTTGGGCTTGTTCCAGAGATTTGTCGGATCAGTCGCTGACTTCAGATAAAACACCTTGTGTTTTAGTAACCTCTGTCTGGTCGAATGGGTCCGCGTATGAAGGAATCGCATAGAGCCTCATCGCGGTGTTGTTCCGGAGTGACTGCCTGGTAGTTGCAGTTGTTCACGGGCGACCGCAGCTAATGGAGGAACTGATTCTTCGTTTCTCCAACTTCCTGTTTGCAAGCAACTAGTAGATGTCGAGCAGACACCTCAATTTTCGGCTGAACGTAAGTTGATTCAGAGCTGATGTGTCGGTTTCGTATTCATGACAGTCTTCCACATACCGAAAAACCGACGGAGCGAGATGATTCATGAGACTTTTCAACTTTTCGGGCTTTAAGTGCTCGGTGCACTCAAGAAAGTTGTTGAATGTGGAGTGCCAATGGGCCCAAGATTCAGCAGCTTCGGAAGAGTTCAGATGAACGCCAAAGCGTTCGAGGTGAAGGAATCAATCCATAGTTTGTGATGCGAGTACATTGTAGTAAAACTTGAGTCAATCGATCAAACGTAGTAGAGTAGAATTGAGGCATTTTCACAAGGCTGTATTTATCTCATGAAACACGGTATTGTCCGAGGGCAAAAACGGTGAGATAATTGGTAGAGATATCAACTATAAACAACCGAACAATATAAACAGTCACCAGAAGGACAGCGCAAAATGCGAGTTAAAAAACGACCGTCGATCAGCCGGATTTTTTTATGCTTACGCGTGTGTGCAAAGGAAAGGGTATAGACCCCATAGCCACAAAGGTCAACTGCACTGTTAGAGATAACCGGAGACCGGGTCCTGAGATTAGGAATGGAGAACTACATGAGGTCCCAATAGGTTGGCTGCGGTAACAAGCCGGACAACAGTGAATAACTATTCAGCTTCAGAGTAGCCGGTGATGGCGGGGACCCTATGCTCCGACCTCTAAACCACTCGAACACCACTGGTGAAACGTTGAAACCCATAAAGAAGAGAAAAGACAAAGGATGAAGCCCCACCACACACGTGACTGCAGTATTCGATTGTGGGATAGATTTCAGCTTTGTACAGAAGAAAGGAGGCGGGCTGGGGAAGAGATGTCAGGCGCGCAATTGAAGACCATCTGTGCGCGCAACGCAAGAAGCGGTCTGAGATATGAAACGGGAGAGCTTATGGATGAACCGTGAAGAAACAGTCTGTAGAATGCAAGCGTATTGAATCAAAATTTGAATGCGGAGAGAACGATTGATGTTTAAGAAAAATTGGAAGAAGGACAGTTTTTGCGCAGATAACGGTTAATGCATTTCACTACTAGAGTAGACTGTAAAGTCAGTTAGTGATTACGTTCTTACTGAATGCAGAAGACTTTGGAACTCTGATTCAAATTGTACCGTCTTACTCTTCTTGTGAAATGCATACCCAAAAGAACAATAACGTAAATACAATGTATAAAATAAAACTACAGAATGGGAGTGAACTAACATGACATTCTGTAAGCTGCTTTTCCCAGATAACCTCAAGCTCCACGGGCAATGTACGACAAATGAGTCAAAGGAGGGGCATGCGCAGCGTGTGTTCTAACCAAAGGAAAGCCGGCGGAGCGGTAATAAAATACTGAGTACGCTGATCGCCCGGTTCCAGGAGCGCGTATACGAGCTGTGATGTTGCCACTAAGCTCGCGAGGTATTTCTTTCACAACATCGGTTGCTCGGACAGACCAAATCCCGCAACTGTGAAGTGACACCTAATGTGCAGCAACTCTGTGCACTGAGTTTCAGCGTGGTGGAAATGATCGGCCATCTCCACAGATGACGAGAATTACAGACCGCCTTCGTTGTTCAGTTGTCGATCCTATTTTGCGCTTTCCACTCAGAACCTATACAACTTCCAAAGTGGAGACGGTTCTCACCACTCATTTACTCACGTTTGACGAGTCCTAGTTTGTATCAGAACATCACAATAAAGGTTCTACAGCTCAGCGTACACTTTGACTTCTCGATGATATATATATATATATATATATATATATATATATATATATATATATATATATATATATATATATATATATATATATATATATATATATATATATATATATATATATATATATATATATATAGGCTTTAATCAACCTAGAACAAGGTCATAGCTAAAATATGAATAGGCGAGAGTTATAAGGCATCAACATAGGAGAGCACAAGCAATGAAGAAAACTATTTACTTGAGGGAAGATTCAGTTACCACATAACAAATTGACGTAAAGGTTAATATTTGCGCAGTCGTAGGAAATGATTGGTTGCGTGTGTATGTGACGTGGCGTTGTAGTGTATGAATCATGTTGTTCTATTTCTCAAACAGTATGCGTGGACTCTTTGTTGGAGTCTGTTCATTTCCCTCCACACCGTGGTCAAAAAACGAATGTGTTCTCCTCGAAAACTGCTTAGTAGACAAGCCTCAGTTGATCTGAGGGAGCAAGTCCATCTCTTAAAGCACGCTTGCAGTGGAATTGATTGTCGCAAACAAATTCGGTTAACCGAACGGGATGATTACCACACAGGTACTGACCCGATGACCTCACCTCCTGGTACTCACGTGAGTGTTTGCAAATCATCAAAATGAATATCAGTCCACATTTTACTGGACGAGACGGAAAACTGACTACGCAGGCCACTGTCTGTCTTTCTGCTCTTGTTCCCTAACGTAAGAAGTGGAAAGTGTAACTGGTTGTTAAAATCCAACGGAAATGGAAGAAATATGCGGAAAGCCGCTCACACTAGAGCAGCGAATTGAGCTTGTTTATTTGTAGGCGGAATATGAACAGAAGTTGTCAGGAGCTTGGAGGTGGTTTAAAACCCGTTGCCATCGTGTACTACGAGTAGCTTGGTCAACCGTCAGTGCTTTGATCAAAAGGTTCAAGAGATCGGCCGTGTAAATGACGAACACCGTTGTGGTAGACCCGAACTGCAACAAGTATATGCTGCGCTGACGAAATCGTTCGGAAAACCGTTGAACATCCGCAGTATGCCACAAAACGACTGACCGAGAATCATGGCTTGAGTCGTAGTTCCATCGACCGCATTTTGAAGGAGCGTGGCAGCAAACGGTTTTCCAAGGTTCAGAATCAGGAATTGATATACACGAATTTCATCACAAGAGAGGATCCTTTTGCGCCTGGTTTCTAGCTGGAAGGGACACATTTTGGACTCGATTCAGTAACGATACTTTGGGAAATTTGAGTATCTGGGATAACATAATGTGTTGCACCATTGACTTGTAGTTAGACATTTGTTGCTTAGACCTGTAGAAATATTTAACAAGTTTATGGAACGTCACTTAGCTTTGCGCACAACATGGACACATTATACATTACCGAACGGCGGACAGGCCAATTTTCGATCCTAATAATATGGTTTTGTGGTTGCATTACAATACCAGTCCACGAATCATTATATGTAGCAGCTTTGGATAAAAAGGCTTGAGGGAAATGTTTGGACAAAAAAGCTGCGCAGTAGAGTACTCCGGCTACTGGAGATCCGTAGACGCTCTACATCAGATCAGTGGTTATCAGAAATTCACCATCCACCGTACATGAACACATTTGCGCGTTCGTATTGTATTGCGGCATATCAAAACTAGCCCGCAAACCAGTATTTAGAAAAGTTATCCATGGTGAGCAGAACGTTGACTAACTGCCAGCTTTTCCGTCAACGCTGTGTTATAGAATATTCACTCAACCTCGTTCTGTCATATGAGAACAGAAAACTGAATGCTAATTGAAATAGGTAAGCACTCAAAAGTACCGGTGTGCACTTACAGCATGTAATTTCACTTAGTATTTACTTTCCGAATGTATCAAGTATTTCACCTAATGATAATATAATGATAGTAATGTGACATCGAAACGTATACGTATTTGTTTCCACGATAATCTAGCTGTTCACGTGGCTTTGAGAAAACCTTCATACCTCGGATAAACTCAAGCAGTTGATTTCAAATTCAAAACAACTTTCAGAGTACCTTCACGGTCCCTAACTCCGTTTAGAACGCATACTACATTAGGCCATATTCCCATTCGCTGATCCGCTTTTGTGCATAGATTTACCCGTGCCTTCCTTTGGTCGTGTGACGATGACCGAATATGTGGCCACCACCGAATTGTATGCAAAATCCCTCTAATTCAAATGGTGTTTTCCACGCATCATCCTTTTTCATATGCTTGTGTCAGTTAATTTGATATTTCATTATTTTAATTGCTGCAGTGTGAAGCTAACGCCTGTGCGGGATTCACAGTGAAATAAAGTGCGCAAATTTGCAGCGAGCCGATTCAAATGTTTTCGAAAACTTGATGTGATGCAGTTTTCTTGCTAACCCCTTTTGGCTGACCGAACATCTCTCTGCGCTTAGTGCTGCTGTTTTTCTGTCTTGGCAAAATAATCCGATCGATATTCACCAAATGAGGCAGTTTTCTGAACCATGCACACGTAAGCACCAGGGTGTTCGGTCATCGGGTCAGTACCTGTGTGGTAATCATCCCGTTCGGTTAACCGAATTTGTTTGCGACAATCAATTCCACTGCAAGCGTGCTTTAAGAGATGAACCTTCTCCCTCAGATCAACTGTGGCTTGTCTACTAGGCAGTTTTCGAGGAGAACACGTTCTTTTTTGTTCACGGCCCGTGCATCATCTGGGCGACCATACTTGTGGGCTGACGACCACCTCCGGACTTACATGAATATATCAGTCATGCGTATACAAGATTCGCCCTAGTTTTTTTACAGCTGCGTTATCAACCGGTGGTGGTTGAGCATTATACAGCGTTTTATTAGGAACTTGGAGTTCATAGGTGCTAATTCCGCCATTACCGGTCACTTTTGTGATAGACAGTAATCCACTCGTCCGGCTCTTTGCCACAGCCGACCTGTTGGAACCTTATTTGGTTCTCCACTCCAGGTCTCAAAGTATAGTCTTTTTACCGGCTATCCTTAATAATGCAGTTGGCCTTTGTGTCAACGGGTTATACGCGTTCGACTGCACTCATGCATAAGTATTTACTAAAAACGACATGTGCTCTTTTGATAGACTGTCAGCTTGAAGTGATGATCTGGATACTGCTTGGGAAATTAGTTAAGATGGTCATTCCATAACATGGATTAGTATTACTGACCATCTAGAACTTACTAAGCCTTACGGTTAGAGTTCAAAAGATCCACCCCCCGCTTGTTAAAAAAACGTTGAGAAATATGCATTTGTCACAACCACTGGCGTTTGTTGTATCCGCGTTTTCCTTACCCCCTTGATGCCATCACTTATGTAATCGGTCGACTTGGGTCAAACTGGCTCTGTAGCTCTACCGTGCTACCCAATAATACTCCTGTCAGTGATAATTCAGTTGATGTGCTCTAGTCTGGCGTTGCGCGTTGGTTGAATCGGAGTTTCTCCAATAACTGCTCTGTAAATTTCTTGTAAAATGTACGTTCTTCATTACAAACAATCCACTGCAGTCCTGGTTTTTTTGTAAGCCGAGTCTCCTCACTAACTCTTTTCAAAACATCGCGTGTAGATTCAACCCGAAGTTATGTTTCGACCGAATCTGTTTGCATTTCAGGACTTGATCAAACTCAATCCTCCGCTGATTTATGGGAGTATTTTGGAACCAGATAATTTCGATATCACATTACAAAATCTGAATAATAACTATGAAGAGTATATAATCGGTACAGGGGACTTCGACGAACGGATTTACCTGACACCTAACGCAGCTGAGGAAATTGGATCTGCCAGTCAGAGTGGAGTGCAATCGAATTTGGCCCTTTCCAGTGATTTAGCTCCATCTGCAAGGCGGTATATGTTGGTGAGTTTGTTCGTTTGTTTCCTTTCTTATTTCTTGTTCAGTTGGACTTTCGTTGTCCACACTGAGTCCATGGTAACACAAAAATAAAACATTTCCCAGTGATATCAACAAATGAGCAACAAGTGCTCACTGCACCCAAACTCGACAATGCTAATTCCGTTTTTGTAGTATCTAGTTTGTTCCAGGGGCTGAAGTGAATTCCTCTGTTCCGTTTTTTTTCATCATTTTTCTCCAGAACAGTTTCATTGGCGGTAAAAGAAACGTTTTATTAACATCCAATCATAACGGTTTAGTTTTGTGTCATGGTCTTTCAGGCCCAGAAAATGCACGTTAACGTGTGTGATGATGACTCAAATCTAGTGGTATCCATCGCTGACCGTCAACATGGGCAACAGCGTTAAACAGTACGGCAAGCCCCACTGACCACTGCCTTTCTCACCATGTTGCACGTTGAACTAGAAAGTATGAATATACAGAATAGATAGGGAGTGGACCGACAGGGGTGGGCAAGGGAAAGAATGCCCTAGAGGCCAACACATGGAATACACAGTCTAACTGGACAAACGCACATCGATCAGTCATTCTGATTCGACAGAAAGTGACAACACGATCGCCACTGCTCGCGGTTCGCAGCCATATCCTTTAGTGTCTCCAGCCAACTGGTAGATGGATCTTTTGGACCCTAACCACGAAGACGTAAAGCACCTACTTTCCCTAAGTCTGCTGTACATTTTCTCATTCCTCGTTGCCACGTCATCTGTTGACCTCCACGTGGTCTCTTCCACTCCCTAGGAGGAACGAAGAATAGGACGCGATAAGGTAGACATGTGTTTGCCATACGTTACACGTGCCCTAACCGATGAAGTCTACTAAGCTATATACGCTGTGACAAAACGTTTTCCTAATTAATACCCAATACTCGTTTTCTGACCTCATCATTGCTCAGTCGGCTATTCCACCCAGTCCTAGGGATACTACGCAAACATCGGTGGTCGAAAATCTCAAGACGACGAATATCTTCAGCACGCAGACTCCAAGTTTCGCAACCATACAACAAAACTGAATGCACTGCAGCCTAGTATACACGACCTTTCAACGTCAGTGAAATATTAGGTCGGCGCCACAAGTGCTTCAGTCCAGCGTACGCCGCTCGAGCTTTGGATATCCGCGTACTCACCTCTACTACTGTGCTCCCATCCGTCGTCACGCTGCTGCCGAGGTAGGTGAAGCGGACGACAGTTGCGAGCACCTCCCCATCGAGCATCAAGCTCGGAGTCGTTGACGTCCAGTCTTGTAACATCACTTTACACTTTGAAGGTGCAAAGCGCATTCCGAATGGAGCTACAGCTCTTGAGAGTGTATTTTTGGTGCACGTTGAGCATGTTCCATGGATTCGAACAAGCAGACAAGGTCGTCTGCGTAATCTAGGTCACACAGCTTTTCACTATTTCCTAGTTCAACGCCTACATCCTGAAGATTTTGCAGCGCACTCTCCATTATTTCGTCCATGACGAAGTTGAACAGGAATGGAGACAAAGGGCATCCCTGTCGAACACCACTGGTCGTTCCGAAACGACCGGATAGTTTGCCGTATACTTTAACGCGGCCAGAAGTATGAGAATACAATGATCTCAGTAGGTTCACAAACGTCTGGGGCATACCTTTTCGCTGAGGAACGCTGTTCGATCAACTGAATCGAAGGCGCCTTTCAGGTCTAAGAAAACTATAATTGTTGGTCGGCGGTGCGTGTGGCGCGTTTCAATTAGTTGGCGAAGAGTAAAAATCTGGTCGATGCATCCTCGACCTGGGCGGAATCCAGCCTGCTGTTCGCGGGCATTTCTCTCGCGAGCGGGTGTAAGACGGTGCAGTAGAATTGTGGCTAGTACTTTGGCGACTGTCGGAATGAAGCTAATCTCACAATGGTTATTACAGTCATTGCGTATTCCTTTCCTGAAGATAGAAACAATCAGTGACCCGCTCCGTATAACCGGAATACGCTCCTCGTTCCAAATGTGAGGGAACAAGATGGTAAGTTATTTTATCAAAACATTTCCACCCAGTTTGAAAAAAACTGGGGAAGTTCTTTGGGATCTGCCGCTTTCCCACGCCTAAGTAATCGAATACATGACTCCATTTCCGATGAGGGCTCACATTAGACTCAGTCGCAGTTGTTGACACAGGAGTAACTACATTAGCGCACTGCCACCTAAACTGCTCCTTGAAGTATTCGGCCCAACGGTCCAGCCTTTGCTGTTTGCTGTGGATGTGTTCTCCATTTCTATCGCATATCGTTTCACTGACATGAGTGCGACATCCACCGGTGTCACGAATAAGTTTGAACAGTCTTTGACTGTTACCTGAAGCAGCTGCTATTTCCATTTCTTCGGCTACCTTGACCCACCAATTTTTGCGATCGTTCTAAAGGCTTTTCGTAACTTGCTTCTGCATATGTCTTCGTATCTTATTCATCTCCTTACTGTTCGAGAGCTGACGCTTTTGCTCCACTATATTCAGCGACTCTTGCGAGATCCAGTGTCTTTGATGAACATCGGATCTAGGACCACAGGAAAAACCTGCTGTCACGTGCATCGCCTGTTTGATATGAGCCCAATGCTCATCTACATTACTGTTCATCGTAGATCCCAGCTCATGTGCTAACTTCTGCTCATAACGGGTACGTTTTTGTGGATCACATAAACGTTGTACGGCTAACCGGGGTTGCGGTTTGCGACGATGACCATGGTGCTGGAGAGATAATCGCATTAAAACAAATGCATGGTCCGACTCTACGTACGTGGACCAGTGAGATCTACAGTTCTGAACAGAACTGCGCCACCGATAGCTTACGGCGATATGATCAATCTGGCTTAGAGTACCTTTAGAGTTAGAGTGCCATGTCGCTGTGCGACGCGAGCTGTGTCGGAAATTGGTGCTATACAGGAACAATCGATCGTCTCCACAAAACTGGAGAAGCCTATCTCCGTTCTCTGTGCGCTGAGCGGGTAAAGCACAACACCCACCTAAACAGGCTTCTGACGCACTAAGTTTGCCAACTGGTGCGTTAAAATCACCCGTTAGTACTGCGATGTCAGAACCTTTGCTCCTGCGAACGAGAGTGGTGGGTTCATCATAGAACTCATCTTTCTGCAAGTCTGAGCTGCATTCCGTTGGGGCGTACGCCGAGATCATAAACAGACTGCGTTTAACACAACTGTTCTTTCGAACGCCGACTGACTCCTGGAGTCTCACAGCACATAAAATACTGTTAACAGGGATCCAGTCTAAGAGGGCAGCCCTAGCCTTGTCAGTCAAGACTATACCTAAACCACGTTGACCCGCAGCTCGAGCTACTTCGTCTCCTTAAGTGCGCAGATAGTACTTTGATGAGATACCAGGAGCTGTTAGTTGACCAGCAATTCTCGAATCTGGGATACGCGTCTCACCTACGTAGTAGACATCAGTCTTCAGAGAATCTAGTGTGAGGGCTGCTATTCACACCTGCTGACCGGGCTGCATGAGTGTACGCACGTTGAAGGAGCCGAGGTTCAGAGGGTGACGAGGCTTGATAAGATGTGAGTTATGAGACGGAGGATTATTCCCAACACTATTTGACAATGAATCGTTGCGAGTATCGGGTATGTTATCAGTGGGAGCGTTATGGGTGTGTAGATGGGGCAAAGATAGGAGTTTGGGGACAGAAGACAAAGGTTGAATAAAAGAGAGGGAACTCTGAGCAGTAGCCCACTTATCACTACCCACCCCGCTCGATGCAATGGACAGCGCGGTCCTGATTATCCTGCACGACGACCGATGCAGTATGGAATTCTTTGTAGTCGTGCAACTCATGGGAGATGGACGGGTACTGCTAGGGTGTCCAGCCACAAAGCAGTAGAACGATTAGGGTCCTCATCCAAAGCCTTCAGTTCTAACGAACCTGCCCACAAGGCAGCGGGATGGCTTAGTGGAAACTCATTAGCTTGGATCAATTATTCTTCCACTGATTTTGCCGATTGAGTTGCCAGCCCAACTTGACCCCAAACCTGGAGGGCCAAGAGACTGGACTTTGTCTGGCCTCTACCCATTGACCTGTCAGGTATGATTGCATCTCCAGCTCAAAGAAGCCATCCTGTGT
Source organism: Fasciola hepatica (assembly GCA_948099385.1). Classification (NCBI taxonomy): domain Eukaryota; kingdom Metazoa; phylum Platyhelminthes; class Trematoda; order Plagiorchiida; family Fasciolidae; genus Fasciola; species Fasciola hepatica. The sequence goes on from CANUEZ040000169.1 coordinate 184,072, forward strand.
AGCTCTTTGGGTCATAGAGGCGCGCAAGCCATCACACCACGTCAAGGGGCAATCTCGTCGTGATGGTTTGGATCTTACCACCACCACCTGTTAAATACAGTGACAGACAGCCTCACCACTGCCCAACTGACCACTATATATGACCAACATGGTCTACCATGACTCACTCAGGCATTAAGATTACCATTGACGTTTTTCGTGGCCATGGCATCGCTGTTGTACTTGTCCTTAAGCACTACCTAAAACAGCAGTATTCGCTTCTGTTTTTATGCGTATTGAGATCATGACATCCTTAAAGTCCAAACCTCTGGTTTAACGTGCCGAAGTTATATGCGGGGAACTCTTCCGAGTGGCTCTTACTGAAAGGTGCACCATTTCAATTGATCGCAGTGCAGTTGTAGAACTCAGACATTTTTCTTACTATCTAGGTGTTCGACAGTGTCTCATGAGAAGCACATTACAGTGGTGGGCAAGTGATTTAGGGCCTCTACTTCCCATCGCGGAGGTCAGAGTTCTGAATCCCGCCTCCGCTGATCATTTTGGTGATAGGTGGTAATTCATGACTACCTGACGGTTTACCATGCCCGACCTATTGGGGCCTTATGTGGTTCTCCAGTTCAAGTCTCAGGGTCACGTTGTTGTCTGTCCCTAATAGAGCAGTTAGTCTTCAGGGTTATGGGGCGTTCCCCATCCATTGCACTCATGTAAAAGCATGTAATAGTGTTTTTTTTCTCCACGAGCGAAATCATCTGATCCGTCCGATTGTATCTTTGACTCAAAAATGAGCGTACCTTCCGACTTTTTTCGCGTAGGAGCTCAGCAACATCGGATTCGGTGGATTTACTGAGACCAATCGACGGGGGAAAGCCAATGCAGGTGCTGTCAGTCGTTTGAATGGTGGAATCAACTTCAACAATCCCGAAGCCAGAAATCAAAATTTGAACCAGTTACAAGTAAGAACTCACTCACAAATAAATTACCAACTTTGAATGCTTTCACCAGACTAAACGTTTTAGTGATCTGCCATTATCGGAGTGAAAACTCCTACCTTCCTTAAACGAGAAAAATGTAGTGTCGATAACACGGTGTAGTCGGTGGAAAACTACGATTAGCCGGTGTTTCGGTTACCGCGGATAACCTTTCTTATGGCAATTTTCACGTCATATGACTCAGGAATTGGCCACAGGCCAACGGAAGTGTGTGTATGTGTGACGTTATATTTTTCGTTTAGCACACCACACGGTTCATCGTTTTTCGTTTCACTGCAAACCTCATTCGGTCCTGGCCTACCGTCCTTCCTTTTCAACTGAACAGTTCAAATCATGATGATGAGTTCAACTTATTTTGGAAATGGTCTTATCTTTGTGCGAGAATGGTGGATTACATGTCGGGAGGCAAAAAACTCGGATCTAATGCCCATGTAACAACCGACCCAACTGGGCATCGACCAGGTGAACGACGGCTTTCGGACGGGCGGGATGAGCAGCGTGCAAATACATAGCCTTCGGCCATTTATTGCTTATTCTTAACCGAAATTTCCAACGTCTACTCCATTATCCATTCACTGTGGGAAAATATTTCCTCTCAACATTCAGTCAAATCTATAGTTTCTTGTGTCGTACATGTTTTATTAGATGAGTATACAAGGACAGTGAGACAGAATGTTTCCATAACCGCCGTGGTCTGCTGCATTATTATGATGATGTTCTACTTACGCACTGCCTAAAACTCGAGCCTTTTTCCTTCGTTTTTTCGCTCCACGGCGTGAAAGCCATAACATTTTTCTCATACACTTTATTACGGCGATCTTTCATCCGAGTTCACCACAAAAAGTGGTGTTCGTCAGGGTTGCTTTCTTTTGCTCTTTCTGTTCAGTTTTTTAGTTGGATTGATTCTCGAGGTAGCCCTATCCTTGTGTGAGAATAGCGGCATCGATCTTTGTTCAGGCAGTAAACTGTCTCACTTGGAATACGCGGACGATATTGTTCTTCTAAAGGATGATCGAGGTAAGTTTCAGGTTTTTCCGGCTTGCTTAAACAACAGTGTAGCAATGTTTGGGATGCGTTTCGCACCTTCAAAGTATAAAATGCTGCTGTTGGACTGGGTTGGCTTTACGCCAAACCTTGCGCGAGAAAAACTCTAGCTGAAGTAGATGCGTTTTACCTGGGCGGTTACATCTCACCAGGTGAACAGATACCGAATGAAGTGACATCGCGTATGATGTGTCGGTGCGCAAACCTCGGGATTATCGCCAGTCAGTGATTCCTCGACCGCTCAGTCCCAACAGAAAAGTGACCTCAAACAAGTGCGGAAACTGTATTTAAGTGTAACCAAAAATCAACAATTTATTTAGCATGGTACAGGGAATACATGAACACATGGTGTTGTTATCGATTTCCCATCGTGGTGTGTAGATATGATTGGTTAAGTCGGATCACAGTGTTTCATACGTCTGATTTGTTGGCGGGTGGGTGTGAAGGGTAGGTGGTAGGTTGTCTGGCAGTGGTCTATCTGAACAGTTGCGTGTGATGGACTGATTGGTTCATGGGCACATGCGTGATGACTGCACTGCTATGTGGGATATTCGGGTCAGCGTTAACAAAGCACCCTGTCCATGGATTGGAAGAATTCGAACTTCAGCCTCACCGATGACGTGTTTCCAGGGCGATTTCCCACTCCGTGGCAGCGTATACAAAAGGTGCGTTTGGCTTCTGCTAACCTCAGTCACTTGTGGCGCCGGCGTGACGTCTGATTGTCTGTCAAGGGTCGAATATGCACTGCGGCTGTTAGATCTGTTCTTTAATATGGTTCAGAAAATGGCTTTTGAGGGTAGACAGGCGAAGACTGTCGGTGTCTCAATATCGGTGTCTCCGTAGTGTTGTCCGAATGTGGTTGGAGCGCCGTATGAGTAATGCTAAGGTTAGGCGTCGGGTGTTGAAAACCAGTGGTCAGACACTGGAACAGGTACTAAATCTAAACAGGTTAAGATGGCTGACGCATGTGTCACATGCCCACCGGTAGATTTCCTCGACGTACACTGTTCTCCGAGGCCTGTGGTGATCGGAAGGTAGGTCGAGTTGGTGAGTCCATGACGTGACAGGAAGGTATGAAAATCTTCACTGACGTACTTGGCCTTGTAGGGCGTGTTGAACTTCCGGACTGGGGTCCACGCGGCCCACGTACCTGATGGTCGGAGACGTTAACTGATATAGCAAGGTGTTGCGTTCAGCGGCGTAGTTGTATTCGGATTGTTTCTTCGTGATTTCTACTTATCTTGTTCTTGGCCGTTTTAAATCTATACTTCTGTTCATCTTACCCTTGATTCGACGATGCTGAAAGGTAGTAACCGAAGCTAGAGCACATAAATACGAGATTACTGGTTGACTGGACTGAACTGTACACTGTTTGCGCCTCCTTATTTGATCCATCAGTGTGGTACTTAAGAATGTGTCAACCGTGTCCGTATTTCTTAATTAAATAACCATTTTGTAAACTAATAAATATTGTACACTCTGATATTATCAATATATAGATTCTGCTTGCCGGTCGTTCAAAGGAACCCAGTGCCGCTCTGGTGGATCTCATACAATCCCACTGTTCAGTGTCTCCACTAGAAGAAATGCAGTCGCATTTAGATGAATTGGCCGCAGAATTCCAGTTAATATATGTACGCGCGGACTATCTACCTTCATCAACTGGAAGTAGCTCGCCAGATGAACTAGCCCTTTCTGCCGCGCAACAGCGGGTCTATTTGGGCCTTCAGTTATACTATTTGGCGCTGGAGAGCATTTTGATGGATGAAGTACGTCGAATGGAAAAACGGATGAATGTTTGTGCTGGATCGGCAGTCATTGCCGATGGGATGACTTCACAAGGAAGGCGCGTAAAACCAGATCTAAGCGGGTTGTTAACTCAAGAAATCTTTCATCGATCACTATTCTCTTGTTGCATGGAGTTAGTGATGATCAGTTGTGATCCACCCGAACGTCATTTCCCGTGGATTTTAGAAGCACTCAATCTGGAGGCACTTCATTTTTTCAAAGTTAGTGACCCCTTTGTACTCGTTCAGTATGAATATATTGGTATTGTATATCGGGCTGTGATCTGGAAAGCTTCAAATTATGTACCTCAAATAACGATACTACATTGTCTAGCCCCCCACGAAAAGCCACTTTTCACTGCCGCTTACTTTGCCTCATTCTATTGTCGTAATCTACCAGGTTATTGAGGTACTGGTTCGAAACGTCGACTTACCTCGTGATGTTGTGAAGTACATGAACCAAGTGGGTGAATTGATTTTGGATTCCTATGCATGGCGTTCTCTGTCACCCTTGTGGGCGGCTATCAAAGCAGCTGGCCGTGCTCCATCAATTGAGGAGGTGGTGCCACCCGAAAGGCTAGAGCAGGTAAGAGCAGACACCTGTCTACCCTGAGTGCGTAGTCAACTGTATCCTGTGTGTTCAGAAATATATATACTATTCCTGCTCATAGTTTACAAGTTTATTTCTGATAGTTGGTTCGCAAACAACTTTTTTCGATATCGACAACCTTTACTGAATTATTAGAAAATCGATTGGTTGTTTCACCTTGCAGTACGCAAGTTAGGCTGTCTTAAGCGCAGAAATGCCTGTGAACTGGATTGGTTGTATCTGTTTATGCACAGGGCTTTCATGAAGCTCTTCGTTGATGTCGCGTGGTGAATTATTTCATAGGAAAACTGTCGATTTTGTATGGGGTTTCATAATAATCTACTTTTCCATTCCCTTTTTCCTCGTACCTATCTTCATGCCGGTAGAACGAGAAATTTTATGAACAGACATTAATCCCCATCAGCTTCGACAAAACTCTAGAGACACTACTGTGTCCCATCTTTCGGCTGTAATGTTGATTTCGCGGATATGCGGACAGTTTTATCAATTTTCTTTTGGTTTTATAGTCCGGGTTTTCCAGACCTGGTGCCCTACCGTCCGAGCAACTGAAAACAACAGCGTCTTCGACTCAGAACGTGATGATTCGACACGGCCCAACACCAAGCAAACAGGCGCGTCTACTCGCGTCTGCGACGTCGGGTTCCTTGATACGATCACGTCCATCTGGAGAGCATGGTTCTACAGTGTCCACTGCCAGACATATTTCTACCGGGGCACACGTTGAAGACGAATCCGCTGAGGCAACGGCGCAACTTTTGGCCAGTGGTGTTGGGGACATTGAAACTGATGCCAATTCCAACTTACTTTCCGGACCGACCGAAGAGGTTACTCTAACCGAAGGGGTTTCGGCGCTCACAAAACGCGGAACTGCTACGGCCGGTGCAACAAACGTGCTTAACACAAACTCGGGTTCCTGGTCGCGGGTCAACCCAGGGAATGCACCTATGAAGTTCTATCCAACCCGTCGCGATTCTTTGGCCATATTCTTTCGTCAGTTGTACATGATTGCTAGCGTTCGGTTACGTGATTTATGTGATCGTTTAAATGTGCAACGGGACGTATTAGTCAAAGTTTGGACATGTGTCGAGCATGCAATAGTCCATGAGACGGAACTGTTACGTGATCGTTGTTTGGATCAAATCATTCTGTGCGCATTGTACGGTGTCTGCAAGACTATGCTGTATCGTCAGTTAACTTTCATCGATATCATTCAGGTAAATCTAGGATGTAACAATCTATTCGACAATCCTAAAAATCGAACGCGTTGTCCTTAAATTGTACGACTAAATAATAGGGTGGTTGATACTACTCGTTCCATCGACACACCTGAATGTTCTGCTGTTTATGTGTTTTAGAGTCTAATGAGACAAAAATATTACGGGTGCGGGACATGGATAAGATTGGATGCCCGTACTTCAGACTGTACATTGTATTCTGCTAGCATGAATTCTCTCAGAAATTCGAAACTTGTTTCTTACTACTGCCGCATACTAAGTAGGCAAATTCGTGTTACGAATCACAGATAGTGCGAAGTAGCACGACAAACGCACTGTGCACATGCTACCCCGTGCTGCCTTCGTTCAAACAGACCTGAATCGGTACCACCGTAGGAATAGGATGACTATTCAACTCATGAACAAATGCGGGGGGAAATTACCCAACAGAGCCTAAAATGCACATGAAGGCGCTTGTTGATCATAATACTCGAACTACCGTTAAGACCAACTTTTGTTCTCATCCGGCTCTTGCGATGGCCCGGTGCTTCAGAAAATAGAATAAGATACACTAGCCCGTTATCCTATTGACGTAGTGCGTACGCATACATTTTGATACTTTGATTCAGGTAATCGCAAATGGAGTAGCCGAAAGACGATTGCTACCAGGACCATCCAAGACGAATACTAAATACGGGCCACTGATCAACGGACTCCCTTTGTTTTATACTTTTCGCATATGCGTATATCTGTCACGAATTGTGGTGAACCGATATTTTTATGAACCCAACCCCGATTGATTAACCACTTGTAGTAGTCTCCAATCGTATTTTGCTCAAAGTTAAACATCCCCATCCAGTTGTGCAAATGTGAATCGACTTTCGTCCGGTGAACCATCCCTAAGCAAGCTTTCAGCCTTTATGAGTGTAAAATCGCCCGGTTATTGGCACCTGGAAAACGACACCCTTTTAGTTCCGTATAAGCAGCGTGGTAGAACAATGAAAAGTGGTAGTGGCCTATCTAGCGTTTAACCAAATCACAGAGTTGTTTTTTCCTCTGTTGCTCTGTGACGTGTATTATTTAGGGTGTATCAGCCCCCTGAGCTACTCTCCATACCTTTTATAGGGTATTTCGTTTGAGCGAACAACTGAATAGTCGTCTTCAGTCCTCAAGAGAACCAAAAGAAAAACAAATAAAAGTTGACCTGCGTTACTATGATGACCGCCGAATCCTGTCAGTCTTTGTCCTGAGAAAGAGTCATGTGACATGATATCTGCATGTTTGTCCGTGTCTGGCAATGAATCAACACGGAGCGCATTCTGCGGTCCTACGGCCCACGAACCAGGGTAGATGCCATGGCAACTCATCAGGGCCTAGTTACGACTACCATGAAAAACGGGTTGAAGTTGAATGTAGATGCAGTGCGAATCGCTGCACGTGGTTTACGCAAGGGCACTGGATAGTGATCAGGGCTGTTTTAGATAGGTAGTTAGTGATCCTTTTCTTGCAATATAAAGTCGGCCGACAGCTGTTTGGTGGAAATTGCATGCACACTTTCCCTTACTATTCTTTTTTTTATTACATGCTTACGCATGAGTGCAGTAGAGGGGGCATTTACCCCATAGCCACGAAGACCCACTGCAATATTGGGGATAACCGGCAGCCAGACCCTGAGACTTGGAGTGGCGAAGAGCCACATAAGGTCCCAATAGGTCACCCACCCTTACCTAATCTGACCTTTTTATCAGTTGACCTTGTCAGAAGAATTACAGAAACAACCTTCCGATGGAGCTTCCTCAGTGTGTGCGGCTTTTTTCGAATCCGCAGAGTCCACCTCTGTGTTTTCACAGTATTCTTTTTGGCATGAAGTAAAAACGCGACATGAGATCTCGTCTGGAAAAGTCCAAAAATTGATTTCACCATCAGGTACTTAGGTTCCGGGATCTCTGCGTATTCTGAACTAGTGGTCACGTTAGGGCCTTGAGATTAATGCAATTTATCACATCAAACAAGGCACCATTTAACAAAGTTCGACCTCCTCCCAGAGAATATTTTTCTCTATATTCTGTTCGATTCACTTTCCCACTGGCCTGTAATGGAATTAACCGGTTTGTTGTTAAATCAAGTTAAAATCCCCGGGATTTGGTCATTCCCACAGGTATATCGCATGCAACCACAATCACATCGCGATATTTATCGGCGCGTATTGATCAACGTGGTGGCATATGGCATCAATCACGGTGAGGATCGGGGAGACTTGTCCCGATTCTACAACGTGGTTTTCTTACCACATATGACACAATTTCTTCGTAAAGTGACTTCCACGTACAACCAGTCCGATACCGGAGATCGTGGACTCACGTTGGCCAGCGGTGGTAGTACCACCGATAATTTATGGTCAGACCAACCTAGCATGGCTCCTTTGCCGGTCTATCCGAGCTTACCGCCAGCAATCGCAGGAACCGTGCTAGGTAATGTGTTGAATGCCAGCTCAGCAACTGGGTCAGCTGAAGTTTCTCAAGCGAGGTAAGTGCGATGTGCTTTTCTTCTATTCGATCTTTTGTTCCTATCAAAGTTCCATATCCTGTCTTTTTTAATCTGGTGCTACTCGAAAAATAGTTTCATTGTATCGGTCAATTTTGCTATGTCGGCCGATCTGATAGGATGCCTAAATCTGTCTTCTTTCTTTGGCCCGCTGGTTGACCGGTCGCACTGCGAGTCTGTCTATCTGAGTTGATCGTTTTTTGACTTCTATCCTCTCCGGATGCAGAAACATGAGACATATTCCGGAGAATATAACTTGGAATATATATATATATATATATATATATATATATATATATATATATATATATATATATATATATATATATATATATATATATATATATATATATATAATACACCGACTTGAGAACAAGCGTGATGCCAACGCAACAACAACAATAGAGAAAAATCATAAAGTAGGGGACGGGGGATTAAGAGTCGACATAAAGATTAAAGCAGGTAAAAGCAATTTTTTGATATTTTCACCGTACACGTTTTGTGAGTCTTTTTTGTCTGTTTTTTAATTGTTTATGGGGAACGTGAAGTTGACAGACAGGCCATACAGCATTCGCACTACTGGATTCGGTTCCGAGCCGTATCTCTCGGCGCCTCTAACCAACGGCAGTCCTCATTTCTTGAGCCCCAACCAAGAAGGCGGGAAGCCAGCCAATCGAAGCCTAAGCTGAAGCTAACTTCTTCATGCCATTACGCCAAGTCATAGCCTGACTGCCGCGTCGTCTCTTCCAGCTTTGCCCAGCACGTGCAGAGAGAGCACGAAAAGGTAAACGATGGACAGGTATACGCCGTCGGAGGCAGTGTAAAGCGATTACCTCTGTTAGAGGACAACTATCAGCACCAAACACACGATGACGAACCTCGTCATTGCTCACCCGATGTTCCCACCAGACATGAACAATGCTTCGGAGACACCGGTAGCCAAATACGGAAAACCGCCTAGCACCCTCAACGTGGAGGGGCTAGGTCTCACAACCGTAAAGAAGAACGCTACTAACTGTGGCACTATACACCCTTTCCTCGCGAGAAAGCCAGATGTCGTGGAGGCACTACAGATGACGTAGGTTCGCGAAAGCTGCTCTAGCTCTCGCAGTTCGTGATATGATCTCCTTCCCAACACTACCACGTGTCGTGATCAGGCTGTCGAGGTACTTAAAGCCGTTGACTACCTATAACCGATCATCACCAAGTTAAAAATTCGGTTCCCTAGGTGGAGTTGAATCCCACCGTTTGGAAGACCAGACAGAGCGTTCTGTAGGACATCATCTGTGGCGAAGTTGAAAAGGATATAGGGGATATAGGGCAGTTTTGTTGTGCTCCACTGAAGACGACAAAGGGGGGCGAAAGCTGGCCATGAGCCCTAACCGGACCTGAGGTATGATGATACGACTCTTTGAGGACCGACACAAACTTCTCAGGTACACCAATTCAGCTCAAACAACCATTAGCTATACACTGTGTGTGGTGGCCTCGGTTGCTATCTCGTAGCGGCAATCTAAAAAGGCAATAACGTAGGAGAAAAGAGTATGAAAGGAATAAGAGGAGAACTACATTAGTGGAATTGAGTCGATGAAGAAAGTCTGTGGATGCAAGAGCGCTACTGATCGCGGCATCTAGCCATATTCCACAACGTATCTAACCACTGAGTGGGAGGGTCTCGTGGACCCGACCCAGGAAGTCTAACACGCCCTACATGGCCAAGTCCACCAGCTAGGCTTTTCATACCTTTCTTCCATTTCATGGACTGACCACCCTCACTCATCTTCCAACCGGTACCCGCCTTAGGTACACCATTCCTCAACAAACAGTGCCATAGTGCAGTCTTATCGACAGAGTCGAACAGCGTGCAATTTTCCAGGAACATGATAACTGTTAGTCTTTGGAAAGTGTCACGGTGCTCCAGCAGTTTTCGGGGGGCAAAGATTTGGCCGATACACTCACGACCGGCCCGAAGCCCATCCCTTTCCCTGCGAGTTTGCCCATCACGCGTGTTGCACAACCTGCGGAGATTGACGGACGCTAGCAGTTTAGACGCTATCGAGCTTAGGCTTATACCTCTGGTTGGCGCATTCACTGTGCGAGCCCTTCTTGAAGATTAAGACAACGATCAATTCCCCTTGCAAAGAGGAAACTTTCTCGGAGAGCCAGACCTTGATTAAAAAAAACTTGAAGTTCTGTGACAAGCTCCATTCCACCATCTTTAAATAGAGCTGGGGAAAGGCCATCGGAACTCGGCGCTTTGTGATGTCCTAGGAGCTGAATTTCTTTGCGGATCTCCACCTCAGAAGGTGAATCCGTCGAAACAGACCACGGGACGAGTTCCGGAACAGCTGTGGGCAAACATGAAAATGGAGGCCAACTAAGTTGTGCTTTAAAGTGCTCCGTCCAGCATACAAGACGTCGCTGCAGACTGTGGATAGGCGAACCATCAGCTTCACAGGTTGTTTCGCTCAGACCTAGTGGCTTTCCAACGGTGACCTGGATGAGATGAAGCAGTTTACAGGGATTTCTCAAAGCCGCAGAGTGTTCCATTTCTGATGCTCTTTGACGGGACCAGATTTCGCTATACCTATGCAGACTTGCATTGAGTTCATGTCTCGTTGTAAGCCGTGCTGCATTATGCTCATTACAAGCCGGGATGGACTGGCGTGCATCAAGAAGGCGTAGAGGCTCAGTAGAAATCCAGGGTGCAACGACACGACGGGTCAGGCCACAGATCACTTTGCCAGCAGAATACAAAGCATTCCTAATGAGCAACCAGTGCTGGTTGATGTTATCTGGTGGCGTTGATCCTAACGTTTCTGTTAGAACGCTTCGGAAATTTGAGAGGCAAGACGGATCAGACAGCATATCGCAGTCCAACCGTTGTTGCATCATACGTTTGGCACACCCACCGAAGTACATGGACAGCTTAGTGCAGACTAGTGTGTGGTCGGAGTCAAGGGGAGTGCTCCAGTACGGCCGGCAGTGTTGTATGGCGCCCCACCATTTGTAGCTAATTGCAAAGTGGTCTCTCTGGGACCATTGCAGACTCGAAGAGGGAGGACGCCATGTGGCGTACAGGCGATTAGAACGTTTGAAGTTCGTACCGGAGAGAAACAAACGGTGATCTAAACACAGCTAACAACCGATCCCCGTTTTCTGAACGACAGGAATCAAGCCCAAAAGGACTTCCCAAATGCGCCTCGTTGATAGACAGCCGACCGACTCTAGCATGCAGGTTTCCAGCTAAAATCACGATATCACGCCGTTCTGCTTTATGTGGAAGGTTGTGTAACTTTTGGTGGAAGATATCTTTGACTGCATCTGGGTCATAATCTGTAGGGACATAAACTGAGACGACAAACAAACTGAGCTACACCTACGCTAGCACAGCCCGCAGCAACAGCTTCAGTGTCCCCAGACAAACGCAAGTGAACGTTTGCAGAAGGGTTGGGTGGGGTCATCAGTCAAACGACCTTGCTGGAGTCCTGGGTGCGAGTTTCTTGAGTACAACACACGTCGATGGCAAGGGTCTCAAGCGTACGAGCTAAACACATCCATTATTTAATGCGCTTCAGCGTTCGCACATTAAATGTGGACGGTTTGAAAGGACACCTGAAGCGAAGAAGAGCACCAGCTGGCGAAAGCAAATTCGGTGAAACTTGGATATAAGACGAAGGATAACGCGAGAGAACAGGAACAGGACTTCCTTCAGAGGCACTGTTGCAACTACGGCTGACTGCAGTTCCCGAAGAATATGAATGCGTTTCCGGGGGTAAGGAGTGTGGAAGTAGATAAATCAACGAGTGTGCACGGTGTGTGAACGTCATTGTGAGCATGATTTTGATGAACGTAACGATCGTGTTGTAAGATATCCATTGGGTGCTTTGTTGTTGACGCTGTGGCTGTTGTACTACTCGGTCGCCCCGTCCAGAATATGCATTTTTATTCGGAGATGCACCTCTAGCCTTTGCGCAAACAAGCACGTCCTGCAAAGCAGCACGATTAGTCCAGATGAGCCGATGACCAGTTGTGTGATTCATTACATCTTCCGGGAACCGGTGACTGGTTGCTCAGGTCATACGCCCTTCGTATGAGGCCAAATATCCTGGGTGCCCGGTACACCCCTCCGCCACAGATGCCGGTGAGCATAGTGTTGCATGCCTCATGCTCCACCCGTAGTTGGTTTGGAATCAAGGTTCAGCCATCTTCCCTAAACCAAAAGTATGCCAGCTTGCCTAGGGCCAACAGCTCAACAGCTGTCCGTCAATGACTGATCGAATTTGTTCCATCATTCAAGTATCTAGGCTCTACACTGCTTCCGAACGGTCAGGTGAAGGATAAAGTAATACTCCAGATAGATAACGCCAGAAAAGCATATCTCCAACTGCGACGAGCGTTGTGGACCCGGAGTGAAATCAGCCTTCGGACCAAGGTGCGTATCTACCGTGCCGCTATACGCCCCGTACTCAGCTGCAGCTGCGAAACCTGGCCATTGTGAGCCGATGATACTAGAAGGTTGGAGATGTTTGATCACTGGTGCCTGTGGCTTATTTCGAAGACAAATAGGCGCAACAGAGTATCCAACGCTGAAGCTGGGAAACGGTGCTGCGAAATTGACTAACTCTCTGACTTCCTTCGGGGTCATTGACTGACGTGGCTGGGTCATATCCTACGGCGTCTCGAGACGGAACTAACCAAACAAACGCTCCGTCCCGAGCCCTGTTCTGGATGGCGCTGTCGCCGTGATGGCCAACTCAAAACTTGGATCAAAACCGTCGAGAAGAATGCAGAGCGTCTGGGCTTACGGTCGGTCTGTGGTGCCCACCAATAGAAGAAAAACTAGATCGCGATCTGCACCGAACTCGCTTCCAGCCGCCGCGCATAGTCAGCCATGAGACGAGGTATTCATGGAGCCGACTCATCCTCTTGTAGGAGATAGTCGTATAAAAGTAAGAAAGTAAAGTATCCTCACTAGACTAACTATTAGTCAATCAACCCGGTGGAGAGCGCCGGACGTTCGTCTTCGCCCTCACACTTTGGTGAAAACACCTACTCTAGTCTTTACAAATCATATAGGACTTTTCGATGTGAAGAATGCTAGCGGATTTTCCGAAAACACGATTCAGGCTCCTCGTGCCAACAGTACATTCTCTGAATATAGGAGATGATTGTGCTGAAATGGTCAAGAGTCATTCGGATTGGACGTAGTTTGTGGGGGGGGGAGGGGAGAACGTTAGATCGACGTGTCGATCCGCACGACTAGGTCGCGACGGTCAGATAGTTCGGAGCTGTCTCTAGGGTGGGGGCGGTCTACTTGGGACCAGGGTAATTGGAGGGCTTGGACGAATTTCGTCTGTGTACACAGAGCGAGTGCGAAAAGACGGATGCTAATCGCCTCTGCGGTGGCCAGTGTGTGTGAGCGGATGTGTTTGTAGAGCACTCGATGGACGATTTTGAATGCTGAATATGTGCTTATTTGATGACCTCAGTCTACCAGATGCCCGACAATGACACTCTCTATGGTTCCTGTTCCTCCATGTTGTAGCCACCATGGACAATGTTCCTCAGTTCTTTGGGATGGTTGCTTTGCCGTTCGGCCAATGTAGGCTGCATTACATTTGCACCTGAACAAATAGATTACCATTGAGGTGGCCAGCATTGGCAACACATCCTTATTAGAATTTCGGATAATCGGAGAGCTTGCAGGAAACACGAGCTGAGTTGAATGTTTCACCCACTGCGCGTGTTAAACTTCTGTTGACAAGGTCCAATATGGCGTCTCCTACATGATTTGTAAAGACTAGTGAATGAATCATTGAAAACAATTGTTTGTCTCTGAAAACGTGTTCCGAAAACGCCACGCCACGAGAAGACAATGAGTAGGTTTTCCTCAGCAGAAGCTGTATGGGAGCATTTCGATAGTCGTTCAGGACGAGTAGCCTACTCGGAGCCTGAGACTCCCACCCCGACCGTACTGAGGCATTTTGAAGAATCGATGTAATTCGGGATCACGAGCTCCAGTGGACACAATTTGGCTAAAAACACAGGGACCGCTAAGTATATGATCAAAGTTGACCGGCAGTGATGTGGCTCGGATGTCTTCAGTCAGACTTGAACCGCTCGAGTGACCCAATTTGAAGATGCGATGGAAGAGACACACAAGTGTGTTAAATAAGTTAGGGCGCTCATGCGCATCAGTGTCCGAGACTTAAAACTCAAATGAACGCTGACAACAGCTAAAGGACGCTTTGTATACCGCTTCCAATGCCACACAACAGGAAACGAAACAAGGGAATGCTAAGAAGTGCAACTGCGGCTCCAGTCGGCCACCATTACTTTCTGAACTAGAAATAATCATTTGTGAATGGATTGCTGGCAAGAGAGCAAAGAATGTGGTTGTGCGCGAAGCTGATATCCGAGCATTTTCTCTTGTAATGGCACTACATTTTGGAACAACCCCAAGAGAATTCGAAGCATCGCAACACTGGATGGAGGGCTTTCGTCAGCAATGTCCCAAAGATCGACAGCACTGTTCAAGCTCGAACATACTGCAGTTATCAAACGTAAACTTGCATTCAAGTACTTTGTTGATGGAATAGACTTTCCTGAATACCAACTCCAACATGATTGCCATGGATGAAACTGCAGTGTTTACGGACCTGGGATCTCCAGCGACGATTGATCAGATAGGTGTCACATCCACTGGTTTCAAAAGTTCACGTGTTACCCGTTTTTTGCGAATTTATCTGGACGAAAGAAAAACCCCGCCTGAAATCGTCACCAAGGAAAATAAAAATAATGTTGAACATGTATCAGGTATTTGTCCTCTTCCAACTGAAAAAGCCTGGTGCACACAAGCAATTGTAAGAAAATGGGTTGATTTAATGCTGCTTCTCATTTTGCTGGATGATCGGCGAGATCTAACAGTCTGGGATTCCGCCCCCAACCACCGCGCTAAAGATATAGAGAACTTCCTTGCAGACAGATTAGATTAAATAATGATTCCCGCAGAACTTTTGATACTGCAATAGACAAACGTTTTAGGGACTATTTGAACATAAAAAACAAAGACTAAATTATAAGTGCGTTGGAGGAAAATCAGTGTAGTGACTTTGTGAAGCCTAGCTTGTAGGAAGTCGTGACTTGGAGGAAGAATTCACTAACGGTTGTTGCCAATGCGCTACAAGCAGGCTACATGAACAATGGATGTTCACTGAAGAAAAGATTTATCGCTGGACTGTGGCCAGTGTTCTACACGAGGTAGAGTCACGAGACATTCAGGCTCGATTCCAGGATTTAGAAGTTTATGACGATATCTCAGAAGGAAATGACATGAATAAACGCAGAATTGTGTGGGCATAAATATTGTTTTTCTATCTCAAGAATAAGACACCTCCTAAATAAGCCCTAATTCGATTTGTGAAGCGCTGCACTTGCATTTCGCACCCTCTTTCTTCCAGGCGCTTAGCGAGCAACCGAAATGTTTTTATCAGTCCCGTCAAACAGCCGTCACAACAGCAGCTCACAATTTCACCCAAGCGTGTGGTTTTCACCATCGGCCGTAGCTCGGGCAAAGACTTACAGGATGTCAATCTAATGATCAGTTCGGCTGAGCGACGCGCCTCTATGGCGAATCTGACGATGAATCTGAAACGACCGGGTCCCGGGAGCTCCTCGACCGGTGGGTATGTAGCTAACTCGTCCGCGTTTTCCCTTTCCTCCTCAAACAGTGGGCCTCGCACAGTGACTGTGGTTGGTCCGGGCTCTTTTGGTGGTAAACGCTTTGACTTCGATTTGTAACCGCTGTTGGTACTTAAGTGTATTGGTCTTCATCACTGATTTCCTTATTCTGTATAAATTGTTTATTTCAAGCGCTTGAGTTGTATTTTCAGTCTAAATGCACTAATTTATTGTCTTTTAGTCTACTGAGAAAGACCTGGAATCAATCCTCCGTTAATGAGAGCTTCATCTTCGTGCAGAATCTGGGTACCTACTGTGGAAAAGGCTTTTTACTTATCAGAAAATATATATTGGTGTTCGTGTGTACATAACATTCGCGGATCAGGTAAAGCTGGTATGATAAGTGGCTTCGGATCAAATGGAAAAAGCATGTGGACGTTTCCGGGCACCAGCTTATCGTACATGTTCATACAAAACGTGAACTTCAGCTGACTGAGAAGGGGTTCTTGATCGGGCATTCTGACTCAGGGTATGACAGAGAACCGTCGCCATGGCCCACGAGATTCGCTTGGTCTAAAAAAGGTACAGGGCTCTAGGTCGGTCTGAGTGGAGGGTGCTTTCGGTTTAGTAACTTGCTCATCAGGATATTGTCCACCGACCCTGTGATCCGACATGCGTGGACATTTGGGAGTAGTGATTCTCTTGAAATCAGATTCATTTGGGTTCAACCACATATGCCACTGTTCCGGCAAAGAAGATCGCTTGTTGAAAAGATGTCCGATCTGCAGAGCAAATGGAAAACTGATGTCAATAAGTCAGTCGAGTTACTTTTTTATTTGAAAGGGCACTGGGTATTGCGTGATTTATAAAACGGTCCAGTTCAAAGGCAAATACACCGGCAGCCCAGTAGATTGTACTGAGATGCCGTGTCGTTATAAATATAAACAGTAAAAGTATATAAAATCCGACAGTTAGATGCCAACAAAAGACTCAGGTAGTAGAACAAGGTTTCCTGAGTACGACAGAATTTGTGAAGCATGATAAGAATGACTCGTGTATCCACATTCGGCTGATAATTAGGAAGATCTTCCGAATATTATCAGTAGCAGCGGATTATTTCATCTTCGTTATGTTGGGACTACCAAACCTCACTCTTCTCACGCAAGCTTTTCCGTTCTTGCCTTTGTTGTGTATGGACGGTGCAATACGGCCTGCTGAATGTGCGGATGAGCGTACATCGGCCCAGTGGGTGGCAGCTTGAAATATGGCACCTGCTACTTCTTCGGAATCAGGATCGTGTTTTCAGATGCCAACGTGTCTATAGCTGGGATGCCTTGTCCGTCCCGTTGTATAACGGAATCGACCCAAGCTTACCCGTTGACAACAACTTGCTGAAAAAAGCAGCATTAGCTCGGCACGAGAGCATTTTTTATTACATGCTTGCATATGAGTGCAGTGGAAGGGGTATATCCGATAGCCACAAAGGCCTACTGCACTACTAGAGATAGCTGGCGGCCAGACACTGAGACTTAGAGCGGAGAACGGATAGGTCGAGTGTGGTAACGATCCGGACAACAGTGGATTGCTGTCTACCACCAAAGGGACTGGCAGTGGCGGGCATTGGAGCCTCTGATATGAAAGCATGCTCAACGTGGACATGAGGTTTATGACTACCCAATCAGGGTCGCTCCAGTTTTTAGGGCTACGACTGTCGGTGCGCCTTGGAGGCGATGGGTCGTTCCTTTTCCACCATAGTCATGCACCAACATGGAGTAGAAAAGAGCGACTAAATTGAACCGTGACGATTAAAGCCTATGATGTAATTAGTATCCAAGACTGGCTGAAAGAAATCGAACGCCATCAGACTGTGTCGACAGCCACGCTGGAAAGTCCTGATTGAAAGGAACGGACGTTTATATACGCTGGCATTACTAGAGTCAGCACCAATATAGCCTTAGTATTCGCGGGTCAGTGCGTAAATGCCCCATCTCAGTATAGTTCAATGAACGATTAACCATGCGCTGGGTGCGAAGACTTAGGTTGCTTCCCGCCTGCAATAACCTCAGTCGGAAGTAATAAAAAAAATGAAAAGCTCATTAAGATATGTAAATACAACAGTCTGTTAATTTCCCTCCTCAAACCATAGAGGAAACAATTAGTTCAGTGCCCGTTTCTTGTATTTTGACTTTCCCCCATTTTTGTAATTTCATGCGTCGGCATCGTGCTTGATCTCAAGCCGGTGGAGAGGTTAGCGCAAATGTTAAGAATCAACCTTGGATATATCAGTGAATAAACAAAGATAGTAACAAACGGCTGTTTTTCGTCCCCTCTCAAAGATATGGGGGACTAGGTTCGTGATTATATCCATCGGAGTCATCCAATGATTTATCTCTGTTGATGTACGGACTTTGACGACAGAAAAGTCCGAAGGCTCGTTGATCGTATCTGTGGATTTGTTTAACCACCTGCATACGCCAGTGTGTTATCTTTGTCTCTGATAACCTCAGGAACATAGGATCATGTAAAACAATGTTCGTATAAGGGACTAGTGCGACATGGCATTGCGCAATGTAAACAATAGCACTTGACGCTGCAGCTAGGAGCAACAGACTTGTAATGGTGCGTCTGGTGATATACACGATGGCAAGGCCACGAATTGAATACATGGGATTCACAGTGTCTTTAACGCCCAGGTTGTTTTTCGATACTTACTTGTGTCGGCAGTCCGGAGTAACCGGTTCCATTGAACTGCACTGCCACATTAGGATTCACGTGTTCCGAAGAGGATAGGCGAGCCAAATAGTTCAATTTGCGAGCAGCTTCCGACTGACTACTACTTCCGACGTACTGCTTCTCTTGAGCCCATGCGACTTCGGAAAACCGATCTACGATTGCGCGAAAATCCACAAGTGACTCAAGTCCGTCACGCTCCAGCAGTCGTGCAGTGTCCGAGTCACGAGACAAGATATGTGACTGCGTGTAGAACGGGAATTCTCGTGCTACTGTGTTTGAAGTTGCCGGTTCCGAGGAAGTGCTCAGTCGACTAGTCAGTAGTGGCTGTGTCCTAGAGAATGAATTGTGTTAATACCACATAATTCAGTATCAACTTGAGTGTGTTTTAACAAAATCACCGTTTGAGCCGTTCGTAGTGACGGCTCTCGAGTTGTCCTATTTGTATGCGTAATCTAGCCCCACAGCCCGTCTATTCGTCTTTCTCTAAAAAAATATTAATGCGGCTGTTTGTATTTCCATAATAGATCATATCAAAAGCAAGAGGCACTCCTTTCCTGAGCCACCAAAACAACATGCGGAGACTCATTTTCACAGTTACCGTCATTTATTATATGGAAGATGGGCTACTGCCAAAGACTAATGAGAACTAGAGTCACGTATTCGTAAAAAGCCACTAAAGTTCAGATTCATAAAGTCGCGGCTAGATTCAATCAGGCTTGTTCACAAGCTAAGTAGTGTAATCAAATTTGTAAGAGCCATGAGTACCTATTTTAGACAACAACAACTGAATACATTGAAACAGAGTAGGAAACAACGATTGGGTATCCAAAGTCAACATCAGTTGGTGTGTTAGCGCGTGTATGTGGACACATACGAGTATCCTGGACTTGTTTGTGTTCACTGAATTCATTTTAGGCAACGAGAACGGCTTGTGTTGCGCAGTGTTCTGTTAGGTTGTAACACGATAAGGACAAGGTCATCAATGCAAGGGTGGTGGGCAGGGATGAAACAGGAAAAGTTCATTCATCGAACCCTGTTTCCAAGCGACGGAGAGCACAGATGCTAGATTATATTTGTTCAAAAAGAGTACATAATCATGATTCGGGAGCTACACCACTGAGGTCAAACAGTGGGGTGCAACGGACCAAAAACATCTCGCACCGAAGAGTTTGTTTTGTGGATAAGGAGCTTAGAAACGAATGGATTGAACCAAAAAATACCGTGAAATACCTGAGTTCCCTGTTCACAGACAACGGTGTGCAATGGTATGGTGAAACGGTCCGCAAACCAATGACCGCGTTTCTTATGGGTCGCTCTCAAAAGGTTGTACGTAGAACTTTGATGGAACCCAGCTGTAAGTCAAAAACAAAAATCCTACACGACGCAGCAATTCGTTGTACGCAGAACGTCTCCTTGACTTCCGACAGTGCGGGGATGTGTCCGAGGATCTTAGTTTTAGAATCGGAAGGTCGTTAATTTAGGGTCTTTGCATTCTAGCAACAACCATAGACATTTAAAACGACGTTTTACTCTCCAGGGTTTTGAATGGTGGTGTTGCTCGTAGTTGAGGATGATGGATTTTATAGGTTCCTGACCGATGTGATGGTCATTCAGGTTTCAAACATTCCAACACCTGCTGAAGCGACATCAGCAACCATGAATCTTTCGTGACCTAAACGACAGACTCAGAGCGATCAAGACTGGAAAGCCGTGCTATGCTGCTGAACGAAAATCTAAAGGACGTGAAATAGCGGTATTTTGACATTTTACAACAGCCCTGGGCAGGCATCCATCCTCATATTATGTAATGGTAACAGCGCGATTCAGGTTAATGTTTTCAGTGTTTCCCGTGATTATTTGGCCTCACTCATGGTTTTTTAGCAGTATGTTTATATAGTGGCACAAAAAACAAGAGTTTAGAGTTTTTCAACCTTCTTTGATAGCGTATTTTCTAGAGGAATTCTTATAAGTCCATTTTTATTGAACGTCAGAGGATGGCGGTCATGAAAGGCACAGTTTAAAGCGGAAATGCAATGTTGCAAGTAGTCTCAAGGCATTCATACTGATAGCTGGTAATTGATTCCTTCGGGCACTTTTAATAAATCACTTCGACACTCTCTTAGTAGTTCTTCATGTTGAACTTCAATTAGTCGAAAGCTTCTGTTGGGTTGAAAAAGGGCTGTATGGTGGTGGGTACCGAATCGAGTGTCACGGCTCACGATTAGTCGCATTAGCTCGTCTATTTTGATAACGCACCGACCCACAGACAAGCTTATACGGCTGGTCTGAAGCCTGGACATTCGATTCGCTACCTATCACCATAAAGTGATCCAGTGTCTAGTACTCGTGATCAGGCCGGCGTTAGTATTGCTTTGAGCATGAGTGAGCAGTCCTTTGTGTGCAGTTCGGTTAGGTGGTTCTGGTAGTGTCAACGGCAACAAACTGAAGCGTCGATGCGTCTTCGCTGTGTCTGCGTATGCGTCCACTAATTGCAGTTTTTCCGAGACCAAGGACGAATTCTATCGGGATTTATCTCAGTTGTTTCGAGGTGTGCGTTCTGCGGACGTGGTAATCATTCCTAGGGATTTCAACGCCCAAGTTAGCCGTTTGGTGGACCCCGAAAGACACATCGGAGGCCCGTCTGCTATCCCGGCCGACCATACTGATAACGGCGTTGGTTTCATTCAGCTGTACAAACTTCTATCACAAAAAGCGGCATAGACTGACATGGCATGGTACAACGTCTTCACAACGCTGGACTCAGACTGACCATATTGTCATTGGTCACCACTGGCATCAAAGTAAATGCCACTCGTCCCACGCAGTTGCTTCTCGACGATCTGGTTTTCAGATGGAACTGTCAACACGGTCATCAATGCAGCCGGATGTGTAAGACCTAGATGAACGTGGGAGACAACTCAATGAAGCCTTGTATGCCGCTCCCAATGCCACACAAGGCTCCAATTTGAGTAGGCCTTACAAACGATGGATACCTTCGACATCAGCTGCTCTATTGGATGCACTCAGATCCGTGTCTCCGAATGTCACAATCAGTGAAGTGCGCAAATCCCTGAGACGTCAACTGACCAGAAGCCTGAGAAATGACCGTGGGCAGCGGTGGGTTGCAAAATGTAGGGAAATGGGAAAGGCTGCGACCATTGGCAATGCTTTAAACCTTTTCCGTTTGATCAGAGGTACCGGTCCACGAAAGCTTGGTGTAAGTGAGTTAATCAAGGAATCCGACGGCTCATTGATTCGCATTCAGGGACGTCGTCTGGGCCGTTTGGCGGAGCGTTTCAGTTTCCCTAGATGGTCTAAATAACAGCGCAGCGACCTCTTAGATACGTTTTGCACCTTAAAAGTGGGAAATGGTTTTGGACTTAAGAAAACTTCTCTGGGAAATTCAGCAATGGCTTGAATCGGGGATTATGCGGATCCACAAGGAAGGTGACAGGTTCTCTTGTGAAAATCGCAGAGGAATTAGATTGGCAAGCATCGCATCCAAACTACTCACCGTTTTATTCTCCGCTTGTTCTGTTTTGTCCCACTAACTCTAGTAAGAACTCTGTTCTGCCTCAGAATCATTTCAGTTTATTAGCACAAGACAGAATATTTGGGTTGCTCTCACATTCGCCCACTCGTTCCACACAATGCATTGGTCCGACTGGTGTGGGCGACCACACCTTAAGGCTTGAATGCAGCTGGCAAGATTCGTGTCGTGTATCGATTCGCGCCATCGATCGACTGTCCTGTCGGTCGTGATTTCGTGGGCTCGGTAGGTGCTGGTACTGACGTACAGTCTGTCTGTGAGATTAAACCGTCCATCGAACGGTGTCAGACCTCACCTTCACAGCACCGATTACCCAGAATCCGCGATAGGTGTGTGCGTGAGAATGAAGCTGGTTTCAGACCCTGTCGGGGTTGTATCGACCACATTATTGCCCTTCGACAAATCTTAGAGCACACGCGCCTTCCATAGGCCTACAATCTGTCTTTCTCGATTCGAAAGAAATATATTTCCGTTCTACAATGGTTTTATGCAGACAGCCGAAGCCGAGGTGGTGCTTACAGCGTTTTATCACCTAAGTTCATGAGAAGTGGTGTTCGTCAGGGTTGCCCTCTTTCGCCCTTCCTCTCTAGTTTTACCCTATCCTCGTGTAAAAGTAGCGGCATCGATTTTTGCCCAGGATGTAAATTGCCTGACTTGGAATACGCGGGCAGTATTGTTCTTCTAAGGGATGATTGAGATACGTTGCAGGTTTTTCTGGCTTGCTTAAACTACAGCATAGCACTTTTGGGTTGCCTTTTCACATTCAGGCTTTAAAATGGGTTGGTTCTACGCCAAACATTGTGTTGGTGGGGAAAGCTCCAGCTGAGTTAGATAGATTTTGTCACCTGAGTAGTTACATCTCATTAGGTGGACAGATATCGGATGAATTGTCATCGCGTATACTGGAGGTGGTTTGGCTTTTGCTAACCTCGGTCATCTGTGGCGCCGGCGTGACATCCGATTGTCTGTCAAGGGTCAGTGTACACTGCGGACTTATTCATTTGGTAATACACTATCGAAAAAGTTGAAAAACTCTAAAACCGTGTTCCTTAGTGTTGCTGTATAAACAGCTTGTTAATGGGGCGGAATAACCACGGAACACATTGTAGATTAACATCCGCGGATATTTTGGCCACTTCTCGCGCTTTTACTTATGCACAATGCAAGGCTACTTTCGGGTATGGCCAGATCCGATCTAATCAAGGTCATGCTAAATTCCCAAGTTCAGGATCGTGATGTGCAGCGGATTTGACACAAAAGCCCTCACATCCTTTATTTAAATATGTACACCAACAGTCACAATGCGACAACTAGAAGGCAAGAGGCGACGACCAACCGAATCACTTTTCGTGATCTATTTACATTCACAAATAACACATCAGGAATTTCAGTCATCCACATGAGCATCCGTGGTGGTTGGACAATCTTTGTGCGTGCTTCGGTCACCTCAGTTTTGAGATACATGTATGTCGCAGTTGGTTCACACTGCCCAGTACCGGATATACAATACAACAGGATGTCGCGTTGTGTATACGCGTGTGTGTGAACTGTGATCAATGGCACTTTGGCGTGTATGGCCATACGGCCAATGTGATTATAGCCGACCACCACGTATCAGAAAGATTCATTTTCGACAACAGGGAAATATTTCCTTGGCCACAACTCTGCTGAACTTGTGCATTGAAAAGTGGAGCAAATCATCAGTATTTCTTTTCCGCAAGTGATTTCACTAGATCAATTCAGAATCTGGCCAAGTGTAGCACTGCAAATTTGGACGATTTGTGCACTGGATTCTTCTCAGCGATTGGGACGACTAAAGGTGAACTAAACACAATGAATCACTTCTCGCATGTGTGTCACGAAAAAAACAGACACTAATTTTCTTTTTAAAATCTATGTTCACTGTCGCTGTTCGTACCTGCATCCATTCAATAAGGCAACTGACTTTTGGTTAGGAAAATATCCACCCTCAGTTGAGGGACAAAACTGGTCTGGTGGTCCTTTCAGACTAATTAGTAGAAACATTGATAAGTATGCAATAAAATTCTCGTGATTGTCACGTGTTATCGCAAGTTTCCAATCCATATAGTCCAGAATCCGTGGCATTACCTATCTGCCAAGTCCGGTTTGAAATCTCAAGTTTGACATGCACTACTACCAGGTGACGGTCTCGTGGTCTGAGTTTGAACTGCCGCGATATGACTTGGTGAATACGTCCACGTATGAATAGTAACAAGCAGTCAGACGAGATGACTGAAGTGTTTCGAATACTTTTTATCGACATTCTAATTACAAGTTCGTTTCTAACATGGACTGCTCAGAATGACCTTCAGTAGTAATACGGGAGCAGGAAGCTTACCAAACTGGGCCAATCTGTCTGATGTTAGGTATGGTGCCTACACTATAAAACGAGATTTTAATTTGATCTCAACGAATGTTTGCGATTTCACTGGTGGCCTGATTTCAATACTAGCAGGTCCGTGCTCAATGCTGTCTTTCAGACACTCACTCAGCTGGCATATAGTGCGAACTTTAAACTCGGCGAGCAGTTACTGTACGAGCTAGATTGTCGTGATTTGACACCCCCCTGCAGAATTACAACTTGTTCGCCAACAATAAGTGATAAGAGTGGGATCCCACGCTCTATAATCGAATTTGAAAAACTGGTTGACAAAAATAAACGACTCCAATCGCAAATACAGTTTGGTAGAAGAAGTATTATAACAGATGCACTTCTACAGTAGATCTGGATTGTCAAAAAGAATCACCCATAAGTGGCCAGTGTTTACTGATAATTGATTGCGAACGGTCTTATGATTCAATTCGATTGATGAAAAACGGTCATTTCAACACATACAATGAAGTGTTAGGGTGTAATACGCCTGCGGTGGACAAATGATCGCATATCACATGCGAGAGCCCCAGTATTACGTAAGAACCGGTAGAAAACCAGAACAAATCGCACACCCAAGACGGCTTCTCTCAGGAGTTGTCTTCAATCTTTATATCAGATGTAATAAACGTAGCACACTCGGCGATTACAGTGAGTGAACTGCATGTAAGGCGAGGTTGATATGACATTATGTAACATTATCCATATCACCGTTGCAACTCAGAATGTGTTGGGTGATATCCGGACGGACGCTACAGTAAGAGACCAGTAACGTGCTGGATCGCTGAAGGCACCCTTGTCAAACAGGGTCACTGGCACGTAGATCAACTGTTGCACGTTTGCCATGAAGATAAAAGTTCAACTCCAGGCCCGAACGTTCTCTACAACCTATTCTCTCACTCTGTCAGAGAGACGTGTTCGGACCGCAGTGCACATGATATGTACGCGTGCCTAAGTACTGACGGGGAGTGCTTGTTATGCACCCAAACCACAACAAACCAAACAATGTCCACATCCATCCTCTCGCTACGTCCATCACAGAAGGGATGATGGCACCAGACCGAGCTGGCGCACACACAAACTAAGGCGCGATTCCTACAAATAAATAAATAGGCAAAGGCACAGCCACCAAGCAAACCCACACTCGCTTTTGGTAGTTATAGACCCATTGCTTGCACGTGTGTGAGCGCGCGCTTACAGGTCAAATGAGGACACTGCATTGTTTACTAAACCATGTGTGTGCGTGTTTGGGGACGCGTGCGGGCGTGGTGTGCAACTGTTGTATGAGGGTTGTTCTTAGGCTTCAAGACGGATTCGCTAATACAACCGTGCAGGCAATCATGAGGTCTACGGCAGACAAATGTCCAGTTCCAAATATGCATGGGAATTGACGCCTTTATGTTCACTAACTTGGGGATGAGGGTGCAGCAACCAAGCCACACCAACTACTGTCGGTACGATGCATAAGGGGACAACGCAAAATCATCAGACCCAACATGTAGCTGGGATTTACTGGCCTCGAACAGGCTTGCCTGGAATTCAGATTCTTCTTTGGAATAGCCGATGGGCGCGTGTAACGATCGTGAGAAAACAGACTGGAAGAATTACCGCACACATTGATACCAGGTCAACAACAACAACAAAAGAAACAGCGTATTTCGTTTCGAACAAGCGTAAGGTTTTCCGTCGGTGTGAGTCACTCCTGATACTGATGTGGGTAGACTTTGGCAAGAACTATTATGTAAACAAAACACTTTCTCAAAATTTCACACTCTAGAGTTAATTACTCAACCATCACTTAGCACGTGCTACAATAAAGACGAATCACATAGATACGACTTGAGGGACGTTGAGGATTGAATTCACACGAATTCGGGAAGATGTACACTGGTTTAATGGATAAAAATAGCAAGTAGTTACCGCACGCTCGACGATGGCGACAGCGACTGTAATGTGCCAGTTCTATGATTGACAGTGCTTACTCTTAAAGTAGTTGCAGACCTAGTCCAGCAGAACATATACCAAGATCTGTGGTGGTCAATTGGGTTACAACCCTCGATTACCACCTCGGAGGTCGGAAT
The DNA here is from genome assembly GCA_948099385.1 of Fasciola hepatica. Classification (NCBI taxonomy): domain Eukaryota; kingdom Metazoa; phylum Platyhelminthes; class Trematoda; order Plagiorchiida; family Fasciolidae; genus Fasciola; species Fasciola hepatica. Next base: position 210,699 of record CANUEZ040000169.1, read on the forward strand.
TCTTGTCGTCACCGGTTATTTGGTGGTAGATAGTATTCCGCTTTCATCCAGCTCGTTACCACACCTGATCTATAGGATCTTACGTAGTAATCCACTCCAAGTTGCCGGTTATCCCTAATGGTGCAGTAGGCCTGTGACCACGGAGTATATCCCCTCCGTCGCACTTATGCGCCCCCAAGTAATAAAAAACAGAAATACTTTTGGTGTGTGGTATTGGATCTGGAAGATAAGACAAAATTTCCCCGGGAGCACACAACCGGTTTCGCGGTTGTTGCCGCTCATCAGGTATGCTTACCCGGTGCTCTCCCGCCCAAGCATCCTCATACTTGATCATTTCACGGTAGGTTTACCATCTTAATCTCATCTGAATCGTTAGGAGCGTAATGCACGAAGAGTTTATTTTAGAATTACAAGACGATTCTTCGAAAGTTATTTCGTGGGTTAACAAAGTTAACCTTCAGAACGAGGACACATGGTCTCAGGTTTCGATTTTTGATGTAAGTAGCATGATACTGTGTCTGGATGACAAATACTGTCGTCCCAGAGATCAGTGACAATGACAAAACATCTGGGCAACAGCGCAGATCTGGTTGTGAACAAGTGGAAGGGGGCAACCAGCTGGCCACTGAACCCATCACGAACTACTGGATTATAAGTGGCCTCCAACAAGCTTGAAACTAGAGTTATCAAGTCTAAACAGGATATCCGGTTGGTCGATTGGTTACCGCGTATAAAGTACTGGAGGGGGGGGGGAGAAATGAGTCCGCATAGAGCCGCGATCGTTGTCGCTTGTTTGACCATGGTAATCTCTCTCTCTCTCTCTCTCTCTCTCTCTCTCTCTCTCTCTCTCTGCGCACAAGACTTGGTAAACAAAGCACTCACTTTGGGAATGAAAACAATTTGGTCATGACAATGGCGCCTATACCATATAAATATATACACATATATGTATACATGTATATAATATAATGTATGCATATATATATATATATATATATATATATATATATATATATATATATATATATATATATATATATATATATATATATATATATATATATATATACAAATATGCATGAATGTACATGTATATCCAGGGTAGTTGGATGTATGCGTATATGTGTGATATAACTATTTTTGTGGCCGATCACGTGCCCAGCGACCTTAGATAGGGCATTCGGGGTCATTACAAGGTTGGCGATGGTTTTATATATATATATATATATATATATATATATATATATATATATATATATATATATATATATATATATATATAATGTACGTGTGTAAGGAGAAATACACACCAGTGTGTATGGTTATATACATAATTTAATTGATGAAAACAGATGGGTAATTGTGTGTCTGTAGACGTATCTATAGTTGGTGGCGGCCAGCTTATAAACGAGAAAAAATGCCAGGAAAGGGTTATATCAAAGTGCGCAAGAATGAAATCATTTGTACCGATACAACGCGTGTTTGTATGAGCACAAGTACTTAGAGTACTAGTACAACAATCACCACCACTGCTGTTATTGTTGTTGATGCTGCAGTTGTTGACATTCTATGTTGTGATTTTACCAAATAACCCTTGGTGTAGTAAAAACGCCGCGTGACTGCTAGCTCTGGTGATGTGGCAGTTTCTGTTGTGCGGAACATGAACAATACAACAAGCAAGCCTCAGTGACATACAGACGGATCCGATCAAATGGACTCGAACTCACGACCAACGGAGTTCGCGCTGTTGAAACAGTTAAAATTGAGATGCTAACAAAGATGTTTGTTTGTGCCAAAAAAAGAACCGATATGGTTTCGCGCTTTTTTCTCTCATTCTTGTACACTGATTTCGTTTGCTGAATTCTGAATCGGAACCACGGTAATATTTTGATTGACTTGTTATGATTACGTGTATGATTAAAATATATCCATCTGAATAAAAGTATGATGAATACTACTAGCACACAAAACAACAACAGCAAAAAGCTGAAGCTCATTGAAAAAAAACTTTCAAGTTTTCCGTACAATACATGCGAGGTTCTGTCACTTCATGAGGTGCATAAAAAAGCTGACTTCTAATAGCAGATGTATTTCGAAAATTTCATAAAGAAAACTACGCCTGGCTTGGGACATGACAAATATAACCAAGGGTTTCGCATTGCAGCATGTGTATACGTTGTTCAGAACGGTAAAATGAAGGATCTGTAAAAGAGATAAAGGGTCAAATTTGGGGACCCATACGAAGCCAAGTTTCATATTTAACGAGGTTATCCTCTAACTCAATCAAATTCGATGGCAAGTTTCGAAAGGAAAACAGGCAGTCTCTAAAGATGGCAAAAGTTCGCCGCATAACGAACTGAAGGAGAAGCAATGTGCAGAAGCATCTGGCAAGTCACAATCACGTCTTAGGTTATCAGTTTCATCACGAACATCAGCTCAGTTTAAATAACCATTGACCATGCACTGGGTGCGGCAGCTTTGGTTGCTATCTCACAGCACTAACGTCAATCGGAAATAATGAAAAAATGAAACGACTAAGAAGAGAACCACGAGTAGTATCAAGTTGACGAAGAAAGTTTGTGAATACGGGAGCGCCGCCGGCCGCGCCATATCCTCCAATGTATCTAACTATAGAGTGGGGGGATCTCTTGGACCCCCACCCAGGAAGTCTAACACCCTACACGGCCAACTCCACAGGTTAGGCTTGTCATACCCTTCTTCACTGTCATGGACTGGTCACTCTTATCTTCCGACCGGCACTCGCCTCGGCGAACACTGTTCGCTTAAGAATCCTATCCGGGGTCATGTGCTTCATCTAATGATTTAATTCGCGAACCTCAGCATTGCTTATACGGTGTTCCCATCATATTCGAGCAATGCTACGAAGACATCGGTGTTCAAGTACCGAAAATCTCATATCCCCCAACCGAGGTGGTCATGTTTCTGAACCATAAAGAAGCACTGATCTGACAGCGGCAGTGTACACTCGACCCTTGGTAGATAAACGGGTATCATGTCGACCCCAAAGATGATTCTGGTTGGAAGAAGTCTAACGAGCTTCTTGTATGGGCAAAGAAACTCCACCTGATATTCGACCTCCTGGGGAAAAGCATACCAAACATTGATACGCAGTTATTTAGACTGTACAGAAAAGTTTTCAACTTACGTGGATCTACAAAAAGAACAACTTTGTCGTCCGCATATTAAAGTTCTGACATTTTTTCACTCGGGAAAAGTTCAATACCACTATCCTCACCTGAAAATAGCGCGGTCTCTAGCACCATATTAATCACAAGATTAAAGAGAAAAGGAGAGGGGAGACAACCCTGACTTATATCATTTTTCGTGGTGAACTTAAGTGAAAGATCACCGTAAACCCGAACTCGGCTTTGGCTGTTCATGTAAAGGTACCCTATGATGGAGGTGAATTTTTCTGGCACTCACCACAACAAGAGACAGTACCAGAGAACTGCGGACGATTGAGTCGAAGGCCGATTTAAGATCAAGGAAAACAGAGATTGTGGGTCTATGGAAAATGCGTCTATGTTCTAAAATTTGTCGAAGAGTGAAGATGTGATCAATACAACCTCGACCAGGTCTAAAACCAGCGTGACCTTCGCGCGAGCACTGCTCGCGAGTGGTTCATAAACGGCGGAGAATAATACCAGACAGTAGTTTGGATGCGATGCTAACCAGATTTATTCCTCTGTCGTTTTCACAACAGAACCTGTTGCTCTTCTTATAAATCGGTATGATCACCGATTCACACCAGTCCTTTAGAATTTGTTCCCTCTACCATATCAAACCCAGGAGTTTTGCCGACTCCAGTGACAGTGCTAAACCGGTGTCTTCGGAAATAGACGGAGATAACCTATCCGGTTCAGCAGCCTAATGTCTTTTAAACTAGATTATCTCACGAAGAACCTTCGCCCCTGACAGAGGATCAGTATCTACATCCAGAACTCCAACTATCGTGCTACTCCGTACACCAGTCGTGGATAAAGGACAGTTAAACTCTTTCTCAAAATGCTCCGCCCAACGAACTAGACGACGCCCCCGAGTCCGATTCAGTGAGCCGCTAGCTTCTTTGATCAGCTCGCTAACGCCTGGTTTTCGTGCACTGGTATTTCTTACTGCACGGAAAATGTCGCGGCTCTGTTCGATCGGGACAGCTTTTTCCATCTTCGTACACTTCACAATCCACCACTGCTCACGGTCGTTTCTCAGGCTCCGAATCAGTTGGCGTTTAAGGCATCTTCATGTCTCATCATGTCTGGAATTCAAAGGAATCGATCTGCGTGCATCTAACAGTGCGACTGAGGACACAGACATCCATCATTTCTGTGTAAGTCTGGCTGTTGGACCTTGAGCAGCATAATCAGCCTCAAACAGAGACTGCTTAATCTATGTCTATCGTTCTTCTGGATCCTGGCCATCTGACTGTATCGATAACCTGGCGGATAATTCTGCTTGGAAAAAAGATCAATGGATATCGTCCAGTAGAAGTCGCGGGGGAGAGTTGGCCTTGGCGTTGTTTCGGTCACCGACAAGACCCAGGCTGAAAAGCGCAGGGATAAGAGCGGGATCCGTGTCTACAGACGTGGACCAAGATGATCGGCAGTCTTGAATTGATCCCAACCATCAGTAATCGACAGCAATACGGTCGATTCGAGTCAAAGTTGTGAAGCGGCATGAGGACGGCAGGTTAGTCGGTACCGCTATTTGTGTGAGAAATTTGTACTCGGTGGGAATAGTCTACATTCGGAAAATAATCGGATGAGTCGGTCATCGTTATCCGTTCGACCGGCTGGAACGCCAGACCGGCTCCTATATGCCTCTCCATCTCGTCTAGGCTTCCAACTTGAGTGCTGAAACTACCAGCAACAACCAATATTTCCGTAGAGCGTACGCTGTGTAGCAGTTGAGAAAATCATGGTAGAGTTCGTCTTTGCCTCAGGAGAGCTATAGTCATTTGGGTCATACACAGAAACGAGTCTATTGCTGTTAACATGCGCTGGGATCCAGACGAGCAGTCCACGCTCAGCTTTCACGATCAGAGCGATGCCAACGCCAGCCTGACCGCGAGCAGCAGATATCGAAAAGCCGGACACGCGAAGAGTGAGGCGAGAAGCTGAGCTTCTACCTGCGGAGTGATGTGTTATCACTGAAGTCGAGACTTGTAGGCGTGTTTCGGAGACACAGTACACATCGATTTTAAAGGTTTCATAAGTCCTAATTGGAGCAGCCTGTTGTCCCGTGTGGAAAAGTGTACGGCCAATGAAAACAGCTAAGTAAAGTAAATGCTTAGGTCTGAGAATCGATTCTATATTTCCCCCAGTCTCCAAGTTATTATCCTTACCGAGAGCTACAAGTTCTCGGCCATAACTAATCGTGGCTCCCCCTATTCATTCGAAATCGGAATGTGAAGGATGAGAAGCAGAGACAATAAATGTTTCCCGAGGGACAGTTGGGGATTTCTAGACACACACCGCAGTAGGAGTTTTCTTTGGGAACCCTAACCGGAGCCTTTCACTCATGTTTGACTCACAAGGCAGTGGATTATTGATCCAGCAGGGGAACGTGACTGAGGTCCTGGTGAAAGAACTTCCGGTCTATCACGAGAGACCTGATTGCTATTTAAATTATGTCTTGTGTTCGATGGTGTTTTATTATCGATCCGCTCTTCAGATTCAGTCCTTAGCCCCATTCATCCAATGGAGCAGTGAAACGTGAATGGGGAAGCATCCTTTGGGCTGGGGGCTGCCTAGCTTAGGCGGGCGACATCTGCCCAATGAAGCGCGATCACCTCTGCTACCACAGAGGCCCCAGGTATTCCACTGTTACGCCCAACTAGTGGTAGTTTTTAGACCGGTAAAATGCTTCTCTCCGTGTTTATTCGCTGGAGTGTCCTCTTCAAGGGTATAGCATTTAGAATCAAACGTGCCCCAGCAATTGGTTCAGAGACTGGACTTCGTCTGGCCTTCATCCATGGATCTGTCAGACATGATAACATCTCCGGCTTGACGAAACCATTCTGCATAGCTTTTTTGGGTCATGGAGGCACGCAACTCATAGCAATACGTCAAGGTGCAGTCTCATCCTGATGGATCAAGAACATCGTACAGCAAGAGATAGCGGAGAATACTTCACCTAACGATGCATCGTCTGCCAACCACACAGGAACAATGCAGTACTTAATTTAAAGGTGTGAGGTTCTAATTGGGGATGGGACAATTAAGAATTGTCACTTTGACTGTGTGTGTGTCTGTTTATATATATTTCAAACTTTCTCACACCGAACGACCATTCGAGCATTTTCTTGTGAATCTCTCCCATCTATCAGCAGCAGCTTTTTCCTACACAACAGTTATACAATAACTCACGAGAAGGGTTGCGGTCAATTAAAGACTATCAGTTGGTGAAGTGACTGGTGGCAGTGCGAGAACGCGAACCCCCGGAACAGAAGCGTCAAAGCCCACCATAATGACCGCCTGACGACTACCGGTCATACGTGACAGTATGATCAACAATCAAAAGCAAAGACCTCACAGTCACAAAGGAAGATTTTAAACAGAATTATTAGCTGTGTAGAGCTCAGAGTGGAAAGCATGGTAAAAAACAATAGTGTAGGAAGACATTGATACGGTTGTTTGTTTTTGTTGTTGTTGTTGAACGGGTACCATTTTCTCGGGTCTCACCTCAACTGTATAGATTGACCACTGATTGAAGCAGATCTCTGTTAGTCCAGATTTCAATCAGCGAACCAAATGTGGATGTATTACTATCGAATGATGCATAAATTATCTGCGGATGAAAGCTCATACCAAAAAACTGACAAAAAAATCGTTCTCGAGATGAGAAAGTATGTGAATGTTTGTACTCGTGGTTCAATGTACTTTAGCTCGTTTTTAGGCGAAAAAGATAGGACAATGGTCACGGTGTATACCGAGTCCCGGAGATTTGTGGGGTTGAAATGGGGGGGGGGGGGGTATGGCAGACAGTGGGACTGATAATGCCAATTCACGTGAATGGCAAGACGTTTTTTGAGACTTCGAAGTATGAGGAATCTCTGTCTCTCTTCATACACACATGTGAAGTGACTGGTCAAATAAGAGCTCATATGATCCAGATCAACTGAAAATCGGAATAGCCCGCATATGCAACAACATGACAGGTACAAACAAACACCTCATTTGCGGACAATGTGTGCACACTCAAAACGATTTGTGTTTTCCCACTATATTAATTCACTAATCAATTGTTGTAACTAACGCTGTAAGGTGACAACAAAAGAGAAACAAACCTGAGGACTTGACAGAAACACGCACTGATATTGCCGATAACTAAGATTCGTCCACTACGCTTTATACAATGTTGGTTTCTTTCATGTGAATTGACTTGTTCCCTAAAGACGATACTGCTTTCTTCTGGGGCGATACCGCGTCAAACAGGCGATCGAGTGCTTCAAATATCGAGAATCAAATCATATACCTCGGAATTTCCGTTTCGACTCGGATCCGATAAAACTAGGGGAACAAGTCCGATGGTCTATTTCCATTAGAACTAAGGTTTAATTAAATACTTATTTTCCGAAGGAGGCATATCCCTTTGGGTTATCAAATTTCGTATTGCATACAACAAGATGCATTTCACGCGTGGAAATTCAAGACTCGCATAAGCATGCGCAGCATGGTCGTAAATAGTCTAGGGCTATCAATGTAACGTAATATTTTTTCCTTTGGTGTTTCGTTGTAAGAAACGCAGGAAACCGAGTTGAGTATTCATTAAGTTCACAATATCATCATGTATGTAACAGGTTTAACTATAACCAGACTGAGTTATGAATATGCATATGAATGTTAACACTAATAGATTGCCAGAAAACCAAGATAAACGTCAGTGTACAGATCAATGAAGAGATGTATAAATTCGGGGGCATTTTCATAACTACCGTCTATTTAAAACGTGTTGAATACATGCGCAAAAAACCTCAGGGTGATCGCGCAGTAAATTAGGATTAGAGAAAGTATAATGCTCGAATTCATTTATGATAAGCTTGCATTCAGTGACTGATTTCAATCAACGGTGAAGTAACCACTTCACCGTCTAATTTCAATGAGATATCCTGTTTTTTGGAAGACTGAGCCATTCATCTCTGGGCTACTTCGCACACCGTTGCTTAATACAGTCGTAGTAGTAGTTGCAGCAGTAGTAATAGTGATAGTATTAAAATCCACAGGGGCGCGCCAGATTATAATTCGTTTATACGGAATCAAACTTTGGGACTACAGTAAAGTGATTCGACTACAACTGAACTACTCATCTGCATCAATAACAATCCCGTTGTCATTCTGTCGGAGGACGCAATCACATGGTTTGTATGCCTTGATTCAGTTTATTGTATTCTGTCCGTATGATATCATTACGTTCCTCGTTGTACCATGGTCCATAAGTGTTTTCCATCAGGCAACTAATTATCCAAATACAATATACATACTCCACCGCATCAGTAGCAGTAGTAGTGGCAGAAAAAAACAAATTAAACACAAGATTGATGTCCCTGTGAATCTCCGGTAAAAATGATCATAAAAATTGGTTAAACGGATCAAACTTGTGTTGTGCGAACCAGAAGAAAGAAATGTAAACAAAAGTCAGATGATGATCAAGGTCTCCAGAACTAGAAACTCACCGACAAACTAAGGTGACCTTGACCAAGGTCAGTAGTCAATAGTTGTTCTTTGTACACTAGCGTGTTGCCGATTGTTGTCCTTCTGCTGGACAGAGTGCGTGCGCAGAACAGTTTGCCAAAACGGAACAGTTATTATCTTAGTTTGGCTAAATGTTCACGTGATCTGTTTTACTGGCGGACAAAAGTACATTGAGTTCAGTTTTGTTGTGTGTTTGAGAGAGAGAGAGAGAGAGAGCGAAGTAAAAAAGGAAGTTCTCAGTTTTGCTTCAAACTTTTGGAACCATGTAGAATAATGAGGATTAGTGCGGGAGAAAAACCCGGCAATGAGATCAATGTATTAAATATATTTTCAATTATCTTACATGTTCCACAGATTTGAATTACACCGCAAGTCGATGGCCGCCGCAGATTCGTCTACAGCATTTGGAGGCGGGATGTGGTGATTCGAACTGAGGCTGGACGTGGAAGTGGAAGTGGAGCCACACCGAGATACGGATGGAGGAGGAAGAGGAGCTGACTCGTCTGACGATGGGAATCGAACACTCGGACTGGACAAATGTGTTTGTGTACCAAACGGGCGCGGTGATGTGGAACTTGGACTGGACTGATCACTCAAGGATGCTCCAACGGCACGAACCCCTTCCAGGAATTCACCAGGCTCCTGGGACAGATCTTCCGGTTCGCCGGTTATTGGATGAACACGTGCTGCAGACATCAATGGAGGTGGTAGTATCGTGCTAAACTGGCGACGCTTGCGGAAAGCCTGACTGATGAGACGTGCATCACATGCCGGGTCTAGTTGCCAGAAGGCTCCTTTGCCTGGTTCACCGCTGCTTCGCGGAACGCGAATAAAATAACGATTGAGAGATAAATTGTGCCGAATCGAATTCTAAAATTGAGCACCGAAAAAGAGAAATTTATGAAGAGGGCTGGTGAAAGATGCGACAAAAAGCAGATATCTGGAAAATACATTACCACAGTATCAAATAGTACACTACTCGACGGACCATAATAGCTACTTTATCCAACAGCTGTGCAAAAAGATTGGCTCGTGATGACAAAGCGATAAGCGTTAAATAATTGATAAAAAGGATACACAACGGTGCATTGTCACAATTTTGCCGCGCTTACTGTAATGGCGGGGTTTTTGCAAATGGCCCGAAATCTCAAAAAAAAATCACTTAAGCTAGAAATTTATAAAAAGCGAACAGCAAAATTAAAATATCCGTTAGACAGAGTAGACGGCGGACTGAGAAAAGGTGTGTTGCTAACAACAAAAAATGAGGATCATAAATGTTACCTGGTCTGTTATAACAGTAGAAAACCGAAGATGGACTTAACATTTAATACTGATCATCGGATGAACAGGAAACCCCGATTTTTATTCGATGATTCTCACACTCCACTTCACGTGTTCTACGCTCCTCAAATGTCACAAAGTGGACTGTTTCCATCTTGATGCGCCAACTTTAGGAACAATACCAAATCGGCATATGCGAAAATGCTGCACAGCCTAGTGGAAGTAAACACACACATTTTTGTGATCTGAAAAACGTAGAAAAATAACAGAAAAATTGCTCCACTCGTGGTGGTGGTCGAATTTCCTCACGATTGGCCAGCTTTGCCTGTAAGCGACCTGGGTCATTCTAACTGATCATTGCCATGCCTGATGTATTTTTTATCACATTACGTTGAAGTTGAGTAAAACGGTGTAATGATTTATAGTTATTGAATAAAAGATGCCAGGACGTAGATAAGAGTGAAAAACTAGATTATATTTGGAAAAATAACTTTCCAGGCAAGATAATCATCACTCTAGTTCTCAAGAATTAGGTCTATGCTTTGTAGTACATTCTGAGGCCTAGTAGCCATTCAGTCTAACCTTTCCAGCAAGTTTATTAAGATCATTGAGAGTTTCTTGTGTGAACTGAAGCAAATGTAAGACGGAAAAACTGGCAGACTTCTTAGTTAATCGCCAAAAATTTACGTAGTATTGCGGTAAAGATTCCTCTCATTTACCTTCAGTGGCATGCGTCCTAAAATGCGCCATTTTACGACCGCTTTCTAGTATGACGGCTTTCGAGAATTATTGTGGATAATGCAGCATTTGGAATGTTTTATTTAAACAAACAAGTATTGTCATACGGTACCTCAGACATAGCCGGGTGGTCCTAAAACAATGAGCCAGTTGTCAACTATCTTAAATTCACACGTGTATTCTTCTTCCAAAAGGCGGACAGTACATCGACATTTTCGAACCTGCAGTGCTCACTGCTGATGTTACTCCTGGCGTACACACAAAAATGGAGAGGAACCAATCTAGACTGCGAATTTCTAACGCACAATCTGATATGGTTTGACTATTTTATTATTGTTTTTGCCAGGGCCAGAGAGCTTACATTCTATTTATTATCCCTTAGTACATTCTCCACCCAGTGTTGTTGAGCAAAACAGCATAGAGATGCACACATCTTTCAGTATTGGTTTTATGGATCCGCGGTTATCTTTTCCGGTCTAGTACTTCAAGTTTATCTCCAAATTTTATGAGCATCTGTCTGGATGCAGCGGCACACCGTGTGCACATCCTAAACAATTTACGATATCTCCACATCCCGATATTCAACTTGAAACCTGTCCTAAGAAGGGTTATCCGAGCTAACTGAAACACTGGTCCATTAAAAAATCCACCGAAAACGATGTGTGACTCCGACTGTTTAATAGTTACACATGCCACAAGTTGTTTTGAAAGACATGCTCGAACACGGCATATCCACTCCACTGTGGCCGTGTTGAATACGCTTGGGCTTCGATCTGCGTGCTCAAAAATTATATCGCACCCATGTTCTGTGATAAGCTACACCTCGGTAGATCCATCACAATGGAACCCGGGACACACTACTTCTCAGCGAATTTGTGTTCTGCTTATCGGGCACAAAGACTGGTCACATATGCTGACGTCTGTCGAACGTCTTTGGTTCTTCATCTGTGTGTACTGATTTCTCTCTGGCGAATTCGGTAACCAGAGTTACTCCGTTTTGTTTGCAACCAGGATGCCAACTGACGACGTTCCCGCCTTGTGTTTCACATCACACAAATCAGTGTGTGAATTGAACCACGAACGGTCGATTTTCGAAATGACATCTTTCATTCATTTCTCATTGCATACCGAGAATCACGCACCGTAATTAACGAAATCTAAGTGTTTCCTGAAATCATTATCAAGATAGTCTTTGACTATCAAATTCTTTGCTTAACCCCATTATTACAGCACGACAATAATATTAGTAGTAATAATTCTTGACTTTTTACGCAGAAACGATACATTATATTAGGAAACAAGTCATGGCCATATAGAGGCTACTGAAGGAAAAATAGATTGGCAGTAACAAACTTCGCACCCGGCAAGACAATATTCAAAGTTCGTCAATGATGAACATTAGGCCACCACTACCGCCATCATCACTTTATTGCTTTTATTCTTCTAGTTACTTCCTTCTAATTGTATAACAAACGTACAATATTTTAGGAAGGTTGGTCGCGGTCAATTTGAGGCTGTCAACCGGGGAATGTGATTACCGGCTGCGAGGGGATTCGAACCAGCGACAGAAGAGTCTGAAGTCCACCTGATGATGATGACCATTCGACTACCGCCGGCACGATGCTGATTTGCTCTAAAGTACAGTAATTAGCATCGACCCCCCGGATAATCTAAGGCCTTGTTCCGGGGAGCGCGAAAGATGGAAAGTTCGAAACACGATTACAGGTCCTCATACAGAACTGAAATGAGTGCGTATGTGAAAGAAAGAAACGCAGACAATGAAAGTGTGTGTGTGCGTATGTTTGTAAACCAGCCCATACGCACCGACGGGACAAAAGTACAAACGTGTGTTGGTAGTTTTGCCTTCATGTATGCTAACCATGTGTAAGTGCACGAAGACCACGTGATCAAATTCGAGTTGATCTCTCTTCCTCTCTCGAATACACAACAAACAGCCGGTAAGCAATGTGCCAGTAAACATAACTACATAGAAACACACACGTTCACAGAAAAGAAAACAAACACGGTGTGCATGTTTCCTTACCGGACGTGAAACCGGTTTTCCCGTTGTCCGATAGCGAAACCTCACCTTTTACTCCTCTCGTCCACTAGGTACATACCTGTCTCAACGCGAGTAGGTGTAACCATGTTCATTGCTGTATATCACAGTTCTTTTTTGGAACGTCTCATTACGTGTATCGTCATCGGTGATTTGGCAATCGAATGCATAATTAATTGGTTTACCAAAAAAATATTGAAACATAAGAAATAAACACACTTTTTCAGCGAGAAATGCATTTGTTTATGATTTGTTTCTTTTAGGTCGATTGTATTGTTGTTGATGTTGCTGTTCTTGTTATTTATTTTCCATCCACGTTTTCTTTGGCATACCTGTCATAATGTTGTTCAGCTCGTTGTATTTTATTTTCGTGCATACAAACGGTAAAGCTTCGCGTCACTATAACCCCGATAGGTATGAATGAACGACCCACTCAACAGGGTTTATACGGGTCTAACTGCACACAAATGCACGTGTGTGTGTGTGAGAGAGAGAGAGAAGCTCAATGAAGCACAGAACTTACACAAACACGTTTCGAAAGTGGGAAATAAGAACAGTTAGGAACCGGGTTTATAATCTCACAAAAACACGGAACTTTGAAGCGAATGAATGGATCCACCAAAATTTGTAGTGCACTTAGAACGGTGATACGGGTTCTATAACAACATACTGCTATGGTCTTATTTTCTATAATTTTATAGTTACTTTGACGATACTCTTATAGTGATCGTTTCCATCCATAAACAATTTTGGAGTGGGTATCATGGATAGGAATGTGATTGGGCGAAAAATCTTATGCACTCCTGAACGGACATTCATTACCCTCACCGCACGGTCCCGTGTGCACTTTACTCCCGATAGAGTTTCGTCAGTTTTCTTCACCATTCCTGGTAATCTGTCTGTAGTGAGTACTCGGTCGATACGAGGAGGTAATGTGCTTCGAGTAATTCGTTTGCCGATCAGTAACCGGACTGACCCATACAACTGAACGATGAACAGAAGGACAAGGCAATACTAGTCGACCACATTAAGTAACAAGTTCGACAGCAGTACGCTTTTACCGAGCATGCTTCCATCAACGAAGGAAACAGATTCGAACTGTTCATTGTATGGCACATCGTGTAGTGTTACCACTAAGCTCAGGATTGCACAGTGGTTATCAAATCCGACCTGGGACTCGAATGCGGTGCTTAGCATTGTAAGCCCGCTCGCTGACCATTCGACTAACTGGATCGGGTCTTGACAGGTTTATTCACGTTCAACCTGCCAGCCTTGGTGCCCGCCATTCACTGGCTTTGATCGTTACAAACTCGTCACTCCCTGCTTATGATATATAACAAGGGTGAAATAGCTGTCCAGTACTTCTAAGGAATTATACGGCAAGTTTTTACACTGCATGATTGATCACCTAATGGCGGAAAGTATCTACAGTCCTTTGATACTAACTGACAGTGACAGACAGCTCCTGTATAACTCAGTCGTGATACGACCCACATAAACCAAGACTAAATCAGATAGTCATAAGATAATGTGTGGGACATCTGGATCTCAACTTTGTGCTTTGAAATTGAATCCTAAAAAAAAGTCAGTGCGTTTAAGGAAGCGATGACAGTGCTTGGAACAATTTTAATCGAGACCACAATTGCATAAACGAGAAGCGTTTTCGATCGGACGAAATCTCAGTACTGGTTATCCCAAATCCGTTCGTACTGCATTTTCCTCTGAATCCTATTTCAGGTATCTGCGGACAGAAAATGTTCTAATGGACAGTGGCCCACAAATATCGACCCGTTGTTTGCAAAACCGGTGTAAAAGGCAAACATAATGAATTGTGGCCCTGTTACTGATCTCTCACTGGAAACTCTTATTCTCAGTTTTCTAAACGTGTTGCTGAATACGCTGTTGTTGGAACAAGATAATCAATACTTAAAGCACAAATTGAACAAGTGTGTGTTCAAATAAATTGCATCATCGACAGGACAACTTATACGCATGTCACCAGCTCGTCTAACAAGCTGGTTTTCGTTCAGTATTCAGTTCGGTTCATTTAATCAATAACCTCACACTTCTTCACTCTGGTTTCGGGTGCTGCCTTCCAAGATCGAGTCAAGGGCAAAAATGATAAAAGCATAAAGTGAAAAAGAGTCGAAAAATCAAAGTAATAAGCCGAAATCACGAGGACAAAGAAAGAGTTCGAATGTAACTACGCCACTGGCCGCGACACAGTCATATTATTCAATGTCTCCAACCATCTGGTAGGGGGTCACGTGGACCCCAAACCAGGAAGTCTAACGCGTCCTAATTGGCCAAGTTTACCGGTCGAGGTCTTCATAGCTTTCTGCCATGTTACGGACTGACCACCTCGACCTACCTTCCAAACCCTACATACCTATGCTATGAAGACGTAGGAGGATGCTATGAGAGTCTATACTGCTTCTTACGGCAGCATTTTGTAATCGCCAGGAGCAATCTGTGTTCAGAATGCAGCTAGATGAGACGATCGATGCGGTTAGTGCGATAGGTCAGGATAACAAATTGGCCTCTGATTTGTCTTTCGGAATCCCCTAACCGGCCAACTTGGACGTTGAAATCCCCAGCAATCACCGCTACGTCCGCTGAGAGCATACCCCGAAACTATTGAGATAAATTCTAATAGAATTCACCCTTGGTTTCAGGAAAACTACAATCAGTAAGGGCGCACACAGACACGATGAACACGCATCGGCGCTTCAGTTTGCTGCTGTTGTTACGCACAGAATCGTCCAACTGTACACAGCCGACTGCTGATTAGAATTCAGTCTAGTACTGCATGTCTAACATTTCATGCTAAAGCAATCCTAATGCCAGTCTGATCATGAGCACTAGACATTAGATCACCGGACAAGCGAAAAGTAAAGCGAGAGACTGAAGTTGTATCTGGGGTGCGAAGAGTGAGCACAGAAGTGAGGTCTGTATGCGCGTTTCGAAGACACAGCATCCATCTGCTTTATAAGTCTCAAGAGTTCTAGCGAGGGCAGCTTGTTGCCTTATTCGACATAGTGTGCGGACGTTAAAGGCAGCCAAGTGACGTGAACATTGAGACATAAGGTCCTTTACAGGAAGGATGCTGGAGGTTTCCAAGGTGTTCATACTTCGCGGCTGCCCACATCGTAGAGTGGGTTCACCTTCGGAAATCCTAGCCAGAGCCTCTGACTCAAGTCTGACCTACAAAGTGGTGGAGAGTTCACTCGGCATGGGAACGTGACGAAGACACCCTTGAAGGAACTTCTGGTCTGTCACGTAGGACCTGATCATTGGTCACATCGTATCTTATCTTCGCTGGTGCTTCATCATCAATCCGCTTTTCGGATTAAGTCCTTAGTCCCATTCACCCAATCGAGCAAGCGGAACGTGTACGGGGGAGCATCTTTTGGGTTGGCGTGTGAATAGCTGAAAGGTTGATTGCGGAACTTCGCAACATGTATCTGTCCTCCGAATACCCGCTAGAGATATGCACAGTAATTTCTCATCTGAGTCAAGTAGATCCGGGATGGATTTTCGCCCGTGCAGGAAATCGATTACCAAACGCGACACAAGATCATTTGATATCAAATTTTATAGCTCGAATAGAAAACCTTCCGCTATAAGTAGTATGGTATAGCATCTAGATGACAGGACAAATTTAACCCCGGCAACAATCGCGAAACCCGTCGTGTTCTTTCGGGGAAACTGCGTCTTGTCATCCAGATACTATACTCTGTTCATTATAGCGAAAATCCAAACTTGGTATAAGGTGTCCTCGTTTTGAAGGTTAGCCGTGTTAACGGACAAAACAACTTTGGGAGAATCACCGTGTGATTCTAAAAAGGAACTCTTAGCACATGTATGCTCCTTACGATTCAAACGAGATTACAGCCATAGTGGAAGGCGCTTTGGCACACCCCAAACAGCCGTGACATGCGCAACTCTGATACCGACAGTCATGGACTGAACAGAAGGACGGTTGTGTTCAGTATCCTCTTTGATGGCTTGTCATAACCATGAGCTCACAATGAGCCCCAAGCAAAGGGAACTGGCTCAAACGATGATTCTAGCAACCGATTACGCATCGTGAGAACTTCCCCTTTTAGCGATAGTGGCGCTGGGACTGTTGTACAAAGTTTAGTTCTTTCCGCCACTAATCTAGCATTTTTTTGTGCTCCGGTTTTGGTGCACCTACCTAAGAATAATAAAATGTCCAAATGCTTGATGCGTTTCACTGAGACTGATCATTAGATGGGTTTGACAACATGCCTTTTTATAGTCATGGAAAAAACGCATTCGCAGACCAACCACTGAGGAAGCAACCAGATTACCGCCGATTCGACCTCGGCACACACGAGATACATGCGGGATTTAAACGACTGGAATGTTGTTAATCAAATCACAGCGGATTACTCACTTGCCATCCTTTTTCGAAGGATTTATAATACGGAAAATTGCTAGATATATGGGCATAAATATCCGAGAGCGTCAATCGTTGTTCCGGCGCGGAGGCGATTGCCTGGATAATAAGTTGTGCATAAGAATACGGCGGCTTTCGATACTCAGTCCCATGGTCAATCTGTGCTGAACTGGCCAAATTAGCCGCGAGCGCGTTAATTCCATCTGTGACCAGAGGGAACTCGTCCGCGGTATCTGTATCCACTGCCTCCGGAGCTGTAAAACCCAGCGAATGGGAATGCGCGATCGTCTGGGATATTTTGTCACTCTCATGGTTGGATCCGTTCGGCGATAAAGGAGTATCAAATACCGAAGAATCCACATTGCCGTTTAGTGAAGTTCGAACTGGACAAAGGGAAATATGAGAAGCGAATGCAGAAGTCCGGTAAGTACATTGTGAAGGTATGACCTGAGGCATCATTCAATAGACGGCTTAGTCTCAGTGACAGACAATGCGTCAATACCTGCCCAGTACGGAGCCCACGAAACCACGAGCGACAGAATAGACGATCGGTGGAGTGGATCGATAGAATGAGAGATGAGTTCTGTCGGTGGTCCTTAAGCCTTTCTCGTCCACACCAGTCGGACTAATACGTTGTGTGCGACGAGCGGATACATGAACCAACAATCTACGTATTTTTTTGTTTTAAACTATTAAAACGAGATGATTTGTAGGCGGAAAAGACTTCTTACTGGAGTTAGTGGAACGGAACAAAACACACATGAACAAGACTACTCCGCACCTCTAAACAAAACGACTGCTGCCTGTCAAGCCCCACCGCTGTCAGTTTCTTTTGTTGCGCGACCACTTCGCCTAAGTTTAGTTGGATACAATTTCTAGCCTATTGGGGTATGATGTGGGTCAGTTCCGCTTCACGAATGAACGCTAAAGTTGTCCAGTTTCCTAAATATTACAGTACAGCAAGATACCCTAGTTTAAGAGCCTTACATGGATCTTGAACAATCGTGCAAAACTTTTAAACTATGGAAAATATTTCAGTAAAATAAATTTTGTTGGCTTCCGGGGGTCCATCCTCTTCTCTGCACTCACAAATATGCATAGAAGGGAGAAATTACATATCCACGAAGTCTACCCTTTACAAAAAGAGCTTTTCGGATAGAATAAAACCCAATGACGAAACCCGTTGGGCAATAACGTAACAAGGTGCAAAACTAAATCCTCGATGTGGAACTGCCAGATCTGGACTGGAAAAAGCAAAATCTTACGGTCGAGAATATCACTAAATCAGTTTTAGTAGTGCAAGATCTGAACAGTTCATCAGATGATACGTCATACTGTGTTAGCTCACCACTTACGTAACATATATCTGTCTCATCCCACTCAGGAAGTATTAGAAGTGCGCGTCCATTCCGCTGGATATATATATATATATATATATATATATATATATATATATATATATATATATATATATATATATATATATATATATATATATATAATGATTTGGGATGACCGGCAACGTGAAGCTGAGACTTGAAATGGGAAACCACACAAGGTCTCAATACCGAGAAATTTTTTAAGGTGTCCTCAACTAATATTTTAGTCTCCACAGAAAACTGCCTATTGATCTAGTCACAAGAAGCTGAAATAAAACTTTCAACGGGAAAGAATGTGCCAAATTCACAGGTGTGTGGTTTTGGCTGATGGTCTAGAGTCATGGTAGGGCAACGGTGAAGGTCATAAACTTTTCGATATACAGGGTGGGTTTGGTATGGTGTGTTCAGGAGCTTGTGACCTTCACCCCTTATTTTCTCATGTCTTAGCCAACCACCCACTTACAAACATACGCGCAGACTATTCAAAGCCCCATAAAATTTGCTTGAACTACTTAATTCGTTTCATAAAACTTATCCGCGTTTTAATTATTGATACAATCAACAAAACACAAGCTCGTCCTGGTGTAAGCAGAAGTGCAAATGAACATGAAGATTTAAAAGTTTTGCAAGCGAAAGACTAAATATTTAGTACAAACTTTTCACATGTCGTGTAGTGTGCAAGGCGCACACTTCGTTGAGTGACCTACTAGGTTGAATGAGATAAACTAGTCGTCATAAGAGTAGAAATGTAAAATTTTACAGAAGTCTCCGGAAGAGATTGGAGATAAAAAGTTAAATTGTATTGGATTTCAGAAACGTATGATGCCATTACCGTCACTACGACAGCAAACAATGAACAGGCGTTTAGAATCTTCTAGTGCAAAGCGCACGTAATGAGAGGATTATCGACAACTAAACTAAGTGGAATGTAAAATCCACTTGCACTTTTCGCACCCAAAAGTCCAACGACATTCCGCTTACCGGGTAGATGCCCTGCCATCAGAGTTGTCGCGGCAGGCCAGTGGGGTGTCTGCCTAGTAAGCTGAGGGTCGCCGATTCGACTCCGGCTCGAGGCATTCGACTTTTGGATGTAAAGAATGCAAGTGGATTTTTCACTATTTAAGGTAAAATTCGTTAACAACATCGGTGGTTAGTACACCTTTGCACCTGACAACAAGAAGGTTATGTACAGATTCACACCAACAGACAAATTCATATATCCAGGCTCCTCGTGCTAATATACACATTCTCCGAATAGATGGAATGTATTAATTATTGAAGTGGTATATATTTTAGAAGTATTCCGTCCCTTTGAGGTTCGAACTGAAGCGTGGACTTTCCATCTGTACTCTGCCAGCCGAGCCGGCTTTGAGACCACCCCACAGGGACTTCGGACACCCGGCTGCTGGAGGACGTTGGCACTTGGCGTCCACAAATAGGACATTTATCTGAATGACTTCGAGTCCGCTGGATTCTATCAGTTGTGATAACTTCTGATCAGTGTTGAAGTCTCTCAATCGGTACAACACACACTCACGGTTCCCGGGTATAGGTTCGATCGGATCTTATCAAGGCCAACTAGACTGCTGTATTTGGTTCTCTTCAAAATTCCTCCAAAAAAGTCAGTCGGAAGTGCATAAACCGTGCTAATTAATAATCCTATGGATAGACAATATGATTCGCCTCCCCGCAAAACAGTTTCCGTCCAACGCGGTAAAAAGGCCGTGTAAATGAATGGGACTTATCTGCTCGCTCCTAAACGATTACGAAAGCTAACAACTGCGAATAGCAGGCACACGCGGACTACCTGTGTTCAAGCGTTGACGTCTTTGAAGCACTGGCTGACTATGGCGAGAACACCGAAACAGCAGTGCTGTGGATAGGCGTAGCACGCGACCACATAGAGTGCACGAAGCGACACTAGCCTCATTCTGTTTTTCTTCCTCATTCTGCGAGTACCTGTGAACCAAACCACTTCGGGTGATCAAATGGGGCTTCCCAATGGGTCAACCCATTACCGAATCACATGTCCACACGAATTTCACGCATGAAGCAGATAAACCGATTTCTCCCAGAATATGTGCCTGAGAGAGTGCAAAATGTTATTAAACCCACCCCTAGACTAATGGCTAAACAAATAGCTGGTTACGAAATACAGTGACCTATATTGGCAATGACTGAAACGCAAAATCCAGACATGTTTCCCATAATATTTCGGATCGTTTCAAGTTCCATACTATGCCGTTCATCGAGCATGGGAGACGTCAACTTGTGCAAAGCTTCAAAGACTCTTTCATTCACACAGATTCGCCTCACTATCAGACCCCAGACATTTTCAATCGTGTTCAAGCCCGGACTGTGGTCGGGCCACACCGCGGACTGGATGTTCGGGTACAGCAGCCAGATTCTAGTGAGCTTAATCGTATGTATGGGCGCGTTGTCATGTTGAGATATCATTGTATTCGGCTGATTTACCGGAATCATCGTGAGCAAAATTTCATTAAGTGTTCTGATATAGGAGTCAGCCGTTTGCTTTCCTTCTTGAATTGCTAGGCTGAGATTTTCCGTCTTCAAAAACCCCACTCCGGACCAACAGCGAGCCACCAGAAAAGGGTCGACAACTGAGGTCCAGCTTACTACTTTTGAAGCCACGACAGTAGTGCACGAGTTCATCAGGGTGGTCTAAATAAAAAATTTTCTCATCGCTGAATATCACATTATTCCGTTCAGCTTTATGAGTGATGCGATTTATGGCTCATTCCTCTCGATTTTGAAAAAAAGATCATTAAAAAATGGCTCCGATCTCACATTTCTGTACCACAGATGTGGGGCAGACTGTAGAATTTGCTGTACACGCCGAATGTTTACATTCAGTTGGAAGGGCCTCTGCAATTTCAATGCACTCGTAAGTTAGTTTGAGGAACCGTGCAAGAGTATTCTGACGTGACCAGAGATTTTCCTTGGAATTCTAAGTTTTCTCTTACCGACGCAAAAAGCTGGATCCCTCAGAAATTCCCGATTAAACATTGTTGATCCGGAATTTTTCTTGGAACTCTGGCCTATGTTTATCCCCGACTCTTTGAATGGGATTTTTTTTTCTTTTTTCCAGCTCAGACAGCTTTGAACTTCGCGTGACTACTTTGCTTTGAAAAATGAGAAGTCTCTACAACAAATCAGAATCCATAGCTTGAGTAAATTTTGTTCACGAAATACGTGTGATGTGAATATGCATCAATAACGCATCGCTGAGTATCGAAAGTGAATCATTACCGACCAAGACCGAAGATTTCTACACCACTTCGGTGTTCTCGCAACTCGTCCAGGGGTAAGTTTAATAACATTTCGCACTCTCTCAGCCACATATTCTGGGATAAATCAGTTTATCTGCTTCATGCGTGAAATCCGCGTGGACATGTGATTCGGTAATGAATTGACCCATTGGGAAGCCTCATTCGATCACCCGAAGTGGTTTGGTTCAAAAGTAATCGTAGAAAAGTACAGAAAAACAGAGTGCGTTTAATGGCACCTTATGCACCATATTACATCCCGTCGGAGTATTATGTTCTCCGAATCAGAAAGCGGTTAAAGGATGAATCCAGATGGTCCGTTTATGATATGGGGCTATACGGTATGGGAACACTGATTAGTGTGCTTGACCGCGTAGGACGTGTTGGGCTACCGGTTTTGGGTCCACGCGTGACCCATTTTTCGGATGCTTGAGGGCACTCGGCGAGATGAAGAACCGACAGTCCTTCATCAGTTATGTGATTCTCACTTGCAATTTTCTCACCCGTTTATTTTCTCTGTAAGCTCCGACTTATTCCACTTCCGACTGTGTGATACCGTGAGGTAGAAAGCAAAATCAGAGCAGTGAAATTCGAGGCTTTGTCGGCTGGATGAACTGAACTGAACTTTTCTCTCCGATGATAACTGAAAATGGTTAAGACAATTTTACACGTCCTCAAAACGGGTTTTCATATAGATAGTTGCACTGACAACACCTACACAAGTAATGGTAAATTTGTTCATTTAAGAAAAACACCCGAAAATAATTTCATAAACATACTTGTGAAAATTGATTAGTTACGCATAAGGATACTGTTTTGTAGCTTACCCATAAATAATCGAGTCTTCCAGATATAGCTCTGCAATATAAGCAACACTGACAGGAGCCTGTGCCTGCATCCACCCTTTGTAGTAAATAGTTAGAATTAATAAACAGCTTTCAGTACCTCGGGAGTAACATCATACTTGAAGGACATGTTGGAAAGATCATATCACGAATGGTGAAGGTCAGACTGGCTTTCATGAGCATGCGTCACCAGTGGCGACCCCACGAAATCCATTTCTCCCAGAAGGAAATGGTCTTTACTGTCATAGTATGCAGTGATTTGCTCTACGGTTGCGAATCCTGACCGCTCCGCGCGGAGAACGTTTGATAGCTAACTCGATCTCAATTGGGGCGTGCCAACTACCTGGTTGGGACCCGAGGGATGAGGATTGTGGCTGACTAGACACGCTGAGGGATATGGCTTGAAACAACGCCAGTGGCACGAATGCTGTGCAGTGTATCTAGAAAAATCGCAGGCCCATAAATACGTAAAAGGTGTGCCGTAAAATTGGAAAAAAGCAGTTTATTTTTAATCATTTCCCACTCGTTTTCATCACTTTTTAGCGTTTTTATTGGAATTTGATTCTTCAACAAGAAACAACTCCGGGCAAAATATGCTTGAGAGTATTTTGGCACACAATTGATTGCACACTCTTGTCTGTTAGAATGACTAGGTAACTGGGTTTGATGAGTTCGAATCATGCAGACCAAGTCACAGAATGACGGCGCAACTGTTGCGCAATGAACGAAACCAATTGAAAGAGACACAGAGAATAAGTTCCAATGCGAATTGTGTCAATTCATGTGACAGTTTGGTTCACGAAAACTGTGAGATGAACCACAGCGATGGAGGGACTTCGTTTGCTTGAGGGAAAAGCATGTATCTTCTTTCATCTTTTCATCACAATATAACAACCACAATCTGATGACATTCAAGTTAATAATGTGATATCTTTTTCAATCCGTAAAACAGAAGATAATGCCTCAATTTGATTTCTCGTTGAAAAAAAGAGTGATCGGGAGAAGTATACAGATTTAAGCTGAATTGCTAGTCTCCATCTCTCAGTGATTATTGTCTTCTTGGACGTGAACCCGTGGATTCCATGACAAACAGTGAGGGTAGGTGGTATCATCAGAGCGCGGTTGGGGGTGGGGTGCAACACAATAGTGCGCGATCACACACACGACCGCAAATACACGAAATATTGCATTAAAACCTGAATTTCTTGCTGCCTATTCTAATGCACAAAACCCGAGGAGCCACACAAACACGCACAAACACTCGGATTTAATAAATGAGCTGGATAAAAGTTGTTTCAAACAATAATAATAATCCACAAATAAGCACGTTCACCAAGTGCTTGTAACAGACCGCCAATTGAATCCATGAGAAACAATTGTCTACAACCAGATTTGGACAAACGAGTTGCAGAGAACGGGAATGGAGAACAGCTGTCAATTGTTGGTATCTTGTCATTCAAGCACTAAATAACAACAACAGCACCACGAATGATAGTGAGCTGGGAAATTCGGAATGTGAAAGTGTGATGATTTTTGTGACCATGCAAACTTCACCATTATAATATATACATTCTGGAGTACAAACGGAATGTTTGAAGGAGAACATCTTGCAAGTTGCAATTTGCTGTGTTCCACTGGGAAATGGAAGGGAAAGACCATCGTGTAGCTCGCGACTGGCTCTTTCATTTAACGTGTTACGCAACAGTATCGAACCTGTGTAACCCATTCGTGTCAAGGTAAAAGTTCTAACTTCAAGCTGGAGCATAACAACATTAGCACAGATAAAAACCATAACCGCAAGAACATCATAACCATAACACAGAACTGAAAGCTCAGAAACTAAAACTTGAAGTGGAAGATCAAGTGACATTTTACCGGATCACGTGTGGCAGTGAGTCGAGGATGACAGCGTTTCGATCTATTAGATCAGGAGATTGCTGACTCATTTATATACTAAATTGATCACTCTTGAAAAACAAACCAATGGATTCGATTTCGGTTTATGGTGTGAATTATTCCGTGCGAAAAACTCAAATGAACTTCCGCTAGCAATAAAACCGCTGTGGAAAAGTTGAATCGTCAACCCCTAAGCCACTCGTGTCGCGACAACCACCGAGTACGCAATGATCATCGACGAATTCGAGAATACGCACGTAGCCCTTGATCTATGTATCAATTTTACCGTTTCTATGGAACGCTGTGACCTTAGACATCTGTAATGAAAACAACAACGACAACAACAAAGCACAGTATAAAGTACTCCTTTGAATGCCCAATTTACTTCGTTTCTTATTTATTACACAACAAAGTACAACGATTCAGGAAGGGCGGCCGAGGCCAATGAAAGGCTGCCGCCAAATGGGCGAGTGACCGGCGGTGGTGGGAATCGAACCACTCGGGTCGTCCACTGTCCAACGTCCACAATGATAACCGTTCGACCGCCATCGGCCAATACGAAGTTAGAATCTAGACATTTGAAACATGTTTTTCCCGAAATAATCTCGAAAAGAAAAGCCAGAGTTGCAACATTAACATTTATCATGGTGACGTAACTTGACCATTGTAATTTCCCCTATATTTGTCGAACACTATGGTTTTACATGAACTTATATAAACAGTATCGTTCTGCAGTATGCACCATGTTGAGATGCAGCAAAATCGTCCCGGACATAAATTGTGCTATGTTTCAACTCTGGCTTTTCTTTTCAAAATCTGGACATTTCTCAAACCTTGTGTATCCGTTTCCATAGGAGGACGAAAAGGTGATCATTTAATTTTCGACCAGAGGTCGCTAAAACAACCACTGGGATAAGTGACACGCAAGGAAAATCCACATTCAGCAAAATAATTACAACGGTTTTGGACATTTCGATTTCGCGGCCCCTTCGCTTTCATAAACTGAAAGCTTTCAGCTGCCCCCCCCCCACTCTTATTTGCATGGTTGTCTAGTTATTCTTACCAATAGAACTCAGCGCACATGACTGGGTTTTACAGCATCCACACCTTCGCTGATTCGTTTAGGAGTACCTTAGGGAGCTGTCCTTTCTCCTTATTTGTTTCTCACTGACATTTATGACCTCTCCATCAGTTCCTCGGTATATTCATTGAAATATGCCGATGATGTCGTTTTTGTCAAGCTGTTTCCGTAACCCAGGATTTGCAGTAATCTGTCTCATATTTATGATTACTCCCGTCAATCCGGTCCAACTATAAACTTGTCCAAATGTCTGAGTGCATACTTGTCCTTTTCTCAATGGGATTATTCTCATGATTCCTGAATCATTTCTACAGAACCACTAGCCAGAATGGGTTCTGCTACACGTTCAAGAATCATCATCCATGCAAATTTGAAGTGAACACCTCACACTTCAAACTGTGTGAAGAAACTACGCCAGCTATCTTATCAAATACGAAAGCTTTGGCATTTCAACTCTAAACAGAGTACTATTTTCTTTTTCGTTTATCAGCCTTCTTCCTGTTCTCCTCTACTTTTCCCCTGTTATTTCTGCTGGTCTACTGAAGGAAGATCCTAAAATTCTTCACCGAGGTCTGTTCATTATCTGTCGGACATCCTTCATACTATTAACGGAAATATCTGCTACGTTGTGCGAACTACATCGGGCCACAAGTGAAAAGTTCGCTTACAAAATTCTCTAACACTCCACTGATCCTTCTCACAGTGATCTATCCGAGCGTAACCCTCTCGCCCCACGCTTTCTGCTTTTCCATCAATATCCTCTCGCGTTAACATCTACAAAACTCTGCCGTTCCTTATTAGACCTAAATTCTCACAAACCGAGCGTGAGAATCAGCTAAGTTTCCTATCGCTTTTTGATATTTGATCGTTTTTTTATTCTCTCAATTCGGAGAGGTACTAAGCGTAGATCCTTTTTGACTGAAATGTGAACACTCGTCTACGTAAAAGTTCGACCAAGCACAAATACAATAGAATTCGACTAATCGATCTATCAGAAGACTTTACAGAAGATTTTATGCACCGCATTCACTGTAAAAGCTCACAATATAAGGGCAAATTTCTTAGCATGATCGTTTGGTCCATACAAGGTAACGGGAACAAAGATTATCAGATTTCACAAGAAAAATGATACGGTTCCTCTGGTCTACTCCTTTTAGACCCGCGTATGAGGTTTCGATCATGCACTTCCGCTAGATTCGACCTTAGGTTAATGAAATGATAGAGCCATGCAGGGCGTCCACGAGGTTGCATTATGCTGATCGAGCGGTAACCAGATATCAACGACCGAACGTTAATCAGCGGAGTGCAAAAACGAATCACCCAGCTGGCAAAACGAATGACACACGTTCGAATTCCCGCGCGGCTGGTTCAGTTACAGAGAAGCACGCGAACAATCCCGCCCTAATAGGCACTCATCCAAGTTGAATAGATGAACAGACAATGTCCGACTTTTCGATGTGAAGAATGCAAGTGGATTTTCCAAAAACATACGATTCAGGCTCCTCGTGCCAACAATACATTCTCTGAATGTTAATATCGTTGAGCCTTCTCTACCTCATCCGAACCTGTCACCACCATGGTGAAACCTGACCTCCGAGGTAGAAATCAAACGCCTTAAACCACTTGATCACCTTGACAGATGAACAATCTCGATATCTTAGCATGAGACGGAAACCCTCTCACCCTCAGTCAACCGAAGTCTGTCTCCTTATTAACGATTACCCCAGATAAGACTCGGTCAAGATGATGAGAACTTACCAAACCTAGTGGCTTAGTGACTCTAACTGACACCACATCCCTAGACAAAAGTGCATAAGCAATTATGTGCCGAAAAGAAATTCCCGAATAAATTTCATTCGGAGATGTTTCTTGTTTCGGGGTAAAATTCCGATGGAATCGTTTCTTGTTTGGTTTTGAGGGTTTATTGCATGGTCGGAGATTTTCTATGGAGAAGATTTTCTTGCACATCAAAAGTGTTACTGGCAGAGAGGTTATTACAGTTTGGGGAGGGGTCCAGTTTATATGCATTTTCAACCGAACCGATTAGAAAAAAGTTAACAGCATAATTGCAATTCTCGACGGTCGACTAGCATAATCTTCTGTCTATCCAGCCAAACACAACAGAACCCCCGTTAAGTTTGGCCAGAAAGATGTCATAATCTAGCGGTGGTTATAACACCGCATCATCTGTGGTCCTTCATACGGGTTCTCCTGTTCGGACAGAGGAACTGTGAATAAAGACGCCATTCCGTAGACCATAATTTATAATGCAGAACAACGTATACCCACCAGCAGTTGTAGGCGGTTCACGCAAATCCGTTGAGAAAACAAATCCTATCCGAAGACACGATCAAACAATGGGAAAACTACTTCGAACTTCCTAACCCGATCAGTTACTCCAACTTCTGTCAGGTTAATCAATAAAACCACGATCAGAAATCTTCTAACAACAGTGTTTTTTAATTCCACGTTGCTACAAACCACTACACAAATGTAGTGGAGGGGATATGCACATTACCACAAGGGTCTACTGCACAAGACAGTGGCTCGAAGTCCAGAACCATATTAGACCCCAGCAGTTCAGGTGGAGTAATCCCATATGGGACACAACAGAACTAACCGGCAGTGACAGGATTCGAATTTCCTAACTCGCATTTGATAACCAGACATTATATATATAATACTCGACCATCAGAAATTATCAAATAAGGTTGACTAAATTCTGACGTGATAAAATAAGCGGTTCAAATGGAATCTAATGAGAATTGTTTGACTGATGCGGTTTATTTTTCAGCAGCGTACATGAACACATGATGCACCGTGGAACATTCGTGGTAACCATGTAAGTCAAAACCGAACAGAGATTTAAACCAATGACTGTACATTACAATCAACCTAGAAACAATCGATCAGTCAATATATAGTTTTGAGATGATGTTCTGCACTTTGAAGGTGCACAGTGCTTCCCGAAAAGATAGGTGCTGTTTGCGAGTTTTCCAAGTGCACATGTCTCACCACAGTGTGAAAAAATGACTGCCACGGGCGCAGACAGAGGGGTAAGAAGCTCATCATCTCCCTGGAAATATTTAGACTCGGAAAAAACTTGAAAACTCGGGTAAATAACCAAAAACTAGCTGAATGGAGACACCACTAGCCCTACTGCCCATAGTTTTTGTTTGACTTTTTCTTGAAGATTTAGAAAGATCAAAAGGGTAAGGCGAAGAAGACGGCTACATTCAGCGAGCCAGGTAGTTCAAAACGACATAGCATGCTATGGTATTCAAGTCCACATCCCGCGCTCTCGCTAGTAGCGCATTTGAGCTCACTTTTCCCCGTGTCCCCGTGGATTTTGAGTTTGTTCTTCTTCTGAGGACTATTCGTGCCGTTTTCTCCCGGTCGGCCCGATTGGAGTCCTGGTCCGAGGTTCTAAATCGAGTTCTCTTGCTGCCTACACGCGGTTCCGCAACGATCGGCTTGTCCCGCGGTAGGATGTATTTTGTCCGTCGCGGGTCGATTTCGAAATGGTCACGTGTCCTTCGTCTTCTTCATCTACCTGCGAATTTTGGTTGGTTGAGGTGACTAAATCGCCATGTCAGGCCCTACTAGAACCCCACCTCCAAATCTGAAATACAAACTTGCGGAGACGGGTTCAATCAGTTAACCCATAAGATCAAGGCAAAAGCAGCTGCAACCGGTTTATATATATTCTGAACCTTGGCTCCATCGCAAGATTCGAATATGACACACGATCAGTTTGTAATGAAACCCTACTAGCCATATTAACTAATCACTAAACGAACAACTCAAGGCTAGTAAGTTGCTTACATGAACTGGGGTCATTGCATATGCTCGCGATAATTCGTCACCGATGGATTTCGGATACAAAAATTTCACCCATTATAGAATGAACGATGAGTAAAACATTCGCGAGGAGGAACTCCTCCTGAAACTACCAATTGGATACCACATGATTCGTCTACCTGCGGTGAAAAAATCTAGCCAAACCGACTCGCAGCCTATGGATGGGAAAGGGCGTTGATGTACGTCAGACACGCACACATTAAATGGGATACATCCATTAACATGTCTCTCTCTCTACCGTGCCGGAATGCAGGTTGCCGTCCACTCCGTCTTCGTCTCCTCGACTTCATCACGCTGTCTGCACTCATCGTGTACGTCTGTCAATCGATGGATTTGCAACACCACACCAGACTGCCACTTCGTACCCGAACACGCACGCAGACGTGACTGCGCTGCAGTGTAACGCACACAGAGTTGAGACGCGACAAAGCCTCGTACGCCGAGTGTTTTTACCTCGGCTTCGCCGCAATTTAGATGAAAGACAAATTAGTTAGATGTACTTTTGTGAGCGTGTGAGATGGCAGTATATTTTTTGTTGCTTCAATCATGTGCCGCAGATATGGCGGTCGACGTGGTTGGCCAAACTTTGTGCATGCAACTGAGCGGGGGTGGATGGCAATGCGTAGATTCCAAACGGGTTTGGTACCTAATTGGAACAGAAAACCTACGACCAATCAGAAAACCCATCGTGTTCGACCAGGTGCAATGCTTGAGATTTGCAGTGTTTGGTGAGTGTTTGGAGAATTTAGCGAGTTGTATCATTAACGGATCATACGGAAAGCCAACTGCGTTCGAAGCAGCGAGGAACACCGCACAGAAACTCCCGATCGGAGTGAGCGCTGAATCTGATGAAATCTGGTTCGGAGACAGGACATATCAGTTGATCAAATGAACTAATTCGCCCTCAATACAACAGTCATACGGGCTGTGCCATATGGGCTGATGATACCGCCGCATCGTTTAAACCTCTAATCAATTTGCGGTGTAGCTTTTAATACCGTTACCGTGGACAACTGCGCGGAATATGGTCTTCACACTCTCTCATTTGTTCAGCCAGCTCTGTAACACCAATCTTTGTATACAAGGACGAAACAGCTTACAGTGGTTTGAGCGTTCATACAGCATGATGGAAAAAATAAATTGCTTCAACATTTCTTGACGCCAGAATATTCCGGCACTTTTAACCTGACTAACTGGCAGCGGTGTGACTTAAGGTAGTGCGTTAAGGTTGAAGGAACGTGAGTCGTGGCTAAAGAGTGGTGAGTCCCGGCCGAACAATAGCGGGCTTCGGCTCAAGCTTTCTGGAAAAAGGTGTAGTATAGATGGTGAGGTATCCGCTGTGGCTTTGAGTGAGAAGGCCTTAAGCAATCGTATTTCCTGTTACTGACAGAGAGAGAGAGAGGTGATTTTATGAACCATTTATCGAGTGATAGGGATAATCAGTTTATACAGCTGGAGCCCTAACTCTGTGCAAGAGTCAGCTAGTGAGAACTGTTGTATTTCGATGTTTCTACAGCCGGTTCGTGAATATTGGTGTGTCTTGCGCACAAAGCCTCCGGAATAAATCAGTTATTCAGTCAAGTGAATCCATGTGAATTATAATTACTAATAGGGGAAAAGATTCACACATACACACACAATCACCCACGAGAAAAGCACAGGTACTAGCATATGAATGTCACTTCAGTACGCGCGTAACACGCCGGCAAGTATAACACTCCATAACAACTACGGGTAGTATTTCATCGATTGGGGCTCATGAGTAATGCGTACACTAGACCGTATGATATTGTAAAGAGTGTAGGCGGTTTTATGGACAGGTAAAGTCCCCGAATTTCTATCCGTTTGCAAACTATACTCTAGACATACGTACTCACGCACACATGAACGCGTCCTAATCCAGGTCAACTGTCGCATCCACCTTCCGAAAGTTCACTTTACACGGTGTGTGGTGAGTGACTGAATACCAATGGCGCATTGTCTGCTCATCCACCATATCCACCAAAGGTCAAATAACTGTGAGCTGTTCCGCGTTTGCTTGATAGTCTGTTCTCAAGTCACGTGGTGCGGGCCGAACTGAGTTTGTCCAGGGGCCAAGTGTAACGACAACCAGATCGCTGTTATCTGCGCAGGGTAAATCTGTGTGTTTGTGTGTGTGTGTGTGTGTGTGTGTGTTTGTGCGTGGACTAGCGATAAGATTACAGCTGTGACCATGAAACGTGATTTTGTACGAAACTTCACAAACCACAAAATAAAATAAGAACACCACAGATGATTGCAGATTGTGTGACCAATGGTGCTCAGGACTTTTTCTTATCGCTACGTTTCACCTTCAATGTTACTAACCCTCACACATTTTCAGTGTCAATGCCAGCTGTATTTAGAATCATAACAACAGGAATGTGAATGACAATATGCGAAATTTCAATCGCTGTTATCAGCGTGGATTTATTCGCATACACTGCACACAACTCAGTCTTAATTAGATCAAACCATGAGGGTGTTAGGTTCCAATAGAGCGTAGATACTATATTGGTTCAAACGTCGCTTTCCCTACATGCCGCTGACCAGGACTTCAGTTACCGATCCGCACATCATAGGCCGATCTCTGTCGGATATTTCAAACGGAGGACATTTGTTCGGATCATGGTGTTGTACACGCCCGAACCGAAATAACGCTCTGGACAGAGGGCCTGATCTGCTGATTTGCATTGAACGCCTTACAGTATGGGTATAACCGCACGGAATCTACGATGTCCTGACCATAAACCAGCGTCTAAACCTCAACTCTGGTGAACTTTATGCTGGCAGCCGAGGTATTTTCGCCGCAGAGTAGAACTGGTCTAGCTGCAGCACTATGTACTGTACGCCAAAAAAACGCCCCGCCCCCATCCTAAGTAAACTATGATCCTGAGGCTCCACACCGTTAGTTCGAATTATTTCAAACAAGCCCAGCACAGCTGTACTTTTACGCCATACGGTCTACCACTGTATGAGATTTGTTATAACGACCAGACACACACTTGTGTATTTGTCAGTCTGACAGCCCACGTATTTGTCTCCTTTTTGAGTTCACGTGATGCTCACAGAAGGGAAAATCGACTGGCGTGCAACGGGAAGGTGGGAATAAGGGAAATCAAGCCACGAGATTACCGAGCATTTCGGTCTTTCAAGAAAGTCAGCGAACAAATAGATCGATCCGTCCAACAGTAGAAACCCACCGTTTGAAACGGTGAATCAGTATTTTCGTTATTCGAATATGACCGTCAAAGACAAGCTTGGGAACAAATCTCTGAAACTGATAAAAGTGATACGATGACAGCAGCAATGCAGCACAATGTATATTCAGTGCTTGTCTGGGGAGCCATCTGGTGACAAGATCGGAGCGAGCTGGTATATCTGGATAGCATCGCCGATGGTCAAATTTTCTTGGATGTCCTGATCTGACACGCGTCCGCGGATCGTCCCCTTCTCGTATCCGAGTTTTATGCGCATCACGGTACAAAGATGCTCCCGTGACCAACTTGTTCCCTCGATATCAATCCAAAGGAATATTTATGGGATCGGCTTTGGAGGAAAATGGACCAAAGGCGGCAATACAAATCTATAGGGGGTTGAAGGCTGCCTGGAGAAGGAACGGGACTGCATGTCACTAGATACTGTCACGTGGTTGACAACGAGCATGACTCGACGGGTGAATGCTGCTATATCATCCAAAGGTGGTTCAACCACACAGTAATAAATGACGATCACACTATTCTATTCAAAATAAAACATTTTGACTTCCATAAAGGACTTCACGAATGCACAATGTTCTAATTACTTCGGCGGGGGCAGGGGCGTTTTGTCTGGCGAACAGTGTATACTCAGCTCACACAGAACAAACAAGGGTCATGTCGATAGTCAAGGTGACTGAGACTGACAACGCCCAACCAAGTTGCCCGTTATATACTTGTGCGGTGCAATTACTCATCAATTTGTGAAATGCGGCTGCCTGGGTCTGTCCAACTGGTGCAGCAGAATAGGATTTCATGCCCGACTAACCCATACCAGCGCGATGGAGAACATGTCTCACACAGTGACGGCCGATATCAAATAATTCAATTTCCCACGAAATCATTCATGTGCGCAGTTTGTGACATTTGTCACCCTCGTTTGGATATTCTTCTGCGTGTGCAAACTGAGTTCTTCGGCTACAGAGTTTGGTCTATGCGTTGTGTGCCATAGTTCAATCAAAAAACAATTATCATTTTTTGGAACAGGTCAAGAGCTGGTTCTATCTGTCGTGCAAGCTTCTTTACGTTAAAAAAATCAAGCCACGATATGATGTCCATCAAACGTGAATGCGGACACAAGGGTGACCGGTAAGAAGATCAAACTTGGTAAACTGCAGCCAGGATTGTTTGGAGAAGTCCACAGAAAATAAGTATTTTCGAGGTGTTCTTCAGTAATGAACTGTTTCATCTCCGGAAGTGACACGATGAATTGGTCTTTAGTTGGCGTCACGTGCTCCAATTTTCAACATCATCAATATCGTTGATAGGCCAATTACTAACTTGGCCGCGTTACTACAGTACAACTGGGTAGGGCTTGACGTGGAACACGCGAACGGACAAGAAGCGACAACAGCACGGCCTGGTCCTATCTAGGAATAAATAAGTCCAAATGGAGATGAATGCTAATCGATGAGTGTTGTGTGTGTGTGTGTGTGTGTGCGCAGATCGGACGTAAGACGAAAGAATGATCAAACTACCCAGGAGGTGTACACTACTTGGGGTACACTAAGAACCTCGCACGTATGGGACAGTGAGATATGTTGTGTAAACAAGAGTGTCAAGAGAGAAAACGAATTTGAAGTGGTCTCATTGCTTACTTGTTTGTCTTCGTGTGTGTTCCTTTAGGCACGTTAACAGACTAACGTGTACGTGTATGGAGGGGTGGTACGAAGATGAAACAACCTAGAAGAGCCCAACAATAACAAAAACAGTACTTTTGTGTCGTTCAACCAACACGTGGATTGTACAGTTAGCAACTAACGAAAGCTCAGTAGGGAAAACAACAAACCCAGCAGCAGCAGCAGCAGCATCAACAACAGCAACAGAACGGAGAAAACATCGGCAAAAACTAATCACTGCGAAAACATGACAAAGCGGAACGAAGTTATGCTCATCCTCGTCGTCATCAACAAGAACAACATTGATATCGTCACTCTGGTAACAAAGTAATCATAGTAATAGTAATAATAATCATAAAGAAGGAAAACAATTTAGTCGTTGAATGCGATGATCCTGTGAAAGATGAGCTGTGCTTGGGGAGAAAAAAAACGAAAATATTTTCACCACTGGAATGGGTACAAAGGTGGGGACAAAACAGAAAGGATGTTTGTGGACAAAAGATACCTGGACAAGAATAATGACAACAAAATCCTCTACAACAACAACAACAACATCATCATCGGGAATAACAAACTTCAAATCATCATGCAACAGCGGTGAAAAAAACGGAGGGAATATGCTCGTGAAACGCACTGGTATACACACGCACACGCACGCACGCAAGCACGCACACACACACACACACACACACACACCACACACACACACACACACGAAAAACCCAAAATTTCCGAGTTGAAAAACAGGCTGGGAGATTTCTTCCCGCAAGAAAATGTTTTTTTTTTGTTCACGAGTTTAGTCGTCGCACCATAATAGTTACATCGCTTACAGCGATAGTCAACAAAATTTGAGGATGTCTCATGAATTAGGCTACAATACAAGGAATTGATCGTTGTAAAATAGTTTTACTGTTCCCACAAAAAGTCCCACGGAATAAAGTAGTGATTTTTAACAAAACCAGCAAAATGGAAAAACGTAAAAAATAGCGTAAGGCGATGTCTCGAGAATTATTATGAGTTTTTGATAACGGCTCAGCAGTGGTTACCACTAATTGGGGGCATCTCGGTTTTTGATTTTGAGGCCAGAGATCACTGAAGGCGGCGCCTCTTTCATCCGGTTTACAACGGGATCTATCTACCCGATTCGCATGCGGTACATGTGTAAAACATAGTGCAAATTACCGGTTTGCCAGAATCCTCATGTCCATGGATCCTAAAGCTCCGACTGCGCTTGTCGTCGCGTTGTTTGGAAGTGAGACAGACGGCTTATCTGCTATCATTGTGTGCTCCCCTGTTTCATTTCAAATATTTTCTGGCAACAGGCCCCATTCGCTCTCGTGAGACTAACCACCGAACCCAACTAAGCGGTCGATTGTTTGTCACATCAAAACGATATGCGATTCACAACTGGTGCAGTGCAAATTAAATTGGCACAATTGTCGAACGACCTCGGGATTGATAACCGTTGAGAACCAAAATTTCAGTTCTGGCTTGCGAAGTATATTAAAAACGGTGCAGAATGTATGTTGAGAACGCACTTCTGGTTTTGGGGTGGGTATCTGCTCTAATTGCCTAACCGTAACTGGATGTGGGTTCGTGCTTCGGAATTGAAATATCAACTAATTTGACGTTGAAATAAGCCACACAGAGCGTCCCAATCGGCCGGTCGACACTTATCTTCTCCCGTTACATGACGGGCTATTTGCGAACACTCACTTTGGACAAACAAGGAACCAACTGACACACAACCAATCACCAGTCCGACTACATGGAACCCAGCAAGTTTGTAACAAGGATCCACAAACCCACGTGGGAAACCCATCGTTCGTCGCAACTTTTGTTCTCCCGTTCATCAATTCACATTTT
Source organism: Fasciola hepatica (assembly GCA_948099385.1). Classification (NCBI taxonomy): domain Eukaryota; kingdom Metazoa; phylum Platyhelminthes; class Trematoda; order Plagiorchiida; family Fasciolidae; genus Fasciola; species Fasciola hepatica. Next base: position 247,017 of record CANUEZ040000169.1, read on the forward strand.
GACTAGCGTCACTCGTGGTTAGTTCGTTCAAACTGGAGGGCCGAAAGTTTGTGTGACACGCATAAATGTGAATCAGGTTATTTTAACTAAGTTTGGCTCGGAAAGCCATTAAAAGGCAACTTCGGTTTCAGTTTAATCAACATCTAATGGCGCGTCCAAGCTCTCCTGTTTTGATTGTAACAAACTTAATTAAAGAGATGGGGTAAATTGGTCTGTCAAAAGTAAGTTCGAATGCAACAATCATCGCTGTTTTCTTTCAGTAAAGTTTAGTCGAGAGAGAAGCATGTTAAACCGAAACAAATTTTGGATAAAATATCACATCGTCAAGTATTTCCAACAGCAGAATAGGTTGTAACGAACGTGCTTACGCATTCGATGTCATCAAATCTATCGAACAGGGTCGTCATGCTGTTTGTTGATAGTACGAAGTGCTCACTTTTTGCCAACCACCGAATGTTGTCTCCGTCATATCAAAAAGCACATGCCCAGAAGATAAAACAAACCAAAAATATCTGAAGGCAACACGTGCCTCCACAGACGCGGATCTAGGGAGATTGAACAGTGGATACGTGTTTGACTCATATTCGCTATCTAATACGGCCAACCGAAACTAAGCAATGCTGCATCTATTATTTCCCTGTGATCCAGCAACGCACCAAAACACATATTCGTTGACGTGAATCGGGCTGACGGGAGACAGCTCAAACAGTCTAGTAGTTAACGAGTGACACTGACAAACCTGCGCTGTGGGTTCGAATCTCAGTGATGGGGACTAGATGGATATGCACTGCTGCGGTTGATGATGCCTAACAGGACAGATGAAACAGATGTGCAGTGCTTTCAAGATTATCATTTGGAAGTTAAGCGTTGATAATTCATGAGGAATAACTGCACCGAAGACATCGGTGCTGCAACACAGATGGTAATTGTATCCTCTCCTACCCACAACAGTTAGGTGTTTTAAATCACATAAATAGGACGGACCTGTCCGTTTTGGAGTTTTTCGACCGTAACGGATTACGATTGCAACAGATGCCTTAGCTACCATAGAAATCGTGCTCTTTGAATAACTAGACAACGACTATGAGATGCCTGGTCACGCATTCCATGCACTTTATCAATCACCCAGCTGGGTAAGGATTCGATTTGATGCTGTTAGATAGGTTCGAACATACACGCACTTACAGTTTAGCAAACTAGTTTTCTTCTTCATCGAATCACGATAATATCACCTGAATTTCATAAAGCGTTGGCAATCCACAATACAAGCCAAGCATTCCTCCTCCCTCGTTAGAAGAAGCAGCATTTTTTCACTTATTTCGCGTAAAAAAATCATCATCGCGGTTCTCTTAATCAGATCGAGTGATTTCAAAGCCCGGTGCAAGTTGTGTGAAGTTTACAGGGTCGAAAAATCAGTTCTATTTGTAATTAGCTCTTGTGTAAGGACGCCTGACCGTTATTAACGCAAAAAATTTAAATATGACGAGAAATTCATGCTTTCGTTTGCAAATCTGAAGGGCACTTGCATGCGGCAAGGAGTTCTTCCAGGACTGCTCTCCTGTACCATGATTTCTAATACCGAAATGGATTGGAATGCCACGGTTATCACCGTCGAGAATTCTGTTCTGTTCCGTTATTTCAGCCAATATAACCTCGCATTTCAGTGCTCTGCTTCTTGTTGCTATCGCGAAGTAGTGCCGAATCGGAACTGAAATAGATCGACTAATAAAGAAAACAAACAAACCAAAATGGGTCTGAAAGTAACTACACTGCTGGCTGCAGTGCCTGATCTTGGCACCTAATGTCTCCAACCATCCGGCAAGTGGATTTCGGGGGCCCAACTCGAAAGACTAACGCGTCTCGCCTGATCAAGCCCATTGGTTAAGATTTTCACACATTGTCGCCAATTTTCAGCTGACCATCTCGACTCATTCTTCAAAACGTACTTTGGCGGAGTCTATATGTGCGTATGAATAACACATGTACCCAATAACATAACCTGTTCCTACTCAGCATTTGTTTTAGAAAGTGGTTTTTGGTTCCTAACACTGTCCCTAGCCTCAGAATTACTGATGCGGTGTTCCATCACACTCAACCAATGTTGCTTAGAAATTGATACTCAACCACCGAAAGCTTGCGAGGGTGTCTTCTATCCTTAACGGCCACGTGTCTGAGTCGGATGATTGAGATTAACTCGAGACTGAAAAGACCAGTGGACATCACGTCGATGCCACAGTGCCTCAGACTGGTGTGCGGGAGTCGAAAGAAACCACCCAAGAAGTAAGTTACTAGTCGGTTTTGAGTATGCCAGGCCGGGTCGAATAATCAATAATCAATAAGCCACCACACTACATGAGGCTTAACCCTTTTAGCCAATCGAACACTTGTCAGCAGTCTAACATAACTTGGGGTCAAAGATCAATAAATCAGACCGACCGGCGTCTGATAAACTTAATCAGTCCGACAAGGCAGAAACCTGACTGGACGCGTGGGGATATAAGGTGCAAGTGGATGCCAAGTGCGCAGGTCGTTTATAGAAATAACAGAGTAGAACTCGAGGGTCACAACACTGGTAAAAACCCAATAGGCCTTCTGTACACGCGATGATACTTCGTTCGATATCAGACCATCAAATGAGAAACAACCGGCGCGGGGGTATAGAACTGGTCTACTTCGGCTTGGGTTTCTCTTGCCAGGATAAGGTTTGGTGTAGAGTTAACCCAGTCCTGCAGTAGCAGTTTACACTTTGAAGGTGCAAAACGTGATTGTTCTAATATTTGAATCATCCATTACAACCATCCATTACAACCATCTCAGAATGTATCAACACAACAAAAACAATTCGATATTCTAGGTCACTTGGGATTACCGAGAATTCTTCCAAGACAGGAAAAAGTAAATGCTTGGATCTGAAGATGCGACGATTAATCAACAAAGTCTTATTTGAAGGAATCGGCTGATCCCGAAATACCTATGAATCTCCGCCACAAAAATTCGGATCAAAGTCAACGGGAGACTCAGTTGGTTTAGCCTGTTTAGTGGCCGCAGTGCCCAGATGCGTTTTTGTCCGGAAAACTCATGAATTGACGAAGGAACACCGGGCCTAATTACGTCGTAGATTCTACGCAGTTTGTCACCTAAAACTCTACGAACTGGATTCCCTGGATCAGCCTGAGGTGTCTGATCATTTAGGCAAAAACAACTGTTTTGTAACTCAAATATAATTCATCAAGCTACGGCACTAAAGTGACTGATAATTAGTACTCTAACAAAGTGTCACCGTATTTTAGGTAGGCATACTCAAAAAACGTCTTACAATTGTCTTCTCAGTGTAATATTCACCCAAAGAATCACACCGAATTGAGTATAGTATCTATCTACACAGACACGTGGGCGCATTTCATCATCTAGGAATGCGGACGATTTCGCTTCTGAAATTCAGGAGTGAAAAGCATCAAAACGTCGACGTATATCGGACGTGGTGATAAGCCGAACTAATGCACCCAAAGTGAATGGTGTTAAAGAGGAGAATCTAACCCGAGAAACCCGGCAAAGATCATCTCATCTGACGAGCTCCCGCCCCTGGGAAACGATTTAAAGATGTCCAAGGTCAATCGTACCACCTGATGGGACGGATGTTGGAAAAATGGGACGAATTTCATCACAAATTCCTCTAAGTTAGACTATCTGTCACATCATTTGTATAAAATAGCGACAAAATTGAGGGATTAGTTGAAGGCATAACTTTATTTCAACCACATAAAAGAGACTCGGTTCTAAATTATGGCAACACAGCAAGGAAGTTTCGTTCTAGGGAAAGCTTCACAGAATCATTAAAATAATTTTCACGCGGATATCTCTTTCTCTGCAGTTTTCTCAGTTCAAATAGTTCAAGAAACTGACGAGTGTACGATGACAAATTATCGGTTTGTTGGACTAAGCAATCCCGTCTTTTTTCTGATACAATCATCAGTGAGTGTTGCTCATTGGAACTAACTGAAACGCTCAGAAAAAAAAAACCGAACAGACACACTGTAACCAATCAACTTGGGCCAGTATTCACTACGTATGTGCTTACGTGATAGGAGAGGAGGGGTGGGGGGGGGGTGATGCATCAGGGAAACTATGTACCTCGTTGTTGTAAAACAAAAGAAAACAGTATCTGCTGGGAACGATTTCGGATGAATTGTCATCGGGTATACAGAAGACGCGGTTGGCTTTTGCTAACCTCTGCCATCTGTGGCGCCGGTGTGAAACCCGATTGTCTGTCAAGGTTGGAGTGTACACTGTGGCGGTTCGATCTTTTCTTCTATACGGTTCAGAAACATGGTTATTAGGGGTAGAAGATAGACTAAGACTGTCTGTGTTCGAATATCGATGTCTCGGTGGCATTGGCCGGACATGATGGGAACACCAATATCAACAATGCTGAGGTTAGACGTAGAGATCAAGTAGTGAACCTAAACAGGTTGAGGTGGCTGTGACATGTGCTACACACGCCCACCGGTAGACTTCTTGGGCGTACGCTGTTCTCTGAGGGAGGTGGTGGTTGGAAGATAGGTCGACGTGGTATCTTCAAATAAGTGTCTAAGCAGCTAACCCGAATCAATCGTGATTTCCTGGTTGGACGAGGACACAACAAGTTGAACTTTGTTGACAGGGCTAGTGGTTAGCGCATCTTTGCATCTGACAAAAAACCGCAAGTATAGATTCACGCATACAGGCAAATTCTATCGTTACTTTCTTTCTGATAAATACAATTGTTCAGTCTCTGCGCTGAGAAAAAACGGCATTTTATTCTACGCTTTTGCATGTGTCCAGTGGGAAGATGCAATCCATAGACACAAGGGTCCGCGTCAGGATCAAGGAGGACCAACATAGGTGACCATGAGACTGTGATTGGAGAACAACCACAAAAGGTCACGACTGGTGAGGTGTGGTAACGAACCGGATGACAAACGACTTCCAACTATCACCAACGCGACACCGGCGTTTTTTCAAAGTTCGTACCCCAGGGATGACGGAGGCTTGTACCACTGGACGACTGGCGATAAGAAATTTTTATGAAATGTCTGCGCATGAATGCAGTAGAAGGGGTATACCCCATAGCCTCGAAGGCCAACTGCACGATAACTGGCAGCCAGACCCTTAGAATTGGGGGTGGTAGAGATCCACTGAAGGTCCCAATAGGTCAGATGTGGTAACCAGCCGGACGACAATGGATTACCGTCTTCCACCGAAGTAACCAGCGCGGGTGGGACTCAAATCTCTGACCTCCGAAGTGGCAAGCAAACGCTCCAAACCACTCGAGCACCACCGGTTAAAAAATCAGCGGACCTGACCGGGATAAATGATTTCTAATATGTAACTGAGCGAAACAACAGGATGAATAACGATCTTTTTGGAGAGCAGTTAGCGGTAATTTTCTGACGCACAAATTACGACCATTTAGATACGTAAGTGTCGAAAATATTCAATCAGCTCTCGTGAAAGCCGAATCCAGAAAGCTTTCTAGATCAAATTGCAATGTTATTGGTTCGTGTTGAAGTACATCGAGAAAATTATTATAGCTGCAAAAATGAAAAGTCAAACACTGGTCATAATTTTGAAACACCTTGAACGATCTAACGAATGGAGTAAAAACAGTTTCCTTATTCAAGTAAAACACAAAAGATCGTATGTCAGATCGGAACTCACGACAAAGATCATTGTACGCACGGTCCGATGTGAATGATGCGGCCGTGTGCACTTGGTTTTCTGCATTCAAAATTGACTCCGCAATTGGATTGATTGACTCCTTAGTCAGAGGGGTCTGAAAGCCTGATGGAATGTGTAGCGGAAGTGAATGCTGGACAGCAAACTCCGACTGAACAGTATTGTGTTGCTCATGTAGACCATAAACCCCATTGGTTTCAAGGATTTCTCGAAACACAGCAGCCGCCCGGGCAACCAAATCTGATTCAGTGGGTAGTAAGTCAGTTCTTATATGTAGCGGTTCTCGAAGAGATGAATGTTCATCTGTGTCTTGAAGTGGCCTTGGATGGCTTGGTAAAGAATGTTCATTGAAGGTCAATGAAGGAGTGAAGGTTTCCGAACCGCGATTCAATTGATCTGACTGTCTTGACGGGAACCGATCATCTTCGTTAGGACAGTCTTTAGTTTTAGAAGTAGGGTAGCTGGATGTTGAATTTGCAGAACTGGCTGAAGTAGGCGTTGCATCTTCACCACCTATACAGTCCTCAATCGGCACAGAAGATCGATGTAATCTGAATACAATGAGTGAGGAGTTTTTCTTACATTAAAAGATGTGATCTCAAACGCTGGTAATCTGATGTACAGCATGAACAAAAAATATTTTGAAGAAAAATTGATACGATGGTCAACCTATCAGGAAAGGGGCATAGTTCCATTATTTTAATCAACAACCTCGTAAATTAGTGTTCTGGTTTTGATCACTATTGCACGGCATCATCGAATCAAATAACATTGTACACGCACTTAGGGGGTACGGTAGTTTCCCTATTACTTATCTAAAAATTTTGCACAATCCAGTTTCTTTGCCATCACAACTCATACAGCACTAGGAACAACGCACTTCCTTACTACCCACCGTCCCAGTATTTTCTGTATTATATTATCTACCTTTTTGACGATGTGAATTTGGTTATGTGAAGGCTGAATAATCACTCATCGGCGTGCATAAAGCACCTATCCCACTTGACTTGAATGAATTTTAGTATTGTACTTGTTTTGCATTTGTATGACAGACTTTTGAAAGCAATATGCTTACATTTAAGTCAAAATGTCTTGAAAAAATGGGGAGTAGAAATAAACAACATGTACAACAATGGGCCTTAAAGGTATATAAGGATGAAAAAGGAAAAGAAAATATCAACCAAATCTAGAAAGCAACTCCGTTTTAACTCTTTTTTTGTTGGTCAGTACACGCGCCGGATAGAGCAAAAGCGAGTTTTTGTACAGGTTAGAATACAAAACGTGAAGCTTACGCAGACGAAGAAATAGTTCAAATGCAATTATGCCGCTGACCGCGGCACCCAGCCATATCGCCAATGTCTATAACCATCCTGCAGGCAGATTTAACGAGATTCAATTCGGAAAACGAACACATATTGATAGACCAAACCTGCCGATTAAGGCCTTCGTACCTTCTCACCATATAACAGATTGACTGCGCCGGACCATCCTTTAAACAGTGCTCGCCTCGGAGGAAGCCTATCTGTCGGCATGAGTAGTATATGTACCAACCACCGCAACTTACTTAAACTGGACCTGTTCTCAGGTGCTCCTTCCAGAATCTGATCTCTGATTTTCAACAAGCTGCGCTTGATCTCCGCATTGCTGGTAAGGCTATCCCGCGGAATTCGAGCAATGCTGCGAAAACACCTCTAAGCTCAAACACGGGTAATCCGCTTGTTTCCAACACTTGACAACCACAGTTCTGAGCCGTATGCGAAAACCGATAAAGCTGTCGCCATATAAACTGAACTCATGATTTTTAAATTGGTGTCACATGGACTCCACAACTTGATCAGCTTGATCAGAGTCAGTCGCGCCTCCCGAATTCACGAGGACATTTCATTCGATATCTGATCGTTAGTTGATATTTGGCTGTAAAATTGGTGAAACTTGTCTGTTTCGATTACTACTTCCTCTGTTCCGATAGGCTACGGGGTAAAATTATCCCAACCCTGGTGTAACGCTGTACACTTAGACGGTGCAACGCGTATCCCAAACATAGCTAAACTATTGTTTAGAACATTCAGATAAGCTTGCAACTAACGTGAATCTCCGCTTATAGGAATAACGTCAGCCACGTGCTTCAAGTCGGATAGGTCCGGTTCTAAACATAACGCGCGCATCTGCTCTCACACGAGGATAGTGCTATTTCTAGAATCACTTCACTTACAAAGTTGAAAAAGGAGAACGATGGCGAATATAGTCGGCGAACGCTACTGCCTGCAATCAGCACCGGTAAAGGATTGCCGCGCGCACTAACTCGACTTTGGCTGTTCATACATGAAGATTGTACTCCTAGATGGCGCCTTTACCTAGAGAAATATGCTGCCGATTTGCTCAAAAGATGCTTATAAACCAATGCAATGATCACACTAGACTCATGAAAGGAGTGCTTATATTATAAAATCTGGCCAAAAATGTGGTCCATACAACCACAACCGATTCCAAAACCGGTTTTATTCTAACGTGTACATTTTTCCACGAGCGCAGAATAACCAGCGGGGAAATAATGCCAATGAGCGGTTGGAAGGTAATAAAATCTAACAAATTCCGACTGCACTGGTGTTATTAGGATAGTATAATTCAGTTCAAGATTAATGGTTATCGAGTGGTATACGCCTTTAGCATTCAAGCTTGGGATATGTGATTCAAACTCCGTTATTGCCGGTCCCCTTGGCGGTAGACAACAACCCGTTTTCACCCGGATCTTGGCTACGTGTGACCTATTCGGGACTTTGTGGTTCTCTATCTCAATTCTCAGGGCCGCAGTAACCGGTTGTGCTTTATACCTCATTGGTATTTTGAGTTTGCGGAAAATATCCCCTCTCGACTGCATTTACGCATTCGAACAGCATTAAACCTTCAGGACCGAAACATTGGCAATGTCAGGCATATTGGTGTTACACAAATCTTCGGGACTTAGGTTAACAAAGCCGATGAGAAACACACAGTGCCAACCGGGGCAAACCGAAAGGCAATCTATATTAATTGTCGTCGTGATTGTTCCACAACCACAAAATTAAGTGCACATAACACGTTGAGCATAAAGTACACGTCGTAAAAAATTTGTCCATTTTATGTCAGAAGTTTCCTAATGTCGAGAAAGTTTCGGATCAGAACCAAATTCACAGAGCCCATTTTCCGTAACCTGAACTATAATGTATTGAGCATCCGCTTGAACAGCTCAACTTTGTTTACACAATTAATTATTATTCGCTAACTAGTATCGAATAAGGCGTGGATTCGTGGATTTAGTCCGGTTCAGTTTTTCAACCGTTAACCTCGGATTTCTGTGCTCATGTAGTAGTTAAGACCTTTCAACACCGTCTAATATAGAACAACACGAACAGATGATGCAAAGAAAAGAAATTATCAGGAAAAATCATATAGACGAATAAATACTTGGAATGCAAGCATGTCACTGACCGCTAAACACAACCACGTCACGTACCTCATACAAGCATCCGGTGGGCGGATCTCGTGGGTTCCAACCCGGAAGCCTAGCAATCCGACACGGCCAATTTCGCCGGTTAATGCTTTTTAACCCCATTGCCGTATCACGGACAGACCTCCTCCACCCACTACCGACCTCAGAGGTCAACGCACACTGAGGGATTCTATCTGTAGACATGCCTACGATACGCTTCAATCATCTTAACCTTATCAGATTGAGTTCTCCTTTCAGAGATTGACCTATGATTTCCAACGGCCTACACCTGACCTAAGTATTGCTGATATGCTGTTCCAGACAGCATTTCACTGTCGTCCGGATCGTAACCACACCTGACCTATTGGGGCCTTATGTGGTCCTCCACTCCAAGTCTCAGGGTCTGGTTACCGGTTCTACCTCATAGTGCAGTGGACCTTCGTGGCTATGGGGTGTATATCCTTGTCACTGTACTCATGCACAAGCATGTAATAAAAAAACCATATTCGAAAAATACTACGAAGTCATCGATGCTTAAACACGTAAAGTCTTCGAGTATCTGCCACGCATAACGGCGATGTTTCTGAGCCATACTGGAGGACTGAACTACCTCAGTATACACTTAACCTTCAACAGACAATCCAATGCCGACGGCAGAACAGGTGCTTCAAACTGAAAAAAGCCAAACGAGCCTTCTGTATCCATCATCGTCATTGTACAGCGATAAACAGCATGTCAAGCCCCACTGATCACTGCCTTTCTCACCGTATTGCACGTAGTAACAGAAAGAATGAATATACAAGATGGACACGGAGTGGACCTACACGGGAGGGAAAAGGAAAGAACGCCCTAGTAGCCAACACACAGAATACATAGCCTAACTGTACAAACGCACATCGATCAATCATTCTGATTTGACAGAAAGTGACAACACGATCGTCACTGTTTACGGTTCGCAGCCATATCCTTTAGTGTCTCCAGCCAACTTGACGGAACATTGGGAACCCAACCACGAAGGCGTGAGGCGCCCACTTTTCCTAAGTTCGCTGCACATTTTCTCATTCCTCGGTGCCAAGTCATCTGTTGAACTCCATGGGACTTCTTCCACTCCTTAAGAGGAACGGAAAACAGAGAACGGTACATTAGGCGTGTGTTCGCCATTCGTGCCCTAACCGACAAAGTCTACTAAGGTGGATACGCTGTGATAGAGTATTCTCTGAACTAGTACGCAATACTCGATTTCTGACCTCAGCATTGCTCACTCGGTGACTCCATCCAGTGTTGATGGTACTACGCAAGCGTCGATGGCGAAAACCTCAAGACGACGAATATCTTCCACACGCAAACCCCACATCTCGCGACTAAACAACAAAACTGAACGCACCGTAGCACAGTATACATGACCTTTCAAACTCAGTGAAATATTAGGTCGGCATCACAAGTACCACAGTTCAGCGTACGCCGCTTGAGCCTTGGATATACACGTGCTCTCCTCGACTACCGAGTTCCCATCCGTCGTCCCGCTGCTGCCGAAGTAAGTGAAGCAGTCGACAACTGTCAATACCTTTCCATCGAGCATCAAGCTACGAACCGTTGATGTACGGTCTTCTAACATCAATTTACACTCTGAAAATGCAAAGCGCATGCCGAATGAGGCTACAGCTCTCGCGAGTCTATCTAGTGTACGTTGCGCATGCTCCATACGTTCGAACAAGCAAACAAGGTCGTCCGCTTAATCTGGGTCATAAAGCTTTACAATATTTCCTAGTTTGACGCCCACATCCTGAAAGTTTCGCAAGACATTCTCCATTATATCGTCCATGACGAAGTTGAACAGGAATGGAGAAATGGGGCATTCTTGTCGAAAACCACTGGTCGTTTCGAATGGACTGGATAATTCATCATAAACCCTTACGCGGTCAGAGGTAGGAGAGTACAAGCAGCTTAGCAGATTCACGAACTTCTGGGGCATACCATTTCAACGAAGGGCATTTAATAGCGCTGTCCAGTCAACTGAATCGAAGTCACCTTTCACGTCTAGGAAAACTATTATTGTTGGTCGACGGTGTGTGCGACGCACCTCAAGTTATTGACGAAGAGTAAAAATATGGTCAATACATCCTCGACCTGGGCGGAACCCGGCTTGTTGTTCGCGAGCGTTCCTCTCGCGAGCCGGTGTCAGACGGCGCAGAAAAATCTAGGCTAATACTTTGGCCGCTATGGAAATTAAGCTAACCCCACGATGGTTACTACAGTTATTGAGTATTCCCTTCTTGAAGGCGAGTACAATCAATGACTCACCCCATCATGAAGGAATACGTTCCGAAGGTCACGGATCAAGGTGGTAAGTGATTTTATCAACGCTCCACCACCCAGTTTGAAAATAACTGGAGGCAGTCCATCGAGAACGGCCGCTTTTCCTTCGTTTTAGTAACCGAATGCGTGACTCTACCTCCATTTCCGATAGGCGCTCAAGTAATACTCCTCAAGAAATCGCAGTTGTTGGGACAAGAATAACTACATTAGCGCGATGCCACCTAAATTGCTCCTTGAAGTATTCGACCCAACGGTTGAGTCTTTGCTCTCTGCCATGATTAGGCTCTCCACTTCTACCGCACATCGTTTCACTGATAGGCGTTCGCCGTCTACCGGTGTCAGGAATAAGTTTGAACAGTCTCTGACTGTTACCTGAAGCAGCTGTCATTTCCATTTCTTCGGCTACTTTGGCCCACCAATTTTCGCGATCATTCTTAAGGCTTTTCGTAAGTTGCTTCTGCAGATGTCTTCGTATCTTATTCATCTCCTTACTGTTCGAGAGCTGGTGCTTCTGCCCCATTAGACTCACCGACTATTGAGAAACCCAGAGTCTTTGGTGGACATCAGATCTAGGACCACAGGCGAAACTTGCTGCCACGTGCATTGCCTGCTGGATATGGTCCCGATGTTCATCTACATTACTGTTCGTCATAGATCCTAGCGCACGTGCTAATTTCTGTTCATAACTGGTACGAAATTCTGGATCAAACAACGATTGTACGGCTAACCGGGTTTGTGGTTTGCGTCGATGACCATTGAGCTGGAGAGATGATCGCATTAAAACTAATGCATGCTCCGACTCTACGTACGTAGACCAGTAGAATCTACAGTTCTGAACAGAAATGCACCACCGGTAGCTTACTGCGATATGATTGATCTTGCTCAGAGTATCTGTGGAGTTAGAGCGCAATGTCACCGTGCGACGCGAGCTGTGTCGGAAATTAGTACTAGATAGGAATAACCGATTGCTTGCACAAAACTGGAGAAGCCTATCCCCGTTTTCTGTGCGCTGAGTGGGCAAGGCAAAACGCCCACCTAAACAAGCTTTCGATGCACTAAGTTTGCCAACTTGAGCAATAAAACCATCTGCTAGCACTGCAATGTCAGCCTTTGCTCCTGCGAACGAGAGTGGTGAGTTCATCATAGAACTGTAGTCTGCTGGGATGTATGCCGAGATCATAAACAAACTGATTTTAACATAAATATCCTTTCGAACACTAACTGACCACTCGATTCAACACAAAAGACTATCAGATTACTAGTCTAAAAGAGCAGGCTCAGCCTTTTCAGTCAAGACTATCCTTACACCCCATTGACTACCAGCTCTAGCTATTTCGTCTCCTGAAATGCGCAGAAATTACCTTGATTAGATACCAGGAGCAATCAACTGAACAACAATTCTCGAATCCTGGATACGCGTTTCACTGATGCAACAGACAATAGTCGCCAGCAGATCTATTGTGAGGGCTAGGCACGCCTGCTGACCAGCCTGTATGAGTATACGCACGTAAAAGGAGCCAAGATTGGGGGTGATGAAGCTTGGGAAAATGTGAGTTATCAAACATAGGATTATTCCCAACACTATTTGACAACGAATCGTTGCGAGTATCGGCCGTGTTATCGGTGAGAGCATTATGGGTGGATAGATGGGGCAAAAAGAGAAGGTTGGGGACAGAAGACGAAGGTTGAATAAGAGGGAACCCACTTATCACCACCCACCCCGCTCGATGCAATGGGCAGTGCAATCCTGATTATCCTGAACGACGACCGATGCAGTATGGAATTCTTTCTATTCGTGCAGTTCATGGGAGATGTTGGACGGGTACTGCTAGGGTGATCAGCCGAAAAGCAAGAGAACGATTAGGGTTCTCAACCAAAGCCTTTATTTCTAACGAAAACCTGTCCGCAAGGAAGTAGGGTGGCTGAGCTGAAGCCTATCTGCGTGGATTAATTATTCCTCCACTGATTTCACCGACTGAGATGCCAGTTCAGACCGACCCTGAACCTGGAGGACCAGGAGAGTGGACTTCGTCTGGCCTTCACCCATGGACGTCAGGTATGATTGCATCTGCGCCTTATGGAAGCCATCCCGTATAGCTCTTTGGGTCATAAAAGTGTGCAAGCCATCACACCACGTCAAGATGTAGTCCCGTCGTGATGGCGTGATGACATTTGTGGATTAATGGACAGCGTTGTACCTTACATTAGTCCTGCTATTTCGGAAGTTGCAATATACAAGATTAAAAGTCAGTGAAACCATCCATGGAATTCAAACCAGTTAAATTAAACTCAGTTCAAACAACCACTGCCCATGCATTTAGTGCGGCAACTTTGGTTGCTCTCTCTCAGCGGAAACCTAAATGAGAGATAATGGAAAAAGAGTAAGAAAAGAACAACGATTAGTAACAGGTTAACATGGAACGTTGGATACATGAGCGCCACTGATCGCAAAGCCAAGCCAGGTCCTCCAACGCAATTAACCACTGAATGGACCCCACCCGAGAAGCCCAACACATAGGACCAAGTCAACTCATCCGGCTCTTTATAAATCCCTTCCATGTTATGGATGGAGGCATTCCAAAGGGTCCATCAGCCTAATGTCGTTTAAGGTAGCTTATCTAATGGAGAACCTCCGCTTCCGACAGAGGATTGGTAGCTGCATCCAGAACTCCAACCGTCGTGCTATCCAGTACAACTGGTGTGGAAAAAATCCAGCTTAACTGTTTCTCGAAATGCTGCGCTCAGCGAATTAGACGACACTCCTGAGTCTGAATTAGCTAACCGTTCGCTTCTTTGATCAGTTCACCAGCGCCTGGCTCTCGCGGTCCGGTAATCCTAACTACATGGGAAAGTCACGGCTTTGCTCGCTCATGACAGCCTTTTCCATCTCCTCACACTTTTAAATCTATCAGTGCTCACAGTCTTGTTCCTGGCTCAGAATCAATTGGTGTTTGAGCATTTCCGTGTCTCCCCAAATCTCGCATCATGAGGAATTGTTTTGCCCCCAATAGTGCAAATTAGAATGCAAACATAGATCTGTGTGTGTCTCCTTTGGACCTTGAGCAGCATTACCAGGCTCAAATGGGACCTGACTGATTTCTACCCACCGCTCATCTGGATTCTGGATACTGGCACTGGTTCGGGCACCGACGAAACGTATGCCGAAACGCGCACAGATATGAGCGTGACCAGTGTCTACAGAAGAGGACCAGAATGACAGAGTATTGAACTGATCCGAGTCAGCGGTAAGCGATACTAACGTGGTCGCTCTGAGTTCAGCGCTATGAAGGTGGAGGAGGACGCCAGGTTAGCCAGTGCGGTATTTCGTGCGAGAAATTTGTAATCGCTTGGAATAGACTATGACCGGAAGACAATGGGATGAGTCGGTCATCGTTATAGACTCGACCGGCTAGAATGCCCAGTCGGCCTCCTGTAGGCCACTTCGTCTCGATTAGGCTTCCAACTTGTGTTGAAATTGTCAGAGACAACCCTCATGTTTTCAGAACGCACACGGCAGAACAGCGGGAACGAATCACTTTAGAATTCCTTTTTGGCCTCAGGAGGGTTAGACAGTTGAGGCACACACAGTTACGAAGAACTAGCATCGAGGTTTTTGTCTGTTGCTGTTGATATACACAGGGCTAATCAACCGAACCGGTCATAGACGACTGCAAACTGAGAGCCAGTCAATCAGCGAACGTTCAGCTTTCATGGTCAAAGCCATGCCAATGCCAGTCAGACCATCAGCGCTCAACACGCAAAGAGTGAAACGAGACGCCGAGCTTCTATCTCGGGAGCGAAGTGTCGTTTCTGAAGTTAGGTCTTGTATGCATATTTCAGAGACACAACACGACTATTTCAGAGGTTTCAAGAGCCACAGTTAGGGCAGCCTGTTTCCCCGTCTGGAAAAGTATGCGGACATTGAAAGCAGCTACGTGAAATGAATGCTTAGGTCCGAAAATCGATTATCTATTTTTCTGTATCTCCAAGTTGCTAGTCTTACCGAGAGTTGAACGTTCTTGGTGACGACTCACTGTGGCTTTCGTAACTATTTAGAATTCGAATGTGCAGGATGAAGAGCACTTATATAAGAAATGTTTACCGAGTGCTCGCTGGCGATTTATGGGTAGATCATACTTCGTGGCTGCTCACATCGCAGAATGGGTTCTTCTTTGGAAACCCTTACCGGAGCCTCTGACTCAAGTCTGACCCACGAAGCAGTGGGGATTTGACCGGGCATAGGAACCTGACCAAGGCACCCTTGAAGGAACTCCTTTTGGTGATATTATTGATCATATCATATCTTGTCTTCGCTGATGCCTCATTAATAATCTGCTTTTCAGATTCAGTACGTAGTTCCATTCACCCAATGGAGCAAGTGGAACGTGTATGGGCAGCATTTTTTGGGTTGGGGGCTGCCCAGCTTAGATGGGCGATTGCTGCCCAGTGAGGTGCTATCACTTCTCCCATCGTCAAGAGGAACCCCAAGTACTTCGCTTTTACGCCCATCTAGAGGAGGTCATTGACCGGTGAACTGCTTCTCTCTGTGGTTATCCCCTCTATGCACGTTGTCACTAGAACCAGATGTTGCCCAAAACCTGTTTCAGAAAGACTGGACCTCGCTGGGGCTGGACCTATTAACTGAGCAGGCTTGATTGAATCCCCAGCTTGAGAAGGCTATCCCCCATCATCACACCACGCCAAGATGCAGTCTCATCACGGCTCATGCTTGAGTACTGAATTTATCCTACTAACTAAATATTAGGGTTACACAGTGCTTGAAGTCCCTGAATCGGAAACAACCTCGAAACTGATTGCATCTGTCTATCTTTAAATATTGATACAATGAACTTCATTCAAATTTTCTGACATGGATTCACAAAACATCAAATAACAATGATCTAACCGAAAACAATTTTATGGTTATTTTCCCGAGAAGTCATTAACGATAATCCTTCAATAAACGACAGCGAACTAAGTAACAGTAAAATGAGAAAATTAAACGAAAAATCGTGTGGATATTTCTTTTCTGCTTTACCTCACGTGTCTGCTTCTGGAACAAGTGAGTTTAAAAGGTTAGGATATGAAAATGCACAACTTCTCGCCAAAATCCTTGACGCTTAGTGGATATTATTATCAAGGAAGAAAGAATATCCCCGGAGAGCCTAACTTTGGCTATATTAGAAATGATGGACGCAGATGTATTATCTTGTAAGGTATTTCGGGAACAGTTATGATTAACAAATGCAGATTTCATATGGATTAACTTACGGTGAACTAGACTTAGGTGTGGTATCTTGGGCAACCAAAACAGAAAATTCGGAAGCACTGAAAGGAGCATTACTTCCTGCCACATCTGAATTCAGCACCACTTCGATTTGAAGGACAACTTTTGTGCTAGGAAATCGAATTTGTGACCTCCAGAAATGGAAAAATGTATTCATCAAACTCACCGGTCCTTTAGGAGGGCAGAAACCTTCTTATCCAAAAAAAATTCTCCGTCGATAAAAATGCCATTTTTACTAAAACACTTGAGAAACAACTGATTTCCATTTCGATGAATTTCAAGGTGCTTTCTGGATACACATTCGGACTCATCCAAGGATAAATCGACCGGTGTGCGGCCTTTTCTGCCGATCGTAATTATTTTCTTCGAAGTGTAGAAGGTTGTTTTATTCCCGCTTATTTTTGTGCAGAGATTTTCGCACATTCCGTAAAAGTATATCTGGCAACTTAAACAGAAGGTTGATCTCAAAAAATACTCGGAAATGAGGTGTTGAGTCACCAACAAACTATTTAACTAATCACAGTTCATGTGGGCTGGGTAGACATTCAAAGGGAAAAACGTAAACACATTGCAATATATGTGCAGATAAAATCAGTCTTCAGGAGTCAGCTAAAGATGAGCATTCATCACATAGTCCTGAGGTGACACAACCCATCGGATACTAGCCTGATTTGGAACTCTGAAGCATGCAATACCTATTAAAGCGATACATTGTGTTCAAATGCCCGTGAGGGTAGTGAACAGGCGTGTACTGCATAAAATTACAGCAAGAATAAACAACACATAGAATAAAGTCAGAATAGGATTATCCACTTAACGTAATGTAAACTGGGAGTTGATGGCCACTGTAAGTGGTGATAACTAATTAATTCTAGGGTTTAAAAACGGAAAAGAAGGCTCATAAGGCGAAAATATTAGTTATACGTTGCTTCAAAACTATGGATTTAGGGGAAACGACGAACTAAATAAATTAGCAGACAAATATTTAACGACAACCGATAAGAACGAATGTGTTTGCAAACGTGAGCACAAGAGAAAAAATATCAGAGGAAGGGCTTGGAAAATCAAATCGGAAGGATAAAGTCCATTTTACTAACGGAAGAAAAAAGAAAGGGAAGCTATCCCCAGACCTTGAGATGGACCGCTGACTCAAAAAGAAGACTTGATAAGGTGAATGGATTTAATATTGGACACGGTTCAAAGAAATACGGTAGTTTAAATGTTACTGCAGTTTGAATGGGCATTTTGACACAGTAAGGTGTAAAACGTTAGTATCAGGCAAATAAATTTCTTGCGGGGTACAGGTACCAGGTATCTTTAGAAGCAAACGACGCCGATTCATAGAGGGCGCCGAAGACATAAATGGAGGAAAATGGAAACCCAGAACTGCAACAGAGGTCAAATGATAGCAAAAAAGTAAAATTAAAGCAGTCACTGTATACAGAGTAACTAAAAATGAATGCTTTTAGATGGCAATGTGTCAACATTTGACTGGTTTTGGTTGAGATTATTTCGTGAATCCGTACATTCACGCATCGGTGTGTATGTTCACGCGTGCTTTGTGCGCACAGGGTTATCTCTGTAAAGAATGACAGATGAACGGGACGTTGAACGTGGGAGTTACTATGATTCGCTCGTCGGCCGATAACGCATCCCATAATCCCCAATGGTTGTAATCAGTATCCATCACTCGACCAAAACGTGTACACTAGCTCAACAGCGGAATTTTTCCAGTCCTATGCTTGTGACTTAGGATGACTGGAATGGGATGACAAACAGTCAAGTAGCACAGTGACTATAACGTGGACAATTAACCACACTATATCTTAAGCCCGCACAGTTGACTGAAAATCGTGTGAATAGTAAGGCACGTAAATGATTTCATTTTGTCTGGGTTAGAAAACTGACAAAATGCCACTCCGGTCAGTGGGTAACCAGTTTGTACTGCTTGCAAGTAGTATGCTGACAAAGTATGTCCACGGAAATTTCCCTGAAAGTCAAATGTATTTTCCGCAGAATAACCTTTGGTTTTTATTACGGGAGCATCACTGACGGTGCCAACGTTGGCAGCAAAAGATCTGAAACAGCATTATCAGCTTTCTGAACATAATAAGCAATTGAAGTGATACGGCACTACAAAAAAGCTCAAGGAGTCCCCAAAATGGCCACAAAATGGTCCAGTTTGAAACAGCGTTGAGAACATCTATTCTTTTCATTCTTCGTAATAGAGGCAGAGGCTACCTCTCCCGTGTAAACCTCGTCACAGCTGAGCGAAGTAGACCCAGGCGTGAGCAACAAGCCATTATCTCTTCAGGAATACATCCAGTAGTCGCTTGAACAATATGTCACTGGGCTCTCCCATCACTTCATCTGGCAGCGCGTCCCATAGATTGGCCACCCTCCAAGATAGACGGTACGCCAGTGGTAAGCCCATTGACTGCTGCTTCTTTAGATTTAGCGGGTGTCCCCACGTGCTGTCACGTTCGCGGAGAGGGAGCTCTGCACGTAGTTCTGGTTCAAAGCCACCTCGGATGAAACACTTGGTGAAGATCAAGTCCTCTTGGAGTTTCCTTTGTGTCTTTGTAAGTGATTCCACGTGGTTCTCCCACAAGGCGAGTTGCGCTCCTCTGCATTCGTCCCCACTTCGCCACTTCTGCCATCGCATAAAGGAAAGCAGTCGGTCCCCATTCTTCAACCTAGGTCGCTTATGAGATGCACACGGTACCCTGAAAGCGTCGAGTGAGAAATAAAAGACTAATAGGCCCAAGAATACTCCACGCGGGAGAATATACTTTTTAACGAGCGGTAACAAACAAACACGCACAGGAGAAACGAATGAAGGAGTCGGAATGGTCGTTTATAGGTTATTGTGCGGCTGGTTGCGATACCTCGGCTGTGAAGGAATGTTTGAAGTTTCTCGGACATAAATGAAAATCCACGGTCGAAGTGTATGAAGCTGGGCATTCCGAAAATAGAGAACAAGTTAGCTAAACATCTAATACCCGTCGAAGTAGACATGTCAGAACAGGAATATGCGAATGGAAATTGTGAAAATCCACCAACAATAGTGAGCAGAAAGCGATTTTCGGTGATGCCAGGCAGGGGTCCTTTAAAGTTGATGCTGAGACGCTCGAACGGTTGCGTTGCTTTAATGAGGTGCACTCTTGGTGGTATATAGAATCTAGGCTTGACTTCCGCACACGTTTGACAGTGGGAGATGACAGACTTCACATCATCAACGTTAGAGGGTAGGTTTCGGGATCGTATAAAGTGGTACATACGCTTCATGCCAGGATGACACAAAGAGTTGTGCAGGGCATTCAAGTCAAAATTTGTCAAACTTCCACAGAATCCTCGAGAAAGTGTATCGGCCACGTGACTTTTAGAGCCAGGACAATAAATTATGTCGAATCGGAGATCTGACAGCTCCAAACGCCAGCACTTAAAAGGTATAAAGTCGCTGGACCAGATGAGTTTTCTCCATCTTCGTTCAAGGATGAAGGCGAAGCTTTGGTTTCGGAGCTAACAAAACGCCACCGTATTATTTGAGATAGTGAGCAGATTCCCATGGAATGGTGTGAATCAGTAATTGTGCCGATTCACAAGAAGGGTGATAGGTCCTCTTGTGAAAACCACAGACGAATGAGCTTGGTAGGTATCGTATCCAAACTGCTCATCGGTCTTATTCTCCACCGATTACCCAGTGCCCGCGAAATGTGTACGCATGAGAATCAAGTCATAGACTAGACCATCTTCAAAGAGCCTTTATATCCTTCTGAAGAGCAAGCTCATCTGCATTTAATGTGATTGTATGCCAGATCTTAAGGTTATCCGCATAGACGAGACACGGCGATTAGAAAACTGCCGGTAGGCATTGATATAGGCCAGGAAGAGCAGCGGGCCTAGAACCAATCCTTGTGTCACACCACTGGTAGCCACTTGCCATGCCGACAGTGCTGTGCTAGTGACACTGCAAAGATCCTCTCTTTAGGAAATTCCTCGATCCACATAATCAAGGAATCTACAACACCGAGGGCTTTGAGCTTACCTGCTAGACAGTCAGATGGGACTTTGTCAAAGGCTTTGCTAAAATTCACGAAGATTACGTCCATAGGGTGGCCCTCGGCATTGGCATTCGTCCAGCGTTTTCGTGCAAGTAGCAGGTTTGTTAATCACAACTTACTTTTGCGAAATCCATGTTGCTGTCGGCATAGTGGGTCGTTTACACCTATATTTTCTAGGAGTCGCGTGGCCAGCAGACGCTCCATAACTTCTCCCACCACCGATGTTAGAGTGACAGGTCGGACATTGACGACCTCGGCTTTCGCCCCACCTTCATATAATGGAACAACAACTTCCTTCCATTCCTGAGGAACTTTTCCCGCTAATAATAACGCGATGAACAATCGTGTACCTGGCTGAGTAAACACATCGACCAGCTCCTTAACCACTAATGGATGTACACCACAGATCTCGGGGATTGATCATTTTTAACAGAACCAAGATAGTGACTTTCCGAATTTCAGTGGAACATATGACATTACTTCGTCTTAGAGTATCAGTTTATGAACTTTTATAAATTTCTGTCTGAGAAAAGTACATGACTCGTAAACGACCTCAAAAACCACGCGGCATGACCCACGTACATTCCGTCGTCGAATATTTTCACCTACTACGATATTTTAATAGAAAGTGAAAGTTAACTTATATGGTTCAGGCAATGCTTAAGGTAACTGACGAAGCTCTTCACCTTATGCCGCATGAAAAAGCGTCTCCTGCGGAAAATACTTTGGAATGGATGCTCCTTCGTCTCTGCTGATCGTGTTTAGAATTAAGCAGAAAAATGTCCTCATGTCTTTGACCTTTCCTGTGTCTAACGACATGACGAAAAACGTCGAACTGCATAATGGAAATGACTCTTCAAGAAAATGTTTGGGACCAAAAGTGCACTTCTTTGCCAACCAGGTGACACTCGAAAGGCTTCAGAAATATCATAGAACTAAACAGACAAAAACGTGATAGCGAATATGAGAACACATTAGGAAGTAATTTTGGTAGCGAATCAAAGGTAGGTGGGATAGTAAGGTTTGGTACTATATAGTACCAACATATGTTGTATCACTGGTAATCGCTGATTATATAAAAAGTATCCTGAGATACAAGCGAAAATATATATTCGAATTAAGAGCCAAAAACAAAGGAATGTTAGAATCTACGAACGAACTATAAGAGTTAATTATTCCGAACGATCACAGCGACGCGCGGGGGCAGCGAAACCGAAAAGTCGCCAGGACTGAAGGTTACGTGAGTGAGAGCGAAAAAACACGTTTGGCTCCAGTCCGATTTTTCCATCCAGTTTGCACAGGACTTTGCATGGCCAAAGCCGATTGCTTTTCTAGACGGTTGTGTTGTCGACGCGCTTCCATAGCTTCCAGTACCGAGTTTTCGAGGAGGATGTAGGTAACTTTCACCAACGAGAGTCACTTCAGTTCAAATCAGTTCAGTTTGTACAGGAGAGATAATGGCCACGGCCAATCGAGCGTCCAGAATTCCTTTGATGGTACGCACACTAAGTAGGCACCCTCCACTGCGCAGTTTATCTCTTGGAGTCCCCGCGGGAAAAATAGGACGTAGTCACTCTTGCCCCTCTACTTCGGAAGAGTGACCACACAGTACTGAAAAATTTCTTTATAACTATATGGCCTTAGTGTGGTTTCTTGAATCTGAGCGTTGGGTCCCTCAAAAGGAAAGATTTTCAACAGATTAGGAATTTCCTAAAGATCCCGTCAGGGAGCATCACTTGGGAACTATAAGTCGACGAGGTCAAAGGGATAATCGAGTAGCTCTTTGATGCTGCTGACCGTCTGTTCGCACCAACAACTCGGCACGCCGATGGAAAGAAAAACCTACTTCCCGGAAGAGTAAGTCGCATATCGGAAGAATGAGAGCGGCTGTTTGCTGTTTATAGGTCCACAGATCAACGACTGACACAAATAACTGCATAGCCCTCGGGAATCCGTGTCAGTCCAGGATTGGGCAATACTGTCGAAGCCGGCTAAGAGACCTCCTTGCTCGGGAGCGAAGCAGTAAGTCCACTCTCTACCTGCAACTTAGGTGTGCCCGGCAGACCTTTCCCTCTCCGCTTGCCTTACAGCCACTAGAAGGCTCAACCATCACTTCTCTAGTACGGGCGGCAGGAGCCCTCAGGTCTTACTCCAGCTCCATCCTCAACGCTTCTTCCACGGCACTGCATCCAATGCTCCGAAACCCCGTAGTTCAGCCACCACTGGAACATACTGAAATCTAATTCAGTGGCGCGTACAAAAAGCCATGTCTTAATCACTAAAGTTACATGGGTCCGGAAATGACCCACCCTCGAATTCTCAAAGAAGCAGCCGAGGTGATATCCGTCCCCTATATATGCTTTTCCGCAAAACCTCTAAACAAGGGTGCTTTCCCGATAAGTTTGAAGAAAGCAGTAATAACTCCTGTTTTCAAAAACGGAAGCCATCTTCTTCCTGACAGTTACAGACCAATTAGACCCGCTAACGTAGCCTGCAAGATCTTTGAAAGCATTCTAAAAACTGCCAGTCTAGATCAGCCTAAAGGGCATGGACTATTTGGCAAGGGTTCCTACTTCACGGATCTTGCATCACCACAAGCTGGCTGTGATGTATAGCCTGACACAAGCAATTGATGGTGGACGGATATCTTTTGGTATCCTCACCTACTTTGCCAGATCCTTTGATAGAGTGCAGCATGACCTCTTGTCGGATTTGTAAAGACATGGCATATCGCGTAAGATACTCTCGACTATCCGCGACCTCTCTACAGATCGATCCTTCGTGGCTAGAACAGGGCCATCTTACTCCTCTTCATCCGCGGCCTCCATAGGAGTGCCCTAGGGATCAATAATTGACCTCCTTCTTTTCCTTTTCTATGTTAATGACCTACCTGATAACCTCCTCGTCAAAGTAGCAGTGTATGTGGACGATGGGGCGATGTGGAATTGCGCGCGAAAGCAATTCGAAAAACTGTATTGGTGGAGAAAAGATCAGAAATGAAAAAAATGAAAACGTGATGCAGGCATCTAAAGTGCTGTGGGAGATCAGAGCTGATTAGCGCCCAGAACTAAGTACGGTTAGGAAGTTTGCAGGGGTCAAGTAAGCTCGAAGCACATACTTCGGAGGGGTAGAGTGGGCTCGGGATAAAGAAGATAGAGGTGCCGGTGGATGCCAGGAGTGCTAGTGAGAAACTGTCACGGTGGAATTGCGAATGTGAAGTAAAAGGAAATGCGGGAGAAAGCCATCAAGATATGATGTGGATTAGTAGTGGAAGCAGTGGGGATGGAAACCCACCAGCCATTGGTGGAATACGTGAATGTGATGAATGTGTAGTGCGTAAATATATTATCTTGGCACACCAGGAACCGCTTCTGGAGGATTGGCTGTAACTTTTCTTGTCTCTTTTGGAAGGGTTCGCAAGTATTGGGAAAATAACCCAGGCTTACGATGGTTGGCTCCAGCGGGAGAAGTCGAAATGGAGAATCAGATGTGGATGGTTTTGTCAGCGGTCGACCACTGGGGTATGAAGTGTGCTGCAGTAGTGATAAACAGTTCCGTTGCTCCAAGGGAGACCACAACTGGGAGCCACGTTACTTGAGAGCAGGTCAAAGAAGGGGCTGTTTTGGCAGGAGCAACTGAGAGGTGGTAGAAGGTTATGATGTTTGGCTCCATTTAGCATCGCCTGGGTATGGAAACGGTCTTGATGTAGTAAGTTCGCAGGAGGCCCCAGCGAAACGCGTTGAGCTACTGCAGAACTACTTGCGGGTGAAAACAAGTAACCAGATTGTATCCTAAGCAGCCGGCGAAGGCAAGGTTGCAAATGGCTGGAAAAGGAAACCAACGGGATGAGCATCCTGCGCGATATTTTACGGCCAAGCGGTACCATGGTCAAGTGATTCTGAAATTGAAACACAGCAGAAGAGTAGGGTTCTGGAGCTTAGCGTGGGCGAAAAAACAGATAGAAGTACGGAATGTGAGGAAGTCCATGCTCAGTACCCCTCGTCGATGTTTATGACTTAGTCAACAAGATTAACGAAGTAGATCAAAGGGTGGCGGACCTGCATAACCAGATCCAGTCCATCGATGATATTCTATTAAAGATATCCCCTATATCTAGCATAATGGAACCCACCCCTATAGCTAATCGCCAATGCCTAGCCATGGTGGGCCGTTTCTTGGACTCAGTTGAGACCAAAGTTCATAAGCGTATAGCCAACTCCAAAAACGCGATAGTTTTCAACATCCCTGATCGACTACCCCTGCCGTCAACCAAACTCGCAATACTGAATGCTTGCCACATGGCACACCACGGGTGCTATTGCACTCGGGTTCTCAAAAAATCACAACGCACCGACTGTCCTTTGAAGTTCCAATTCGCTGACGAAGTAACAGCTAGAGAATTCATAATCAGTTGGCAAATCATTTGCTAATGCCATCCCACCCAAAAGAATCGGAATATTACCGGATAAAACGCCCCTCCAAAGTGAGGTTTCCCGATCACTAAGAAGTACCTTAGCTTCACCAACCCAAACTGTGGCTGAAATACCAGTCGCCGCGTCCTCCCGCTGCCTGTCGAGCCACCCCGTAACACAAAAGTCCTCAGTTGCCTGCACTACCCTAGTTGACCTAGACCTGACCACAACCCCATCTCCAGCAAATCCCCCTAGTAAACGGCCCTGCCTTCTATCATCAACCTCCGCTCCCACAAACGGCAACGATATCCATGCCAAACCCACTATTAGCCCAGGGTCACAGAAATCCCGCGAGTCCAGGCCCGCAGCTGCTAATGTAAACCTACTGCCCACCGTCTCACCACCGAGAAAGACTCCGGGGACGTCTGTTGCCAACAGCCCGTCCTGCCCTGACTCATGTCCCATCGTCTTGCGGACACAAATCGTTCATAAAAGCCATGATCTACTATATAGCCAATCGTCCCATCGGCAGACAGAATTCTGTGTCCCCCCACAGCTTTTAGCTACTCCGGTTACTCCCGTAATCTCCTCCACCCCTTAAGTCTTCTCAGAACCCCATTTAGAACCCCCACCAAGCACTCCAAGTACACCCCAAATAATCCATACTTGTTGGCGAGCAGGATGCAACCTTGCATCACCCTAAAGCAGCCAACCCCACTTCGCTGTATTAGCGTGGTACCTCGGCTAATCGACAAGGTCCTCCCGACCCAACTTTACAAAACAGGCGAAAACGGCCACCGAGTAACGCATCACCATGCATCGGGATCAAACATACCATGTTCTCCAAGTATCCCGAAACACTTTTCCAATCATCTGGCTGAGCGCCAGCACCTCCCGTCGAACCTCCGTAGCCAATTTCTCTCTCACCCAAAGATACAAATAAGTAACCACAGCTGAATTATAAACAACGGCCTCGATTTTCTAGCTCCATTCTCTTTCCTGAACACAGGATGAGCCAGCCCAACCAACTACAGTTATTTCGTCGGTCCTGGTCAAGCGATAACTACCCGCCCCCTGCGTACCCCGTTGAACCCAGTCACCACTACTTTCTGCCACCTCACTTGCCGTTACCCATTACCTTAGCATCCAACCCCCACCTGGCCACTTCGGCCACCCCGGAAATCCCACCTCCGCAAAAGACCAATTTTTTCTTGACAGCACCCCCCAACCCAGCCTCACCCCTTCTTCACACAGCCGGCTCCCCACTTTTAACCCCTGTTTAGACTCATTCGCTTCTATAAATGACAATCCTGACGTTATGAGTCCACTTAATGATGTTTACTACCTCGGTAGTGTTAGCCACCAACACCCGCCGGTGGTTGTTCCCACTCCGCACCATGACGGTACAGTTGCACTTACCTTGCTTCTCATTACCGCTGGCTCATTACTGAATAAAACCCATACTCTCCATAATATGGTACCATCTTCCGACTTCGACATCATTGTCATAACCGAAACCTGGCTAAATGATTCTGTCCCATTGGACCAAATTTCTATTGCTGGTTATCGAACCTTCATGAAAAATCGTCGTCGTGGAGGAGGCTGTCGAATCCACGTTAAAAACAGCTCGCCTACCATTCCTTTCTCTGATCCAACACTGGACTCAATTCGGGACTCAATATGGGTAACGGTTCTTCTGGCCAACTCTCCACTCCATATCGGCTGTGTTTATCGACCACCTAATTCAAACATCACGGGCCTCGCCCAAGTTGTCAAAGCCTTTGACCACTTTGCACTAATACCATCCCCGTCAAAACTCATTGCTGGCGATTTCAATGCACTAATATCTGCTGGGACACCATGTCATCACCCCAATACTTCACGAGCTTCATTTCGACCATGCGCGCATGGCGCTGGGTCCAGCACGTAATGACACCAACCAGAGGAAACAGCATACTAGACCTGATATTTACCATTGGCCTATCGGACGTGATAACTACCGCCCTCAATCTTTTCACAGGCAGTGACCATAGAATAGTGTCTTGTAGATTCACAGCCGGACCCAGAGACCCCATATGTAGCTCATCCCAACAGCCCCTGCACACGATCAACTGGATGAACCTCAAGCCTATGCTCCGATCCCTCAACTGGGATCACTACTTCCTACAGCACGACCCTCAGCTCGCCAGTTACGTACTCTACCATAAGCTACATAGCTGCTTGTCAGCAATCACCACCATCGGTACCAACCGCTCTCAGGCCCGCGGCTCCCACCAAACAAGGCTGCAAAATAAACATGCAAAACTGCAGAAGATCTATGGTAAAATCAAAGACTTCTCCATACTATCGCAACTTCACCCTCTCTCTGTCAGCATCAGTCTTCGGACTAATGAACTGCTGAGAAAGCAGGAGCTTTCGGCCTTGAATTCCTTCGACAGATCGTACCGATTGTCCCGACTGCTAAAGAGGAGAAATCAGGGAGAGCCTTCAGGGATAACCTATTTAATTTTGGGAAACAACACGCGGATTTAATCTGCAGGCGAAATCGCTGGGGCTCTCAATACCTTCTTTTCAGAATCCATGACCACTGACGCCACTTTAAATCCACCACCCGTACCCCACATAACCGAGCAAGTTCTCTCTGACATTGAATTCAGTTTGAACGATGGGACCAACCTACTGCTGCGTGTTAGACCCTCCTCCCGCCCTGGCTATGACGGCATCCCCCAGCACACTTTCATGTTGGTGGAACTGGCGTCGCTGGTATCTTTATGAATCTCTACAACTTATCCCTTAAAAATGGCATTTTTCCATCCCAGTGGAAAACTTCAACCATTATTCCTATCTACTAAAAAGGTCCAGTGCATGACCCTTCAAATTATCGTCCTATTAACCATACCCCTTTAGCTGCCAGAATAAATGAGCGTTTGATTAAACAGCGGATGTCCGATTATCTAATTTCCCATAACCTCATTCATAGCGGTCAACATGGCTTCCTAAAGTCACTTTCTTGTACCACATGCCAGTTTGATTTCTTCAACCTACTGACCACGGCAGCTGACGACGGAAAATTTATGATTATCATCTACCTCGATATGACCAAGGCATTCGACCGAGTTCCTCACTCCCGGTTGTCAACAAAACTCCGGGCCTACGGTATCCGTGACCCGCTTTCATCATGGATCACTTCCTACTTGTCGGATCGAACCCAGGTTGTATATGCTAATGGTCTTCTATCGCAACCGGCGCCTGCCACTAGTGGAGTCATACAAGGAAGTGTACTTGGTACGCTACTTTTCTTACTCTATATTAACGACATTTTTTCGGTTGTGTAACACGGCACACCTCTCCTGTTCGCCGACGAAATCAAAATCGTGTATGATTTTCGTCATCAAAAATTGAGCGCAGAAATATCTGAAATAGAAAATGATCTTGAGAAACTTGATCAATGGTGCTCTTCATGGCAGATGTGCTTCTCGACATCTAAAAGCTTCTGCACTACCGACAGATGTCAAGTCCCCATCGGAACTCTGTCACTGAACCAAGTACCTATCGCCCCAAGCTCATCAGTGAAAGATCTTGGGCTTTGATACACATTAATCTACAGTTCTCGGAACGTGTCTCATTTCAGACGGCCAGGGCCAGACAGATATTAGGCCTAGTTCTCAGATCATTTAAAATGAAACATAGTATTCTCCTTACATACCAATCCCATGCTAGACCTCACCTCGAATATTGCCCCATAATCTTCTCTGGAATGTCTAAATCTGATAGAACTCGCCCTGGAGAAAGTCCAGCTCACCTTCACCAAGAAGCTAATAGGATATTCTTTCACTCTGATCTATAAAGAGCGATGCACTCTACTAAAACTTGACCCCGTATGGCTTAGACATGTCAGGCTTAACTTGTGTTTCCTATATAGAATTATTCATCACTCTGCGTCCACTTCTACCAACTCTATACAGTTTTCGCTAGCCTCATCTTACCTTCTGCGTCACAGAGACTTCAGTCTGGCCATCGCACAGTCCAGGCTGGCAATACGATCCAACTTCTTTCTCATCAAATATTCAAAGCTTTGAAATAAGCTACCCCTGGCTATTCGCAAGTGTGTGTCAATAACCCAGTTCAGGCATGCCCTCAAATCACAACTTACCATTAATCATATGTTATCTTTGGATAAAGCCAGCACATCTGAGGATCGAGCCTACGAAGAAGGCATCGAACTTCATGATCAAAGCTTCAGTCTGCCTTCCCGCTCTCTGCTATCCGTCGAGCTGGCCTTCAAAAACAGGTTCCACTACTAGGATCATGGCACCATATCCAAAACCTACAATTTCTTGCCTAACGACAGATGCTAGACTTAGCATTTATTATCACTTTTTTACATATAACGCACATATCTCACATTGCAGAATGATAGTTTTGTCTTTTACAACTATAACCATCTAGATGACTGCTGGTTCCCGCTACCCACCCACGTTCACTTACTATCACCTAACCCTTATACAACCCTGCCTCATCTAATTCACTAGTCGGTCTTCACAACCATGTCCAAACAATTACGGCCTCCTTTTTTATATAGTACTACGGCAGCCGTGTAAAACAACTTTCCTCTAGCTGAAGGTTTTAACCGTTGATGTTTTACCCTAGCACCAAATTGTTTAGTGGTGCTGCATCCTAAGACAATAAGTCCCACCACCCACTACTTTTCTCCTTGATACTTCGAATCTTCTCTTATTTATCCTGGCTTCCGCTCTTCTCAGCTTCCTTGCCCGGCCGTAATTTGCTTTCCTTAATCATCCCGGTTGGAAATCTTTCATCCCATACATCTGCCTTCCAATAGCTGCCTGTTGACCTCAATTTCTTCCTTTTATATTTCCCGACATGAAGGCTTGTCCGTATCGCCAAGGTTTCTGGATCCATCACCTAACATAAACTGCTATCCTCTCTCCGTGTGTGCAATAATATCTACTGGCGCAGCCTAATTCAACCACACCAGAACAGCCTCTGGCAGTTTTAGGCACTGTCTGGCGCTGCACGTGACTGAAACATAAATACAGGCGCATACATTACAACACTCTTTGTCCTACTCCATGTGTTTGCTTAGCTCCACTCCGTATCTTCTCAACCCTTGCAAACGAAACTCCTGATATCAATGGCACCTTCACCATAGCTGTGTCCGGATGTGGGGGAAACAGACCACCCACAACAGTTGCAAAATAATGACATATATGCGGAAAATTACAGTCGGCGGAGAGGCTATGGAAAGTTCCTATATGGGCTCAACCACCCCACTGTTAGAAAAAAAGCGGAGAACAAAAAAGACCTAGTGGGATCGGTTTGATCTATATATACCATTATAAATCCTTACATGAATTTCGATAGAGCTTATGAGGAAAGCGTTGGATACTAACCAGAACCCTTGATAATCTAGGATGTGCCACATCATACACTGTAGTTGCCATCACCCAAGCGTAAACCTACCAGGTTACAATGCCTAAACATAGTAACTCTCATGCCTGAGGCCAGTGCATCAGAAGTCGTATTTGATTATATGAAATACCACTGGAAGCATAAAAGGTAGTCTTTAAACTTTCCCAGTGCTGCTTTTGCTTGGTCTTCGCCTTTGTCTCTAACCCAAGACGTGGCACCTGTCAGACTCCTAAACCTCCATCTAGTGGTCACCATTAGTCGCTCACAGCTCAACTTCCGTCCCTATCACAGAACTCTAGCATCTTCCATGATTGGCCTATATAACATTTGATACTTAGCCAGCAAAACTACAAACCATCTGTGGATCGTCCCGACGAATCACGTTGTTAGTGCTGCAAGTTGTACCCCATATTTGTGCAGACTGGCGTTGTGTTGAACATAAACCCCATCGAATAATCGCAGGCTGTGGTTGACTCTACCTCCCCCTGCATTATTTGTCCCGTGTAAACGGCCTGGGTGTTCTGACTTCACTGATAAGGCGAGTGTTAGCGTAGCACTTCTGCAAACATTCCCGGCCGTAATGATCTCCCTGCACGGAGTTGACCACCAATAAGACATGACCACCAAAAATTAGAGATTGGCATAAAAAGCAAGAAAAATTACCCAACGGTTTTGTCTTCCAGGCACACCAGCCACGTCACGTGTGACTCATGTCTCCGGGTTGCAGTGTTTCTACGGATTGACTAGTGTGGTTGACCTATTCCCAACACAGCTAGTTACATGCGGTCCATGTTTCGGCCGGGGCGTGGGAGCTGTGGCCGCCCACCAAAAGCAGCTCCGCCTTCCCTGACAGCCAGATACCTGACCGTGATAAAACCATAAAAAAAAATAAAAACGTCTAAAATAAGTGTGGATCATTCTCGGAGCGCCATGTGCTGGATGCCAGTGGTTGTGTATCGTGCTACCTCCCTACCTGGAGCTGGCCCTTGTGCCGCCTACAATGAGCACCGAATGAAGGTCGTTAGAGTTTGCTTCCCTGACGAAAATTCGGACCCATCCCATTCCCATTTCCCACGGCTCTCCAAAACCAGTCCTAACATCGGTGTTTTCCTGCTTTGCAATAAGATAACGACGAAAAAGACACCGCGATAACCATGCAATCATGTCTACGTCAGATTCCTTGCTCACACTCGAGCATAATCTCAGTACGATAGCACCATGGAGTAAGAGTATAGATGGACTCACGTTGACGTTCCAAGGCACGTGATCGATTGCCTCTAATGTATCACCTTTGTCACCCCAACAGTTTCTTCTACTTTAAGGCCCCTCAAAAACTATTCAGTATAGAATAACCACTATACCGGAAGAGACAGTAACAGCGTAGGGCTACGCTAACAGTGTGTCAGTCCCATTCGCTCACAGTCTGTTGTTTCAAACCTATCTTATCGCCCCGTTGCCAAACTGCGCTCTGCGTAAGCAACTGATATTGAGGGTTATCACTTCTAAGTGCTCTAAACCGTGAGACCCTAGGTCTTTTATAAGTATCCGAGCGATGCCGTGCCAACGTAAAAAATCATAAATCCTTCGGGATGCATACACAGTTACCAAAATAGTGTACGCAACTTCGTTAGCCTGCAGCAGTATAGCACAAATCCACTGCGAGCCTATTTTACTTAGAATTTGGAGCAGGTGCCATTGACTGCTCAAATGAAACTTCATCCATGCCTCACTCACACAGACCTTACCAGTCCATTATTTATTTTCTTCATATATCATCATAATCCACAGCTGGAACCACGTCCAGACTGCAATCCCCCTTCATTTCAGGTTCGTTGCCTCCCACTATCGCAGTCGCCAAACCGGATAACCAAGGATGCCACTTTGACTCGCACGGTCAGAGGCTCAAGTAGAACCTACCGTAGCAACTGGGACCGAAATCAAGCCACCCGACAGGAAATACTCCTAATTGCTTATCAGATCGTCCAGGCTTTTCTAAAGCAACCAACACAAATTCCAGTTCATGCGCATCTTGCTAATATACTACCACACTCAGCTGATTGCCCGACACATACTTTGCCCTGCCAGACGAAACACCCATACGATGTCGTACGTTACCAGAAATGACGCTGAATAACACTGAAGGCAAATGCGTCAATGTATACATATATATTTGTCAGTGAAACAGCATATTAACGCTCAAGTCCATGCGAAGATTTCCCACTTTATTATCCGTTACCACAATCCACCTTTCCCTCGAAACGTAGCCGGTTGGAAATTGACTCTCCACTTCTCGAGGACCCCCCAGTTGCGCTTTCTCATTTCTGAATGGTGCATGTTACTGATCCTGAATCTAAACTCACCTTTTTATGGTCTGCTATTTCTCCCACATCCACCAGTGTTCACTTTCACGAAATTGGTCTCGGCACCGTTTTGAAACTCATTCCGTTAATTGATCTCCGGTAAATCTGTCATTCAGGGTCTGCATCGTCTTCATGGATCGCTATACTCTTCGCATGCATCGACTTTCCCGAGAACACTTCTTTACAATTTTTTTCTTCCTTTCCTTCTTGTTCAAAATGTACTCCATCTGCAGAACCTTGGTGGGCCTCCGGTTTCCTCAGCTTGCATCATTCTCATTCATACTGCGTCCTTGGCACCGCGTTAACGATTTTTCGATATCTCCACCGCGCACCACCGCCCAGCCCGGATTCGAAACCGGTTTGAAACTGCCGCGCAAACCATTGTTAAAGTGATCCATTCAAACTGTTGCTGGCCATGCTTATCTATCGCTGATACTCTTGACTTTCATACTTTGAATTTGTGAATATTCCACCTTACTGAGCAACCTGTTACACCATGATCATGCGCTAGCTAGTGCTTCTTGACCATGGCCGAGAAATATACCAATATTAATGTTATTATTATTATTATTATGTTCGCCGGAATGTTTTACTTCTTACTTACTCTGTTCCTGTTGTAAACTGTGTGGAGTCGCTTACTCCATGGCACTATCTCTACACATCGAGGATGTTATTTGTATGCATCTGATCGACTACTGAGAAATAGAACAAATATTGTTATCGTTATCAGCTTTGCTAGCGCTGTCCCAGAGCCGTAGAAAGGTTTCTCGGAGTAAGTGTCAACCTTGGCCGGAGGGAGTTATTGGCAGGTTGTTCACGATTCTTTTGTCACCCACGAAGCAGTACACCGGGACCCAATTAGCAATGGTCTACTCCTTGGTAAGCCATAAGAGCTACTTGCATATCAACCTGACCGTGCTTTCTAAGACCCTACTTTTGTGTCATAATGGAGGGTTAAACTTGGATGCCTCTTGACGGTGGGCGGACTTCTATCTCCGTTTCGCTCAGATGAGGTACATATTCCCTCAATTAGGAGATGGAACCGATTAAGGTGGCCCCATTATCACTATACCTATCTTCAGGGGCGCCTTGCAGCCTTAAAAGACGAAATAAAACCATGATAAAAGGGTCAGTGACTGGACTGAAGACCGCTTCAAAGCGTGCTGCCCGAGACTGAAGACAAATAAGAGTTCAGCCGTATATTTTCCCAGACCTTCTACTGTGGTGACCGAAGAGGCCACCGAAATCACTCATGTCTACTAAAGGAAAGCATCTTCACCCCTCCCCTGCGGTAACGGTTCCAAGGTCATCGGACAGACAACCGCCGTCATCCTCCGGCATAATAAACTCTTGCTATCAGTCTCCTTACCGAGTCGGTCTCTCCCAAGGTTCAGTATTTCCTTCGGGTGACAGGGATAAAAAGCCAGGTGCCGTGGCTCCCTCTTCTGCCCTGTCAGGGGCGGATGGCTAGGTCCACTGCGCGGTATGGGTTAGTTGTTATAACTGCATATTTGAGTTTGATGGAACAACTTGTATGTCAACTGCCCGCCCACTCACATCAGACCACCTCTTACCACAGAACAAAGCTTTTCTAGCCATGAATATCTATTTACCAAAGGTATTTACTCACCTAGCACATCTTTCTGCTTTATGTTGCTTCCAAAGAAGCACCATAGTGATACCGTTTTTCAACTTTTGAACCCTGCTGGGAAGCCTTCTGCAGGCCGTACTATACACTTACTTCTCTGCCGCACAGTTTGTCTTACCTCTTCACTCGTTCTCCTTTGCTGATTGGGGTAGGCCTTTGTAGCCTTAATTTATTCTGTTAGGCACGTTTTATTGCCTTTTTATCGAACGTCTGCGGCCTGGTTGGTCCTTAACTTCGGTTCCCGGCCGAACTTATAACTTGTATCTGTATGACGCGGTCAACAGCCAAGTGTTCACCTAAGCTGTTTTTTTCATTTAAAGACATTGATTATTTAGATACCTCGATGCAATAATGAATAAATCACTGATCATTATTCAACTAATTTCTTGTTCATCAAGTAAATTTCACTCCAGAATTTGGGGTACTGAGAGTCGTGATCGTGTCTATGCGCTTCTAGTCATTAGTATATAGTTGGCTTAATGGCTCTGAGGGAACTGAATTTTCTACAGCTGCTCCTCCATGAAACCTGCTTACTAGTTTTGTCGAGAACCATCGCTTAAAAAAAGAGCATCTGGCTGAAAGTAATCTTAAATTGTGCCAGTTCCTAGCTGTTGTTTAGCTTATGATTTTACCTCTACCCAGGTGTTCTTCATATGGCTGAAGATCGTGAACAAAACCCTAAAAGTAGCCCCATCCAGGCACTCCTCCTGGGTGGCCCAGTTCCTGAATGTTCATTTCGTGCCGGCTAGTTTGTTCAGTTCAGGCTTTACAGGACCAGAAGCCGGTCTAAATATTTCGGCGCGCCTCAGTAGCGCCAAGCGATGCGATTTGACGCAAGAGCAGATGTCCGCCTGTCCATATATGGAAGCCTGTGGGTAGAAGAAAACTCGTTTGTGAACCAAAAGCCAAGCAAGGCAATCAAAACTTTTTAAACACCGTCAGCTTGAGCAGAGAGCGAGAAAAATTGGAAGTACTGAGACCCTAGTAGGTTTTTTCGGAGCTTGTTATTTGGAGGTCTTTTTAAGCTCCTTTTTTGAAGCGGTTTTGTCTTTGAAATCTCGCATCGAGTTTTGAAACAAGCATGCGCGATATCTGAATCGCTCGCACGATTTTAGCACGACTCATGTAATTTTAAATTGCTACCTTTACGGTCCTTCTTCCCGCAAGTGGCGCGTAATCACGTGTGAAATAGGGCGAGGCTGGTTCTCAGTTTTGACAGGAGCCAAGAGAGGTTTGCGGTTGCTTGAGCTGGTGGATCGCAGCTCCTGCTTCTAACCCCAGGGCACAGGGACTTTCTTAAAAGGTACCCGCTGCGCAGTCAGCTCTTTCCTCAACCCCAAACGAGGCTCCAACACCTGGCAACGAATAATTGCTGGCTAGTCCCTCTTGTTCGTTCCGAATACATTGAAAGTGGAACAATTGGTCCTTCACGATAACGTTGAAACGCCCAAATATTCCGTGTTATAATACCATCCTCCCAATTCTGTCACTACTGTTGGTCGCCTTACTCCATTCTACTGATTGGCAAGTCTCATTTGCTGATGACTGGTCTTATCTACGAATTCGCTCATAAGCTTGTACATGGTCATGCCACGCCGGAATGAAGCTGGGTTGTACTGTCTACTGTCTGCTCACCTCATATACTCCAGGTTTTTCCACCGTGTGAGTTGTTCTGTCAGTCACATTTTAAACGATTTCGTCTGGTCTTTACAGTAATCATTGTTCATCAAGGCGAGGGTATCACTCAATGCCCCCATTGTTCTACCGACTTCTCGTGTTAATATTTTTGGCTCTATTTCACAGCTCCGTAAAGTGCCGAATAACACATTTGTTATCCTTGCTACCAGAATAATCTCTCAGCTTCCCTGTCTTCGTGCTTCCATCGATGTTCTAGGGCGAGCTTTTTCCTAATAGCCCGGTTTGGAGCGGCTCCAGGCGACCAATGAGTTAAATCAGTGTAGCTCCTCCAGCTGCTCAGTCCAGCTGAACTATTCGATGCGTACTCATTGCGCCACCTTTACGCTTACAGTCCATCGCCATTCTCCACGCTTCTGTTCTCTCACTGTAACAACGTGCCCACCTGCTGTTTCACGCTGCATCTCCTAAGATTCCGTATCACAGAAGATAGTTCCCACGGTATTTGAAAGTGCTGCTCTACCCACATCCCGGATCTGTTATTGTTTTACAATTTTGTTCATTTTCTTTCGGTGAACGTTTCCAGCCCTTGATTATCAAGCTTGTCCCTGGTGATAATCCACTGCAAACCACCGCCCCTCTTTCTTAGTCCCTGTTTCTTGTTGCACCGTTTTTCTCTCGTAAACATCAGCCCGTTTATCTACTCAACATGGGCACAAATTGTCTCGCAAAATCTCACCTTAAGATTCCGAAATACACTGTGACTGTACCTAAGGAGTTATCCCTTTTGAGGCTCGATGCGGCTGAGGCCATGCCTCCAGTAATTAGGGCTGGAAGACAAGCAGCCAGAGCTCAAAGTCGCTGGCATTATCTACCAAAGTTGAGGGTCTGGCCAGCTAACCAGATTCAGGGGATGACCGGCACAACAGAGTCCCGGTGGTAAAAGACAACTTTCAACCTAGCGAAAGAGTTTTTTGATTAAAATTTATATCACAGTTTAGGAACTCTCTCTTTCAGGTGGAGTAGTTGGAACTAGTACAGTAGAGCAATGGTTGGCTGGTTCCAAATTGTCTGAAAACGAGATCACTTTTTTCGACGGATTTTTTACTACCAGCGTCGCGTTTTATTGCAGAACAAGGAAAAAGTTGAGAAATGGGTTAAAGATGTAAACCTTTGCCAAGAATATCCCTTTCACCGCCACCAGGGGGGAACAATGGAAGCCATTCATTTTCAATTCTTATGTTCCGTCATAATGGGGCATAAACGGTCCCGAAGGATTTGAGAGAAAATGTTCAGTCAACGCCATATAATCGTTAGATATTTTCGACGGAGTGGTTACTTCCAGAGCGGTCCTGAAGGGTACAAAATCGGCGGTGATCCGTGTGAACGAACTACCAGGTTGTTCCGATGCATTGTAACGGCCGGGGTGTCTCTGGTAATAACTCAATAACCACTACTGAAGCCGTGTAAGATAAGTAGCTATGGTCTACTTTAGTAGGCCGGGTGAAAAGGTGAGGTAAAAGTTTTCGAAGTGGGCCAATTTAAAGTAGCCAGTGCGGCACGTGCGGCCAGGATGATTATCAAAGGAGAACCGGGGGTTGACTGAGTGCAATACCACTAGCGATCGCCGCGAAAAGGTCCAGGTCAATTCCAAGCCCATCATGGTCCAATAAACATGATACAGACAAAAGTGTCCGGGCCTGGTGACTGCTGTTTGTTGTGGTAGTTTTGACATTTATAGTATACTAACCAGTCTGTGCGGTACACTAAATCAATGTCTAGCAAGCTGAATCAAAAGGAGGATCGTGGCTAAATGATCAAGTGAGAGTGTACCCAACAAAAATGGGGGAGAGTCAGACTTCGTGGACTGAACCCAAAACAAATCATTAACCAAGTTAAGAGCTCTGACTGGAGGAGTTAGAACAATCCAAAATTAGTAGGCAAATTAGTAACGGAGTGTGCATTCATTTCCCGAGATTTGATATCCCATGATTTGGTCTCTTCTGTGTTGAAAATTGTGCATTGACTGGTAAAAACGAAACGTCACTACCACAAAAGAGCTCTGCAGCAGGAAACGCTGAGAACTGTAAGGGAATTCATAAACGTACAGAAAAGCATGCATCCAACGGAGAATCCTTATTATTGGAACGAAGATATGTGCGTGAGACTTTCGGCAAGGACTTTCTCCGCTGAAGGGGCGGTGCGTGGTGCACTTTGCAAATTTTTGTGTTTGTCCGAGTCTAGGGTTCAGAAAGGAGCCACAGTTCTCACTCTATCTACCTCAACCAGCCTCCAGTGCCCGTAGATAGCTTACTGAGCTGCCTGAGCATAATCTTGGTCTGACGGCCCCTGAACGTCTCTTTTGCAGTCTCATTTGAAGCCACAAGGAACATCCTGTCGCCGTTTTCGGCCTGGAAGCGAAGAAAACTCTCTTTGCCAACACTGTAGAACACTAACAAGCGGGTGGTGTTTAAATGCGTATGCAATTTTGAGAATGAATAGTATGGGGAGATTCCATGATGGAGCAAAATAGGCATACAAAGAAACGGCCGACAGTATCAGAAACGGTTGAAGTAAATTAAAAACTACTGGACTTTATTTATTTCGGTTCTTACGATGGGATCATCTCAACAATGAGAGCCGAACTCCGTTTGTTTTCACATATCCGCGTAAGCATAGGTGAGGCACCAGTACATCTAGGGGGCAAAAGACGTTTGATTTAAAAAATTGCTCCCAAAACTGCAGGCAAGCATTTGTCCCTAAGTCTGAGGCTGTTTAAAAAACCCCATTGAAGTGGTTAACCTATTGAAGGCAATCCTTTATTGATGTCTAGAAACTCAGCTAGGGTACCTTTGTGCAAGTTTCAATGAGTAATAAAGTTAACTCCACAGACTGCGCACCGAAATGGAGTCTTATGGAGATACAAGAGAGGTGGGAAGAAATGATATCGAAGTCATTGGGCGCCGACGTATCAGAACATTCTTCCTTTGGTACCCTTCCGTGCCGACGTCTTCAGTTGGATAAATTTGATAAAAAATATCGGACAGTGAATAATTTCCAGTGGAAGCTGTCAAAATCCCTGGACCCAGTAGCAGTTATAATTTTTACTTTATCACTACGATAAATCAAGAGAAAGGCAAAGAAGTGAAAACTGGATAATGCGTCTAACGCAGGTTACCGTACAATGCAGTGATGTATGGTACCGATATTGTTACTATCTCCCTTTGACCGGGGTTACCGGCACCCCGATCGTGGCTGGCTTCTCACTTTTCCCTGATTCTCAAATTGTAGCCAACTCTACGCAAGTGTCCTCCAGTCTTTTTAACTTGTCAGTCTCAGTTCCGAATCCCAGCCCCTTGTTCACAACCCTTCCCTCCATCCGTCCCATCTTAGGCTGACCGGACAGCGAGGAGCCTACACGTCTGCCGATTCCACACCCCCTGCACATCAACTGTTAGCTCTCTGAGTCAAGCTTCAGGCCAGAAATACGTCGAAGATAACAATAGGCCATTTGTCTAGTGTGCCCAAAAAAGGGGTACCTAGCCAGCCCTATCGTTACCCGGTCCACTGGCCATACCCTGGTAAGTGATCTGCTGACCTCTGATCAACGTATGTTCTCATCCTCCTGAAATTGTTCCCCTTATCATCCGGGCACACTCAGCATTTCATTACCTACAATTGGCATTGGTACCTTTATAATTGCCCTATATCTGGATATGTAAAATAATTCTGACCGGGTTAAGCTAGTAGCTGATGGCCAACGTCCAATCATAAGGCGTAACAGATATTGTTTGTCGGGAAATGCTGCTACTTGTTTCGCGGGATCAAGGTCTTTTTGGAATGTTTCTTAACCTTTTTACGACTTTCAAAGCCCCTATGTGCAGCTGTCTTTTGTTGTGGTGACCCTTCAATATGCACATTCGACATACACATTTTGCTCGCAGACTCGATGCCATGTAAGATGGGATTTTTCAATAAATCGTCAAATCCGGAAAAGCCTCGCTTTCTGAGTCGGAACGTCCTGTAACCAAATTCTTCCAGCTTTCTTATCGTGACCAGTTAAATTTGTGGAACATTCCACGGCGACTTTTCGTCGCTCGTCCCTACACCATCTTGATCACATCGACGACAAGCCCTCAGGTCCCGATGACTGGACAGAGCTACATTGAACACTACTGTCAAAGTTGAACGATTGAAGTCGAGATATCTGATACGACAGCTATGAAGAAACCAAGTTCTTTTTCTACATCATCTTTCTGTCTAACCGTGCTTTCCTTCCCAATTCACTCTGCAGTTGTCAGACTATGTTGGTTTTTCGCCGACTTTAAGTTGTAGGGGGACTAATTACTACACTACGTAATTATTAAGCTTAATTTTTGCATTTTCTGACGCTAGCTTTGAGTGTTTTATCTCTGGTTCACCTACCTCAGCGTGTCTGACAACAAATCCGTTGAGCCCCTGTTAACTTCCTTCAAATCACCCCATTTTAGGCCGGCCAGCCTAATTTCAGGGAGGGAGCGTCCACCTTTTCGACCACTTATTTAAAAAGCGGGCTTTCCGGACTTTCTCACATTGTCTAGGGATTCCGGTTTAGCTTTATCTCCAACTCTGAAAGATCACCGTAATCATATCCAATCAGAAACACCCCAAGTGGAGCCAAGAAGGGGCAGTTTTACAGTGCGCCATATACCAGCCGGAAAAATGCTACTCGACCAATGATGTTTCATACTTTGGGATATTTTGAGAGGCTCAAGGCCAGGTGCAAATCCAAAATCCAAGACAAGACTGATTCTTGTTTACTACCGTACTGAATTATGGAAAAAATGCTTTGGGGCACCTACGAGAAACAAATATGTGACAACACTGACAGAAAAACGAGGGCCCATATGGCAACTTGCGAAAAGTTTTAGGTGATTCACGCACGGTAATAGCATTTTACGCCAAAATCGCAAGCTGATATAGCTAAACTCAGGATCAGGCAAATATGTGAGCAAGAAAACGTAAAAGGTGTACATCAGAT
Organism: Fasciola hepatica; assembly: GCA_948099385.1. Classification (NCBI taxonomy): domain Eukaryota; kingdom Metazoa; phylum Platyhelminthes; class Trematoda; order Plagiorchiida; family Fasciolidae; genus Fasciola; species Fasciola hepatica. The sequence goes on from CANUEZ040000169.1 coordinate 288,376, forward strand.
GGTCATTCCTCGAATTCGGGGTACTGTAGTGTACTCGGTCGATTTTTCATAAGCTATCGGTAGAACATCTTCAAGCTCAAAAGCCTAAAGTTTTCAAGTCTTCCGAACCCGCAGTAACGTACTTTTATGGAGATGCTCCGCAGTCATTGTCACGTGCTAGCACTGTTCAGGCCATGAAATTCTTTCTTGCTGATCCTCGAACAAATGCAGCCCCGTCGAAAGCCACATTTGAACGATTTTTACTCTCCGCTCACGTGTGCCGAGGCGCCTTTTTGATTTGACCCCTGACTGCCATGACGGCCGTACCTGAAGGTGACTTTTGCTGAACTCTGGTCCACTTTGTTAAACGTTGTGGCCATACAGATGAGGTTTTTATATGAATATATTTCGGTAACCTGGTGCCTTAGAATCTGCAGATTGATCCTGCTGTGAATGTGAAATTACCTTTTTGGCTACTACCAAAAGTTGGAATAACTCCACACCCGCCACTAGTGTCGCCTTCTAGGTTAGCAGTTTTATTTCACTAATTTTCTCAGTGCTTCCACACCACCTCCCCCGCTATTACTACTACACATCATTTCTTTTCCCCTACGAAAAAAATACCTTAGTTTTTTCACCCCAAATATCTATTTGCAGTGGTGAGCAGCATGCTGAATGGCTTGGCTCCTATCGGCAGTTGGCTTACTGCCTGGTTTATGATAAAAGCTTCCTCTCATGTTTAGAATGTTGTTTAGCTCCTGGTCAGATTGCTTTCGACAGTCATCCCATTGCCACTGATAACAATGTCAAAGACCTTAGGTTACAACATTCATTTTCTTCTAGCTTCCAGGAACAGGATCATTTCCAATTGCCGGAGATGCCTCCATCACAGGTCTTATATATAGGGGCTTCACTCTACTCGACAACAGTCTGTTTGTCTATATTCCACATGTTAGACCTCAGCTGGAGTACTTCTCTCTCACATACACAGGCCGGTTGCGCCCCTGGAATATACCTTTTGAGATGTCTCGCTTGCCTACACCGAAAAGCTGATAAATTTATATACATTTTCCAAACCTACCACCAACACCGCGGACTCCTGAAAGGCGAATCTTTATGGCTTTGCCGCCTGCGGTTTAACTTATTCTTCCTGCTCAAGCCAGTTAACAAGAAATACACGACCCCAACCACACTTCATTCAAAGCCTCAAAATCCCTTCCCCCACGACAGTGTGCCTTCCCAAATCCAGCCCCAATACCTGGTCTAGTTTTAATGTCCCGACTCCTCTTGTTTCAACTTTCCAGAGCCTGAAAAGTGCTGCATCTTAGTGTGTGCTGGGTCTTTACCGAGTGCGAATCTAAGCGATTTCTTTTCATTCGCTTACCTGCTCCGGTGAATAGATGCTAGACAATGAATTTAATACCATCGACTCAGTTTTTAAGAGGTATTAAGGGCAGTAAAACTGTAAAATAACCGAAATTCCCCGCTCTTTAAATACTGCCCATCCCTTACCGATATCAGGCGGATTACCCACAACACATTTACGGATTTGATTTTTGGCAATGTTTTTTTCTACGTCAGATGCGTTTGCTTTCATTTTCTACTGTTAGACGCTTCTTCCGACAAAAGCTTTTAACCGTTTTGTGATAGAAAAAAACAAAGACCATGTGCAATTGTTTCTTTCATGGTTCCTTTCCGCCTAGCGGTCCTCCTGGATGGTTGATAAAGTATTTCTCCTCAAAGTGTATCGGAATTCAAAACAAGGATTTAGAGTTGAGATAGTTGATGGCTGATGAGAAACCTCCCATTTTTGTCGAACACCCAGACACGGCTCACATCGGCTGATCATCACGGCGGAATATATGCCAACTTTAGCACATTTGTCCGTAAAGTTTCAGTACGAAGTTTAGCGGGTTATGCATTACTTTTTCTCAGTATCCTGCCAACAGCTCTCTTGGCATTACATTTAGATCCCATTCTTTTTAGGCAGTTTGTAGGCCGCAATCATTTTCTAATGAAGTTCTTTTGATAGGAGTCATCTACAGGTCTCCAGCTTGTACTACGGAATCCAGCTCTACCCTCGTAGAACAGGCGCATGAAACTAGGGGCCAACACCCTTTCACAAATTTTTATAGGTGATTTTGCTGCTGTTACTGTGAACTAGTCGGACCTCACCCTCCAGACGGGAACTTCGGGGAGCCTCTGGTTAGACTAGTAGTACATTGCGTCTGAACCCATTACTTTGCCTTTAGGGTCCGACGAGGGATCAGTAAGCTATATCCCGTTTGAATCGACTAGTAATTCACAGTGCTGTAGGAAATCAACTCCCAGTATGCTTGTGGGAGCGTTTGCTAGTGTGAACGCCCACAGGTGCCGTCGCGGTCGCAGGTTGACCGCAAGCCGTCTCTTGCTGTAAGTAGGAATGGAGAAGCTGTTCGCCAGAGACAGCCTAAGCAAGGGAGATGGTGGTTTGCCTTTATCAATCGACCAGACGGAAACTTGAGCCTCAGTACCAACTAACGACCTGACTTTTGCGCACGAATCGTGCAGGTAAAACAAACGGCTAGCTTGAGACTGGTTCCTGGCGAGTACGGTCAATTTCAAACACCGGCAGCGGCACCTCCCGCGGCTTATGAGCACTGCCGTTTGCGCACACGGGAGGCTGGCTTGAAAACGCAATGGAACCAACAAAAGCTGCCGGTACCACTATTAGGTTTAACATGCTCGGGCGAGGCTGATTGCCGGTGCTAGTGGGCGCTTGAGGGCGCCCGTTAGTGCCTTAGCCAGCGTGCTCTACTATGGGTTGCGGGCAAGTTTACTCGGCCTTTTAAAGATAGTCGGCAACGGACAGACTGAGAGCTCTAAGTTGCCTCCAGCGATTCATCGAGACAAACTCCCCGGTGATTGCGCAGTGCCACAGCCGTGAGGGAGTTAGACCCATTGCCAAAAAGGAAGGGTGTCATGTCAGCCTCGTGGGCTGTTCTTTCCGAAGACGAACCCTTGAGGGGGACAGTAAAGACGGTATGGACATAAAAAAGCAACGAGTCCGAAAACTAACTCCGCATCCTTATCGGTAGGCCTCGCCAGGGACCTGAGGTGAGCTAAGAAGCAGCTGGGTTTGGTGCCCCTGATAAGAGTGTCCTGCCATCAGGTGGCGCGAGATTTCCTCCCGGGAGGGTGGGAAGTACTGCAGAAAGGCCCCTACTGCTCCGATTGTACGGCTGCTCATGGAAAGGATTTAAGACTAAGTCCTAATCTGGGGCGAAGACATAGCCAGTGACTGCCGCTGAGGCACAAGGGAATCTTTGACTTCGGCGGCGGATTCTGGGTGCCAGAGTTGCAGCTCCAGTGCTGTGACCCTAGCCTCGGGGTTATGTCCGATGAAATCCACACGTAACGGGGTAACAGCGGATAAAGTGAGGTATATGTCGGTCTGCATCCAATCTACGGACATGGGTGTCTCGCAATAAAATATCATAAAATGTATCGTGCTGCAAAATGAGGACTTAAGCCAGCAAACATCGCGGACTCACTGGATTAGAAAATTATCTAGGCAGGAACTGGGCCCCTCCAATACAGAACACGCCCAAGAATGGCTTACAGACGTGTTCTGTATCCGATCTCACACCGAATTACCGGCAAAATATTCTTCATCGGACAAATAGAGGGGACTCAAGTTGGTGGAATAATGAGAATGTGTATTATGTATGAGGTGGTACCGAAACAGCACCGATACCACGAATACTTCTAATAAAAACGGACGCAGAAAACTGTCAGTTTCTAGGCACTTTCGGGGTCGCTGCAAAGTGAAACAATACAAGAAGCCATTGAGTTGTGACACAGTGATTCAAATCGAGAGGCTTATTTAAAATAGGCCGAAAGTTGAACAAAATCTGTAATAATCCTCTTATGTGGAGGTCGGTGTCTGTGTTTGGCTAATTGGTACGACTAAGAGGCGGTTTGTGGGACCCTTCAGATGCGAGTTTTGGTAGTAAGAGCCAATGTCGCCTCCTTTCGAGTTGCACGTTTTGAATCATGTCATATCAGCTTCAAAGGAGTCAGCTGAATGACCATATCTTCTATTGTTTTGGCCACGAAGAAAACATGCTCGACCAGGCTGAAGGAGTAATACTTGGCAAGGCAAACTACTGAAAATTGAATTTGTGGTAAAGGTTTTAGTGGAGACTTCAGGATGCGAGATATCAGTAGCTAGTTTAGCGAATACAGTTTCGCCAGTACAGTCTAAGCAGCCCTGTTTTTTCTAGAATAAGGTATGGCAGGGCTGTGATGCATATGTACAGGTCCATGTAGTGAGGGTGACTTCTCTACAAATAAAAGGGATAATTTGATGGAGTGATGCTGGTCCTCAATAGGTGGAGGTGTTCTAGGCACAAAATGGCCCGTCAGGATTTGTGCTATGTTTTTTCAGAGGGAAAAGTGGACAGAGGGAAAACCTGTAGACCGAAGAGATTAAAGAGTCGGTGGACCAGTGAATGTCTATAGGAAATTAGAATTTGGGTGTGCAAACCCGAGGCGGAGGGAATTTTACAACTGGTGGTTGGTCAAGCTAATAAGTGACGAGTCACGCTTAATGAATGAGGTCATAAAGGGCATGAAAAATGAAAAGTTTGGTAGTCAGTCCGAACAGACAAGAAAAAAGGGGAGGGAATGAAGGGGCTTGTGCACCCTAGGCATGCGTTTACAGTGAAATGGGAAGCAAATGTTGCGGGTTGTGTGGTGACACGGCCGAGAGTCTGTTAGGTTATAAAAGGCTCAAGGGATCAATGGGCTAAAAGTTACGGCGGCCTGCTGTCACCGAATTTATAAATTTACTTTGAGTGATTCCACCACGGAGAATGGTCATTTTCAGCTGGTGCATTTCATATAGGTTAAAGTGTGGCGGTAGAGAGCGGTAAGGGATGTCAGTTTTCGGAGATGGTCCTAAGTAGCTGGAGTTTTTGATAAAAAATGCCTCTTTGCGAGCTAAGGTCCCTCGAGGTAAGGCAACGACGGTTTCAGAGGCACGATGCCGTGTGAATCAAACCTGCCTTGAAGGTGATCAGAAGTAGAGAGCGAGTGGTTCTGTAGTTACTTGTGAACGGGGACACTGTTAGCCGAGGCTTGTGTGCCGGCAATGGCGGATTGGGTGATGCCTGCGGGGAAGTCAGGGATAGGCATGCTACGAGGCTTAGGCAGAGGGTTTGAAGACGGACTCGCCTTGCAAGACTCATCTCTTGAAGATAACATGGTTGCTCGCCGGCCTCAGGAGCTTGTAGGCCGGGGATGGCGCAGACCTTGAGTTGGGTTTACCAAGCGGTCGGGGTAGGTTAATAAGAAACCGTAGTTGTACGCAACTTTAGGCGATAAACTGCATCTGAGTGGCTGCGGCGGGTTTAGTGCCAATATGTTTTCGGGCTTGCAGCTCGTTCAACTACTCTCTTAGAAAAATCTTTCCATCAAAATTTATCTTTTTCTCACGATGAATCAGCTGCTATGGAATGTTACCTTTTGTTAAAGTCTACAGCTGTTTACCACAACAAGTCGGAGAAGTGTGGTACAGTAGACCCAGCTTCCGCTTTCAGCAGCTACATTCGTTGTGTTTGGTTAAAATAAGTTATGATATTAATAATAATAATAATAATAATAATAATAATAATAATAATAATGGTACACCTATTATTCTTGGTCCGGAAGAAGGTATAAATACGTGACAAAAGTGTACAACACTACTCAACAAAGTCATACATTTACAAGTTTTTGAAGCAGTCACGCGCACAGCCAACAGTGTAAGAAATCTAGTTGGTGTTTTGAACAAAGGTGGCACCTCATTTTGCAGTAAACACGGTTCATTTTCAACCTCAGCCAAGCAAATTATTCGGAAACCTGTGGAGCACGAAATTGTCGACAAGAGCACCACGGCTGGACGCGAATGGTGCATTTATAAACACGGATAACGCAGACGGTGGTTGGCGAAGTCTTAATCAAGTTTACTGTGAGAAACAAGTTGTGTTAAGGCAGGGACATCTGATAATGTAGTATAAAATTATGCATAAGAAGTAAGGGTTTTCACGCAGTATCATTTAAAAGATAAAAAAGTGCTGACACTTGCGTGGCCGGATGTGCCGGTGAAATTTTAGCATAAAACCTCGGGAGAGCGATTGGCTGGCATCATCAGGGTTGAGATTTTGAAAAATCCTACATCCCGATGATTTTTGGTATTGCGCAGAGACTCCGTGATTTCTAAAGTGCAGAGTTGAAGCACATGGACACTTTAATACATTGAATGAAATCCTTGGTAACTTACAAGACACATTTATCAATGATCGGCATAACGAATTTGGTGTGGAGGGGTTATTTAGTGAGGCGCAGTGGGATTTTTTCAAAGGAATGTCAGGGGGTCCCCGTTCATTAGCTTTGGGAGTTACTTTGTTTCCCCTGGGCTCACTCACAAATAAACCCGAATAAGTCCCGGGCAAAACAACCCACGGACGGTTTCGGGACTTTTCAAAAACAATCCGAAAGCAGCAGCTCACATTTTTATATTTTTCTTACTTGAAGCGTCTAGCGGAGTTATGGTGGGCCCGAAGTATTAAATCGAGGCAATTATTTTACTTCGCTTATGCATCTAGATGCCCTGTACATTACATTTTGTCGGGGAATAAATACTTACTTTACCCGAAGGAAGGAGGAATGTAGTCGCAAGTGCTCTAAAATTACCGTCGGCGTTTTTTATCATCTATTTTTCGTAACAGGTCTGTGCTTGACTACTTCGCGGAACAGGTCTACGTGGGCTATTTAGTTGCTGGCGTAGAACAAGATAGTAAAACCCAAAAGCAATGGAAAACATCTTTGTCCTGGTGTGGCAGTTATTAGCAAATCGTAACAGACGTTATCACTCGATCACTTGATGAAGACCTCGATTAGTGCCAAATTTCCAAACGGAATTTCATAGGTAGCAGGGTTTTGCCAAGTTGTGCTTTTCACACCTGTTTTACCACGCCATCTACAGTAATTCTTTATAAGAATCATGAACCTCTCCTTTTTTGTTCTCAGCGAGGATATGATAGCTGAAATTTTGAATACAATCAGACAGATTAAAGCAAATTACCGTAAAGTATAAGTTAATTAATTAATTAATATTGGTATATTTCTCGGCCATGGTCGAGACGCACGCGTTAAAGCATGATCATGGTGTACACGTTACTCAATAAGATGAAATGTTCACATATTCCAAGTATGAAAGTCGAGAGTATTAGAGATGAAAAAACAATGACAGGAGAAGTTTGAATGGACCATTCTGATAACGGTTTGCGCGGCAGTTTCAAACCGGTTTCGAATAAGGATCAGGCAGTGGTGCGCGGTGGAGGTATCGAGAAAATCGTTAGCGCAGTGCTAAGGAGGCATTATTAACAAGAATGATGTAAGCCCAGGAAACCAGAGGCCAACTGAGGTTCTGCAGATGGAATAAATTTTGAACAAGAAAAAAAAGGTGGAAAATCGACGCATGCGAAGAGGATAGCGATCCATGAAGACAATGCGGACCCTGAATGACGGATTTACCGGAGTTCTGTAAACGGAATGAGATTTGAAGCAGGGGGAACTGAGGCCAGTTTCGTGAAAGTGAACACCGGTGGATGTGGGAGAAACAGCAGTCCATAAAAAGGTGAGTTTAGATTCAGGGCCAGTAACATGTACTATTCAGAAATGAGAAGGCGCAACTGGAGGGTCTTCGAGAAATGGAGAGTCAAATTCCAGCCGGCTACGGTTCGGAGAAAAGATAACCTGTGTTAACGGATAATAAAGTGGGAAAATCTTCGCATGGACTTCAGCGTTATGCTGCTTCAATGACAAATATATATGTATGTGATGACGCATTTGCCTTCAGTGTTATTCTGGTAACGTACGAATGCGTAAGTTTCATCTGGCAGGGCAAAGTATGTGTCAGTCAATCAGCCGAGTGTGGCTGTATGTTAGCGGCATGCGCGTGAGCTGGAATTCGTGTTGGTTGCGTTAGAAAATGCTGAACGATCTGATAAGCAATTGAGGGTATCTCCTGTTGTGTGGTTGGATTTCTGTCCCAGTTGCCATGGTAGGTTCCACTTGAGTCTCTGTCCGTACGAGTCAAAGCGGCCTCCTTGGTTAGCCAATTTGGCGACTGAGATAGTGGGAGACAACGACCTGAAATAAAGGGAGATTGCAGTCTGGACGTGGTTCCAGCTGTGGGTTATGATAATATGTGAAGACAATAAACAATGGATTGGTTAGGTCTATGTGAGTGGGGCATGGATAAAATAGGCTCGCAGTGGATTTGAGCTGTACTGCTGCAGGCTGTTGAAGTTGCGTACACAGGCTTGGTAGCTGTATGCATTTCAAAGGATTTATGATTTGCCCGTGGTTAGTAATGATAACCTTCAATACCGTTTGCTTACGCAGAACGCAGTTTGGCACGAGGCGATAAGATAGGTTTGAAATAACAGACAGAGCGAGTAGGACTATCATACTGTTTGCGTGGCGCTACGCTGTTACTGTCTCTTTCGGTAAAGTGGTTGTTCTATGCTGAGTAGTCCAAGTAGAAGGAACTATTGGGGTGACAGTGGTTGTAGATTAGAGGTAATTATTCTGTTTAGGCATTGTAAACTGTTAGGTTTACGCTTAGGTGATGGCAACTGCGGCGTATGGTGTGGCACATCCTAGATTCTCAAGGGTTCAGGTTAGTATCCAGCGTTTTCCTCATAAGCTCTATCAAAAGACATATAAGGATTCGTAAGAGCGATCAGTTTTTGGATGTCCAGAGCTACGTGTAGTCCAGACTTAAACATAATTAGGGAATCTACGGAACGGACTTCAGCTGGGAGTTTATTCCACAGGGTTGCATAGTTCAGGAGGAAGAAGTTGATGGTAAAAAGTTGGGACTGTTTTGCTGTCTTAGATCGTATGGATGAACCGCTGAGTTCCGTAATTGCTGCAGCGGTGGGGCCAACCCTATGCGGGTCTAATTGAGCCTAGGCTGCTCAGAGCGGTTATTCGACTTATTAGTACCCTATACCTACCTCAAAGGCCTGAGCCCTTGAAATATACGGATTGTATAACATAGTCAGCGTGTCCACCGTTAGGGCTATGCTTATTTCCTGTTTGAAAGCCACCGATGTCAGTGATAACGCCCGAATTCTTTGTGGTAGCTTATTCCACAATGAAGCGTACTTGTTATTGAAGAAGTTTGACCGAAGAGCAAGCTTCGGCAAAGGGACAGACACCAAGAACTCATTGTTACGTAAGGGATACGTAGAAATGGTTCTTACCTGCGGTGCTGAACTACATGATCTATTCTTCAAGATATTGTGAAAGAATAGCAGGTTATTTCTTATGCGGCGTAGCCATAAGGGATCGATTTTCAGCCGCTCACAACGTTCCATTTAATTAGAGGGCGAAGAAAAACCTATGAGCTGTTTCGTGAGTGATCGTTGTACGTTCTCAAACGCTATGCGGTCCCTTTGTCGCATGTTGGAACAAATGATTGAGCCGTATTCCAGAAGAGGTCTAACATGGGACTTAAAAATGTTTAGTTTACTTTCTGGCAAAACAAATGTTTGATGTATTAGCCCGATCGTACGGCGTGCTTTAGCCACCTGGATGGCTGCGTGTTCCGAAAATTCAAACGTACATGAGTAGTGTAGACCCAAGTCACGTACCTGAGAGTTATTGGGGATGAATGTGCCGTTTATACTAAATCTTCCAGTGGGGACGTGACATTTATACGTAATAATATTACTTTTTTCGGCGGAAAAACTCATTTTCCAATCCTTACTCCAGGAGCTGAGAGCGAGCAGTTCCCTTGTAATGTCATCTACGGTAGAGGCTAACGCCGCGGGCTCAAAAGTGTACACGATTTTGATATCATCTGCAAACAGGAAGGGAACTCCCCGTTGGAAAATGGTAAATATATCGTTAACGTACATTAGGAACAGTAATGGGCCCAGTACACTACCTTGTATCCCCCCACTGGTTACGGGACGGGGTTCGGACAAATTTCCACCTATACTTACAACCTGGTCTCGGGATGTTAAATAGGACGCAAACCAAGCGAGCATTGGGTCCACGATTCCATAAGTTTTAATCTTCCGTAGTAACCGGACGTGGGATACCCGGTCAAACGCCTTGGTCATGTCCAAAAAGATCACGATTGCCGATTTACCAATATTGACAGCCTCTGTGACCAGATTGAGGAAATCGGTCATGCATGTCGCACATGATCTGTTTTTCAGAAAACCATGCTGACCAGCGTTGATTAGATTATTGTTAAGAAGGTGACGTGTCAGCCTTTCCTTGATCATTCTCTCCATGATCCTGGACACGGCCGGGGTGTGGTTCACCGGCCGATAGTTAACTGGATCTAGACGTGATCCGTTTTTGTGCATCGGTATGATAGTTGAAGTTTTCCATTGGGAAGGGAAAACACTGCACCTGAGTGACAAATTGAATATGTTTGTCAGCAACATTGGAACATCTTCGCCCCCTCGACTAAAAATGGCCGGTGGTAATGCATCTGGACCTGGCCTGCAGGACGGTCTTGTTCTTGCAACATGGACTGAAACCTCCTCAGGGTAGAACACTACCGTCGAGAAAGTTACTGATGTCACCGGATCTAGAACGGGGAAGGATGTGGCGTCATCCGTCGTTAAAGAGGAGGCAAAATAGGTTCTGAAAGCCTCCGTAATCAAAAGAGGGTCACGCAAGCATTTATTATTATAGTTCAAATATGGGATGTCTTGGTTAGGTTGCTTGTTTCTGACCTTCATTAGCCTGGCCAGTGCTTCCACCTTGTTTGGGTGGCTTAAGGCATCTCGTTCCTGTTTCTTCTTAGAAGAATCCAAGCGCAATTTAATCGTACGGGATATACGTATTATTTGAAGATACGACGAGAAGTCCCTCGTCTTAGTGAATCTTCGTTGGAGTTTGGCTAGGTTACCGTTAAGACGATCTAGAGAGTTCCGCTGTTTGCGTATGATAGGCCCCGAGGCTGGATTGATTTTGTCGAGACAGTAGTGAAGATTAGTATACAGTTGGGCAGCTGCTATCTCTAGGTCATTAGATAAAAACGATTCGTCCCAGTTTAAGGAACGGATAAAAGAGGGTAGACTATTCCAGCAAGCTTTATGGTATTGCTTATTGGTGGTCGGAAGGTGTGTTTCTGCTGACTTATCAGTGTGAGGCCAAGGTGCAGTAAAAACACAGGATACCATCTTATGGTCACTACCGGTGAAGCGACTTAAGATTTGGGTATCTAAATTCTTGATACCAATAGAGAAGATAAGGTCTAATGTATTTCTCCCTCGAGTGGGGGATAAAACATGCTGTACCCACGTGTATAACTGCCGAACCTGAGATCGTTTTAATTCAGCTGCAACCCAAAAGTACTGCCCTGGACTACACTTAAAAACCCACAGTTCATTTTTATTCGATAATTAATGAACAGTTACCGAAAACTGCTGCGGTTCTGAGCCCTGAAAAACAGCTTCATGTTGTGCTGATTGTTTAAAAGGAGTGCAAAAAATATGTTTGATGATCCGCTGTCTTACGCCGTCGCAGAGGAGTATCCAGTTTGGCATATGAAGGAATACTTCTGATTCTCCATAGACAATACTAAACTTGTGAACCATCAAAGGACAATAGCTTACCGTATGATAAACAGGGTGAATGGGCAAACTGTCAATGCACAAAAAGTACGTTTACTTGGAAATTTACACATCAAATCACAAATATTTAGATTTCTGATGATCTCGACTATTCCTTTTGTTGAAACTACTGTTGTGACTTTTACTGATGAATTTTCTTTAGCGAGATGAAAAACACATTTGTGATCAGTGCCGAGACAGCAAATCGGAGTAAAACTGTGCCAAAACTTAGAGTCGTCTCACCTCATTTGAACATCATATAATTTAACCACCACTGATTGCTCAAATTAAGGTCATGATGTTGGGTAGGGCATTATGCGTGTAACTGGTACCTGTTTCGTTGCACCGGAGAACAATGACACGGTAAAAATGGTCATTCCCACGTTAACAGGTTTATGCTCGGTTTATGGCTAGTCGCACATTAAAAACGTTTTACTGCCGTGATGAGGCCGATCGTGTACGGCGTAAAACAAACATAGCCTGGTACCGATTCTGGACGGTCTGGGCACTAGTTGCGAGCACCTTACTACGCCCGAAGCTAACTTTATCCCCATAAGCGGGTCTTTTAAGAAGTCCACAAACGCGACAAAACTTGTCCAATCAACAACCGAATCGAGACAACGTCACGCGAAAGAGAAAAGAAGTCAAACCGGTGGAGCCATGAAAACTTCATCCTATTATTAAAATTATTCAGCTACGAATACTTGGGCGGAAACTGAAAAATTGGGCCCAAGCCTCAACAGAGTCGATAGCAAAAATGTGCAACACGAGCAAAACACGTAGTTAAACTCTGACCAAAGAATCGCATTTTGTTTACCTTGTCAACTATAAGTTGTTTTGTCTAGCATTGAAAGGGCAAAAGGAGTGCTTCGGGCAAGAAACTTCTGATGCCAAGCAAACTCAGCAGCACGAAGAAAAGAGCAATCTCAACAACTAAGTTACCGGAGAGTGACAATAAAATGGACTCATCATATCTGGCCCTTAAGAGAACACAGTGTTTAGCTGCAAATAACATGATAAGCATGGAAAAATATTACGGATATCTCAACTTTTGTTTTTACATCAACTTCTCACAGGAGGGACACTCTTTCGAGACATTTGGGCTCCATGAATAAAAATCAATACCAACGATAAACGATAGTTCATCTTTGGATGAAAATTCACCGGAAATGTATTGAATCTTTTGAAGTTCAAACGTCAGTTGCGTGGACGATATTGGCGTTTGTGCTGAATCTGGACTTAGCCGATGGAAGGTGTCAGTCTGGTTCGTTTGTTTTGGGATGGGTACCTTAAAACCCAACGATGATGGCACATTTCCTGTTTCCAGAGTCTTTACGCAAGCGTGTAAATTCGGCATCCGTTGCTCAGCTTAGTGAATTCATTTTTATTGTTTCTTTACAGAACAGCTTCACCAATCGTGGAAATTAAAATGAGCCGCAATGAGCGATCCACTGATATCTGGCCGTTCTGATCTCTGGATATCGGCCGAAAGTTCCACAGCTAAGATAGAACAATACTGTGTGCATCTCAGGGGGAGTCTGAGGTAGCTGCTGTAAGTCATCATTCCTTTATTCGGCGCAGAATAATTACTGTTGATTATTAGGCAAGAAAAAAACGGTATAAACAACTACTTATCACATAATATTTATTGGCCTGCTAATCAGTTCACTCATGAGTAACACAACGGGCTCTTGCGGTTAAACGACTCTTCCCCATGGAAGTCAACTTCGGCCCCTCAGAAACTGAGATTGTTTGAAGAAGATCGTAGACTTATTCTCTGGTCACTAATCGTTCCCCTGGGGCCCACGACGGACTCATGCACAGAAAGTAAAGCAATGTCATTCTGTCATGAATTTTAAATCTAAAGCACACGACGGAACAAGTGAGGGGTTTGGCCTAAAGAAGAAGTCGTCCACGCAGTCAGTTTTGGAAAATTGGGCGTCGTTATATTTATACCAAACAGCACCCTTATATTCCGAAGGATATTCTCCATCAGAGAAAATATAAAGTCAAAACAAAGCGTAGTTGTCGGTGTAAAATTTTTCAGTGATTCTTCTTTTTTCATAAATGTTTCCCGGTAACCTAACCCGGGTTTTGTTTGGATGGGTTACGGAACGGCCGTTGTTTTGAGGTCTTTTCCAGCTATACTTTCCAGTGTAGGGGAGAGGGATAGTCAGCTTGCAAAAATTGCATTCGATTGGTCAGTCGAAACATGAAACTCACTGCATGCTGGGGGATTCGCGAAAAACTTCGCCAAAATTAATGTTACGCGGTTACCAGCGACGTAAATGTTCCATAAATCAAACAGTTACATGATACTGACCCTTTGAAATCGGGTATGTCTCGCGCTTGGTTCCATTAGGGGCTGCCAGTAGTACTTCTGTTATTCATGTCTCTATGTTTGCCCCAGTGAATCTTCCGGATTGAGGGTGAACAAGTTCAACTCAACGGCTCATCTTCAAACTGAGGATCCATCCTCAGTAACGGTTAGTTACTACTCCCTTTTAACTTCATACTTAATGCATAACATAACAGAAGCAAAAACCTCGCAAAAACTACAACTATGTACCTCGAAAAGCAGACACGCTCGTTAAACTGCCTTTCATCTAAATCAGATGATATAACGACAGTAGGTAAAAGCATCTGTAAAATGTGTGGGGTCATAAAACTCATCAAATTCAACCGATCTGTACTATTCTACCTTAAACAAAGAAATGTAACAACTCAGGTGGTAAAATTACGTGGTTCTCAATGAGTTTGATTAAGTGAAGTTACTGCGGAAACAGCTTAACGGTAACCATATAATCAAGTGATGAACCACAAGTTTTCAGAAAATAACTAGGAAAGAATGAAAGTAGCGAAAATCCAAGACAACCCAAGGTTAACCTCACACTGAGCTTGATTTTTGGAGATTTGGCCTCCCCAAAAAGGCACAGCTGCTGACCACTAGAATGATGAGGAGTAAGCGAGGAAAAACCTACCTCCAGAGCGCTCCGGATACGGCACTATGTTCTTTAGAACCGAGAAAACCTTCAAATTTGGCAATGGTTTGACGGGCATAAAAACTGCATATATGTTTGTATAGAATTAGATTCGCCATCGACTTCAGCTGCTACGGTCCCGGCCCCACGATTAAGACAAGAAAAGATAACAGATCATAATGGGTTTAATGGGTATATTGATCGTTTTTCAGAATGGCAGTGGATGAGAGACCAGGTATGTTAGTGACCGCAGCCCACGAGCCACCGTGTGCCAAGCTCTCAGAGCCACTTGGGAGGAAATGGCGAAGATTCAAAGTAAGTCAGCATCGGGTTGAATAATTCAGGGATATTTGGGCTTCAGCCTAGTACGATTTTGTTACCTTAGGACTCAAATAATCAGCTGTATAAAGGGATTAAATCTAACCAGAACTAATAACCTTTCAGAAGAGAATGGCCAACATTTAATTGATAACTTACGTACTTTAAGGGTTGACCAATGGGGGCCACCCACAAGTCGTATAAGTCTTTGAAGCTGACCTATCTGACCTGAATATGGGTAAGCAACTCGAGGCGCAATTGTGTCATAGTTCAGACTATCATCTGGCTGTAAAGAATGATGGTTCGGGTTAAGATACAAAACCACTCACAGTCGCGGGAAACCTGATGTCGGAACAGGATGAGCTTCTGAGGAGTAGTCATCACTCCGACAGCGGGCAGAACTACAGACGTCCGTTTACAAATAGGGCCCATCCAAGCCTTGGGCTTGCAGTTACACTGTGAATGGACTTGGTGCTCTGGTGTCAGCGAAAAAATCTCCATAAAGGCTTCCGACAAACACGCGGAGGAAACGGCATAAAGTGACCTCTGCCATTTCCAGGTTTGCTAACCTATCCGTACCCCAACAATGTCCTCCAGTAGCAATAACCCCGGCAGCCTAGAAGGTAGAGGACAGCTTGATTGCTGACTCCTGCAAATCCGCTGAAGACAGCCACCTGCACAACTCTCAGCTTCTTTTCCGGCGGTGTTTACCGTGCCAAACAGAATTCATCCGGGTTTTGAAGTGGAACCGGGGACATAAAGAAGGGATTTGGATAGGTGTCATCTTGCAAGACTTATGGAAGACTTTTGATTGGATGAGCTTTTTCCGGATATTGGAGGGGTTACTTGACCCCGGGCCTCATGAGTCCCTCGTAACCTGGGTTCGCACTATCTGTGCAGCCGAACATTCAGGAAAAACTGTGATCTCCAAGCAAAGTGTCACAACTCCCTGCTCTAATCCCAAGGCTGTTCACTCAATTCGTAGACTACCATCCACCGCAGGTAGGTTCCAGAGTACTGCTTCACGCCAAAGGTGCCGATGTATTTTCTAGGACCTGGACCATACTAGATAAAGATGCACCGCAGGCTGTTCTTCAAAGCTTACACCAAATGTGGTCAGGAATAGCCTCCCTTTTAACACTGGCAAGTGCAGAGTAATTCTTATTGAGGGAAAATAAGGCAACGAGCAATCGCTGGGGGTTAGCATGTTACAGGGAGCAAAGTAAAAGGATGGTCCGTGTTCATCTATTTTGGGTGATCAATTTCGGTTAACCAGATGCAACACAGTACCTCCCGGGGTGATGTCCGGACTAAAACACCTCGGTCGACTTCTGGGTAGGTTTGCTCCCGGGTTATTGCCCAAGATCTCTCCTGTACTCATCAGGATTTGCCCGAACATAAACCTCCACGTTCACCCTGTGGTACTGAGGTTAGATGAAAATACAATGGAGATGGTCTAACAGAGAGCCTCTGTGGAACATACTCCATCGCGACAGACTCCAGGCCTTGAAACTATACAGCACGGAATACAGAGCTCCAAGAACGGACCCCAGGCTCCTGAAAAATATCCTAAGCACGCAAGAGCACTAGGCCAGATGCATGTTTAATTAGGCCTCCACTTCGTCGTTGCGCGGTAATTTCCCAAGTTTGAGGCAGCGAGGTCGACTACTGAGGGCCAGGGGACACTGTTTTTGACACGCTTCCGGTGCCCGTTGAATTTGCCGCAGGCTACCATATTCGAAAAGACCTGTAAACAGTCGTTCAAGAGGCAGCTAGAGAAGCACGTAGCAGAGCGTAACTTGAGTGTCTCACCCGGAGATCCAACTAAAGCGTTCAGAATTATGCCCTCTGTGACGTACAATCACTAGAACGTTTGAGCAGTGCTCATTGACCGATTCCGACACAATTCAAAACAAGGCCGATTGTAAATAGCCACTGTGTTATACAAAGCAAATCAAGCAATTCTATGACACACTCCACCCATACCCAGCTGCCGAACTTTTCAAACCTATTAAACGATTGCATCGAGTATTCCCTATCCGTTGCCTTATTTCGATGGATCGGCTCGGACACCTCTGATCCCTGATACTCTCTTTTCACGACGTGAAGCACTTTTCTGGGGAAGATCATTATATGAATACCTGCCTGTCATTCAACTGGTGAGCCCTCATGCAAGCTGTGTTTCTGCCACCATCGCAACTACGCACCACACTTCGATTTATCGCCAGTTCCCATTTTCGCATTGGTGCACCATATTCCTTTCTTCAGAAAGCAAACAATCCATTCGAAGTCTACATGTTTCTATCCGGCCACCTCTCTGACCGTCACTCTGGCAACCAAAGTCCAGGCGTGTTGTCCACTTGTCGCATAACTGGCTCAGACAATAAACAGTCTTTGAGCGACACACCCGTAATCCTCGAATAAGTTTTCTTGTTTCATATCCGTAATACCTTTTTTATCGTCTAATTTCACGTCCGAACCCCTCTCATGTGCTGCAAAGTGCTGATGCTTGATTACATCTCCTTCAAGTTTTTTCTTTTTCACGATAACTAAATATCCGTCAATGCAGTCTGGTCCTCCGCAAGACAGTCTCCCTTCTGTAGGATTTTCATGTATTTTTAATATTCCCAATCCAATCCACCAGGACTCGACCGGCTCGACCACCTGACCCTGAGTTTTGGTTAACCGGACGCTACCAAAACTCGACTTGTATGCTTTATCTTACACTTGATCATGAGCGCATGTAACAACCCTTTGAAACGCAGATTCAGCTTTCCACCGAGCCGTTTGATATGGCCTTGCTGCCTGCTTCGGGGCTATCCGAAATAGACCACCGTTTATTTAACATTTCCAATGTCACAGAGTACAAATACTTAACTAGTTTGCCCTGCTGCCGTTCGTACTGAGCCGTCGGCCAAAGTTGACAGGGTTTCTTGACATCACAACATCGTTTGATTGACTGCCCTTGTAGCGGCTTCGCAGACACCAAATTCAATAAAATACAATTGCGAGCTTAGAGCTTAGGCGCGCTTTGTTTAAGTCCACCGGTGTGAAAATAAGAACACGTGAAAAGGAAGAACCTTCGTCACACTACGTCAAAACGGTAAGGCGCGCTCCAGCTCATCAGCTCTGGTGATTAGCTAGATCAGCCTCCCTTCTCCTGTACTTCATACAGGGCAATCAATACAAGTACAAAAACCATCAATCGCTGTCGTTCTGCGTCTTTATTCGCTGGACGGGAATTGAGTCCACAAGTCGTGCTTTCGACCAAATTGGTGAGCCCGTTCTAAGTTATTATTAATTTTTATTTATTTATTATATCGTCCGTGCCCTTCAGCGTTCCTTTTGTTTTCGTTGTGCACATACGTATTGAGCCTTTTTTGGTGTTAATTTCGATCAGCCATCGTATATTTATTTTGCTGTCTATTTGATATGGATGACGCTAAGTTAACTATGTCTGACCCTGCGGTGCCTGAAACGCTCTCTATTGCGCGCCCAGTGAAAGCGTTACCTTTCATTCCGGGTAATCCCTCTCTTTGGCTGACTCATCTGGAAGCACAGTTTGCTGCCTCCAGAATCACCTCCCAGCAACAGAAGTATGTGCATCTCACTGCCGAACTTCCTTTAAATATTCTTGAAGCTGTCGAGGATATCATCTCCAACCCACCCACGGACAAGCCTTATGATATGCTTCGCCAGGCTATCTTAGATCGCACCGGGGTCTCCGACTCAAACCGTCTTCGTCAGCTGCTTAGTGGCATTTCCCTCGGTGACCAGAAGCCTTCACAGCTTCTGCGTCGTATGCGACAGCTGGCCAAGGGCATCCAAGTTGGTGACATGATGTTGCGAGAATTGTGGATGCAGCAGCTACCCCAACAAGCGCAATGCACTCTGGCCCTTCTCGTAGATGAAGTCTCACTAGACAGACTGGCTTTGGCGGCGGACCGCTTTATGGAAACCGCCTCCGCCCAAATTAGTCAGTGTGTTCGTTCGTCCACAACCACTACGGAGGCGACTCTCACAGATTTAGCTGCACAACTCAGTGCCCTTCGGGCGGACGTGACCGCTATTCAGTCTTCACGTTCGGCACGTCGTAGCCGCTCCCCAACTCGCACCCGTCGGCCTATTGCCGCTCGCAGTCCTCCTAGGCCATCCTCTCCCGATGCACACACTTGGACATGGTGTTGGTATCACCGCCAGTATCGTGCCAGCGCCAGGAAGTGTACACCCCCGTGCACGTTCCACGACAACCAGGGAAACTCGTCGGCCAACGTGTAGGTACGGCAGCGCTCGTTGGCCTCCCTACACCCTGCCGTCTTCTATTTATCAAGGACCTCATCTCCCACCGTCAGTTTTTGATTGACACTGGCGCACAGATCAGTGTCGCTCCCCCTAACCCTTCTGATCGTCAGCACCGGCAAACTTTAGAGCTTCAGGCCGCCAATGGGTCTCGTATATCCACTTTTGGTACTAGGCGTCTCAAGTTAGACCTGGGGTTGCGTCGTTTTTTTCAGTGGACTTTTGTCATTGCTGACGTTTCCCAGCCCATCTTAGGAGTTGATTTTCTGCATCATTTCAACCTTTCGTTACATCCCGCTTCTCGTAAGTTAACCGACCATGTGACTCATCGTGCTGTTGTTGGATCTGTCTGCTTGGTCAACGTTGTTCGACCGTCCGTAGCTCCTATCGCCAACGATACCTTCGCCAAAATTTTAGCAGAGTTTCCGTCTCTAACCGGACCGGCAAACCACTTACCCATGGTGCGCTCGGCTGTTGTACATCACATCAGTACCGCTGGACCTCCTGTTTTTGCCCGTCCGCGTCGCCTAGCCCCAGACAAACTGGCCGTCGCTCGTCTTGAATTCCAGAAAATGCTGGACCTAGGCATCATCCGTCCTTCGAACAGCCCGTGGGCCTCTCCATTGCACATAGTGCCGAAGAGAACTTCGGGCGACTGGCGTCCGTGTGGTGACTATCGTCGCCTCAATCAGGTCACAACGCCAGATCGATATCCTGTGCCTCACATTCATGATATCACGTCTGCTCTGGCTGGATCCACCATCTTCAGCAAAATCGACCTGGTCCGGGCCTATCATCAAATTCCGGTCGCCGACGAGGACGTTGCAAAAACCGCCGTTACCACTCCGTTTGGTCTATTTGAGTTTCTCCGTATGCCATTTGGCTTGCGCAACGCGTCCCAAACGTTCCAGCGGTTTATTGACGGTGTTACCCGCGGACTGCCCTTCGTTCACGCTTACATCGATGATATTCTTGTCGCTAGCCCCAGCGTTGACGAACATCAGCTTCATCTTCGACAGCTCTTTCAGCGGTTAACAGAGCACGGTGTTACCATCAATGCCGCCAAGATTGAATTAGGGAAGCCGTCATTGCTCTTCCTCGGCCACATCATCGACGCCAACGGCATTCGTCCGGCTGAAACCAAGGTCAGTGATATTGCTGAATTTCCACTTCCACAGTCCTTCAAACAGCTTAAACGTTTTAACGGCTTTGTCAATTATTACCGCCGGTTCATCCCACACTGCGCCACCCTGATGCAACCGCTCACTGATCTTTTGCGGGGCAAACAACGAACCCTCATCTGGACCGATCAAGCCCAGGAGGCCTTTTCTCAGCTCAAACAGGCCTTGTCGTCTGCGGTTCTTCTCCGTCATCCGGATCCCCATGCTCCCGTCAGTATCGCTGTTGATGCTTCCGATGTCGCACTTGGCTGCGTTCTCCAGCAGGCCGTGGACGGCGCCTGGGAGCCTCTGGCTTTTCACTCACGCCGCCTGTCTTCCGCAGAATCCAAATACAGTGCGTTTGGTCGTGAGTTACTTGCCGTCTACACCGCCATACGTCACTTTCGCCACGCTCTGGAAGGACGGGAATTCATCATTTTCACAGATCACAAGCCACTACTGTATGCTTTCCGCAACGCGTCTGATCGTCATTCTCCACGAGAAATTCGCCAGCTGGATTTCATATCGCAATTTTCTACCGACATTCGTCATATCTCCGGGTCAGCTAATGTGGCTGCAGATACTCTTTCCAGGATCCACAGTCTCGGGTCGCCCGCTGCTCTCGGTATCAATCTCGAGGACCTGGCACAAAGCCAGCAGGATCCTGAGTTTCAACAAACCATTCGCGATACAAGTCTCCGAGTGCGGGCTTTGCCTCTTCCGTCATCTGCTGGCACTATCCTCTGCGACACCACCTTGGATCACCCAAGGCCAATCGTACCACTTTCACATCGCCGTCCAATTTTCGATGTGTTGCACGGTCTATCCCATCCGGGTATCAAGGCCACATGCAAACTAGTCCGTGCCCGATTTGTTTGGCCAAACATGGATCGCGACGTTCGTCAATGGGCACGTAACTGCATTGCTTGTCAGCGAGCCAAAATACAGCCACATACCACCAGTCCAGTCGGAAATTTTGAGACTCCAGACGCCCGTTTCGCTCACGTGCACGTCGACATTGTGGGACCTTTGCCACCATCCCGAGGTATGATCTATCTACTCACTTGTATTGATCGTTTCACTCGTTGGCCCGAGGCCATACCCATTCCGGATGTATCCAGTGAAACTGTCACCCGTGCGTTCATGGAACACTGGATTTCCCGCTTTGGTTGTCCTACCACAGTAACCACCGATCGAGGAGCTCAGTTTGAATCTGCCACTTTCGACAATCTCCTCCAACTGACTGGCACTAAGCGTATTCGCACCACAGCTTATCATCCCCAGGCAAATGGCTTGGTCGAACGTTTTCACCGGCACCTCAAAACTTCGCTCAGTGCTCACAACAATCCTCAGTGGACGGACGTCTTACCACTGGTTTTATTGGGCATTCGCAATACGTTGCGCAGCGACACTCCCTGCACACCTGCGTCCATGACATTCGGCACCACCGCTCGTCTCCCTGGTGAATTTGTCGCACCCAAGGTGAGCGCACCTTTCCCCAACCTTGGAGACTACACTCAACGTCTCATGATCTACATGCGTCAGAAGATTGGTATTCCTGTCCGTTCGACAGATCGGCCGTCGTTTATTCCCAGTCACCTACATACGTGCACGCACGTTTTTCTGCGTACGCCGAGCCGCCGCCCGTTGACTCCAGCTTATTCTGGCCCGCACAAAGTCATTCGGCGTTTAGAAAAAACGTTCATCATCGATCTCAATGGTCGGCAAGAAACCGTCAGCATCGACCGCCTTAAGCCAGCGTTCGTCGACTCGGAAACCCAGCCCACGCCGTTGCCCGTCGATGGTAAAAACACAGACGTTTGCCCGACCCCAACAACATCTAGCTCCAGCACGCGTGAGTCACAGGTCGACCCCCCATCACGTTCCACCAGGTCTGGTAGGCATGTTCGTTTCCCTGCACGATTCGTTGACTTTATTGTTCTTACATAGATTTCCCCTTTTGATTGCATACTGTATCCAGTTTTTCTTATCTCTTCTAGGGTCAGTCGTTGTTTACCTAGGAAGGATCTGGCACACCACTAACAATGGACATGTGTCACTATATGAACATTACCATTTTTTGTTGTTGTTGTTGTTGCCTACGTGCCTTGTACATGGTTTGGCACGTCCCTGTCCCCACTTAAGGTTTCTAGATAGAGAGCACGGGGAGAGGATACCCCACCAGTTCACGCGTGAGTAACCTTCTCTGCGGCTATATATGGCCCAGAGGTCCTTAGATCACCTTAGAGGTGCTGAGCACAAACCTTTTCCAGCTGGAACTATTCAGCTGGTTTTTGGCTCAACTCACGACGCTCTCTTAGGTCGAAGTTCTCCTACTCGGTCGTCCTTCTGGAGGGGGACTGATGTAGCGGCTTCGCAGACACCAAATTCAATAAAATACAATTGCGAGCTTAGAGCTTAGGCGCGCTTTGTTTAAGTCCACCGGTGTGAAAATAAGAACACGTGAAAAAGAAGAAGAACCTTCGTCACACTACGTCAAAACGGTAAGGCGCGCTCCAGCTCATCAGCTCTGGTGATTAGCTAGATCAGCCTCCCTTCTCCTGTACTTCATACAGGGCAATCAATACAAGTACAAAAACCATCAATCGCTGTCGTTCTGCGTCTTTATTCGCTGGACGGGAATTGAGTCCACAAGTCGTGCGTTCGACCAAACCCTTTTAGACTCCGTCTTTCACGAGCAAACCTCAGGTCATCCGACCAACCTGCACTCGAAAGCACCAGACTCGAGTTTCGCTCTTGTTAGAGCTCATCGGTGGTGCATATCCTCTGCCACACCCAGGGTTTGAACACGGGCCCTCCCATCTGGAAGGCTTGTGTGTTACCAATGCGCCACCCTGCTCCCGTTCTAGCTGATCCGAATCGCCAAGTTAAGCTTGTACAGATGTCGACCTCTATGACAGCCAGAAATACCCGACAGCTTTCAAATGGAGACACGGTTCCGGACCCAGTTAACTCCAAACGAATGCCTCCCACCAGATCAGGTCTTCTCCACAGGATGAGGGCAACGGACCCACATTTTTAAACTGCTTCGCGCTTTTGATACATATATCACGCAATTACTTGCGAATAGTGTGGTGCTTCCGAGTGCAGGTTGGTCGGATGACCTGAGGTTTGCTCGTGAAACTTGGAGTCCAAAAGGGCAGTCAATCAAACGAAAAATTAAACGATCCCACATTACTCGCAAGTAATTGCGTGATATATATCACCAACATCATCGGCAGAACTTTGTAGTGGGGATTGGAGGGGGCTCGGATTGGTATAACACTGAAATGAATGAGTTTTGCCTGCGGCTTGTTTGAGAATAGGATGTTTTTGCGTACTGTGTGTTATTGCAGTGGAAAAGCCAAGTTTTCCACCATTCTTATCTGCGCCCCACGTGACGGATAACGCGAAATCTTATTCTGCACACTAGGAGCTGGACCCGGAGGAGGGAGACCCAAGGCACACTACAGGCGTGCACCATTTAACAATAATATTGATAAAAGCGTACTCCAGAGACACCCGAAGCTAGCTTGGTTGTATGATCGCACGATACCGTTGATTTCACAACAGGGAGTCTTGGAGACTCAGTTGGATAAAAGCAGTACACGAGAGTGCATAGATTGTAGTGGTCGCATGAAGGAATGCCCGATAAATTGAATTTGAAGGTCAGATGGTCACATCCCCCAGTAGAAAAATGGGCCTGGTGGTCGAGATACGTAAACAAGTAAAGCAGAGATGGAAGGATAATGCTCAGAAATTCGGGTATTATCGGTATGAAACCGCAAGATAGAGAATATCGAAAGAAGGACTCCGGAAAATGGGCTGACGAAAATTCGGTAAATCATTGATTGTGAGAGATGCACCCTTGAACCCATAATTCTATTGACCCGGGAAAAATCACGAATACTATTCCAAAGTAGCGCGGGGTGTTCTGTAGGGGCGGGAAGTTTGCAAATAGAACACGAATTCTGAATGACCACAACATCGATACTTCATATCCGGCGACAGGTTGCGGAAGGAAACCTCACAGTAAGATACTGAGCGCATATTCGATCATGAAATTCTGCAGAACAAAATGGCAGATGATGACAAGTTATCGTCACCCAAATAGTGGGTTTTTGAGATAAATGGTTGACAGACAAAAGAAAAAAGTTAGACGGCGTCGAAGATGACGTTAGGGGTGGAGCGCGGAGAAATGCAAGATCATTGTCTGGGTGAAAATGTCAAGATGTGCAAGTGATCGCACAACTGGACATTCTGAGGATCAGTAAAACCGATCAAAATGTAGGGCACCTGTATAACCAGATCCAGTCAATCTAAGATATTCTATTAAATATGTCCCTGATATCTAGAAAAACGGAAATATCTCTGATATCTAATCTTCAGGGTCCAGAAATGGCTGGCCGTTTCTTGAACTCATTTGAAAACGAAATTTATGAGATTATAGATAACGCAAAAAACTTATAAGTTTCGACTTTCCTGGCCGACTGCCTCTGCAGTCAACCAGAGTTCCTATACTGAAGGTCTGCAAAATGGCACACCACAGGTGCTATCGCACTCGGCTGCCCAAAAAGGTCACAAACCAGTGACCATCCTTTGAAGTTCCAGTTCACCGACGAAATAATATCTGGGGAGTTCATGAGCAGTTCAAAAATCATCTCCGAAGCCACCCCAGTCGAAAGAACCAGAATATTACAGAATAAAACTTCCTCCCCCCCACAAAAAAGAGGTGTTCTCGCCACTTAAAGGTACCTCAGCTTCAAACACGTAAACTGTAGCCAAAATGCCAGTTGCCCTAGCGCCTCACTGCCAGCCGAACAAAATTTCGACAAAAACTTCCTCAATTGCTTGCACTACACCAGTCAACCTGGACGTGACCGCCACAGCTTCTCCAGCAAGTCCTCCTAGTGAACAGACCTGCATTTTACCTCCGACTCAAGCTTCCACAAGTGGCGGCCAAATGCATGTTCAAACTACTGGTAGCCCAGGGCCACTAAAGCCCTCTGCTTTCGGGCCTGCTGCTGCTTATGCCGATCTACTGCCCACTTTCCCAACACTGAAACAGAATCCGAGGCCGTTCGTTGCCAACAGTCCGCCCCGTCTTAACTCGTTGCACAGTCTTGTGGACATAAATCTGTAGCGACAGCGATTTTTGCTCATACTTTTACCACGTTTATTGTTTTGCTGAACCCTGACTGCCAAGCGCGGTTGCCATTTAACCAATGCTGTCGCTCACGCTCTCACGAACGCTACCAAAACGCACACTAATAGCTATCCCCCCCAATTGCACCCTCGTTCTCACGGGTAGCGTAGAATGCCATTCCGGTTAGCATATTGGCAGGGTGCCGAGGATTTGAGTAAGGTGCAGGTGGTCCACGCAGAACAAAGGACCGAAGAAAGCTTTGAGACATTAAAGTTAGCGAGCCCTACGTGATCCCCTGGTTACGTGAGTTTCCTTGTTTTCACCGTTCAAGGTCCCGTCTGCATGCGCCTTTATAGTTTCGTTATCTATATTCCTGCTGACATTCTTGGTCGGTTTTCCAAATCGTTTTTCTCATACGTTATTTCAGCGTCTTGTTTGCCCTGATTATTTTTTTAGATTCAGATCGGTGGTTGGTTTATTTCCCTGTCTTTATTCGATAAAGTAATCGCCACTGCTGTTGAGTGGAAACCTTATTCAGACTCCATTGTCGGGGCAATCATGCTGCACATACGGGCATTCACACCCGCCGATCCAGAACTACGGTTACGCTGGTCAAGTGAGAACCCAAAAGCTGCTGTATAACCCTTGACGCAAGCCGTTTCAGGTGCGTAGCAGGCCGCCTCCAGCTGGAGATCATAAAGCAAGTGAAGGGCTTACCAGTCTTCTCCTGAAGCTACGAGGCTTTGAAGAAGGCCATCCTCACTAGCACGACCCTGAACCAGGATCAGCGCATGCAAAACTTCAAAGCGTCGAGTGTGGGAGTAGGGAACTTTGAACTGCTGCAGGAGATACAGCGCTTGAGGGTAATGACAGGAGTGAGGACCTGCTCTTTAAAGAGATTTAGTCGCGGCTTTTGCCGCGCAACAGCTTTGCTAATAGCCACGAGCAGGTGTCCGCTAAAGGAAACCACAGCGATAACTGTTGACATTATGACACTATACAGCCTCACTGCTGCTGGATTAACCGGGTGCTCCGTCACAACGGTGCCTACCTTGCCGACATTTACTGATCTAGCGTCAACTTGGTTTAGACTTGACTCGAGCCTGCAACGCCTAGCAGTGAGTAGAGGTGGGTCACATGAGTGGTACTGCTCACGCTCACCTAAGTGCCATAGTTCTTCACTGTGTGGACATTCCGGCCCTTCAGATGAAGGGTACTGTAAGTATTACAGTCGATTTGGTGGGGGATCCAAAAGATGCAAACCACGATGCACTCTCCCCAGTGTTCATCGAGGAATCTAAACTCCCGGTCCGTGATGGCGACCCACGAAGTTGGATATCAGGCAGACAGCCGCCTACTGAAGGGTAATAACGCCATTCCAAATGGTCTATTTCTTATGGAAACCGGTACAGAAGTGATTTTACCCCCCAACCGGAAGGCGACAATAGCAAGCTGCGGGCCCAAACACTGAGGGCTGCCAATGACACGGCCATTACAACATTTGGCCAGCAGTCACTCATCTCAAACTTGGGTTTGGAGCATAACTTTCGATGGGTTTTCATCATCACCAAGGTCCCGTACCCAATTCTAGGCACTGACATTCTGCACGGCTTTGGCTTGTTGGTTGACGCACGGCGCCGCAACGTGGTGGATAGTCAGACGTCTCTCGCTGCTGCTGGTCATAAGTCTCGGGTGAATCATATTACTCCTTCTTATTTTTGGCCACAAGCACGCGAACCTTCTGGAGAACTCATCGCCGCCCATCCGGTCATGTTTCGGAAGGCCGGGCTCTCCAGGAAGTGAACACCAGAGCCACCCACCATATCGGTGCCAAGGACACCCTTTGCAAGCCCAACCTTAAAATACCCAGCGTTCTCTAGCTAGCTCAACTGTTTTGGTGATCGTCTGTTTCTTGGCGCCACCCCACAGTGAGATCGTAAAATATCAGCACAAGACCTTTCTAGGAAATTAGGTATGAAGCCTTACTAAAACATTTCTGGCGACTCCATCTAAGAAACCATTGTCGATTCTCGAACAATTTACGGGAATAACTGAACCATCACATCAATTCGTTTATCGATTTAAATCAGTATAGTTTTTGCTTAGCTATCTAGAGTAATACTAAAAAATTACGGCTTTTTAGTGTGGTCCCATAACTCCAAAATCTTTCTAAGGATTTCCTCCGGACGCGAAATCTTGACCTAAACAGCTAATTCAAAAATTCCTGCAAAAGAAGTCTTTGAACCGCTTCCCAGGATATGAACTGAGGGAAACTTGTGTCTAAAATAAGAAAAAGTTGGCACCATCGTGCGCGACTGTGTGGCAGTCTACCACCCAGTTCAACATATTAATTCAGGGAATTCCCTGAAAGAAGTCCTCATTTAATTTCAGAGACTCTATATCAACAGTTCCATAGTTTTAAGTTTCTTTGATCCAGAGCCACAGAGTTACACGTTTTTATTTCAGTAAGCCTGTACATTGGGGAACGTAAGACTACTCTGTGTATTTAGCTCTCTAGTGCAATCGCGGTCAGTGTTGCAATCCCCAAACTACGAGCTAAACAAACCGCATCCTCACCAGTTGGTCGTACCAACATCCGACCAAAAGTACTCGCCAAGTCGAAAGTCGCAAAACTCCCACTGAATCCTTGTTCCGTTAGCCTGACCGATGCTTTTGGCGGGGCAAACAAAAGGGCAGAGACCATAGAACACAATCTCCTTAATCTCAGCAGCCACATTTCTTTGATTGATACGACCCTATCCAAGCTAATTCCGCTCACGTATATCTCTGACCCTCCAACAAATCCGTCAACCCTAGACCTAGCCACGGCTGGGCGTTTCATAGACGCCATTGCCTCGGAAATAGTTCGAAGAATCAGCAACTCAAAAAATGCTGTGGTATTTAATATTCCCGACAGAATCCCTGTTGAGAAAGTAAAACATAACCTTCTAAGTTCTATTAATATTGCACACCAACCCCGCCAGTGCTTTCGGCTACGAAAGAACATTCAACGCAAATCCTGTCCAGTGTTGTTCAAATTTCTTGAAGAGGAACCCGCTAAACAATTCATCAAGAGCCAATCCACCGTTGCTTTGAGATCCCCGTTCAAGAACATTAAAATTGCTGCCGACAAAACCCCATTACAAAGGGAATTCGCCAGGTCCACCAGCACGCATTCAGCTTCGTCAAAAATTGTCCGCCCTCAACTATCCGCTTCTTCTCAGTCTGACGATGCGCAAAATGCATGCAATATCAATTCGGCTTCATGTTCACCAGAACATCGATCCCACATGTTTGACGTCGATTTAGATATATCCAGTTCAACGTCACCTCACCAGCCAGCGCCTAAGAAACCAAGAAGCATAGAGTTTATCCCTGGCAAGCTGTCCTCGCTTGGGCTGACTAACTCGATTCTACCATTACCCATCACGGAAATATCGGCCACGATCAATGACGATGCGAACCGCCTAACTGGCTTAACAGCCATACCCAGAAATCCTCAACCCATCAACGGAGTCACCCCAAATTCTTCTTTGCCACCTCTCCACTCGGCTCCAATAGCCACTCTGCAATCTACGGTGCCCAGGCCATCCCCCAAGCCAGCGAAAACATCATTACTAGGTGGACTGCACATCGTTGACACTACGGTCAATCCTAACTCACTCATCAAGCCATACTTCCAACGGCTAAGGACCCCAAGCGAGACAACACTGAGTGCAACAATGGACGAGAAAACGTCATTCAAGACCTACCTCCCCAATCCAAACCACCAACCGCTAGTTGCACCGTACATTCCACCCAGTATCGCGTTTTCTTCACCTGGTTATCATCCTCATCAGGCTAGTACAACTAACCTCCGGGCCTCTTGAACAACGCCACCATTCATACCGAACGATTACTTTAGTGTTCTACATAACTTCTATCGTAGCCTAAGTAATATTTTCTCACATGAATCTCTTTCCTTTTATCGTTCACATATCTCACCCACCCTGAATCCCTTTTCTACCGCAGGCCACTTACAACAGTACCCATGACCTCCCAGTCTCTACGCAAACCAACACCCATATATCCCACTTCCATTTCACATTCCCCCTCCAGGTTACAGCCCATCAAATTACTGATGTCAAGAGGGCACCTGTGTTACCGCCCGTATTAGGGCAGGTGCCAAGATACCTTAGGCTGCTACACGTCCCTTTTCTTTCCCACTTAACAGCTACTTAACCCTCCCTCCTCATATTTCTACGCCCCAGCCACCAGTATCTACCAGTAGTGAAGCACTCCATAGTGATCTTTCGCGGTGTTGTTCCGCACTAAGCAGACTTACCAACCGCCGACATCCTTCCAATCTAACGAATCTCATCAGTACTAGCCACACCCAGCTTAGCTTAACAACCAAGCTGACTGCCACGCCAGGTGTTTCTACTCAGCTTATTTCACCATCCACATTACCGACTATTCCATCTCAAGGAATAATGATTGCGTCATCCGATCCGCCTTCTGCAAATGCAATTTCGGAATCCTATAAAGATCTTAACGTTAACCTTGACTCCACTAAACGGTTCTCATTGTTTATGCTGAATGCACGCTCAATAGTAAATAAGATGCCAATGCTGCGTATATTACTGCTCACGTCTGATTACGACCTTATTTTAATTACCGAAACCTGGTTGACAGACAACACTCCAAACGAGGATATCGCTATCACCGGATACCAAGCTTTCAGGGAAAATAGACTCACTCAGCGAAGGGGAGGCTGTCTTATATATGTAAGACAAAACATGCGAGCGAAAATATTTCAGCATGCCATACTCGATAACTTGCCGGATTCAGTTTGGCTACAGGTCACTACAGGATGTTCTGACTTCATTGTTAGTTGCATCTACCGCCCCCCGAATACTAGTCAAAACGACTTCCTGCCTATCATAGAGGCGTCAAACGTTGTTGCGGACATACCCGGCCCAAAACTGGTGGCCGGCGACTTTAACGCACCAGGCATAAATTGGTCCACTTTGAAAACCCCACATCACTTACTACACGTTTTGACCAGCATTCGTTTAGGAGGATGGACTCAACATGTGATGTGCCCAACTAGAGGCAGTAGCATCCTTGATCTCATTTTTACGGTAGGATTATCTCGCGTGCACACATCTATCGTGAACAGCATCCCAGGTTTTGACCACTTGCTGGTAAAATGTGAGTTTTCAGTGCCAGCACGAACCGTTCACAAACCAACCGTTAAAAGACCGTTCCACCAAGCTAGCTGGAATCAATTACCCTCACTCATTCGCTCGCAGAACTGGGATACTTTCTTTTTATCTGATGACTTGCATACCGTGGTGGATCATCTTTACTCCACACTAAATGCATGTCTTGACGTAATCACCCCAACCCAAGGTCTACCTGGACGAGATAAACCAAACAGTTTTTGTCGATTAAAGCAGAAGCTTTCTATGCTACAACGCGAATTCCTTAGGTCGAGAGACTTTTCGTTGTTCTTGCAAATGAACCGTTTATCTCATTCTATGGAACTGATTGAAATGTCCCTCAGTAAAAAACAGGAATTAAGGGCGCTGAGTCACCCCAAGAGGTCCGAAGCTTTATCTAAGCTGATGAAGTTGAGAAACAGCCAGTGCGGTTCTCTTATCTCATCCATTATATATAACAACAATTATATAGCGAACTCCCAAGAGATCTCCGAGGCATTCAGTGCCTATTTTGCTTCGTCCCTAACGACCGATGACTCCCCATGCCTATATCACGTTGAGCCGCTGATATCTGCACAGTTCTCAGCGGTTACATTCCACCCAAACGACTTAACAGTACAGCTAACTAAAATTAGACGGCCATACCACCCCGGGCCAGATGCCGTTCCACCGGCTACTTCTAGTCTGGGTGGCACTGATATCCCATTCTTGCTGTCAAAGGTTTTTAATTTATCTATGAGCAGTAGCGTTTCCCCCTCCCATTGGAAAACATCAGTTGTTATCTCAATTCCTAAGAAAGGTTGACGCCAGGACCTAACCAACTATCGACCAATGAACCACACCCCTATAGTTTCCCGAATTATGGAAAGACTGATAAAAAATAAGCTAACTCATTTACTGAACAATAACCTCATTACCACTGGACAGCACGGTTCTCTTCAAAAAAGATCGTGTGCCTCCTGTATGTGCGACTTCCTTAACCTAATAACTACGGCCACTAACAGTGGTAAATCAGTGATCGTAATCCTCCTTGACATGACTAAAGCTTTCGATCGAGTATCCCACAATAGGCTCATGGCAAAGATGAAAACCTACGGAATTGTTGACCCGATCCTGAGTTGGTTTTCATCATATCTAACATCCCGAAAGCAGGTGGTGGACGTTGATGGCAGTTTATCATCACCTCGACCAGTTACTAGTGGAGTTATTCAGGGTAGTGTACTAGGTCCCTTACTTTTTCTTATATATGTTAATGACATTTTTAACGTCATCACACACGGGGCTGCGTTCCTTTTTGCAGACGACATAAAACTTATGTACTCCTTTGAACCTGACGCCTTAGCTTCTACCATTGCTAGCATAACGAGCGATTTACTATCGCTAGACTCATGAAGCAACCAATGGTTGATGAAATTCTCCGCTGTCAAAAGTTGTATCCTTATGTATAAGTGTCAGGTTCCCGCAGGAATGTTTAAAATTATTGATCAGTTCATTCCCAACATTCCGGAGGTAAGGGACTTGGGATTACAATATTCTTGTACATTTAATTTCTCCGAACATTCGGCCGTGCAGGTTGCTAAAGCTAGACGGCTGATTGGTCTGATTAATAGAACCTTCGGTCTTACAGAGACCAAGCTAAGCATTTTTAAAACTCATGTCAGACCACTTCTGGAATATTGCACTGTCGTCTTTTCTAACATGCGGCAGATTGACAGATTTGCAATTGAGAATGTACAACGTAGATTTACCAAACAACTACTAGGATATTCCTCGCATTTAAATTATATGGAAAGGTGTGAAATATTGCACCCAGAGCCCCTATGGCTGCGCCGTCTACGAACGAACCTGTCTTTCTTTTGCAATATTGTAAAACGTACATCTTGCAATTCAGCCCCCCAGGTGAAAACTCCCTCCAACTATTCTTTACGACATAGGGACTCTATGGTCTTGATTCCAGTATCCAGGACTGCGATGCGGTCAAACTTCTTTATTGTTAAATATTCTTCCCTCTGGAACAAACTCCCACCTCAACTTAGGTCAATGTCTTCGGCCTCTTTATTATTCAAAAAAGAAATAAATAAACATCTAACTGTCCAAAAACTGATCCGAATGCATGATCCCTACATGTCTATTACCCGAGCCTACGAACTGGGCCTGGGATACTAACCAAAAGCTTAACAACTTTGTTCAGTAGACAGTTATTACCGACGGGTGGTAAGGAGCATTCTGTATTATAGTGAGCAAACAAAAGCAGTCCAACCTATACTCCATGACTGTCAACAGCACACTCCACGTGTTTGTCTAGCCACTTCCTATTTTCAACGCCTCTGACCACGACCCCCTACTGGCCACCGTTACTCCGGTGATTATTTTTTCATGCTGTCAGATTTTACCATAGTCGGTCAGGTTCTTTTTTTTAATCAGCTGCCGCCAGGTATAAGAGCATTTTCAATGCTATAAAATACATAGCAGCATATATAATATGGTCCTCAAGGTACCAGTCTCATCCACGCTTCAACTATTTACTCATTGAGACCCTGTTTCAACACACGAGATTCCAAGCCTCGTTCTGATGAACAAACCGCCACAATCGATGTGGTCTTCCATAAACCATTCGTCGAACTACACATAAGTATTTACCCCCAGTGTCGCCTATTCTCGCTTCCTTGCTTTTTTGGTAACTCTCACTAAGCCTCACAAGAATTAGTCGCTAGTACCGGTCTTCTTCGCTTTCCGTATGTTGTTTAATCCGAAAAACAAGACCTCAACGTCGCGACCACCCATTTCTGTTACTGGCATGATATTGGTGTTCTGTCTTTCTCCCCTAACCCACAGCTGGTAGAATTGCCAGACTGCAGCCCTCTCCGTTTTGTTTTCAGAACCTGCACCCTAAGGACGATTGTCGCCTTCCACTTCCTAGGAATAACTTGGAACCTCTCTTGCTGGACAGAACAAACGAGATTTACACACAACTTCACTTTCGCCCGTCTCACGATCGCTTTCCCCAAGATTCCCGCCATCTGACTTCTTGAACCTGGACTACTCGATCTTACTGCATTCATACAACTCATTTTCATCCCATATGTCATCCTGCCCGTTCCGTGTTAGAACCCGCTAATACTGTTCAAACACTGGCACCTTTATTTTCACTGTTCATTGTTTCATCGATCACCAAAAAAACAACGTCCGGCGCTGACATATCTTTCAGTAGTCCTCCAGTGGGCAGCGAAGTAATTAGTAACTACCTGCACTCTTCATCGGTCCATCCGATCGCATCCGCAATGCTGTTGCATCGAGTGTTCGGGCTCTGTAGATCACTGCGTTCCCTCCACGACTGAACGTCTTCGATACACTTCCCATGCTGCATTGCCGCTCCGTTCCCATCATTTCTTACACCTGTCAAATTGGTCATTAGAAATGTGACACTCACCGTCTACATACTATACCATCACCGTCATCGAGACTTTTGATCTTCCAGATGTTGCATTTGTTTTATATTACCGAAACTGACCCCGTATGCAGCCTCTAAATCACACCACTATCTGCACCGGCTGATACAATTTATTTCTATATTTGTTGATCCACGGCCGCTTCCCGCGATATACCTGGGCAGTTTTATTGATCTGTCATTTTTGCATGGTATATACCACACAGCATTCATCTATTGACGTACAGTTATCTGTGGGTTACTTTACCTTTCCTCTCGCAGAACTGAACACCCGTATAATGGATGTAACCACACGGTCAATATTGATTAGTCTTCCACTTCCGCTTTGACATTTCACACCAACCCTACATTAAGTTAACAGCTTGCCGCACGCTCACCTGTTTTCCTCCGGCAGTTGCCTGCCACCATCACTCTGGTAGTATCCCTCCCAAGAAATACGCAATTGTTTGCCACATATATGATTCCTCCAGTATACAACCACCACTTTATATACTACCATCTTTGCAGACTGAAATATTTCCATGTTAATACTTCTTGACATACCTGTCGTAAAGTGAATAATTCACCAAACGCTTCGACGAGATTTCTATCCATATGCCTTTCATATTCTGTAGCGCACCAAAAACATTTCCTTTGAATATGTTCGAATTTCCACTAGTGGTAATTATTCCATATACCACTTATGCATGTACTCCAGACCAACTGACATCATTCGACCTTGACCTTCAAATTTGCCGGGCATTAATACAGTTTTAGTTTACTGTAACACTCTCTTTGATACTCTGCATGCACTTGTTGTACCCTTTTTTGAATTGTCATTCCAGCATCACTGTGATAATCTGATCATGCATTCTAGCATGCTTCGGGGGCATCCGAAATATACAATTATTATGTTCAGTAGGCCACGTCGGTTAGCACCAGACAAGCTTTATGTTGCACAAACCGATTTCTAACACCTTCCAGAACTTGGCCTAATACACTCTTCTAGTGCTTTTGGGCTTCCTTTCCTCACATGGTCCCTAAGTCTGGCGGCGACTGGCGGCCCTATGGCGATTGCAGATCACCTAAAAAGTCATTTTTCCCGACAGATACCCGATTCCCCATATGCAGGACTTGACTTCGCTTTTGTCAGGTTCCTCCGTCCCCAGCCTTATTGATTTAGTTCGCACACACAAACGGATCCCTGTGGCAGGGGAAACATCCCTCAAACTGCCCTCACTACGACTTTTAGGCTTTCCGAGCTTCTGAGCTACCTGTTTGGACTCAGAGTGCAATCCAGATCTCTCAACGGTTCATGCACGAAGCAACTTGTAGCCTAGAAGGCGCCCACGTATAACTGGACGATATTTTGGAGGTCAGTA
Source organism: Fasciola hepatica (assembly GCA_948099385.1). Taxonomy (NCBI): domain Eukaryota; kingdom Metazoa; phylum Platyhelminthes; class Trematoda; order Plagiorchiida; family Fasciolidae; genus Fasciola; species Fasciola hepatica. The sequence continues at coordinate 323,944 of CANUEZ040000169.1, forward strand.
CTTCGTAGTATGAGCAGGCCGCATACTTACGGGAAATTTTCCACAGCCTTCACCGGCGCCATGTTACGATCAATATCGAGAAACGCAAATTGGGCCTGTCCGACACCACCTTCACCGGACATTCTTTTTCATCCTCGGGTATCCGCCTTCTGCCGGACGAAGTTTCCGCTATTTGTGACTATCCTGAACCCCAATCTCTTCATGGGCTGCGTCAGTTAGTCAGCCTGGTGAATTTCTACCGCCGGTTTATTCCTCACTGAGAAAACGTTGCAACCCATCACTGACTTGTTGTGCGAAGGCATACGGAAGTTCTTGATTCCTGACAGGGTACAAGTCGCATTTGCCTCGGTCAAGGAGGCTATCACCAACGTAGCATTCCTTGCCACATCGACCATTTGGATCCTGAATCGACAGTGATGGATGCCTCGGACACAGAGGTGAGACCAGTGATGCAACAGTTCGTGGGCTATTCTTGGCAACCCCTAGCGTTCCACTCTAAGCGCCTTCAACCCACCGGACCTAGGAACAACACTTTTGGTAGAGAGTTATAAGCCATCTGCCTAGGAATCCATCTTTTCCAACATGCACTCGAAGGCCTTTCGTTCACGGTATTTGCACACCCCAAGTCTTTGGCCCACTCACTGAAGTCAGCCTCCAATCGATACTCACCACGAGAGATTCGCCACTTAGACTTTGCCCCACGTCTTACTGTGAACACACCACGCGTTATGGGGTACGCAACCCCGTCGCAGATGCCTTACCACGGGCAAGTCAACTGAGTCCGTGAGGGACTCCCAAAATATGCATGGACGCCAAGAGACATGCCCAGAATACGGAACCTGACATTTTCTACTTCGAGAAAACGGCTCTTTGAGCTTGATTAAAGTGCCTATCCCGACTTCACAGAATGCCGTCCTGTGCGGTGTGTCACAAGGTTACCCCAGACCGGTGGTCCCTGCTGCTCACCGTTATCCTATATTCTTGGCACTTCATAATCTAGCCCATCCAGGTGTGATCGCCTCGTTGAAACTCATAACCGGTCGTCTTTTTAGACCAGGGTCAAGGGGGGTATCCGCTAATTGGCTCGTACCTGACTGCAGAGTCAAAGTGTAAAACCCCATTGGCACACTAAGGCGGCTTTAGCCAGGCTCCCGGGTTATAAAACACGTTTTTGTCATGTGCACGTCGACCTCCTAGGACCACTTTTACCTTCGCCTGGGTAAGTCTGCATACTCAAGTGTGTGGATCATTTTACTCGCTGGCCGCAGACCATACCTTTTCGGAGCTTTACTTTGGAAGAGGCAGCGAGATCTTTTCTGACCGACTTGGTTGGTCATTCCGGTTGGCCGGAAGTAGTAACAACCGATCACGGTTCACAGTTTGACTGCTCGTTGGCAGCCTACTTGCTAAGCTGGGTTGCCAACACATTAGAAAGACGGCCTATAACCTTCAGGCCAATGGTATGGCTGGGATCTTCTATCGACGGCTAGAAGCCGCCCTCCGGGCAAATGGTAACTCCTTTTGCAGTGAAACTCTACCATTGGAACTCTTATACCTGCACGGTACCGATAAGGAAGAATTACAAAACACTGGCCTTAATAGTATATGACAGTAAATTCCGTTTCCCTGGAGAGTTGGTAGCCCCTCGCCAACGATTAGTTTCGACTACGGCGACCTATACCGAAAAGGTGAGTGCTCAAGGCCGGCTCGCTCCCAGCTCAACAGTATGCAAGGTGCCCCAAAATCGTAGGAAAACGCTACTCAAGCATTGCTTCGAGATGATCCTGTTCGGCCACCATTACAACCACCACATATTGACCCGTTTCAGGTGATTAAAAGCAGCACACAAATTTACCATAGGCACCAGTGGGCGACACGATGCCATTCCTATTGACGACCTCAAACCAGCCGTCGTAGATTGCGAGCCACCTGGTCAATTTACACCTGCCTAAGCCACTCATCCGCCCGAAAAGAGTAAAATATCGCTAGAACCACACACAATTACGCCTGAAGGGAGCCAAAAAGTTAGTTTGTGAGGATCTTCCACCTTGCCTGCAAAGCGAAGCCGCTATCGCGGTCGCCCACCACGAAATCCCAACCGCTTTGCCGATTTCGTGACTACTTTTGCAACAGAAGGTTAGCGATAAGATGAGAAGTTCGCCGCGGATTCACCAACCACAGGCTCGAGAAATCACAACCTGTAGTTATAGTTTCCTTTTATTCTATTCTCCTAGCGACAACACCGAACATCGTTCGTGTGTTGTTGTTACGGTCCAAAATCCGCCGGAGCCCCAGGCACTGTTTTGGTCTGGCTTGCGTTGCCCTCGCTCGGACGGACTTAATCGGCCACTCTGGCTTCATCCGTAGCCTAGCGTGTACATTCAAGGAGCCAACCACTCAAGGGACAACCGGACGAGTGGTCAGAGTGAAACTGAAGGTGACAACTGGGAGCCCCTTTGGATTGACCTGATGAGGCATCTCCAGGCTTGCAACAGTATAATACCCAGGGATGCCGGAACACCGCTGGACGGCAGCACATCGGACCCCGGCTACATTGGCGTTGTCAAACTCACCAGCAGTTGTTCGGCGCCGCCGAAAATATGGCGAACAAGCTACAAAGAGCTCATGAACTATCAGTATTTCCGGCCTACCGACAAAATGGAAACCCAACACCATCGGACTTCTAGGGGGAGGCTCCTGTGGCAACAGCCATCTTTGCCCATAGTTTTAACGCGTTTATTGTTTTGCTGAACCCTGACTGCCAAGCGCGGTTGCCATTTAACCAATGCTGTCGCTCACGCTCTCACAAACGCTACCAAAACGCACACTAATAGCTATCCCCCCCAATTGCACCCTCGTTCTCACGGGTAGCGGAGAATGCCATTCCGGTTAGCATATTGGCGGGGTGCCGAGGATTTGAGTAAGGTGCAGGTGGTCCACACAGAACAAAGGACCGAAGAAAGCGTTCATTAAGGAAACCGTGAGATGAGGTTTGGCGACTTCACAAGTAGTTCCTAAAAGCCATGATCTGCTATACGGCCAAAGGGACCCTCAACTAGCAGAATTCTCTGTTCCTACAAAGCTTTCAGTTTTCCACGGCCACTCCTATTTCCCCCTCTTGACAGGAGTTCTCAGAGCCCCTTCTAGAACATCCACTAAGCACTCCAAATACACCCCGGATAATTCATCCTTAATACTGAGCAGGACACAACCCCGCATCATCCTAAGACAGCCAGCTACGCCTCTTGGTATTAGATTGGTACCTCGACTAATCGACAAGGTGGCCCCAACTCAACTTTGCAATACAGGCGAAAACGGCCTCCAAGTAATGCATCTTCATGAATCGGGACCAAACGCGGCATACCCCTTAAGTATGTCAATACAACTTTCCAACCATCTGGCTGAGTGTCAGCACCCCCTGTTAAACCTTTGTAATCGATTGCCGTCTCTTCCAGAGAGACAAGTGAATAGCCCCGGCTGAGTGATCACTAAAGGCCTAGGCTGTCAATTTACACATTTTTCCCGAACACGGGATGGACAAGCCCAACCAACCACAGTTATTTCGTCGGTCCTGGTCCAGCGACAACTACCTGCCGCTTACGTATCTCTTTGAACCCACTCACCACTGGCTTCTATCATCTTACCTACCATTACCCATTACCCCAACATCCATCCCCCCCCCTAAATAATTCATACACCTCGGAAGTCTCGCCTTCACAAAAAGCCACTTTGTTCTTGATGGCGCTCCCCCCCCAACTCAACCTAGCCCGCTTGCCAACAATCCCTGCCCCACACTGTCGGCTCCTCTAACTCGGACATAGGCCCTGTCGCTCCTTAGCATGCAAACCCTGACATTGGGTCCACCAGATGATGTTTTACACCTTGGTAATATTAGCCACCAACACCCGCCGATGGTAGTTCCTATCCCGCACCACGATGACGCAGTCGCCCTTACCCTGCTACTCAATGTTGCTCGCACACTATTGAATAAAACCCATACTCTCCATAACACAGTACCATCATCCGACTTAGACGTCACTGTCATTACCAAAACTTGGCCAAACAACTCTGTCCTGTCAGACCAAATTTATTTTGCTAGTCACCAAACCTTCCTAAAGAGTCGTCATCTTGGTGGAGGAGGCTGCCTGATCTACAATTGAAAAGGTCACCTACCATTTCTCTCTCTGATCCAACACTGGACACAATTTAGGACTCAACATGGGTAACATCCCTCCTGGCCAACTCTTCACTCCATACGGCTGCGTTTATCTCCCACTCAGTTACAACACCACGGACCTCGCTCAAGTAGTCAACGCCTTTGACCAAATCGCGCTGTTACCCTTTTCTTCACCACTCATTTCTAGCGATCTCAACACAACTAATATCTGCCGGGACACAATGTCATCACTCCAGTAATTCACAAACTTTGTTCCGACCGTACTTGCAGGGAGCTGGGTCCGGCAAGTAGTGACACCTGCCGGGGGAACAGTGTACTTGATCTGGTGTTTACCGTTTACCCATCGAATGTGATAACGATCGCCGTCGATCATTACCCAGGCCGCGACTCTAGAATAGTGACGGGACACATAGGCCCCATACTTGGCTCATCTCAAAGGCCCTTCACGCGACCAACCGCGTAAAACTCAAGTGCAAAAAAACGAACACTGGAAATCCTTCCAAATGTTCTGCGCGCCTTGTGAAGTTGAATACATTTGACATTATTTTGAAAAGCTGCTAAATACACCACATTTTACACGTTTGTATATTCATGTGAGACATTTGAATTTGGTCTTGAACAGTTTCAGATTTACATGACCGGGCCACGAGGCTTCGAACCTTTAGGCTTTGGCTCTGAGTCTATTTGGCCGCATACTTCAGTTTTGTGTATGATTGTGTCTTTTGTGAATTTCAAGTTAGTACCGTAAAAACTACGAATCACTCTTTCTCTGGTTTCGAGATTCGTTCAAATTGGTTACGCGTCGTTCGATTTGCGAGAACTGACTCACACCAAGCCCATCTTTTGCTCTGTCAACTGGGATGATTGCATTCTGCAACAAGACCCGCAGCTTGATGCTGCCATACTTTACGATAGGCCAGGTTGTTCCTTGTCAGCGATTACCACCGTTGGGACCCATCGCCCTCAAGCAACCGGCTCTTGTTGTAAAAGGCTACAAAATAGATATGTAAAACTAGGGGCGATAAATAATTAAACCAGAGCTTTCTCTATATTTTTGCTAATTTGCTCATTTTCGCTCTTCATGTATCAGTCTCCGGACAAATGAACTGCCGGAAAGCTGAGGCTTTTGGCCTCGATTTCACCCAAAAACGTTACCAATTAGCCCTGCTGTTAAAGGGCAGAAATTAGAGTCTTCATTGATACCCTACTTAATGTTGGAAAACAACATGTAAATCCAGTCTGCGGAAGAAGCAGATGAGGCCCTCAATACCTTCTCATAATCCATGACTACCCATGACACTTCATATCCGCCCTCCGCACCTCTCATCACCTACCAGGTTCTCTCTGACATTGAATTCAGTTTCAGCGAAGTGGCCCATCTAGTGCTACGAGTTAGACCCTCCTTCCGCCCCAACTATGACAGTAACCCTCCATAATGCTTTCATCTTGGTGGAGCTGATTTCGCTGCTATCATTATGAATCCTTATAACTTATCACTTGAACATAGCCTTTTCCCATCCCAATAGAAAACTTCAACTTTTATCCCTATTCACACAAAGGTCCAGTGCATGACCCTTCAAGTTATCGTCCTATCAGCCCCACACCTCTAGCTTCCAGAATAAGAGAACTTTTGATTAAACAGCAAGCAACCCATGACTATTCGCAAATGCACATCAATAGCCCAGTTCAGCCATACCCTAAAATCATAACTCTATGTTAGTCATCTGTTGTCTTTGACACCAACATACCTGAGGGTAGAACTTGTGAAGAAGACATCGAACTTCAGAACCCTAGCTGCCGTCTCTCCTCCTGTTCCCTCCTTTCCCCCGAGCTGGTCTTCGAAACCGGGTTACGCTACTTGATTCCTTTAATTGCCTAATGACAGACTCTAGATTGACTTTCCCGAGAATGCTGCCCACAATCTGCATTGCAGTCAGATACAGCTTTTGGCCATTTGTAGCTATAACTAGTTAGATGTATGCCGGCCTTCATGGTTTTAAACAACACCCACGTTCATCTACTGTCATCCACTCCCCACACGACCCCACTTTATTTAGTTCTAAAGTTGGTCTTCACAACTATGTTTGGCCAGTAGCTGCCTTCCCCCCCCCATAAAGTACTAGGGCAGCCACATATAACAACCTTCCTCTAGCTCAAGGCTCTAAGCCCTTGAAGTTTGCCCTAGCGTCAAATTAGTCAGTTGCGCTGGATCCCAGGACTTCAGATTCCGCCCTCCACTACTTTACGTCTTGATTCTTTGACTCTTCTTCCATTTGTTTTGACTTCTACTCCCTTCAAGTTTCTTGCCCAACTCTAATTCACCTTCCTTAATTATTCCGTGGTAACACCTGTTCTTTCATACGCCCACCTTTCAGTAGCTGCCTGTTGGCCTCCGTTTCCTCGTCGTACCTCTTTCGACGTCAATGCTGGTCTGTGCCGCCATGATTTCTGAATCTATCACCCGAATCCGATCGCTATCCTCATTACGTGTTTGCCATAACATCTACCGTTAGTGCGGCTAAGTTTAAAACTCTATAATGGCATTCGGTAGCCTTAGGTGCTGTCAGGCTCTATACGAGACTGATACACATGTGCAGGTATGTGCTTTTCAACACTCGTTATCCTACTCCTTGTGTTTGCTTGGCCCATTCCTTATCTTTCCAATCCATGCCAGCGAACCCCCTGATATCAACGGGACCTTCACCAGTGATATGTCGGGATATGGGGAAAACAGGCCACCCCTGGCATTTGCGAAAAATGACAGGTACGCATAAAATTACGATCGGATGAGGGGCTATGGAAAGTACCTACATTGGCTCAACCAACCCTCTGTTAGGAAAAAAAGAAAAAAGCGGAGAACGAATAGGACGCAGTAGGCACCACTTGATCTCCAAACACCATTAACATCGGGCTTTGAAGTGAATGGACAATCCACAATCATGGGCACGTCCCCCATTAGCTCAGACCTAATCCTGTGAGAGGAGAAACCCCACACAGCCCATGTCTACTTAACATGCTTCTGGTTTTTACGCACCAGACTGACTGAGGTGATAGCGGGCTGGACTCTCCAAGTACGCTTACCCACCTCCCGCTCTAAGTTTTAACCAGCCGTACCCTTCCAGACAAGCCTGGCATGTAAGTCGAAGTCAGTTACAAAACACCATGGCTCTGAATCCTACCCTACTGTTTCGGGCAGAAAGCCGATACATCAGACGACAAACAGGTTTCACCAATGTATTGAATATATACACGTATTTATGAATGCATATATAAGTTCCTGTGTAAGAACTCTGGGAAAACCGCCCGTATTTTCGCTCGAATCTATCTTTTCTCCTTCTCTTGAGAAAGTGGGGTTTCGTGTGTGTATCGTATATTTCTTGACCGTGGTCAATATGCATGCACAAGGCAAGATCAGAGTATACAGCAGTACATGTCAATGTGAGGTGTTCACAGATTCTAAATTTATAAATCACACAGCAACCGAAATACACCAGTAAAGTCATGTAGTGTTTGAGTGAACAAAAGTTGTTATGGTTGAGGCGGGAATTTCGAATCGGTTTCGAAATCGCTGGAGGGCGGTGTGGATAGCTGAACAGTAGTGGGATTGCTGATATAAGCGACAAATGGACGGTCACTAACGAGTAACCAGAAGGAAGAGATGCCAAAGAACATTGTTAGAAGTAAAGCAAGCGTGGGGCTTTCAAAGTGCAGTCAGAGATACCAGCGGAATATTGGACACTGATCCAGCATTGGGTAACTAATTGTGGAGGAAGCATATGAAATAAAGACAAGTGAGTCAATGGTGATAATAAAACGGACCTTTTGCGCAGGTGATTACAGTGTCATATAGAAATTCAAATGAAGGCGAAAAGCTTCGCAGGGACTTCAGTGAACTTTTGAAGAGCATGAATGGTGTATGGACATATAACGGACTTTTAAAGAAAAGAGAAGCCGTCAATGAAACGGATTAGTGGAGACAAAACGTCAATGGTTCGGCTAGGCAAAAGTTGGAAGAGTGTAAATTTTTTTTGTATGTGATAGAAAATTGTTAACCAAACTATGGTTGGCTGCAGATGGCTGGTATTCTGTTTCATAAAGACCTTGGTTGCAGGTGGTGGCAGGTAGGATGTTGAGGGAAGCAGGTAAAAAAGGTCTGGTTTGACGAAGTTGACAGCTGCGAAGGCTGGGTTCCGGCCATTGGTTTCGTACTGCAACGCGGGTTGGATTATTTGGGAATAGACGTTGAGCGGATGTGTTGATGGTTGGTGTCAGGAATCACCTCTGCGATCCGGTGAGACTTTCATGAGGTTTTGTTAATCCATGTACGGTGCCCCATGTAACGTCAGAAGGCGAGAGTATAGCTTTAAACCATTGATCAAATCGTCCAGTCCTTACGGTAATCCGGAATAAACGTCGATTCGGCCGATGGCTACCCAAGTAACCAATGCAATCTGGAAGAGATCAGGAGTGCGGCAGTCTGGAGAGTGTTCCAGCTGTGGGTTATGACTATCGTTTATATGGAAGCAAGAAAATGACAATTTTGTTATCCAAACAGTTAGTTATCGTTTGGCTAGTGGACCAGTCTATTAGGGATCCCTAGACGGAGACTGGTAGCTTTCTAGGGTAGTTGGGTGATAGTAGAGATTTGGGGCGATATCAGGTAGGCGGTGGATGAGGAGAGGGTGTCCGTTATTGAACCAGGAATAAAACAATAGTAGATGGTATGGTCTGGAAGAAGAATAAGAAAATAGGAAGATAACAGTCTGGTCAGTTCACCAGCTATGATCGAGGACGGCAAACAGTAAAAAAGGAGAAAAACACTGAATGTAAAAATGAGGATTTTTCATGTGGGGGCAAACGTGCTGGTAATCGGCAGGGGCATACGGATTCCGGTTGGAATGGGGTCTCAACTTACCATGAGCATATACGCAGAGAAGTGAAGCCTAGTTACTAAGGAATGGTAATCCGTGTGGCAAGGCTTCAGTGTACGAGAAAGGCGCAAAAAAAACAGGATGGTACGGCTGAGTTCTAGCCTGAGCCAGGAATTAAGTGAGAGCGAGCACCCATCGCTAAAGGACGGAACGGTTTTATTTATATATATGCAAATTATGTTGTAAAATGGCACAATCTAGTTAGAAAGGGGGACAAGTGAGTGGAGAATACCCAAGGTATATATATATATAAGTATATATATATATATTGATGTATAGGTGGGTGCGATCATCGGACGGGTCATGCGAAAGCGGTCGGATGCAAAATACTATGGCAAGGAAAGTGAGATAGAGTGACGCAGCTGAAGATCAACGGTTAACGGAAAGAAGAACAAAAGTTAAGCACGGGCTCATTGGTGCGGCGGATCCCAAAGGCACATTGAGGCCATGAAACGTGAGACTAAAAGGGAAACGCCTAAGTGTGACTAAAACTTTCAATGGGAAAGTTAGTATTTCGCCTAGAGTGGTCATTGAGGAGGAGTAAAGACCAAGTTCTGCATGAAAATACAGAAGAACCTTAGCTGGTGGATAGGGTGGGAGCAGAAATGGTAACGTCATAACTGGGTGTTGAGTTCAGTTAGTGACTCACGCTAAGTGGGATGAATCAGACTGGATTTTCCAGTTCGAAATCGCAGAGGTGGTGAGGGAAGTATATGTGGTGGGACCTGGTGCGGAAGAGAGGCATTGTAAGCTAAGAGATATCGAGGGGCGTTGAGTTACTCACCGTGCTTGTGTTAATAATTATAGGACAGTAGTGAGTATATATATATATATATATATATATATAGCTTACATCCCACTCTCCAGTTTACAGCCTAACCCAAAAGTAACCTTCTGTATACCAGGACCTAACACCAACCAGCAGCTTCAGACCTGTATATATCCCACGATAGGATGTCATTTGTCCTATGGACGTATCATGCTAACTTGCCTTCTAGGCTTCTGATGTTCCCCAGCCGCTTCCTCGCGACCTGTAAATACCTTGCAATAGGACTTGTCAAATATACGCTGGACCTATTATACGAACATGTCACTTAGGTCCGTAGAGCTTTCTAGCTGCTTCCTCGCGTAGCCCTTGGATCTAATAGCCCCAAAGCACTTGTAAGGCTTTAATAACCCCAAACGCTAAGATTTCGTTGTGCACACTGCCAAACTGGTAATCAGTGACTGGGCCTAATTTTACGGGCATGGTTGGTCTTTACACACACCGACTTGCAAAACAGATGAGTTCTCGTTTCCGTATCCCTATCTGTTATTTCGCTCACCCTAATCTTCAGCTGGAGCAACTTCCAGACCGCGATCCTCCCTTTTTCATTTTCAGACCCACCCGGTCATCTTGCGGCTAGTCGTGGTATGTCGTGCAGGCAGCTTCTCGTCTTCTTTACCCGCCCACAGGCGCGCCCAAGGCTAGCTGTTACAAATGCTATCTGGCCAGGAGGTTTCGCCCAAAGGCAGTGCTGGTATTGCAGCATATGCCCTACGGCGGCTTACTGAAAACTTCCTGCTACGGGACTCTCTCAAAGTGGAAAACATAAACAACCGCGCAAGGTCTCCTAAAAAAATAACGAAAGGTCCAGATTTGGTGACGCATCATCCTTTCCCTGATAAAACAGCGAACAAAAACCCCAGCCAACTATCGCCCAAGAAGCCCAACACAGACACGAAAAAGTTAAAGAAAACTCAATGAAACAGTATACACGTTATTTTACCAGCATAGCCTGGCCTATTGCAAAGGTTTCCACTCATCTGTTTTGCCTAATCTTGCTCCTCATGGACACAGTATCCCGCTTGTTAGTTATTCCTTCTTGGAACTTTATCCTTCTTCCACCGGCTGCGAATTGCTGGCTTAATATGATACCTGCTACTTCTCTTGGAAATCTTCCCAACTTTCCAAGGGATTCCATTAATTTCAACAAACAAAAAACAATGAAAATTAGTACGGCTGCGGGCACCTCCATAAAATTATTACTTGTCTCCCAGCCCCATCACCAGCTGCCTTTTTTTTGAACCACAGTATGCATCAGTGACCAATTTCTTACATAATCCCTGTCACTTTTGCATTTTCTGTTTCCTACTATAGTATCCGCCCTGACATTCTTACACCCTGCCAATTGCTCATTGTTGCCCTAGTTGACTCGAAACTGAATCGTGCTTACCTTGTATTCCGTTGTTACTTTACTTCTTTTAAGCTATCCCAAGCCTTTTTCCTCTGTTGCTGTAGTATTCAATGCTCTCTCTTAAATTTGTGGATTTTTCATCTAACCGAGTGATATGATAAACTCTGATCATGCTTTCATACGTGCTTCTCGAACAAGGTTGATAAGTATACCGTTATTATTATTATTATTATTATTATTATTATTATTATTAATAATTTTATTAGAGCCTAACACTAGACATTAGTGAGACGGCCAGTCGATCTATAACCTGGAATATAGGCAATTTATTTTCAGCGCATGGTCAGAGGTATTGCCTTCAAAGTGATGTTCGGCGCAGATGATTGATCGTGGAAAGTTGATGAAAAAGAGACAAGATCGGAAGGTGAGTAGAGTGATATCCAATTATGGGCAAATCTGAGATGACTCTGAGACTAACATATGAGGAATAAATATCTACCACGAATTGGGTACAATGGGTTCAAATATGTTGAACATCCAATGAAACCGATCAGGAGTAACGTTAACAACGTGGAAAAAACCCAGATGGTTGCGGCGCACATGTTAATCAGATAATTGTGTAAAACGGCGGCTGATATTGCAAGATGAGTGAAAGGAGATTTAATTGTGAATATGTCCGGGGTTGTTGGTGAATAACCTGAAAGCTACGCAGCTAGGTAACGAAGTAGATGTGAGGAGTGAAAACATGGTGATCTGATAGAGTCATATAATAACAATTAGGGTATATTTCGCATAGGCACGAAGCATGCTACAATGCAGGGTCAGATGTTTCAGGTGACATCAGGACAGGAGTTTCGAAGATAGTAGGACATGGGTACACCGTTGGCTGAAGGAAATTGCTCAAGTGGACCAAAGTGAGAATAATGCCCGGCAAATGTGAAGTTCGAGGTCGAAAGGTCAACTTGGCCCACCTAGGTTGAAAGTGATTGACAAAAAGGGTGTCTACATAAATAATACCGGAAGTGATCACAACAACTGGGAATCGGAGCGAAGTCGAAGGATTTTGCTGAGCTGTTCTAAAACGGAGAGTTCAGCAAAGGAGGTTCAAAGTCATTTCGATGCCGCGGTGTATAAAAAGTGTATGGAAGGATAACTGGAGGATGTACGGGAGTGGATCTTGAGAGATAAAATGCAGCAATTCAATCGGCCATAAGGTAGCAAGGCTTGATGGTGAGGTGACGATGGAGGCAATCACAAGAACGGTGTACAACAGATCCGGGTGGGAGATGGTGCGATTTGAAGAGCGGTAACTGAAGAAATTGACGGAGGGCAGCAGGGGAGCATTGGGCTGATTAATTACAACAATGCATTTATGTCACGAAGTAAAACCAAATAGGTGGAATGTTGGCTATGAATCTATGTGATGTGCGATTTCGGAGGCGGAAAGCGTGCAAAAGCGGTAATGGAGTGGAGAGTAGATGAATGTCCTGGTGACCGTCTTGAGTCAAGGAGAATACCGTGACGGAGAAAAGAGTTACAGTACCAGTAAATTCGACACGATAAACAGAATCAGAGCAAAGAATTTGGAATAAAAATAAAATTTCGGCCCGTATGGCATTGGAGATTGAGGGTTCGTTGTTGGTTCAATCAGCCGTACCCAGAACGAGCGACAACTCCGGAGGGATGAAAGGACAACCAAAGTGATGATGAAGGGAAGGCCGGAGGATTACTTGTGTTGGGCGAGAACTGCTTGCGTATGTTGCGTTGGTCGAGAACTAACAATGTGAAAATAAAAGGTAAATCAATATTGAATATGGAGGAGTACAGCAATTACCAAGACGTATAGTTCGACGAGATGGCAGAGTGAATGGATTGTGGTTACACAAATTTAGTGAACATGGCAATGGGTGCCCCATGTCATAGAGACGTGCGACTGACGCTGTATGATACGTAACTGAGGGGGCTTGGGTGCGACAACAGCTAAAGAGTGGAACAAATCAAGTTTTGAAGACTGTGATAAAGTTTAGGAGCTGGTTACTTACGGAAATGTATGCATATCAAATCAGATGAAATGAGTAAATCAAACCAACGGTACATCTTGTGAGAGAGAGGGACTGTAAAGTGTTGAAAGAAAGGCCGACGAAAAACAGGCATGCATCCGGCAGTTTACATTACTTAACAGGAAAATACTGATTTATCAGCGTGAAATTGGTAAATAGGTGATGGATCAACCTTGGAAGCGTTGAAAAACGATTGCAAGGACGAATAACATACGATGTTGATTTTGTTGCAGGTGGCCTTCAAGAGTACAACTTGATGACCATTTTCACAGGTGCCTTGAGGCATATTACCGGCAGAATTACAGGATAAATACATCTGAGACATAAAAATGTGAAGGGGTTGGAAATCGATGTGCACTGTGAAAAACCGGCCTTTGGGCTGATGCAGAGAGCAAATAATCGCTAATCATATTTCTAACTTCTGAAGGACTACGAAATATATTTCTGCGAAAATCATCGTCTGTCATCCTTGGTGATGAAACGAACAGTGACTGTAAATGTGCCGGTGAATGAATAGTGGCCGCGAGTTCTGACAAGGTAAACAGGCAGGTTTAGGGAAGGGACGGGACAGTAAACATGCGTGAGGTTCAGGGAATGAAGACAGTGGGACGCGTGCCAAAATCGATGAATAATTATAAAGGCAATTATAGTTTGCCCGAGAGAGGGGAGATTTGGTGGGTGGGAAGGAATGCTACAAACTATTCAGCGCATAACCGGATAAATAAAATTGCCGGGCTTTAATAAGCAAGTTGCGACTGAAATATTGAGAGCGGGCTCAATGGAAGAACAGTTGCTGGAGACGAAGGAGCGAAAGACAATATAGCGGCAGCAGTATGAGCATCACGATAAAGTTCCGTAATCCACAGACGGTGCTAGTGGGTGGGACTGACAGTGAGCTGCACACCCAACCTGAAAACCGTTTTCGGTGACGGGGCGCATTACACCAACCTAGTTGCGCCCCCACATCGCTGCAGACGTCCAGCAAGTCCGATGATCGCCGGCCAAAGCAGCGGACCTGATGGCTTCCAGCACCTTTGGGATTAGAATCGGCTGGGGTGGTGCTTCCAGTGGATCAGACAATGGTCTGATGGCTGGGTTGCGGGAGGTCCAGAGATCAAAGCCAGTAGGAAAGCTGTCGAGTGTGGTCCTAATAGCAAACCTTGTCGACAGTCCAATTTTTATGCCCAGCGAGAAAAATGAGCCAAGTCTTTGCTCACGGGATAGGATAAGCGGAAAGTCCCTTGGTCAGTAGGTCAGCGAACACAGGTGGAAGGGTGCTCAGTCTGGCATTTGTGTCAGCTGTGGATTTAGGGAGAGAGGCAACAACAGTGTCATGGAAAGACCTAGGTGGAAGGTGGAATGGGCATGAGAAGAATTAGGCCATTATAACGATAAAGGCTGGGTCTCAGGATTGAGCGACGAACCAGAAAACGTTTGCAGTGATCTAGTTTCACGGATACCGTGAGCATTAGCGTGAACCGGTGGTGAGACAAAAATCAGGAATGAGCAAACCGGAGTGGAATAGATTAGCGCAACAATCCCGTCCGTTTAAATTGGAACCCTCTGCCGAATCTCATCCGTAATCAAGATTGGAGCAGTTTTTTCCTAACGGCTGACCCCCAACAAGCGGCTGATCACTTTTACTTTAACATGGGAAACTGCCTTCTGAAACTTAGCCCAATATCCCAAAACTCCTCTCTTAGGAAGTCCAAGCTTGCATCCTTCCAACAAAAGTACCTTAGGATGCAAAGACTTTACCTCCAAAACCACGACTTCTCTCTTTTCATGGGGCTAACGCGTCTTACTGATACTATCCGGGACCTAAAGGAAAAACAGCTCCGCAACGAAGAATCCAAAGCCCTAAGGCATCCCAATAAAGCACTGAAGCTCTCACTCCTACACAAATCTAGGAACTCGGCAACGGATACAATGATCCAAAATGTTGTGTCACCGACTAAAACTTCGGCCACCTCCCCCTCTGATATCGCTGAGGCCTTCAACCATTACTTCGCCAATTCCATGGCCCTGGCCTCAGACACAGCACTCCCAAATCCTCTGGCTATTACGAGTTCTTCCTTATCTATCCTAATCTTTGAAGTAAGCGTTATTTCCAGGCTCAATTCGAGCTATAAAGCATCTGCGCGTCCTGGACCAGACGGGTTGCCCCCAGCTGCAATCATTAACGGTGGATCGGACCTTCCACTTTTACTACTGAACCTATTCTCCTTGTCACTCAAATTTGGTTTGGTACCGTCAAACTGGAAGCGTTCAGTCATCATTCCACGACATAAAAAGGACCTGTCCACGAACTTTCTAATTACCGTCCCATCAACCATACCCCTATCATTTCCAGAATAATGGAAACGATAATCAAAGATGGCATTATCACACATCTTCTCGCTTCTAACCTTCTTAGCGATAGGCAGCACGGGTTCCTCAAATCGCGATCATGCACCATATGTCACTTTGACTTCCTCAACCTGGTCGCTAAGGCTGTTGATAGCGGGCAGGCATTAGTAGTTGTCTACCTAGATCTGTCAAAGGCTTTCGACCGTGTTCCCCACCTGCATCTTATCTCCAAATTGCGTTCGTTCGACACTGGTGACCCGCTGCTTTCTTGGCTGAAATCTTATCTTGCTCATCGTTCGCAAGTGGTCCTCGCCAACGAACATACTTCTAAACCGAAAACTGTTACAAGTGGCGTTATACAGGGAAGCGTACTGGGTCCTCTCTTATTTCTGATGTACATTAACGACGCATTGGATCTAGTACACCACGGCACGCCATTCTTATTTGCAGACGATATAAAAATAGTTTACTCTTTCAATTATAATGATGCTATCCCTACTTCTTGCAACATTTCCGCTGGCCTCGCAGCACTTGACCGCTGATGCCACACCTGGAGGATGAGCTTTTCCACTGATAAGTGCGAGGTCCTAACCAACAAGTTCCAATTGCCCCCTGGATGCTTAACTCTTGGTGGGTCCCCAGTAGCCAGTCGACCTACTATCCACGATTTGGGCCTCAACTATTCCTGTTTCCTCAACTTTTCTGAGCACACCGCCATCCAAGCGGCCAAGGCTAGAAGAAGTGTGGCCCTTCTCTTCCGCTCCTTTCGTCTCCGGGACAGCATCATCAGCATCTACAAATCATATATCAGGCCTTTACTCGAATACTGCCCAATAATATTTTCCAACACGACGAAAGCATACAAAGGCGTTTCACCAAACAACAACTTGGTTGGTCCACGTCTTTAAGCTATGAAGAACGATGCCAAAATCTGAACCTTGACCCACTTTGGCTCCGTCGCTTAAGAATAAACTTAGTCTTTTTGTATAACCTGCTCCATAACCAGTCTTCTTCCTTTGACCCAGTAAGCTTCTCCCGTGAAACCCCCTACCCACTTCGGCACAGGCCTTTTACTGTCCCTTCTAGTATAGATAAGTCGGCCATACGGTCAAGTTTCTTCCTTCTTGTCTACTCCAAAGTCTGGAACAAGTCGTTCATCACCCTTCGAGCTTCAAGTCCAAATTTCTGTCGGCACTCGTCCCATATCTCAGCGTCACCCGTGCACTAGAGTAATATGTGCATGGCAGAAGAAATAGCTTACGAGAGGGGCCTCGACTTCTAAGACCAACCCCTTCTCCGACCCTTCTCCCTTCAATTAAGGACACAATCAACGACAGACAGTTTCATCTATCTGACTGAGTTCTCAACGTTAGACTCCCTGCGGCCATTTCCTTAATGAACCAAACAAATGGAAACGCCACTAATTTCAACCATTTTGCTTCCACCCACCCCGTAGTTTCTGTCACTCTTATGCCTCGTCCTTTACTGGTTTTTATATGCCTCCATTAACCGTTAATCCACAGCGGGGGCACACCCTGACTGCTGCTTTTTATCTGCTCTCCTTTCCGAAATAACCCGTTATTATTATTCATTATAACATTATCATAACCCACAGCTGAAAACACGTCCAGACTGCAATCCCCCTCTATTTCAGGTTCGTTGTCTCCCACTATCTCAGTCGCAAAACTGGCTAACCAAGGATGCCACTTTGACTCGTATGGACAGAGACTCAAGTGGAACCTACCATAGCAGTTGGGACCGGAATAAAAACCGCACCACAGGAAATACACCTAATTGCTTATCAGATCGTTCAGCGCTTTCAAACGCAACCAACACGAGTTCCAGTTCACGCGCATGCCGCTAATATACGGCCACACTCGACTGATCGACCGACACATACCTTGTCCTGCCAGACGAACCTTACGCACACGATGCCGTACGTTACCAGAAATGAAGCTGAATAACACTGAAGGCAAATGTGTCAACACATACATATATATTTGTCAGTGAAACAGCATAATAGCTCCGAAGTCTATGCGCAGATTTCCCACTTTATCATCCGTTACCATTATTTATCTTTCCTACGACCCGTAGCCGGCTGTAAAGTGACTCTCCATTTCTCGAAGACCCTTCAGTTGTGCTTTTTTATTTCAGAATGGTACATGTTACTGATCCTGAATCTAATTTCACCTTTTTATGGTCTGCTGTTTCTCCCACATCCATTAGTGTTTACTCTCACAAAATTGGTCTCATGCCCCCCTGCTTCAAAACTCATTCCGTTTATTGAACTCCAGTAAATCCGTCATTCAGGGTTTGCAATGTATTCATGATCGCTATCCTCTTCGCATGCGTTGATTTTCCCGAACACACTTCTTTACAATTTTCCCCCCTTTTTCTCTTGCTCAAAAATTTACTCCATCTGCAGAACCTTGGTGGGCCTTCGGTTTCCTCGGCTTGCATCATTTTCGTTCATAATGCGTCCTTGGCACGGCGTTAACGATTTTTCGATATCTCTACCGCGCACCAGTGCCCATATCGGATTCGAAACCGGTTAAAAACTGCCGCGCGAACCCTTATCAAAATGATCCATTCAAACTGTTGCTGGTTTCGTTTTTCCATCTCTGATACTCTTGACTTTCATATTCAGAATTTGTGAATATTTCATCTTATTGAATAACGTGTTACACCATGATCATGCGCTAAAGCGTGCATCTCGACCATGGCCGAGAAATACACCCGTATTAATATTATTATTTTTAAGTTGAATAGGTACGCCAAGAAGTAGGGCGCAGGGTCGGGGGAAAGTTATGGGCAGAACGGTAATGACAGCGACTAGAGACGGAGAATGACTGGTAGCAACTGGTAATAGAGAGAGACCGTGTAAGGGGGGAAATCTGAGGTTCAAGATTTGCCAGGGTGTAGGAGGTTTCTCGGAAAACAGATAAGCATAAAACAAGGTTCTAGATGTTAACTAGGAGTCAGGTTGTACCTCAAAAGCTAGAGATTCAGACGTGTTAATGTCAGTTACCATCAGGGCCTTATGATCGTTGAGGTGCGCCGCTGATGTTTTGAAGTGAATGGGTGATACTTCAACGAATTACAACGTGGAGTTTATTCCAAAGTTCAGAATATTTTGGCAGAAAGAAATGTTTTCTCACAAATAGGCCAGCATTCGAAATAATAAGAAGCTTGTTTTTATGACGAATGGAGTAGGAAGTGGTCCTTTGGGCTCATGGTCTGTCAGTGGAAGATGCCAGGCAATGGATAAACCTATGAAGGAGTCAAAGGTTGAGTCTTATAAGGCATAGCCAAAGAGGTTCAGCGTGGAGGATAGCACGGTACTCTTTATAACTGAGTGTGGCAGAATAAACGGGCAGCTGTTTTAAGAACGAGCGTTGCGCATTCCATCAAGTTATTTTGCTAGTTTGGAGAATATTAGTGAAGATTATAGAACAGTAATCCGGGCAGGGTCGGACGTAGGACAGGTAGGATGGGAGTTTTGTATCGCGCAGGACAAGGGATCTACGTAGAAGTCCCAAGGACTTGTTTGCCTCGGCAGCTTGGATGGACTAGTGTTCTAAGACGTTTAAGGTGCAAGAGTGAGGCAACCCAAGATATCGTACGGATGGTTTGTAGGTGAAAAGGGGGTTGTGCTTAAGAGTTCAGAGGGACTTGAAAGCGTAGGGTCATGAGGGTGCATCTCTCAACAGAGGGTTCCATTTTCCAGGAGCGACACCATCGTTCAAGGCGCTCTAGATCGTACTGTATATTCCTAACTGCATCTTTAAGGTCCTGGGGGTGAGAATTCATTTAAAATTTTTGTCATCTGCGAATAAGAACGGGGTGTCGTGATGTATTGTACAGAAGACCCCAATAACATACAATAAGAATAGTAGCGATCCCAGCACGCTTTCCTGACTGACATCCTTGGCCACGGCGGAGGGTTGTGAGTGATGGTAATTGATTGAAACAGCTTGGCCGCCTTGGGAAAGAAAGGAGGAGAACCAGCTGGGAATAGGGGATTTAGGTACAAAAGCTTCGAGCTTGGTCTAGAGCTGCTGGTGGAAAACACGGTCGAGTGCGTCAGACAAGTCTGAGAAGATGACAATTAGACATTTCTTATTGTCTGCAACGGCAGCAACCATGTTTGGAAAGTCAAATTGACAGGTGTTACAAGACTAAGTTCTCAGAAACCGTGTTTGCATTTATGAATCATGCTAGTGGACAATAAATACTGCAAGGCTTTTTAGCTAAGCTTCTAAATACTCCAGAATCTACGGTTGTGTTTTCAGTCGGTAGGTAATTCAAGGGCTCAAAGAGGGTACCTTATTTGGTAAATGAAAATTGTGGAGGTTTTCCAGTGTGACGGAAAATTACCAAATCTTAGAGATAAGTTAAAGATATTCAAAAATGAAACTGCTACATCAGGCCCTCCAAATCGAAGCAGAGCCTGTAGAATTTTATCGAAACTGGGGAGAAATGAGGGCTTTACTTTACAAAATATATCAGACCCTTCACTGAGCATAAGTTATATATCGGACAAAGTGAATGCTGCAAAATGAGATAGTGAAGGATGAGCAGATCCGGGGTCGGTAGTCATGGAAGAAGAGAAGACCGGGTTGGAAGGTTCGTCGATCACAGCAGGATTATTGACCTGCGTGTCATTTTGTAACTCCAGGTATGAAATACTTGGACGGGATTGTGGGAACCTGCTCTTGACTATTCGTGAAATCTGGAGTATCTTATCGGGCCGGCGAGGGGCAAAAGTTTCCAGCTTTTGTGGAATTTTTCAGTGGCGGCCCGAATAATATTAGAGAGTAGTTCATAAAAGAAACTGTCAGGAGGGCAGGTGATTTTACGGCTGGATATGCTGGGGGAGGTCTGACAGAGAAAGCTAGGGAAACAATCTAACGACCAATATCCTGGATTGTGGATGGTTCATTATCAGGGTGACTGTCAGGAAGTGCAAATGATTGAGTGGCTGGATGTTATAAAGGAGGACCGGCAGGATACAGCAGGATAGATCCCTTGTGTGACGCAGATGGAGCGCTGAAATCACGACCACTTCGCGGCCTGCGATGTCGCTGGCAGGTGAGAGAAAAGATGTTTAAAAGATGGTTTTGTTTAGAAAAACCGAGCTGTGTCACACACACTTCCCAGTGCATGAATGATCCAATCGAGTTTTTAGCAGGAATTGTGATGCTCATGATAAAGATATCTAAACAATGCTACCTCTAAATGTTTCGAGGTAGAGAATCAGATTACCAAGCGAGATCGAATGAAATTAATAACGGGATCGGGTCAGACAGGCAGAAGGAAATTCGGTAGAAATAAAAGTCAGCTGTGGCAGATAGTGGAGTATTTTTCTGGGTCGGGCAAAAACATGTGCGCACGACGATTTGGAACTCGACCAAGTGAGAGGTGAACCTTGCTTAGGAACTTTGGAGAAGACAAAACGAAGAAGCAGCACAATGCAGGGGTGGCTTCTTTAGATCCTCATTTGACGCTGGTGGGTAAGGCTGCGTGTGTGCTGGATCCCCAACTTAACAGCCAGTTTTGGTGACAGTTGGTTGAATCCACTAGCCTAGTTTGACCGGCACTTCATTGTAGATGACCTGCACGCCCGACGTGCACCAGCCGAAGCGGTAGATCTAGCCGCGCCCCACAGCTGGGATTAGTATGAGTTTCCTCGATGGGACCGAAAGGCTACAAAATCAGGGAGTTCACGATCGGGAAACCGGACATCAGGAGATCCCGAAATGTACCCAATGAAACACCAGTTGGGCAATGTGAGAATAGCAGATCGTCGAGTAGAAGCACAGGCCAGGTAAGTGGCCAATATAGTATCTGCAACAATAAAGGTCACCGAGAGAAAGATACAAGCAAATGAAGGTTGGAACTTCGTAAAAAGTAGAGCAATGCAGTCCGAGGTGCTCCCAGCTAAGGATCAAAGGCAATCGATAGAAGAAAAATCTTTCCAGGACAATGGATCTCTGGGACTAGTTGTTGATAGTAGAAAGCAGGCACAGACTTCAAGCTTTTACCCGGTTTAATTTGTCATAGTCCACCGATACTTACACAATTCAAAAGTCCATACCATTCTCGTAGGCTTGGCCATTGGATGAGTTCGCCTTCTGGGGCAGTAAGATTTCGGTAACCTTGAGGAATTTTTTCAGTGAACTCTTACACCGTTAACTAGAAGTGGAATTGCGCAAGTCTAGTGGCAGCTTATTCCACAGGTTGGAGTATATAGTGATGAAGAGTGAACCTAGGCTAGTGTTTGTAACGGGGCTGAAGGAGTTAGAGTCCCATGAACTATTAAATAGATACAAACAGGCGCGAGGTGTAATGAAGTAGAAGTGTATGACCGGTTTTGGAGGATGTTTTACAAAAGATAAGGTTTGGTTTCATGCAGCGAAGCTCCAAAGGGTCCAGTTTAAATAACGGGCATGGTTCTTTATAACAGAGGGGCAAGCTCCATCCAAGCTGTTAGTTGGTATAAATTTGTTAGACAAGTTAGAAGCCAATTTTGTCTGATTCGAGCACATTAGAACAGCTTAACTAGCGTTATAGTAATAAAGGTCAAGCACGAGATTTATAGGGGGGAATAATGCAGCCTCTAATTTGAAAGAAGCGAAATATTAGGCCTACGCACTCTCCAGCCTTAGCGGCTCAGAAGGCCCAATATTCGGTGGAATTAAATTTGCGAGAATAACTGAAGAGAGGGTTTCGAATTAGTTGTTTCCTAGCAATAGACGAACCACAAATGGGTAGAAACCCTGAAGGTACGTTGTATTGTATGCTGCTATTCTGGATTTTTCAGTGAAAAATTCATCTGCCAAATCCAGCATCATATATCGAGTGCAGGTAGGTCTTCAGAAATGGTTGAAGTAGCGAAGGCAAGACAGTGAGGCTTAAAAGGTAGATGATCTTGATGTCTTCAGCAGAGGTAAATTGGATGACAAGGCTTGGTCAGATGAATATGTCTTTCATATGCATAAAAATGCAGAGGACCAAGTGCACTACCCTGTATAACGACTCTTGTAGCCGGCTTAGGCTTTAAACGGCGTCCATTTATTGTGACAACCCGAGGTTGATTCGATGAGTAAGAAGTGATCCGAGATAGCAATGGGTCAGTGATGCCAAGTGGTAGGATTTTGGTAGAGATGCGGGTGTGGCACATGGTCAAAAGCCCCTGGCATATGCGGAAAAAGTACTGTGATAGCCTTTACGTTGTGCGCCGCTCCGGAGGAGTGACTCAAGAAATCAAGTTGGCGTGTTGCGCTGGATCTTGAGCAAAGGAAACCGAGTTGTCGGGTATTGACAAAGTCAAATTCAAGAAGGTATTTCACAATGTGTTCTTTGGAGATTTCTCTTACTGGCCGAGAGAGAATAGGTGTGTGGTCAATAGGACTGTAGCGTCTCAACATGTGCGGGGCATTTCTTTTGGCGCGGGCTTATGACTGAGCATTTCCAGCTTGTCGGCATCAGACTGGAGTTCATTGATAGGATGAAGCAGCTGAGTAGTAGGCATAGTATTTTACGTCCGGATTCAATTATTACAGTGGGCTGTCAACCTCCGGGTCTTGAATAGGATGATGACTTGGAAATGTTAACGGCTAGTCAATGCTTAAAATGTCAAATTCCGCTGTGAACAGGGTTGAAACCGTAACAAGAGGGAGAGAAGGAGGTTCAGTGCCGTTGATAGGGACCTTGGCTGAGACAAAGAATGAGTTAAAGGCCCCGAAATTAGATAAAGGACTAGAGATGGATATATTGACTGTTGTAAATACATGCGGATTATCTCCGTGATTATTGGAGATAGCCTGAATAGTCCCACAGTCATGATCGTATTAAGAACAAGACACTGGAGAGCGAACAATTGTTTTCAATGGATCCTATACGTGCTCTTGCGATTCATATGGGTGAGGTAACATAAGAATTCGTTAGCCATTGGCCGGGGTTAAGGTCATTGTCTTGGCATTAGGAAAAACGGGGTTGGTGGGGAGGGGTGTCTATATCGTGTGCGTGTTGTGGTGAGACTTTCACTCCCACCGTCACGAGTGGTAATCGATAGTGGACTTTTGTGGTTCGGTTGGCGATCCGTGGTTTCTGGTTTCAGCCAGGGCAACTGGAGAGCCTGGACTGGTTTCTTTTGCGCACATAGATTAGGGCTTAGTAAGCGAATGGCGGTTGTCTCTGCCGTGGCCAGGGATCGAAGTTGGACTGGCTTTGATCGATTGGGTGGAACTCGGTATATGACTTTGAAAGCCTTCTCAGGGTTGATCGTGTAGCCACTGTCAACCAAATGACCTAGAATCGAACTGGTAATCACGCCGATTTTTCCGTGATTCAACCATCTTGAGTGATGTTCCTTGACGCGCTAAGACAAACGCCTAGCCGTGCGACCTATGTAGGACGCGCCACATTCTCACCTGAACGAGCAAATTATCATGGAGGAAGTCAGCTCAAGCAGTCTGTCCTTTATCTGCATGCGGATCACAGGAGAGGTGGAGAATGTGCATTTCAGTCTAGCGGCTGGAAAAGTTGTGTTCACAACACGCACACAATAGAGACACCCTCCCCACCAACCCCGTTTTTCCTAACGTCACGACAATGACCTTTACTCCAGCCAATGGCCAATGCATTCTAAAGTTACCCCACCCATATGAACTGTAAGAGCCCGTATAGGATTCATTGAAACCAATTGTTCGCTCTCCAGCTTCTTGTTCTTAGTTATTTGACATGTTGGCCTTGAGCAAATCTAACGACCAAATTGGCCTGTTTGGGTACCGCGAAAAATTCAGTTCCTGGTTACGCAAAGTAGTTTCTTCGGGCCTTTGGATGATGGGAGTCATACGAATAAGTTAAACAACAGCTGCAAAGTCGCCTGTAGTCTTATGATATTTTTAAAATTCGGTTCGTTTTGCTTTTTGTAGAGGCGGCATGGGATTTTGCGTTATTCCGTTGCTGAGGAAGGTAGATTTTCTTCTTAAGACTCCTGGACAACTGCGCACGAAATATATTTGGGTGGTGTCCTGGACTACCAGAGAGAGAAAGCTCTTCCCAAGCGGCTTGTTGAACGGCCGTAGAGAGAAGCCTCATGTCAGGAAGTATGGGTTTGATACAGTTGGGATTCAGGGTGGGTTGCAGTTGAGTGAAAACACTGCAAGTAACCGTATTAGCATCGCTGTCAGGAAGGTTGTGGGAGATAGCTACAACTATATGAGAGAGGCCGCGGATGAAAATCAGATCAAAAATGCTGCTTTCACCCGTGAAGGAGCGGCCACGCTGCACCCACCATCCTACTTTGACACTTGTTAGAAATGGCAAGAGGTTAGCGAGTGCAGCTGTAGATGTCCAAATTATCTCAGGTAGGTTGAACTCCCCGGCCATAACCTCCACGCTTGGGGCGGTAGAGGGAGGTATCCAAATGCATAAGTTACATGAGGGAGCTCGGAGAAACTCTCCCATGGTGAACGGGACTCACATCCTATATGAAGCCGAGAGCCGGGAATGTGGACAGTAAGCCAAAGTGAGTTGGGAATGGAGTCACGCAGAGAGTGCTGAAGGGCTGTAGCAGCATAGATATGCTTGAAAAAGCTGCCAAGCCGAGTTTTCTTATTTACCCTGGAAATTTTGCATCCAGCAATACAAGTCTGGCCAGCTGGATTGTAATCGGTTAGCCACCTTTTAGTAATCTAGATGATACCATAATTAGGATTCGTGGCCGGGCATCTTGAGGGACAAATCTGTTTACGGTGAGCAGATTATTAAAAAGGATCAACAGGATACCGATTTTACCATCCATGTTGGGGACTTCGGTTGGTCAATTGGGACGTGTGGAGTGGAGTAGTTTGGATTCGTGGTCTGACTTGAAGATTAATACGAGGGCGGCGAATAAACATTGAGAGTTGGCAGGCATGATCTATAGGCAACATGATAGTATGGTGAGCTCAGAAAAACAGAATAGCTGGTGATTCTGTGGAGCCCGATAGTGCCTAATTGCGAAGTGGACGTAGCCTTCAAGGTGTGCGGAATAGTTAGGATACCTGAAGTGTTCCAGGTATCAGTTTGGTGTGAAAGGCCACAAGACAGAGCTCCAAGTGAGCGGGGAACCCCAGATGCTCCAGTGATTCGGTGAGCTGAATCCAGGTAGAGATGCGTAGAAAAGAGGAGTGAAGGGGATGTACTGGTGAGGATGCGGGTTAGAAGCTGGTGAGTATTGTCGTATGGAGCCCATAGAAGAATTTCAATCACCACTGTTAAAGCTCTTTCGATCCCCCCCTCACTTCTTTGTTGTAATCCTAGCCGCTTCTTAGCCCTTCTGGGCCTCTCGCTCGGGCCAGCTTTCTTGTCTCTTCCGCCTAGTAGACCCACTGTGAATAGGCGTACGTTTTTTGAACACTGTTCTTTAGTTAGTGAACGTCAACAAATAAAATAAACGAAACACAAAGCTGAACTTCTCCAAGAGTACTGACAGCAATGACTCTGGGCAGTCACTTGAAATATACTCGGGTATAGGAACGTAGGATTCAAACAAAGGGCACTCATGATAAACTGGAGAAAAACAAATTCAAGGGTAAAAATGAGAAAGGTATAAAAAACACTAATGAAATGCCCGTGAAAGAAAGCAGCCCATTGTCTAAAGTAAACGAAATTTGGCCAGTCACAATGATCCAAACACTCCCGTAAAACCCAGGTGCAGGAGTTGGTGGGAATTTAGGAAACGGATTCCGCCCACTGCCAGTGGGAAGTAGTGTGAAATAATGGAATGATAAATGTAACGTACGGGGCCGATGGGAGAAAGAGGGCTGCAGTTAGGTAGCAAATGTGGGTGGAGGTGTCGTGGGTGGATCGGATATTACTTGAGGCGCTTAGATGACCGCAGAGTGGTACAGGTGGCAGGAATGACAGTTCGGTTTGGGATGGAAAAGTCGTATTAGAGAAAGGAAATTCAGGTGTTATAAGCTCCCCAGAGATTGTCACGGTCCTTAGGGTACGAGGAGGGACGAAGTGGGGTTGGCCGTAATTCATGAGGGATACCCCGTTGAACCTTCCGTTAGGAGTGTCCGGGCATCCCAATGAAGCGACCTGGTCGAGCATCATAGAGGTGCGGTTTCTAAGAAGTCGGCTAAACTTAAAGTTAGTGGTCGTCCTACCTGTACAAGCAGTGGCTAGATTTGGTGTCTCACATTGCCGTAATGTTGGCCTATGCAGATGGAATTTCATAGATGTCTTACTGGAGACTTGGGTAGTCAAGCAAGACCGATGAAGCTTGAATGAGAGAGGTTTATTATTTGAATGTGGGTTGTTTTTGCATAGTGAGTAAGCTGACTGCCCTGGCCAAACGTGCATAGCCTGCGGCCTTTTTTGTCATTGCAGGGAAAATTCGTGTTAGCTTAATGGACTTTGCCCAGCTTGGGGGCCCAGTTGGTGCAGGACATATGTCATAATTCAAGATTTGGTCGGAGAAGATTAGCTCGCGACTTGGGTAGGCTAGTTGCCCCACCGGATGCATATTGTCGGTGGCTTTTTGTGTTGTAGGTCTAGACAACAAGAGTTTCAGGTTGCAGACCCATATGAGCAGGACAGCTGAACACCATTCTTCTTTTTCTTGGCGCAATCCGTTTGATCGAACATAAAAATCGAGGAGAGGATGATGATTCGGCATGTCCCGCCTCGAAAAGCTAGACTCAGAGTGATAATGATGTTACGGAGGAAAACGAAGGAGAGGGAACCGAAACTTCACGAAGAGGAAAAATAGTTGGGAACAGAAAGAATAAGAAGGAAGAAAAAGATGAGGAAAGACAAAATGAGAATGATTAGAACCAGTAAAAATTCAATAAGAACAAAACCCGGAAGCGACCTTGGGAGAAAACATAAATATCTGCGAGCAGTGAAAGAGGAAGTAGGAATCAGAGGACTTACTTGGTAAAGGGAGAAGAAGAAGAGTTTTGAGCCCAAACTGTGTAGGACCACCATGAAACTGAGAGAAAAAAGTTGAGAAATTTCAGGTGAAAATAATGAGCTGTCATGAGTCACCAGGCAAGAGGATGCTGCCTCCTCAGTATCATTCGACAAGCATCCGGCGTTGCATGCTAACAAGTGTTGACAACAAAAAGCATTCCTCACCCATGGATAAATCTGGAGGCGGGTACAGTTCTAGTATATTGCACTGAGGTCGTCGAGCTATGAACCTGCAATTAGAGCCCTTACTACGATCCCCTGCCCTATTCCCTTACCCCGTTCCCTATATATTTCTAGGAACATAAAAGTAAACGAGAAAGTCTCATCCAAACCTGGATACTAGACCGCATGAACAACGGTACCAGAAACCAAACATATACATAAATTTTCGAGGGCTAGGGCCAAAAGGTTAGCATTAATCCTACCAAAAAATCCAGGGCCACTTGAAAACTATAGTTATCAGGCCAGCCAGTCCTCGAGGGTCTTAAGACCTGGGGCTGAAGAAGTCTGAATGAGCAAATTCTGGACCACAAATAACTAAGGATGAACACAACTGACTAGTGTTTAGCTGTAGGCAGTTTGTATGTTATTCGAAGCCACGGGGTTGTTCACAGCTTGTCCGCTTGTTGCAGGGACAGTTGGTTTCCGCCAAATGAAAGGCACACTTTCGGCTGCTCTACTCTTGTACGGTTGGAAATTAGATTTTCAGCTATTACTGTTCTCGGTGTCATTCTATCATGTAAACGTGATCGATATTTTGATAAGAACTGCCGCTCACCTTTCCCACTTACTTTTACGGTCTTTTGGCAAAGGTCACAACTCTTGGCTCGGTACCCATTCCTTAGGCCATTCTCGGGACACAGTTAGCACCTGGCTTCCAGAGTATCAGACCGAAAAGCACGGGCCAAACGCTAACTGAAGAAATGTTTGATTCACATTCAAATTATCGCAGTTGAGCTTGCACAGCTCTTTCAGATCACCTCTCAACCCTGGTGGCCCTTAACTTGTCCAATAGAAATACTCTTGGGGTAAATGTGGACGCTTCGGAAATGACCATCAAGTTCAAACCCAATTTTTAGAAGTGAGGAAATGACTTCTAGAGAACTCTTTAAAAGGGGCTTCTGCTTGGACCAAAGTGTGAGCGTAAGTATGACGTAGGCATTCTGGAGACAACTCAACCACTCACATCAAAAGCATAGGCAGCAGGATTCCAACCAAAGAAGAATGGGGGACAAAGCCTGTTCATTGCACAGCAAACAGTCCCACCTGGCTCACGGAATATTAATCCGTTACGGTCAAGAAGCCATTTTTATGCGGGTCTTTTCAACCCCGACCATCAAAGAGCGATCTCTCCAGTTATCTGCTCAAATGAATGTCACCTTCAACCCCGCTTCTCTTCACCCCACCCTTGTGTTGGCATCGCGTTTTATGAGGGACTTCCTTCCGCAGACAA
The DNA here is from genome assembly GCA_948099385.1 of Fasciola hepatica. Taxonomy (NCBI): domain Eukaryota; kingdom Metazoa; phylum Platyhelminthes; class Trematoda; order Plagiorchiida; family Fasciolidae; genus Fasciola; species Fasciola hepatica. The sequence continues at coordinate 353,061 of CANUEZ040000169.1, forward strand.
AACACCCCGTCCCACAATAATTCCTCCCGTTTCTAATGGGCAGGCAACAAAGCGCCTGTGTATGAGTTGTCTCAGCCTCTTAGACAAAATCCTGAAACTGAGACAGTTAACAACGGGAATCAAACCCGTCGATGTCGCCATCACGGCTATTGAGCTCACGCCAGGCTACCAAAGCAGTGCAGCAAGAACAGCAGCCTAATCCTTGCTCCAAAGTAATTCAGAAAAAAACGCTCAGGTGGGATGGCTCTCTACATTAGCGCTCTCTTATCCTAGGTCCCCTGTACTCGATATCTCACGAGCTTTGATGGATCCTTTTAGGTGACCCTTCACTTTTGTCTCTCCACTGCTCTACTTCTGGGTGTGATTTACCTATTCAGCATCGCTGGTGAATTTGTTCTCGTTGGAAGAGCTCCTATGAGCCTTAAGAACAAGTCACTCTTTCAACCGTTTTGTTAAGGAGGGCAACAGTTCCTCCTGAGTGGACTAGGAAGCGCTCAGCATTGACAATCAGTTAGGTAAGACATTATTAGATATACCGGCTTAACAATCCCCGACACAGCATGTAGCCTGGCCCATTAGATTAAGAACGGGTCACGAATTTCACTTCCGGATCAAGCGGTCAATAATTTCACACACAGCGTCGACGTTATCAACCTTTGTCGCCCCTTATCAAGGGTGGCTCCGCGGTTCTCGCTGTCAGCCGCACAATGAAGTAGCCATCCGTAGCCTCCTCATACAGGCTATCCTAGGCCAGCTACTAGAGTAGTTTGTACCGAACTCAGGTAGTCTCTACGTGTCTGGAGTCCGACAGATACAAAATGGTGAGGCAGATCTGCCGCCATCAGTTGGACGACTTTTCGACAGAAGCCCTCGGTCATTGGCAAGGTACGGGTCCACTTTCCATTCGAAGATGCAGAAGCTTTCAGAGGTTTCCGGAACCTCTGTAAACCCATGACCAGGGGGCAGAGCAGGAGACAACAGAAAGAAATCTTAGATCGGACGCGTAGGAACCGTTCGTTCCCTTAAAAGCACTTGCGACTCAGCCGTGAATTATGTTCTTTGGTGCCTTCGCTAACTCTCGCCGATAGTTTCCCTGCAGCCTTCCCTTCTAAGGCAGCAGTTTACAAGGTTCATTTCATGTCACTTTTCAGCACCCTATTGGTACCCGCGTGTGAATATCCCACTCCTCAGCCAAGGCCTTTAGTCTACTCGTTGGAATGCTTCAGCGTCTCACGGATAAGTGGAAGGTAGGCTTTCCAAACCCAACCCACTCGGCCCGATGGTACCAGAAGGATTTTGCTTTCACGCTCCTAAAGAAACAGCTTCCATTCCGCAGCGTTATACTCTACGCTGTTTCAACAGTGCGTAGACAATGGAAGGATTTTGCAATCACGAAAACACTCTGTACTAATCCCGGAGTACAGGACTAAAGACCGACACCCCGTAAGATATGGACCGATAAGCCCCGCCAACCTCCCCGATGAAGTCATCGGGTGCATCATACAAAGGCTTGATTCTTCCGCATACTTAGGGCCATGGTTTCGTGGCCCCGGCGCAAATGGCTTCCTATTTGACAGACTGCGTATCACCTATATGGTGACTGTCACCGATAGTCAGACACAAACCTACGATTATAGCATAATTTCTCGTGCTGCATTCATTGACTTTGCCGAAGCCTTCGATATCGTCCTTCATATTCCGCTTCTCTGCGAATTTAAGACGTACGGCATCTCCGGCCACCTAATCCCCTTGCTCGAGAGCTTTCTTAAGAACCAAACCTCTTTAGTTCATGTGGGCTCGCCTCAGTCTCAACCTCCACCAATCGATATGGTTGTTCTCCAGGGCTCTGTTCTTGGTCCTTTATTATTCCTCAGTCGCATCAACTTCGGTTAGCATAGTGATTTACGCAGATGACGTCAAAATCTGGTATACTTCAGTCGATTATTTTCCCCGAAATCGTGTTCTCATTCTACCTGGGCAGTTTTTCTCCTCCAAATGAGCCAGGCTGGGTCCCGCTGACATCCGCCTCTTCTCCCCCAGCGGTGAGTTTCACACATGGTTTGGTTCACGCCAATCCCACTATTCTTGCTGCCTATTCCATAAAAGCATGGGCACCTCTGTTGTCATCTGGTAAAAGACCTATCACACAGTTCTTTTATGTCTACAGTGACCGCTCTCCTTTTGTTAGGCCAACGCGCACGCACTCAGCCCCTTGTTCGTCTCAGACTACTTCGAGAGTGTTCTGGTTCCCTCCTCCGACTGGTTCTCTTTTTGATCTGTTTGCTATACACATGCACTCACGCACTAGTGCATCAAACTCGGCCGGACATGAGTCAGGATCAGCTTGTGTGCCGCCCCGCCAAATGTGCACATCCAAATATCTCCCCATGGACAGACGTCCAGTCTTGTGTTGAAGAGTGACCGTCGCATGTGCCATCTTCTTAGGAATGCTTCCCGCCTGGGCACAGCAAATTGCCGTCTTGTTGAACTCAGAAACAGGCGCTGCTGTCTTGTTAGCCCATGGTAGGTTTTGAACTATCGTTTTGTTTGTTCTTGTTTTTTAGGGCGCACTGTATTTCAATGCCTTTGGATAGCGCTAATCGCCAGATATCTTACAATTCGAGACTTGTACAAATAGCTGAATTAACCATTTACGTTATTAGTAGTACCATGCCACAAGTCAGTTTCGATCTTTATTGGACTGGAATCGGTACCTCACTCGTAACTCCATCGTTTGGTCGAAACCGAGAATAGTTTATAGCTAGAAAGTCTAGTTCCGTGTGCGGAACTACCAACAACTGCAAATGCTGTGCGGTTAGCCACTGACCCCGTCAAAATCTGATCAACTGACCGAAGCCTCTCAATAAATGGCGACAAAAGTGCAAGCAAGACATTTTGCAAGGCTCCGGTTTAACTCTCTGGGATAAAGAAAACTGAAATTCAAGGAGCGGATCAGCATAAGGTCCTAGGTTTCTGGCTGCCTAGTAATCCTTCGTTCTCCTTACACCAGGAGAGGGCCAGGGGGTCATCCATCCTTGCACAATACCTAATTCGGGGAACTTTTCCCATGACCTCAAAGGAGGACTTCCTGGTATTATATGGGACTGATACTCAACGTTTTAGAGTAACGCTGCCATACAGTACGCGCTGGGTTCGTGAGGGGCCAGAATATTCTGGAGCGGATTCTACGAAGAACGATCAAATCGTTACACGGATCGCGATCTACTCCTTGCCCTGTTCTTCTGCCATCATTGAATCATTATTGACTTTAGTCGCGCTGCAAAAGGAAAGACCCCTTCTTGATACATATCCTGTACTCAGCGGGCCTAGAGAACCAGCTTTCCACTCGTCCGAACTCCAACGCCTTATGAGGACACTTGAGGAGACTTTTTGAACTCCGGATGAGTACCCTAATTGGACAGCATTTTTGCCCGCCTTGGATATTTCTGTGGAATGACCTTCCACAAGAAGCGATGAATGCCTCCTCAAAAGGCAGAGTTAGGCCAGACGAGACGACCGCTGGGGGGCTTACTTCAATATCATTCCTCCTTCAGATTCTCCCTGGCAGGACATTTCCATCCGTATTTACACTTTTAGTCTTCACTCCCTCATATTGATACAGGTATGCAAACATAAGTAAATCTATCCCCCTACCCAGCACGAATATGTGTGCATATCAATTTTGGTACTGGTGTCATGTACCTGTAATTACATATTAGAACTCAAGTGCAGCATCCTTCGTTTTACTTTTCATACCAAGACCGCTTCCATCAAAATGGTTGCCCCTTTCTGTAATGCTTAACATTTCAGCTCTAAGGCGCCATTGGAAAGAATACATACATATATATATAAGAACCAGGAACGCTTTGTTTCAAGCCTTGCTCCCGTGAACTAGTTCAAGACTGATAAAAGTCCCCGTGAAAACTGTGGCGGGCGCTCCAAAGGCTACGTTCGTGGCCACTTTCCACAAAAAGTATTTAGATTGCAGAACCGGCTGACCAAAAAGCTGGTAAACCTAAAAGAAGCGGAAGCTTTTAAAAATGCTCGACGGCAAGTGGAGGGAGACAATCACTGAGGTGCATTTCAGGGGTCGCAGAGGAACTCCAGATCCGTTTGATATATCTTTAATCTACTACAACTTTAGAGCCTCACGATTGGTCAGAAAATGACCTTTGTCTAGCATGCAATAAGTTGATTAATCTTATTAGTGCCAGGGGCTTTATAAATCACCAAACAATTATCAGTAGTCGATGTTTCCTTGTTGTATGCCGTGACATTATAGTGATTGCTTTCCCCGGAGAGCGGACATTTTACACGGCCGCAGTGGAAACTGACTTGAAAATGTCGATATCAGATGTATGAGCGCACAACCTTCTGCAAATTCGCTGACTGGCGCGCTTGGGGATATAAGACATCGGTAGATTTACTGACAGCGGGAGGCAATGGCGAGCGCAGAATGAAAAATTCCGGCTTTGGAGCAAGAATCACAGACTACACAGTTTGCTTCATTCCCTCAGACCATTGGACCGGTGGTGCCCTGCATCATAGCTGGCTTTTCATGTGATTCTTATGTGGACAGTGGTGAGTGAATGACGGTTATGCTCAAACTAGATCCATGTTGTCTTGATGAGTGCAGCGAAACCTATAAGCCTTTTTATAGTCAAAGAAAGATGAAGCTCGATGTGTCATCTAACTGCTTTCGTTGCCATCAAAAACACTGGCGCAACTATGCAATTTTGGTACCTACCTGGAAAAGGGCCTTGTGCGGGATCGGATATGGATAGGATTAGGCCACTTCAAGGCGATCAGGAAGTTGTTGTAGATCCCAAAACCATCATTCGAACAAGGCATCGAGGCCAGCCGAGATGGAGAAGCGGCTGAAAAATGCATGGAGAGGCTGAATGCATCCAAATATCGTGGCTCGTAAAAAATTTCATTCGAGACTCGCGCGGTGCCAAAGACGGAGTGTCGGTTTTTGCGGCAGATTACATTTTGCGCAGCCAGACAATTGTCTGGCCTGGGTAAGACTTGTGATGGCTGCTAAGAGCACAACCACTTCATATCAAGAGTTTTCCTCAAGAAGACGGCGGGGCGAGAGCTACACCATCGAAATATTGACCAGGTTAGAGGGGCGTAAAAGCCAGCTAATCGAAAGGACATCTTCGCCAAGATGGTGGCCAAAGGGGAAGGAGTGGATCCTGAGTCGAACACGGGAGCCAGAATAAACATGCAGCTTATGGAAGCCCTGCCTGATACTGCGCCGGCATCGACACAGAAGAGACTCGTTTTGCCGAAAGGTGACGGGGTTCATCCAAAGGGGTGAGGCAATTCCTAAGTCGTCAATCCCACGTATAAACGTTCTTCACCTTTAAACTTTGTTATGGCAGACCGAAGCTATTTTCCCAACCTCGGATGCAAATTTATCAAAAATCTGGGTCTGGTGTAGTTCCATTGGGATTCATTCGCTCATCATATATCTGACAATGTCGGACACTACTTGGAAAACATGTTTCCGTTTTTTATGGGAAATTAAGAAGCTTCCCGGGGGTGGCGGCAATAAACGTATATGAATCCGCAAAACCTACGGAATTACCAATGAGACATAATCCACAAACCACAAGAGAACGATTTCAATGCGAGACTTCCTGATTAAAGATAATGAACCGACAGATTTGGCGAGCCAAGTTGTGACCCTGAGGAAAGCATTCGAGGAACTTTGCATTGAAAATGGTCCCAAACAACTAAATGAAGCACTCAAGCGAAAACACATTTTGCTATTTTTTTAAACGATATCCTTTCTGAGTTATCAAACGCGCCTCGCTTTGTGAAAGTTAGTTTGGATTCACCATTTTGAAAGGTGGAAATGAATGAAACCTCCAGTTATTTGTTCACGTTTGGCACACCGTATTGCATATATCATTGGAAACGGTTGCATTTCGGTCTGAAGATATCGGGCGACATACGCCAGAAGAAAATTCTCCCAACAGCGGACGACTTACATAGAGTGCTTGCGCAGCAGATGACAGTCAAAATTTCGGCGAAAATGCCTAAGAACTTAACTGCAGATTCGATTCTTTTCTGTGGCAATGTATCACTGCTGAAATTATACTGAAGCGAGACAAGTTGGCATTTTGTCAGACAGCAGTTAAGTTCCACATCCATATTATTACAAACTCCAGGGCCTAACGGGATCCGGAGAAGGTAGGCTTCCTATTGGATATTCCTGGGCCAAAGGATACGAAATTCATTTCACTTTTCAGTGGAGTGGCTAACCATCCGACCATATTCCTACTTGAGTTGCCTTAATTGATGAGACCAGTCTAGGAATAACACAAGTCTGAAACGTGTATGTGGGCAGATGAACAACAATTTGCATTTGATTGCATAGAGCAGATTATCGTGAAGGCGCCTGTCTCGTCATATGATTTCACCTTACGGCTATGCATACCATGTGGTAGCGGTCAACATGGTTCAGGAGCCGTTCTGGTACAAATGAGCACCAGCTTGATTATTGTAGTGGGACAGCAATAACTTGCAAGAAGAAATACAGGCAAATCGAAAAAAATTACTGGCCATCGTGTACACTGTGAAAAAGTTCAACTATTATACTTTAGGGCGACTTAAGGAAAAGTACTCGGATCATAGGCCGCTGATCACGACAGTGGATAGGCCACTTCATCGAGCGGCGAGAAAACTTCAAACGATGGTAATGCGCCTCCAAAAGTATAACCACGAACTTCATTATCGGCAGATTCAAAGAGCCACGGGGGCTGATCCTTGTCTCTAATCCCCGGAAGAAGTTTCCGCTCAAGTTTGGTTGGAAAATTACCAAACCTCATTGGCAGAAATGTCACCTTGTTTCCAATTTCCTGATGAGCTAACAAATGAGAATAAATCTTTTGGGGTGAGTTTTTGGCGGCACAGCAAGCTCTTTAAAAAAACGCTCTGCCTTGGGTACTCCATTCATACGCAGGTATCAATGAGAGTATCACCTGAGCCAGAGAAACATACTGCAGGCTAGGTCTGTAAAAAAAACTTGAACAAGTGGTAGCAAAATGTGAACCGCTCAGAGAGTTTGACTATTGAAAAACGAGGGGACCGATGAAGATGCCTCGAATACCTGACAGGACTCGAAAAATTGTGGGACTGAACAACTTTAACCTTGGTAAGGACAGTTACCTAGTGATCTTGGATTACTACAGTGGTTTCTTTGAAGTTGACCTTCTGAGAAAGGAAAAGGCGGAAGAAAGTTTCGTGACGTGGGAGGCCGATTCGAGACTTTTCCAGCGGTGGTCCTCTGTTTTGCAGCACAAAATTCCAGCATTTCTTAGGAAAGATGCATTTCAGCCATCATACTACTAGTCCTTACCACAGTCGGTCCAAATTTAATGCAGGGGGCGCCGTCGAACGGGCGAAAAGAATATTCAAGAAGTTTAAGGCTGAGGGCAGCGATCCTTTTATGGTAGTGCTTGGGCTTCAAAATGTGCCCTTGACAAGGAACGGGAAAACCCGATGAAAAGCCCACTTGAGAGACGGAAAAGTATGATCTTACCCATTTTCATTGATCTGCTGGATCCCGGAGTCGTGGAGCCTTCGGTAGTCGAATCAAAACTAAAAAAGGGATGAGGGGTGCAAAATGTGCTCTACCATTGAGGCTGCAAATAGCTGCACTCTCCCAGGCCAGGTGACACAGTCCGGATTCCACCCACCTTACCAACGAAAAATCCTAAACTAAAGGAGACGAGCTAGCTTGCGTAGCAGAAAACTCATACCTCGTGAGCTGTGGAGGATTTTGGATAAAAATAGGTTAAGTTACGTCTGACGAAATCCGAAAAAGGAGATGATTGGGAAGAAAACCCCCATCGGGGTGATGATTCAGGAGAAGACGAAAAATCCAAAAATGATGATGGAGAGACTGATTCAGATAACACCATACTATCATCCGTCGAACCGGGACATTCACCATCAACAACTCTGAGTGAGCTACCTTAACATCTGGGGGAGCTAGTAGGTGCTTCTCAAAGGGAAAATGACGTGCTTTGATAGAGTTTTGTCTTACCACAACAGAGGGGTTTCCTCACTGGCCGTAAGGTGGCCCTTGTTTGGAACATAGTAAACCGAGCAATCTAACTAGTACAGAGGGCTTTATAAGACACCTAATAACAAAATTGGTCGAGGTTTCTACTTAGCATGCTGTAACAATATACTGATGGCTTTTCCCTCAAAAGTGACTTTTGACACCAGGGGTTAATTTGTGCCGGAAGTCCCTGAGATCAAAATCAAGACTTGTCGAGAAATGCATCTTACTGCTTTTGAGGGATCCATCATATACCGCTTTTGAGGAAGACGCTGGAGAGTAACTTAGGAAGGCGTCTACTTCGAGGTCTCAAAGCGATTGATCGTCGAGGTCTTCCTTGTCTGACGAATAGAAAAGACTCGAGCCGGATCACAAATGCAAAGGTGTATTCTATGTCTTGAAGTCTCGAAGTAATATATGGTTTCCAGGCTCTGAGGCCAGGAGTCCCGGTTGTTGATGACATTTTTGATAGCCTATCGGATTTGCCGAGCTTAAATGGTAGTAAAGGGGAGAAGGGTGCTGGGCTGAAGCTGGAACAAAACAGCTAGAACCACGCCCAGATAGGCCTTGAGAACTCCCTAAAATTGCAATCGTTAGATTTCTGTTGACACTTTAATCATAACTCTCATCTGGAACATCCTCCAGACTGCCACATCTCCGGTCTCCTTCTAGGTCATGCTGGTCACTTGAGTGGCCTTCAGTCCACTAGGCGCTACCCTCGGATTACGGCACGGACTAAATGAATTAGACTGATCGGACTAGACCCCTTTCCTCGCCAGACGTCCATAGTTCAAACTTACTCTCAAGCTGGCCAATGCTGAATGGAGCCTCCTACGTCGCACTTGATTGTGATCGAAGTAGTGTTGCCCGGGTTACAAGCCACCATGCTAGTTTCATCCGACTGCTTGGCGGATTCCCTAAGCCAAACGATGTCACGCACGGCCGAAACAATTACTTCCGGTATACCCTCCAGTCGGTCGGTCGCACTGCGTTATGGTGTCCGAATCATCGCCAGAACCCTACCATCACCAATGCATCTCATGCTACTATCCCTCAGTTTGTCACCCAGATCAATTTCAGTCCATTTCTGCCCGGTGTCCAGATAATTTTCCACTCGAACAGCCAGTCGTTTCTAGTGAGAAAGTCCTTGCTGGGACCTTAACTAGTGACTGCCGTCAGTGGCGAACATGAACTTTATGAAATAAAATACCAGTCACTCGCTGTTGGTCGAACGTTGTGTCTACATTCTTTTACTGTATACACATAAACGTTTGTCCCTACGTCCAATACGGTACCCTCTGTTGAGTCGCGTCTGGTCCTCTGCAAGCCGCTACCGTGGGACTTGCTTACCAACATTTCATCTTTGTGTCATCTCTTCACCTTCTCTGTGGCGCATCTGCTCCCTCTTCTCGTCCTGGCTGACAGCTTCCTCAATGACCTCATTCTGAAATCCCCAGATAAACATCTAACCCTCATTCATGCGGCTTTGACTGTACGTTATATTCCCTGTGAAGTATTTCTGTTCATGCCCACTTTTAAATGAAACATGGCTTTAAACGAGATATAATGTCAGTGACACCGCTTTTTCGGTGAAAAGTTATAAGCCGACGTTTCGGTTACCCTGGGCAAGCTTTCTCACACACACATACCGTTGGCTGGTAACTGACTCCTTAGAGGCATTCGACGGTAAAACTGTCTCGAGAAAGGTTGCCCACGGTAACCGAAACGTCGGTTTATAATTTTCCACCGACAACGCCGTGTTACTGACTTTCTATGCCCTTGAACACATCAGATGGAGCATCGTTTTTTCGATACACTTCGAAACTTGTTCGGTTCCAACATACTGCAATATCGCTCCCTCCATATGGAAATAAAATTACCCAATAAAAGGACAACCGAAATGAACCTATATGACCTCATAGGTCCCCTCCTCTTTCAGGTTTTCCAAACCACTGCCTTCCGGTTAGGTGATTTTTCCAAATGACATCAGTGTAAACAGGGCACTCAATGCGCCACTGATATTACTGATCATTACCTTCATGTTGGTTTTACTCTCCATCGTGTCAGGATATTCATGGGTTGAAAGCTCCCTCCTTCCTCAAACACATACCCGGCGGGTTCACGGATGTCTTTCCGCAAGTGCCGATGTTTTTCTGATTTCTCGGCGATCCGCTGTTTGAACCCTTTCTATTTACACATCATCTCCCCAAACTTTAATGATGCTTTAATCAGCAGCTGAAATGGAGGTAGGTTTCAATACTACCCGCTCTTGCCGTATTTTCCCGCTGTCTGCGATTTCGCTATTCATCCGTGGATCGCTACCTACTTTTTCTCGTTTCACTCGCTCGGCATGGAGTATTACCATCTGACTTCATCTCTGACACAATGATTTGTGGTAACTCGACAACGAACTTGGTCAATTCTACTCTCCTCACGCGTCTAGACCCAGGGCCAAGTGGTTCCGATGCTAGCCAGGTCTTGATTCTTCATTGTTGTGACTAGCCAGCTACTGAGGTGAGCGAACTGAGGGCTCGAGTGTCCATTCTAGAACCAAGGACAGCCCACCTAGAAGCTCTAATCACGAATTCGCCCCCAGTATCAGCCGCAGCAACTAAAGTTGTCAAAGTGTCCCAGTAGATAGTTCTGGATACAGTTTTGTTAATCAGGGAGAGGTTCATGGCAGCAAAATGGGCTATAATCTGGGGGCGTTTGTCGAAAACCCCAACCCAGTGGATCAGGCTGAAACTCTGCTTAGTGGCCCATCCACTCAAATCCTCATCCCCACTGGAGCATCTTGGCTGCTTTTGGAGTCTAAAAAAGCGACCAGTCTTACAGTCTAACTCTGAGAAAGCTATCTTGGACCTGCTCAACCAGACAAGCACGCTACGAAAGACTGGAGTAAGTCAGAGGGGCCTCACGAGAAAACCCTCTTCAAATCGGTTCAGGAAGAAGGTGAGACTAGAGCAACTAGTCTGAAAACGGGTAATTCCCGAGGAAGAACGACGACTCCACGCTCCTTCGCTGCCCTCTGTTGTCCTAACCGGACACGGGGGGGGGGGCAAATTGGAGCCCACATCAACAGCCGAATCCCCTGGACTTGCATCTCTCAGCGCTCTCTCACGGGTCTACGTTGCTCCCTTCCCTGAGGCTTTACCACCAACCAAGCCTCTGGCATTCAGCACCCCAAACGCAGGCCTAGAAAAGTTTGACAGTCAGCCGCAAGTAACTGTCATCGACACAACAGTAGCAACTAAAATATCCGCAAGAAAACCTGGAGGAAGGGAAGGAAGCGCCGCTTCTGACTCCGCTGTTCCCAGCCCGGCCATCAGGAAACGTAGGCCCTTCAGATTCAAGCGGAACAAGGTAGGACTATTGGGCAATCCCTCAGCACTTCGCGTTGCAAGTACCTCCCAGGCTCCTCAGAGAACACTTATGTTAGCTCGCCGTAGTTATTCGTCGAGATTGCCCATTTTATCCACACCCGTGCGTTCATAAATACTAACCAACACTACTTTATAAAGTTCGGGTCGTGCCTGGCCTGCCGACTTGATTTACTTAATCCAATCACAAAGTCGGCTGACTCTGGAAAGGCATTTATCGTCACCTTCCTAGGTATGACGGAAGCTTTTGATTGCGAGCCTCATGCCCAGCAGCTAACCAAGGCTAAATCCTAAGGCATAATAGACCTACTCTTTTCATGGTTGTCTTCCTATCTAACATGAAATTGCAGGCGAAAAACTTTGAGGGTTACTTCCCACCATCCCAGCCGGCCGCACGTAGTGTTATACAGGGCAGCGTGTAAGGCCCACTGTTATTTCTTCCCTACACTAAAGTCGTATTCACAGTAATACGGCATGTCACCGAGTTTCTATTCGCCGATGATATCAAGATTTTATGTTCTCTTGAGCCCCATACCTTGACCTTTACTGTCACCAAAGTAGTTGACGGCCCGAATGCTCTTGGCATATGGTGCAGAACTTGGGAAGCGAGTTTCTCCGCTGCTAATAGCGACATTCTCATGTATTGTGGTCAAATTCCTCCTGAATCCCTCGCCCTGAACAGCTCGTACATTCCTATTACTCCGCCAGTACGAGATCTCGGCCTACAGTATTTCTACACGTTCAGCGTTCAAGAACAAGCCACCTACCGGAAGGCTAAGACTAAGAGAACGAGAGCCCTCATCTGCAGAACTTTTAGAATCCCCGACAGCCAGCTGCTGATCTTTAAATCCCAAGCCGGACGGCAGCTCGAGTATTGTCCTCTGGTATACACTCACGCAAACGTATCTGATAGACTTGCGATCAAAAGAGTTCAGCGATCCTTCACCAAGCGCTTACTCTGCTCATAATCCCCTTTGAGTGACGTATAGAGATGTGAGCAACTAAGACTTGAATCCCTGTGGCTACGACGTGTGAAAATCAATCTTTATCTTCTATTCAACCTTCTACATTCTACAGAACATAAGCCCATCGCTGATCTATGATTCACTGAAGACTCACCCTACCCCCTTCGTAACCAAAATAGTACTACTAACGTTCCACACTCCAGGACAAAACTAAGAGGAAGGTTCTTCCTCACCGTCCGTTTGCGTATTTGGAACAGGTTGCCTCAAGACATTTGGGCCTGCCGGACACTAGACCTATTCAAAACTGTCCTTGCAAAATATTTGGATGTCACCAAAGTACTACAATTGACCAGTACGTGCGCTACGTTGGAACGACCTTATGAGGGTAACCTAGATTTTTGAATAAATAAAGCTTGACCCCGGTAACATCCTTTGCAACTTCGACGTCACCTACCCCATGTGCCTTCTCCATCGCCAGCATATTAGTGTCCCTTAGAATGACTTGCATCACTGACAGAGTCCCTGTTAGATTCTCCCTTATTCACGCGCTCTAATGTCCCTTATCGATCCCTATCATACCTTGCTCGTTTTGCTCGGTCCAAACAGATCCCGTTTCCTTTCTTTATTAGGCCTTAGCTTTCCAAAACTAAATCCGATTCCGGCGACCACCATTCACTTCCAAATCATCATCCTTATTCCTAGTTTGGTCATTATTCTTGTATTCTCATTCACTCCCAGTTGCTCATGGTCCTCATTCTTCCTAAAGTAGCCTGTGGCTAAAGTACTAGGTTTCTCTTTTCACGAATAATCGTTGATCCTCGGCTGGGAGCATCCCAAACCGCACTCCTCTATTTTTACATTTCCAGGTGCCAACCGGCAAGCACCTCCCTTTTGGTGTCTTGGAATAACCCGGGGATAATACCGGCGGACTATCTGGCCCACACTTCCGGCTGAAAATGTGATATTCGCACATCATTCCGTATCCCACTCATTAACCCTGTTCTCCAGGATCCCTCGCAATCCCAAGACTGCTCCATCTCTACAGCTATGTGATCTCGACCAACATCTTCTGTGCAAATACCGCTGGTGCGGGGTGCGGTCAGATCCACCGCTTTGACGGGCGCACAGTGGGCGTGCAGGACGTCTGCAACGATGTTCGGGCGTAACAAGGTTGGCGGATCGCACCTCCGGCTTATAGAGATGGTTTTCACGTTGGGTGTCGAAAGCGCCGTCAGTCCCATCCACTAGCACCGGTTGAGGATTAAGAAACCAAACAAAAACACCGTTCCTATACTCGAAGTGCTGCAAGTACGCTGCTGCCTCCTCCCGATAACGCGGACTCTTCATCGTGCTCGCTTCCAAAGTCACCACCATAACTTGCCGCATTTTAAGCCCGTCAGAACTAACTTTATTTAGCGCATAATTGCCGCGCACTTAAAATCCCATCAACACTCTTGGCTCGTTGTCCTCGGTCCACTTCCCGCGGTTTTGCGCTAAACTATTCACCAGTCTTATTCGTAAACTTCGCCTTTCTGCAAGATAAAGCTCATCTTCTTTTGCTACTTTTACCGATATACTCAAAAGCTAACGCCTTTATTGTTGACATTCACTTCCGTACCACAATCTTCAAACAGTATGTGACACTGCGAAATACAACTCTTAAGACTCCCAATAATCGACGATTTTGCGATTGTTTGTCTTTTCTGCCAGTTACGCTGTTCGCCCAGTTAGGGCTGTTGCCTTGCAATATCCTCATCTTGCAACGTATCATGTCTCACATATGCACATCTGATAAGCTGCCGCACCGCGGAGTTTTGTTTTGTTGCCATCAAGTGGTCCACCTCCTGTAATGAACATAAATTGGTGGTCTCCCGCCCGTTACTTCATCATTTTTGCCAGCTGTCTCTCCTACTAATTTAGTTGGGCATCACACATAGATGTTTCGCCAGTTCTCAGTTTCATACAGGTGCATTATATTCCTTTCTTCTGAAAGCAAACAATCCGCTCAAAATCTATATGTTTTTATCCGGCCACTTCTTTCACCATCACTTTGGCAACCACAGTCCAGTGTGTTGTCCTTTTGTTATACAACTGGCTCAACCGACATACGGTCACTGAACTTCACGAATATAATCCTCGACTGATTTTGTTTGTTCTTCATGCGTAATGCCACCTTTTTTCATCGTTTGATTTTACATCGTAAACTCTCCCGCATACTGCAAATCCATATTGCTTGATTACCTCTCCTCCGGGAATGATTTTTCACGTTCACCATGTATCCGTCAATCCAGTATAGTTCTCCGGCAGGATAGTCATCCTTCCACAGGATTTGGGTAAACGTTCATTATTCCTTATCCACTCAACACTTTGTCACAATAATTACACCCTACCTAAGGCGGGCTTGATCACCTAACCTTGAGTTTTAATTTCAGTTCGATTCAGTTCAGTTTGCACGGGACTTCGTGTGGCCAGAGCCAATCGTGTGCCCAGATAGTTGTGTTGTCTGCGTGTTTCCGCAGCTCCAAACACTGCGTGATCTTCTTTTCTGAGAAGCAGAAATTTCGTGTATTATCAGCCCTGGCAGAAAAGGGTGGAAACCATGAGTGAATTGCATCTGACCCTAAAAACTGCTTAAAATAACCCGTGGTATACTGCCACCTGACATAGGTCTACTGCCTTTTTAAAAACCTTCATTGTTGTGGTATTAATGACCGCCTCCGGCAGCCTATTTCATTAGGGTACCAGTCTGTTACAGAAGTAATTCTCCCCAGTTTGGAGCTTCGAATGCTTTCTTTGTAATCTGAGGCTATGCCCCCCTGTACCTCTCTCTGGGATCGGAGATAAAAGGTCTTCTCTATTTACTCATGACAATCTCTTCATTACCCTGAAGGTCTCTATCAAATCCCCGCGAAGGCTCCGCCTTCCCATCGAGAACAGATCTAGGGCACGGATACACTCTGTTTAGCTAACCTCCCTTGCTCAGTCACCATTCTGTTGGCTAGCCCTCGCACTTTCTCCAGACAGTCCATATCTTTCTGATAGTACGGTGCCCAGGCCTGCACGCAGTACTCCATTTGCAGTCTAACTATGGCCTGGTATATCGGAACGAAAATCTCCAGCCATCTACACGACATAATGGATCTAACTCGAAAGAGTTCTCTTCTGGCCATATTGGCTGCTGCGGTGCACGTCTTCGACGGCTTAAAGCCGTTTTCCATTATAACGCCAAGTCTTTGACCTGCGAGACCACTTGCAACGAACCCACACCATTCTCACTAACCCCTGTATTTGTGGTCAAGCATTGACACTTGGTGAGGTTTAGTGGAAGGTCCCATTTGCGTGCCCAGTTTTGTAGCGCCAACACGTCAAGTTATATATCTACTCCAGCTATCTTGACGTCATCGGCAGACATAAAGGTGAGGTTTGTAAGCCCACGTGCTAGGTCACTGATGAATATGAGGAAGAGCAGTGGGCCGGGCACCGAGCCCCATGGCACCCCACGTGTCACACCTCCCGTTTTTGAGACGTGACTACCCACCTCAACACTAAAATTTCGCCCCGCTAAAAAGCTATTTATCCACAGTCTTGCCTTTCCAACAATTCCCGTAGACTGCAGTTTGAAGTCCAGAAATCTGTGGTCCACAGAATCAAGCGCCTTGCTTAAGTCTGTGTAGCAGATCGCGGTCGGCTGCCCTACGTCCAAGCGCTTAGTTACCTCATCGAAGAACAGAGGGAGACTCGTCAGACAGGATCGCCCTGCCATGAACCCGTGATGAGCAATTGATATGACGTTGTGTTGAACCAAATGCCTAGAGATCTGTTTCCTGACTATTTGCTCCAGGCACTTACACAGTACTGAAGTTAAGCTAACCGGTTGGTAGTTTTCGGCCTTTTGCCGAGGTCCTCTCTAGTGAATCCCTACCGCTGTTGCCCTCCTCCAGTCTCCCGGCACAATTCCCACTCTTAGTGAAGTTTCACACAACTTTCTAACCGGAGCTTTCAGGACCTCGGCCAGAGGTTAAACTGTTGCCGGGCAGTACCACAAAAATGAACTTGAATGCTTTCTCTTATATTCGATTAAGTGCACACAGTTGTACAATCCTCCTGTAACTCTGATTCAGATTTCAACTGTACTGTTTGATCTTGCATTGCAGCTTGTTTGGGAGTTATCCGAAATAAACCATTATTAACATTATTAGAATAGCAAATCTGCCGGTAGTCCTCTTCGCCAGGCACTAACAGGCCTATTAGACGAACTCTGCTGATGGTAGCTAGTTGGCGGACCAACTAGAAAACGTACAGGGCACGCTCCCTCACCGCTCAATCTGGTGACCTCCGTCGAGAACTAACAAAAAGATGTGGTCAACGTACTCCCTCCTTCAGGCAAGTGTGATCACTCGGTTCTCCATTCTGACTGCATGATCCACTAACCAGCCAGCACCTCCCAAGGCAAACTCACCCGAACATTCGGGAGAACTAACTTCGATGATCTTATGTTCCTTTGGCGCGACAAATTGGCACTTAGCACCAACTATCTGATGCGGAAACTCTCAAAATTTGCTTTGAGGGCTGTATCCGTCAGGCCGTCCTTCTTTATGCCTCTAAAAAGCAAGTGAAAGTCAACGGTAAATGTCCACTGTCGCGATCAATCAGAAGTCTGTTGGATAGAAGCTCCAGGAGGATGGTGAGGCTCGAATCTACGGGACTAGAAGCGGACTCGGCGGAATTTAAATGCATTCTTAATTTTTGCAGGGTTGATATAAAAGGTTTTTTTACTAAAAGGCTCAGATTCATCCTTGCGTGAGCGAACTCAAAAAGATCCACTCGTTTCGGGTTTGTGCGCACTGACATGCAGCCAGGTGCCATCCTAATTGAGCTCTGCCCTTGAGATGGCACTCCGGCAGCAATATTTTCCCAAGTGGCAGAAATTTTGTTTCGCTTTTCCATATCATGCCTACCTCATTACCTACCTCTATACATTCACAACTCCCAGAACTTCCAGTGGAGCAACATTTATGCTCTACACTCTTTACAAGACAGGAAGTGGAGAACCGTTTCTGTCAGTTAAGTCCCTTAGGTTTCGTGGTCCCGGATGAGATTTACCCTCGAATTCTTAAAGAAACTTCCTTGATGTTGGCAGTAACCTGCTCGGGGCTCGTCGAACGATGCCTAGATTCTGGTAATTTCCCAACTTATTGGAGGTGAGGAACAATCAGCCACATCTTCAAAAAATCAACTGCCATCAACCAAGGAGCTACAGACCTATCAGCCTAACGGGTATTCCCAGCAAGATCTTCGAAGGCGTGCTGAAGTTTGGCTTACGTACACACCTGCTCCAGAATGGCTTTATCTTCCGCGCTCGACATGGCCTCCTGTCGGGAAGGTCATGGATTACCAGTATGATCTCCGTCATAGATGGTCTTACTCAAGCCTATGACGAAGACGATTCCGCACGCAATCTTCATCAACTTCGCAAAAGCTTTTGACAGGGTACCGCATGTTTCTCTTATACACAAGTTGAAATCGTGTGGCTTTTCCGGCAATAAGCTCTCTCTTTTTAGCAGCTTTCTCACTAATCGGTCATCAAGGGTTAGAGCAGGTCCTTGCTCCTTGGAGCCACCGCCAAGGCATTCTGAATTTCCCCAAATATCAGTGATGTGTCCTCTATTTTTTCTGAATAATACAAATGACCTTCCAAGCAACGTGTCAGTGAACATTGGGAAGTACGCTGAAGATGTTACGATCTGGGGCAACAATGCCGCAGAACTGCAGTCGGAAATGGACCATGCCAGACAATGGTCTGCCTACTGAAGCCTACTATTTAACGACGACAAATATGTGATCATGTCATTTGGTAACACCCCGGCTCATTTCTTCTGGAAGAATAAAACCACGCCAATTCAGGAAGTGAAAGAGCACAAGGATTTTGGCTTCTGGCTAAACAAGTAGCTTCTTTTCTCCTACCACCATCGACTATCTAACGGGCCTGCCTCCCGTGTCCTTAACGTGGTAGAGCAAAACTTCCTTTCGGTTAGGAAAGAAGACTTTAGGACCATTATTGGGAATTACTTCCGACCTCTTTTCGGATACGGCGGTCATATTGTACACTATGGCCCGGTCAAGGACCGAGACATCCTAAACAATTTACGAGGAAAGCCACGACACTAGTTCGAGGGTTTTCACGCACCCCTTACCCTCAAACGTTAACCGACCCGAAACTGTACTCTCTGGGAATTCGTAGGGAAGGGATCTTTTCCTAATGCTCAATCTTTTAACTGCAGGGCTTGCAGAGCTTTTTTCGCGAGCTCTAGCCCGCACGCCTTCAGAGAGCACGCTAAGAAAGTATTAAAGAAGCTTCCTCGTACCACCTTCCACAGGACGTTTTTACTCACAAAATAGTCTCTCCTTAGAATAACTCACCACAGGAGGTTATTAACGCTATGAGCAAAGAAACCTCTAAAAATGCGGTTGGACGAGTTCTTAAGGCTAACTTTTCCTCCCTGAACCTTTTAAACATTTCAGCCGGTGTCTGTCCTTTTCGATTTTCCTCAACCGGCATGTCCTTTCGCGCCCCGCCTTTTCCCTCAGAAGTATAAGTATACAAGAGAATTTTTAAAAATGGCGAAACACAAAATACTCGCTGTTACATTTCCGTCTGCCCTGATGTATAGATGTTGCGCTTTCGTTGTGTCCTTTTATCATACGCCTTCACACTTGCTTCTGAGGGGAATACCCAAGTCGCCTTTCTGGTCACTCTAGACCACTACCTTGCTATTTTCTACGGCTTATGTCCCTGGTAGTTGTCTCTTGTTGTCCAGCTCCTTTGATTTCGGCGAAAAAACTAATACAGACAAAAATATACCTGAAGAACCGGGAATATTTGGCTTTTAACCTCTAACCGGTGTGCTTCTCCAGGACTTCAAGGATTCGCGTTTGGCAAACCCTCCACAAAGCCCAGCTCCCCAAATAGAAACCTCATCGCATTTCCCGAATTGATCGTTCTCATTTTAGCTGGTTCAAACTCTGTCTGACCCTATCGTGCAGTTACCGGAAATGTACAAATACGACCTTTGAGTTCTGAGAATACTCCTTTCTGCCGGATAAGGCTGTACTCCGTGAGCATGCCTTGTGCATGCGTCTTGATCCCAGTAGAGAAATATACCATTAATATTGTTATTATCATACACTTGACATCAAACAACGTCACACTGTGGACAGCATCTTAACAAGACTGACGGTGCCACATATGTGGGCACTTATCTGAATAAAAAATGTGATGAGATAGACGTATTTCACTTTGCTCTTCCTTGGATAATGAATTGCTGGGGGACGGACTAGGGTAGGGGACTAAGTTCTTCTTGAAGTTAGTTTAGTTCCACGAAAGAACAATATCCTCCGGAAGAGAGTTCTACAGAATGATAACCCTTTAAACAAAAAAAATCAGTTGGTAGACAGGCTTTTGGTCTCCGTTTCAAAACTTTTCTGCTGTGAGTACGGAGAATAGAGGTCGGACAGGTGGAGAAGAAGCTATCGTTCTGACCTGATTCAAAAATTGGGAACATAAGAAAGACAGGTAGCCTGTTATTCACCTTAGTTAAAGGGGGTAGATGTTGAGCAGTGAGAGGAGGACGGGATAGGTTGGGTGGGACGGGCCCCGTAATGCCTGGGCGGGAGCCATCAGAACAATCTCTGGGACCTCGCAATCTCGAACAAGGATACAGTGCACCGCGTGAATCCAATAGAAAATGAACATATTCACTGAAAACTTCGGGGAAACCATTTTTAGGAATGCTCGGGAAGGACCCTTGATTCATGTTGAGGACTCGAAAGGTACTGTTGCTTCAAAGTTGGTGGTGATGGGAGAAGGAAAGGGCTCAGTAAAACCAGAAACCGAGAGTCTTTTGCCCTTCCCAACCTTGACAGGTTGAGGTTCCGTTGGCGGAGAAGGCATGACCAGTCGCTATGCCGAAGGGCATGCTATCGCATTCGACATCTTTGACTGGGGTGCTCCAATCCTCGGACGAGCATTTTGCTTCACCAACTGAAACTAGCAGGTGCTCGCGCCTGAACTCCAGAAGGTTACATTGTCAGCAAACACGGCATTGTTCACTGGGAGGGTTGCCCAAATAAAGTCTGTGTGGATCAATAAGAGAAGAGGACCTAAGACCGGCCTTTGTGAGACCCCTGTTGTTATTGAAACGGATTAGGACGAAAATCTCCCCCGCAGTGGCTAACAAGGTGAGGCGGGTAAGGTAGCTGGGTACGAAGCCAAGTATGGATCCTTGAATCCCGTATGTTTTCAGCCTGTAAAGAGGTGCATGTGGGACCTTATTCGTGGTCTCAGCCAAATTGATGAATACAGAGTGTGAGGGCTGGTCACCTCCGCAGGCTTTTTTCAAGCTATCGGTGGGGGCAAGTATGTTCGTGATACATGATCTGCCAGGAGGGAACATGTTGGAACGGTGAGAGGATCTTTTAAGTGCGCAAATGGGATAGAATTGCATTCTTGAGAAAGCCCTCAGAAATTTTGCTGGTGATGCTGGTCAAACTTACGGCACTGAAACAGTACCGATACAAGAAATACAAGGTGGTCGAAAGTTAGGGCAAAATGAATATAAACCGGGTGCGTTTGACCGGTGGGAAACCGGAAGTAAAGGTGATTCAATGCAAGGTCGACGGAAATCTAACGAATGTTAGATCGGTTAAACATAAGCAACAGGACGAAACGGTGCCGTTGAAATCAGGTACCGGACAAGATCGTGGGGGAAGTAAATCCAAAATTGTGTCCGAAGAATGCTCATTTTTTCGGTACGACCAGTATCGCTGCAGCCCTATTTCTCGAGGAACGGGAGAAGGTTCCGTTTTTTCTTTTTAGCAAACTAGGGCCGGACAAAGGGTTCACCAGACGTGAAGGACAGGAAAAACTTAGAAATTCCTAGCGGTGGGTGCCGAACCCGTAGGTACCACCGTGATGCTGCTCGGAGATTTTACCTGTAGAAAGGATAATAGGGAGAGAGAGAGAGAGGACAGCAGAATCTGCCCGGAAAACACCGGGAAAGATTTTAGGTTGCTTCCTTTATCCGAATAGTCGGAACAACGGAGACCAGTGTAGAAACTGTCCCGGTTACTTGTACTTTCAATATAGCAGAAAACTTAGTCTCACTAGCTTTACGCACGATATGAGCTGTACACGGCTACGGGCAGGAGAACAAATTCCAAATGTATAACCGTGTTTATCGTAATTTCGTAGTTCTAAACAATGCAATACACAAAAATACATAAGTGCAATGATTTACAGCCAGGTGAGCAAACAAGAGCAGCAGTGCAGGAAGTTATCCGATAAATCGGGACAGCGCGGTCATAAACGGTCCACTCAGCAAGGAGTCATGCGAAACGGTAGCGCAGCAGGGTTGCTCTACAGACAGTGGGTCAAGAAGCGTAAGCGAAACGTTCTGCAAATTTTTCTTACAAGTGGCATGTGCAATCATAGAACAATCGAGTCGGGAACATAACGTAAAATGTTCACGCACCATACGTCGAAAAGGGGTGAATCCTAACTGTGTCAGTACAGTACAGAGAATTGGATCACAAGTATTCGAGGTTCATGACGCATATACACGCTACTCACGAGTGATACAAGCGAGGATGTCGTCGAAAATACAAATTACAAAAAGTAATTTACAAGCAGCGTGCCGTAGAATCCAGGTTGTCTCGGCCACTTTGGGTTTTTCGTTGCGTAGACTGTTGTTCCGTGTTCCTGTAGCTGTTTGGCCCTGGAAATATTCATTTACTTTCTTACCAATTTTCGCCTTCTCTATTATGGTGCATAACCTTCCATAACTGGTGGCGAAGACAGAGTTGTTTATCGCCATAAAATGAAGCGGTGCCTGCGGTCGCAAAGACGAACAGGAAGAACAAAGATAGAAGGTCGGTCATCGTGAGGGAACTTGAGGATTAGGTAGTTTGTAGAAGATGAAGGGAGAAGCCTGCAAACGGTGGTGCCATTAAACATGCAGTAAAACCTCCAACGGGGCTCATGAGATCTGCGTCAAACACACGTACCTGAAGTGGTTCAGCGCGGAACAACATTCCTCAACAGTTAAAAAGGATTGAGGGGCATTAGGGTAGTCGGATTAGTAAGAATTAGTAAGGAAGACTCGCAAGAGCACCCCAAAAATGGGCTCACAGGCATGAGGGAATAAATAGAAATGGGAGATCATTGTTTGGCAGGTAAGGCCTGAATGGACGGGGTAAAGCTAGAGTGAACAAAAGGGGAAAGCTGAAGCGGGCTGGGAAACCAACCAGGGGCAAACTCCAGTCCATCGTCCTAGATACCGGGATGACTCAACCTTCAAGTATTGCGGAGCTGCTTCTTAAAATGAACACGAAACTGGATGATCATAACAAATTATCAGAGGGCCTATTCGAGGTCAGGACAAAACTTATGAACTGGCGTGAAACCTGAAAAGGAATAGTGAAGTAGCCGCGGGAAGGTATAGATATGTGATGATTCACGGAATTACGGAACCACATATAAGGGAGAACAGAATAAGAATTAGGGCCATAGGATATCCTACTGTAAACTGGCTAAGAAGCGTTGGTCTGTCTGATCAGGCTACAATAAAGAGAAGCCCGCCGCTAGAAGAATGGAGGGTGGTTGATCAAAAAGTGAATAAGGGCCACGACCGACCTTGGTGGAGTTACTAACAGTAATAATGATAGTATATTTCTCGACCTGGATCAAGACACATGCACAAGGCGTGGTCCAGGAGTACAGCTTAACACGGCACCATCAAGTATTCACAAACTTCAGAGGTCGGGTTCGTACTTCTCGGTATCAATAACTTAGGACTGGACAGCGTTCAAGTTAACCGGAGTGGGAACGGTTAACGCGAGAAGTGAGAAATGGTTTCGGTCTCGAAAGCAGGGTGTTGTGGAGATTCCGCCAAAAGAGAAGCTGCTGATTAAAACGTTATTGAAGTTTGGGGAAGATTTATTATACTTAAGAGTGGTTTAAGCAATAGCTCATCAGAAGATCGACGAAAGACCAAAAGGTTTGAAAGAAAATATATGGACGCACCGATTGTTTGCCAGAAGGGTCGATGTCGGAGGACCGGTGGGAAATATCCACAAATGAATATCCGGACACAGTGAAAAGTACAGCCAACGTCAAATCATCAATCAGTAATGCCAGCGGCATTTTGAGTGGTACTTTGCCGATGCCATTTGAACAAATCCTCAGGCTGGTGGACAGTGGTATGGAAACCCAAAAAAGGGGTGAGCTTGTGAGGTCAGATAAGTTTATTTTAGTTGTATCATTGCGAAATGCAGGAAAAGGCTTTACATTTGAAAGTGGGCATGGGGGGAAGTACCTTACGGGGAATGTGGTGTGCCGTCAAAGCAGCGGAATTCAAAAGAGCTGATTGGGAAGGCAGTCGCCTCTAACGAGAAGATGGAGCAGATGAGTCAAGGCAAAGATGAACAGAATAAATTTGGGCGCGCAAGTCCTATGGCAGTGATTTGCAGAGGACCAGACCCAAGGCTACAACTGGCATCGTTGGATGTAACGAAAAACGTTTTTCTACACGCAACAAAAAAATATAGAGAAGTTTCGACCAAAATTGCGTGGCCGGTATTTTGTTTCATTGATATCATATTTTCCACTGACGGCGGGTCACGAACCAAGGCCCCATCATGAGAGGGCTCATCAGGCGCGACTAGCCGTTCATGAGAAAAATTATTGTGTAGCAGGCAAAAATGGACTAAGATTGCTTTGGCTGGCAAAATGGGAAAAGTAGGTTAGAAAAGCAACGGCGATGGTAGGATTTTGGTCATGATTCGGGAAATACAACGACCGGTAAGAGGATGTACTAGAAGTAAGATTTTAGGCCAGTGCTTGATGTCGTTTGATGTCGGGAATCCGCCCTTGTAGTCCAGCGAAACTGTTATGGTGGCTTGTAACCCGGGTAACACTATTGCAATCGCAGGGGCTTGCGATTTAAGGAGCTCCCCATAGCATCAGCCAGCTTGAGTTTAAGTACGAACGATGGCCATCCAGCGTGGAAAGTAGTCCAGTCCAATTAGTCTAATTCATTTAGTCCGTGTCGTAATCCGAGAGTGGAGCTTAGCGGACGGATGGCCACCCAAGTAATCAGCATGACCTGAAGTGAGACCGGAGACGCGGCGGTCCGGAGGATGTTCCAGCTGTGGGCCATGATTGGTGCTCCAATAGAAGTCCAACGATTACAATTCTAGGGAGTGATCAAGGTCCAGAATTTGTGATGAGATAAACAATCTGGAGTTTGTTCCAGCTACGGGTTATGATAGCAAATGGAAGCAACATATGATGATCTAGATGTATAAATACCGCAATGGTAAGGCGTCATTTTAGCGCTCGGTGGCATTTGTGGCGGAGCGCTTTATGAGTGGCTGGATGTGTTTCGACGGAGGGGTGGGTGGACAAATTTCTGATGTGATATTAGCGCGGTGGAGAAATAGATGAGTTTTTCCCTAGACCACGGTGGCAACTCGGTCACAATTCGACAGTTCGCCACGAGCATGTACTTGATGGTGAGCATCATGTTATATGGCAGTTTCTGTTTGTACCCTTTTCCGAGGTTTCTGACTTAGGCAAAATGCTATTAGGGCGTTGGCAGATAATGTACTTGCACACGTAGTGGAATAGACATTATTATTAGGGGCGACCGCTGGGTTTAGATAAGAAATCATTTAGCCCTAGGAGGACTGTGTTGGATACTGTGGCCATCGTAGCACCTGCTTTCTTTTATGCGTGGTAGTAGGTGATAGTTTGGTTTCGCTCCGACGGTCAGCAGCTAGAGTCAACGATATGGAGGTTTTTCTCGATGTATAAGGTACAGATGTTTTATATCTTGTGCAAATATGTGTTTGGAGGGTGAAGCCCGGGGCTGCGGCGCAGGAAACTGGAACTCACACTTCATTTGGGATGAAAAAACAAAGTAGGCGCATGGAAACCTAGGTGGTTGGCGAAAAACTTATGATTACGTATCACCAGGTTAGCTACAGAGGTATTTAGCTTTCAAACCATTTTGAGCGGTAGCAGGAGCTGGTGCTAATCGGCACACGTATCAACAAGAAAGATTCTGAAGGTAGCGTACTTCACATAGTTAAACTTTGGGAAGCGTGTATGGACAACGGAGTTTGGCATCAACGAGCTGCTTGGAGATGGAACAGGGAACCCAAAAGTGTTCAAACTGAGAGAGGTGATGTCGGTTCATGTGTGGATAGTTCATTTGGCACTCTTTTTACTCCAATCAGGGTCAGGCAGAAGTACCAAGGGCTTAGATCGTACTTCCTTTTTCGGGGCATCTCTTATGCAGGGTCGGGTCTTGGCTGTAACGGGGAATTCATTCGCTACGGAAGAAGCGTAGAGCTTGAATCCAATACTTTCGCACCCAGAAGTACTCCTGGTAGTTTGGTCATTTAATTCAGAGGAGCGGGAGAGCATGCCTTTCCCGTGGAGAGTACTTCCAATTTCTCCTCCGCCTGCCGTTATTTACGTGTGACCCACGGGTCCCGCCACCGCTAGGGTTGGCTGTTTTCCCTTTCATTATAAGACAACCGCAGACTTGTTGCCATTTGCCCATCAGTGGTGTCGCAGCTTTGAGATATGTAAGAGATAAAGGTGGGAAACAGACACACGGAACGCTATCAACACTCGGGGAATGCATACTTGACTGCTCGTTTCGGACAAGGCCTGAGTCCCGCGAACTTTAGTTTACAAGTGAGCCGGCTGTTGCTAGCTCGGACTGTGGTAATACTTTGCGACGATCCACAGATGGTTCATAGTTTTGTTGACTAAGTGCCAGATGCTATATAGGCCAATCGTGGTGGGATTCTAGAGTCATATAATACGGAGGGAAGTTGAGCGATGAGTGCCTATTGGCTCGATTTATGATGAACACGGGATGGAGGTTGAGGAGTCTGACAGGCGGTGTGTCTTGGGTAAAAGACGAAGACAGGGACTAAATAAAAATTAGCACTCCGAATGTTTAAAGACCATCTTTCACGCAACTAGTGGTATTTCATGTATTCATACACTATTTCAGAGGCACTGGCGTAAGTCATAAAAGCAACTAAGTTCAGGCGTTGTAACCTAGTACGTCTACACTTAGGTGGTGGCAACGACGGTGAATAGCATGGCACATCCCAGAGATTATCAAGGGTTCCGGTCAGTACCCAAAGCTTTCCTCGTGAGCTCCATCGATAGTCATATATGGATTCAAAAGAGCGATCAGTTTTTGGATGTCCGGCGCTATGTGTATTCTGGGCTTGAATTCGGTTTGGGAATCTATGGAACGGATATCAGCTGGGAGTATGTTCCACAAAGTTGCGTATTTAAGAAGGAAAACGTTCCGTTTTAAGGACTTGTGAGAGGTGGAGATCGTTGTACGGTGTTCCCTGCTGCGCAGCCGATGTGTCCGGTTTATACTGAACTGTACTTGGCTAGACAACACAGCTTGTTTACAGAGCAAATTGAACAAAAATGCAAGGTTGTGTTTTATTCTCCTAAGCCGCAGAGGATCAAGCCACGGGAGTGTACACCTCTGTCTGTAGCTCAGTTTCATAGAAGGCCCAAATGGTTTTTTGAAAATCGACGCTGTACATCTTCAGCATCGACGAAGTCACGTTTGTGCATATTTGAGAACACAAGTGTACTGTGCTCCAGGGTTGGGCGAACATGAATTTAGTAAACATCTAACTTACTGTTCGTGAGAAGGAAATTTCTCAGCAACAAGCCAAGGGACTTGTTTGCCCGGGCAGTTATGTAAAAACGTGTTCAGGGAAATCTAAAGCGTAAAAGTATTGTGGTCCTAAATCTCGTATTGTTGGGGAATATAGGAGTCAGATACCGCGAATCCTGAGCTTATCATGAGAAATATTGCAGTTTAGCGTGAGATAGCTGCTTTTGTTCACTGAAAATTCCATTTTTCAGCAATAACATCAGTAGGATAAGGACAGTACACTGACCGTGATGTTATTTAGCGCTATAGGTAGGTTTCCTCGTTAGAAATTGTAGACTTTCTTCATGTCATTGGCAAACAAGGAAGTTTCGCCATAAGTGGTGACATTGCAAATGTCATTTATATATAATAAAAACAACAATGGTTCTGGAACACTACCTTGGATAACCCCGCTGATTACTGGGTGAGGGGTCTTAGGTCTGGCCGTTGAAGCAAGTAACTTGGTGAGGGTCTTGTATGTGGAATTTGAACAAGCTGAGCAGGTGGTTCCCGACCCCGTAACTCCTAATCTTGTTCAGCAGCTTCAGATGCGGGACTCTGCAGGAGGCTTTTGTCATATCAAGACAGATGATGATGAGTGCTCTGTCTTTGTCGGCATCTAATGTTACCGAGTTCAGAAAGTCGAATTGGCAGGTTGAACACGACCGTGATCTGAGAAATTCGTGCTGTTTGAGGCTTATGAGTTAATGTGCAGAAAGGTAGCCGGTCAGGTGCAGCTTCACGACGTTTTATAGCAGCCTCGAGTTCATTGGCGTATGATTATACCTAGAGATGATAACAGATTTTTTCCACTGGCTGGGGAAAGTTCCGGTTTAGAAAGATAGATTATGTAGATTTAATTGGAGAAGGAGAATATCCGGGCCACCTAGGGCGAATATTGCTGATGGTTGGCGGTCAAGTTCGGGGTGGTGAGTTGGTTTGAAAGTGTGGATGTATCTATCTATATCAGTAGTGGTGACCATGACAGACCTGAGTGAAGAATTTGTGATAGACGGAGTGACAAGCTGGGCACACGCTGGACTGAGAGACCTGGCGGTTGCGAAGAATGTGTTAAAAGTTTCAGCTATTTTTCGAGGTTAGGTTATGAGATTATCTAAAAGGATGATCTGTTTTATTTATCGAGTTGATTGTGGGGCTCGCACCCTGTGCGGCCGAGCTAGCTCTTTAGCTTCGACGGGTGGCTAATTGCTTTGGTTTCTTGCCTTATTCGTAGGTCACGGGCCTTGCCGTGGATTACGCGGGATAGGTGTTCCAGTGGCGAGACTGTAGAAGAGTCTCTATTTCGTTGGTACTGCCTTCGAAGCTTATCGTGTTTCTGATTTAGTCTAGTTATATAGTAACCTGCTGGTATGGATGGATAGTAGTGGCATAATATGCTTCTGATACATGCGTGTAGACTTTATTAGAGGCGGTCAGCGGCTTGCTGAGGGTTTTCTGTTAAGAAGAACTCGTCCCAGTATCTGGAGCGAATTTTCGAGGGGATGGTTCCCATTTAAGGTGACGGAACGAGAGGCCGTCACATGGTAGGCTGTCAGTGTGTGGTTCGACTTGAAATCTGCAACTGACGATTTTATGGTAACTACCTGTGTAATCGTTTAGTATAGAAGCAGAAAAGTTTGTTAGACCTACGGTAAATATCAGATCAAGAATGTTATTCTTTCTGGTGGGCAGTTTCATTTGCTGGGCCCTTAGGTCCAGGCGAACGCATGAGGTGAACTGCAAATATTTGTAGGAGGCAGCAAAAGAGGGCCAGTTTATGCCCGGGGCATTGAAGTCGCCTGCTATAAACTTACCCCCAAAAGCAGATCAGAGATGTAATTGAGTGCATCAGTGACGGGGTTGAATGTGGAGGTGTCATTGCTGGGGGCCGATATATACAACCTAAAACTATGGCCATCTGGGATAGAGAGATTGTAAACCATACTGAATCTTCAACAATTGTCAGCACGAAATTTTCCGAATGAGTGGCAGGTACGCTTCACTTGACATGCCTCGAGCAACCACTACCCCGGCGGTAGATTCGCTGAGTCCTAAAGGTTTGATAACAGATCGGTGATATCTGGTCAGAAGGTGTGTGCCCGGCGAGCCAAGTCTCAGTGATCAAGATGATGTCGAGGTAGTGGACGACAGTCAGTCGCTTTACAGCAATGTTTGTTCAAGGTTGAACGGGAGTTGAATAGTGCTGTGGAAAGCATTTATGTGTGAGGCTTCGGGTCCTCAGTGGATTTCGGTAGCCGATAAATGCGTGGGAAGGTGGTGAGCAGTAGGCGGGTTACCCGCATAAGATTGGGTGTGGGGTGCCGCTTCCATTTGGACAGCCGTATCCCTATCGCCGCAGAGTGTGTATTAGTCTAAACACTCATGAAGTCTAGTAGAGGTTAACACAGGATGCTGAGATTATCTGGTAGCGTGGGATGATAGATCCGGGGAATGGCATGGTGACTCTAGGTGGGACCCTTGCTGCAAATCCCTTGCAAATCGGGGAGGAGCTGGCAAGGATCCTAGTGGATCAATAGGGGGGTTGCAAGCAGTAGTGGAGGAGCAACCATGGTTTTGATAGCGACCTTGTGGGGAGGGGTGACGAATGGAATGGTGAGTGGGGTTGGAGTGAGAAGGGTGTACTTTTACTGATAGAGTCTGTTGAAGTGGCAGGCTTCTCACAGTGCTCCACGGAACGAGTGTGAGGTGGTGGAATAGCAGCGGAAGAGCTGCTGATGAAAGAGGCCTTGGTATGAAGGGTCACTTGACATAGGTTGCAGTCGGGTCAGAGTGGAATGCGGCGATGTTGGGAGGGGGGCAGAGGATGTCGAAGTTGCATGGGGTAAAATAAGGCATGCAATGGGGCGGAAAAGGGTCAGGGGCGGGCCACATACTGTGGTACCGGTAGGCAAACGAGCTCGTAACTGGGTCTTTGTGATCCGTGTTTGGTAGAGCTAACGACGGAGGCGATGCACTCAGTGGAAAGTTGGTGATGTGGTGCTGCGTCTGTGGACGTGATGACGGCCTCGTCTGAGTTGATGGATGTGGCAATTAGCAACTGGGCACACGGATCTCCGGAGGCCCGAGTAGACGCGCTTTTGGAATATCGCCAGGATGGGGGGCGAGCTTTCTCGTGTATGTCCGTGGTGGAGGATGCGGAAGGGTAATAAGCCAATTAGCTGGAGCGCAAGAGATTATAGGTCGATTTTCGATTAAAGCTGGGAGTATGATGATGTCATTGAAGGGACAGCGTTGTGACCGAAGCACTAGGAGACAACTTTGCAGCCCGCTGGTCCGAGCGGGATGGCGCTTTGAAATCTGGCTATTTGTCGGCTCGTTTGGCAGATAGACCGGGACATAGATGGCTGCTGGCTGAGAGGAGGGCTGTACTGATCGGCTGTGGGTAGACAGTAGTGGAGACTGGGGTGCAACATAGAAACTCTTAGAGGGACATTGTGGTGTTTGAGGCGAACGGGACAAATCTAGGTCCATATTCTGCTCTGGTGTACTCATCAGCAGGAGCTGTGATAATTTTTTGAATGTGGGAAGTCGTTCAGGGTGATTGGGCAGCACTGGATCGGAGGGTGGTGGGAGTACTTGGCTGCCGGCAATCCATCTAAGGACCTCCCTCTGCAGCCGGGTTTTGTCAGGAGTAGTTTTCATAATTTTAAATGAAAGGAATTTTGCGACGGGCCCTCTCTTTCTAACAAATTCCACGGCAGCGCTTTCTTCCAGGAGTTGAAACAGTAGCGGGTACATGTTTCGACGTGACCGTTTCCTGAGTCTTTTGCAGTAGCACTCATAGTGTGACATACAACAGGCCACGGAGAGAGGGCGTTGGCTGCCTCGGAGCAAATAAGGAAGTTCTCGAAAGTCCGGGTCTTCAATGAGCCCGATAATGCAACCGATAGGTGTGCTAACCACGAGAGATTGAAAGCGGGTAAAGAGTATGCTAGTTTAAAACCTCCATGGCTGGCAATAAGATGAGCCACATCACCCACGGATGAGAGGGTTACGGAGGACCGCAGCAGTCCTAGCCTGAAGGATGAGAAAAATCGTGCAAAAAGAGTGATACTTGAGAGAAGCACAGAACCTTCCCTCATGAAGCTTGTGCACAATGTTGAAGAAAATGAGGACGGTAGAAAGAATAAACGGAGGTGGCTCTCGAGCTTAGGGTTTGGGAGCCTAAGGGATCCCTGTAGATGCCCTAAGAAGAGAAGACTGTCAGCTTTTGGGCGCTTGCCAATAATAATAATAATAATGGTATATTTCTCGACCATGGTCGAGACGCATGCGCAAGCGCATGATCATGGTGTACAACGTTACTCAAAACAATGAACTATACACGAATTTCAAGAAAGCGAGTGGAGTCGTCAGAAGCAAAACAATATAGCTAGAGATAGTTTGAGTCGACTGAAATTATAAAGGTTTGCGCGGCAAATACGGTTTGGTTTCGGATTCGACTGGTTGGTGGTGGTCCGTGAAAATACAAAATATATCGTGAAAATATAGCGCTAGGGATGCGTTATAAGTCATAATAATGCAAGATGTGGGTAACTGAAGCCTATTGCTGGTTCTATGCACGGAGTAAGTTATGGACATGGAGAGGTTAAAGAAATGAATGGGAGTACAACCGTGAACTTTGGTGAATATGAAGAGAGCGGCTCTTTATGGAGATGAAGTTGGCCCGGAATGATGGATATTCCCGATTCTAATAGAGGGAGTTCATCATGAAACGAGGGGACATGAGGAAGCTTTGTGGAAATGGACAGGCAACGTTGATGAATGTGGAGGAAACAGCAATCCATAAATAAGGTGAGTTTAGGTTCGGGATCAATAACCCTTATCATTCAGAAAAAAAAGGCAGCTCAACTTGAAGGCCTTTACCTGGTGAAGAGTCAATTTCAAGCTGGATACCGATCGAAAGAAAAATGAAATCTTGGAAGAGAAAACGGAGCGAAAAATCTCCTTGTAGGCTCGCGCCTTATTGTTCTGTTATACTGACAAATATATTGACTTATTGATTCTCAGTGATCTTCGGCATCATTGTTGGGAACCAAGGATGTGAGGGACAAGTGGACTCGCGTTCGGATAACGTATCGAATTTCAATGAGAGAAAATTCCTGTGTTGCGTATTCTGGCTCTGTTATTGGATTGTTTCACGTGAGACCAAGGTGATGTGCAGCATCCCGTGGGTATGGTTCATCAGGCGCGGTAAGGGACGTGTCAATCAATCAATAGAAGTTGGCTTGCGAACTGCTATTTCTGAAGCCTCCAACAGTGACATTAGTAGTAGAGGTGTTGCGTTAGGAGACGTCTATCAATCTGCTTGTAAGCATTTGGGGGTGTTTTAGGTCGTGTGGCCCGATTGCAATCCCGTTTGGTATAAAAGATGCCATTAAGGTCTCTGTCGGTACAGGTCAAAGTGTGGACATTGGTCACCGAAAGTGGTGCCCGAGAGAGTGGGCGACGACAAACCTGAAATAAATGGTGTTAGCAGTCTGGACGTGGTTCCAGCTGTTGGTTATGATAATAAATAGCGACAATTAATAATGAACTGGCTGGGTTTATGTGGTTTATGTGATTGTAGTTGGCAGGAGGCAGTGGTTACTGTTAGGTAGGGTTGTAAACCTAAGCGTGGCTTGGATGCTAGGACATCGAGAAGACCGCTTTCTAAAAAACGATGACGGAAGATAGAGGGGTATAGATGGAAAAGGTGACCGGTTTCCACTATGTTCTTATCTCTTTTTTTCCTTTTCCGGGCTTCATCGAGGTTGCCGTTATTCGTCAGGTACGTCGATACTCTGTCCAGGTCAATGGGTTGAAGGTCAGGGCTGTGGTAGCGATTGTATTTGACGTCGACGTGCATGCTAGGTGCGCTTATGGTGGGTATGGGGTGGTTGAAACTTAGAGCGGGGGGTGGGAAAGCGTATGTGGAGAGTCCAGTGCGCTGTCACCCCAGTCAGTCTCGAGCGTGAAGACCAAAGCTTGTCGAGCGAACAAGGGCGATGTGGGGTTTCCCCTTTCGCAGGATCAGGTCTGGGCTGATGGGATACTTTCCCATAGATGAAGGTTGCCCAATTCCTTCACAGCCCGATGTCAGTGGTATTTTGAGATCGAATCGATCCCACGAGGTCTTTTTCGTTTCCACTGTTCTCTTTGTTCAGTTTTATTATTATTATTATTTTTTTTGTTTCCTAACAGAAGGGTGGTTGAGCCCATATAGGAACTTTCCATAGCCCCTCCGCCCGATCGTAATTTTATGCGTATTTGTCTTTTTTCGCAACTGCTGGGGGTGGTCTGTTTTCCCCACGTTCCAACGACGCAATGGTATGGGTGCCGTTGACATCAGGGGTTTCGCTAGCATGGGCTGGGAAAATGCAGGATGGGATTATGCAACACACGGAGTAGGACAACGAACGTTGTAAAGCACAAGCTAGCATACGTGTGTCAGTCTCATACAGCGCCAGGCCATGCCTAAGACCATCAGAGTCCATTCCGAGCTAGCTGGTGCAGATGAGTTTAGCTGTGCTGATGGGAAATGGTGTGGTGCATAAGAGAGAATATGATAGTAGTTGGTGGATGGTAGATACAGAGGTGAGACGAGAGGAAAAGCCACCAGGTAAGTACTAGCAGGTGGGCTTCTGGGATAATAGATTCTGGAATGAGGTGATTAAGAAAGGCGAATTGAGGCCGGGCATAAAACCCAGGTGAGTGGTGGTAGCCAAGATGAACGGGAGAGGAGTGAAAGGATCGAGTAAAGTGGTAGACGGCGGAACTCAGTGTCCTAGGGTCCGAAGCCACGTACTTATTTGCTGTGGAGACATCTAAGACTAAGAAACTTAGACTGGTTGGCAATAGAACAGGAACATTGTCTAAAATTAGGAGAACCGGCAAGCATTAAACTAGGTATAGTTATAAAAGTCAGCAAACTGTGGCTACAGTAGTATAGATTATAATCAATATAACGTAAAAGAGAATAGTTGCCCTGGCGTTTGTCATCGGGTGAGAAATGAAAGTTCTAGTGCAGTAATCCTAGTAATCAAACCCGTTTTCGTAGGCCACCTCTTCGGTGACGGTCAGGCCGGTAAGAAGGATCACATTGGGAACAGTCAAGAAGTGATCCAGCGAGCCTCTGAACTGGGAAATTGAGAGACTCTCGCGGATGTTTAGCGGGAGTTTATTCCATAACTTTGAGTATTTTATAAGAAAAAAGTTAGATCTTAACGCTAGTTTTGATCTAGGAATAGAGAGCTGCATTGACCGATGGCGTAGAGCATAATTCGTGGAGGGAGTGAGACGAATGGGTTCGTTACACGAAGAGGCCGTACGGTGGTATAGCTTAAACAGGAAGCACAAATTGAGCTTCATGCGACGCAACCATAGAGGGTCAAGATTGAGTAGGATGCATCGATCCTTGTAACACAGACGGGAGGAAAAGCCTACTAATTGTTTGGTGAATTGGCGTTGCACGGACTCCAGAGAAATGCGGTCGGATTTCGTCATGTTGGTGAAGATAATGGGACAGTATTCAAGGAGAGGCCTGGCGTGAGACTTGTAAGTAAGCAGTTTGCAATCATTTAGCCGAAAAGTTCTGGAGATGAGACCAGTGGTTCTTCTGGTCTTTGAAATCTGGAGTGGAACATACTCAGAAAACCTAAAGCTACAAGAATAATGGAGACCAAGGTCTCGAACTAAAGGGCTGTACGAAATGGGTAGGTCGTGGATAAGCAGGGTTCCGGGGGTCACTTGACATCTGAATGTTGTGTAGCAGCTCTTCGAGGTCGAAAAGTCCATATTCCATGAATTGCACCAATCCCCGAGTCGCTTTAGGTCACTAGAGATATCATCCAGCGTGATGTTGAGGTTTTGACGAGGAAACTCATAGACAATCTTAACGTCATCAGCGAAAAGGAATGGGGTACCATGGTGCAAGATGGGAAATATGTCGTTTACGTAGATGAGAAATAGTAAACGACCGAGTACACTGCCTTGTATAACTCCACTGGTGACTGGAGCAGGTTGTGAGAAACACCCATCAATGGAAACCACTTGTGAACGGTCCGATAAATAAGATGTTAACCAAGATAAAAGCGAACCGGAAAAGCCATGAGCTTTGAGTTTGGTTAGTAACAAAGCGTGAGGGACGCGGTCGAAAGCCTTTGTCATATAAAGGTATATGATGATGATAGATTTAGCGTTGTCGGCGGCCGCCGTTATGAGGTTAAAAAAGTCGTACTTACAGGTGGTGCATGAACGTGATTTTAGGAAGCCATGCTGCCCACTATGGATGATGTTATGGGACAACAGGAAGTCGGACATCCGCTGTTTGATGAGGCGTTCCATCAACCTAGAAGCAATTGGAGTGTGGTTGATAGGGCGGTAATTTGAGGGGTCATGTATTGGTCCCTTCTTATGGATTGGGATGATGACCGCAGTCTTCCACTGTGAGGGAAATATGCCAAACTTGATGGATAGATTGTAGACCTTCAATAGTAAGGCTGCGACATCAGTTCCTCCAAGACGTAGAAGTGTCGGCGGAACACCATCATGGCCAAGGTGTGAGGACTTCCGGACACGGGTAATCTGGTTGGTCACCTCTTTTAAAGTAAATTCTAAATCAGACAGTGAGTGCTCGGTGACAGGGTCTATGCATGGGGATAAAGTAAGGGGGTTCGTAGTCATGGATGCAGCAAAGTAGGAGTTAAGCGCCTCGGCTATCGCTACAGGTGAGGTAATGTGGTCGTTATTTTCTAAGATTAGAGAGGGGATACTTACTGGTTTGCTCTGATTTCTATTCTTCATTAGGTATGCCAACTTGGAGGAAGTATCATGGCATTGCAAAGCAGATACTTCTTGTTTTTTGAGCAAATCATCAGTCTTCATTCTGATTGCTACCGAGAGACGTTGGAGCTGCAAGAATGACGATAAGTCATTATTGGTTTGATACACCTTCTGGAGCTTCAGATACTTGTTTTGCATTCGGCTCAGGATTGAAATACGGACTCGGTTTGATGTGATACGAGTAGTAGTGATTTTGGACAGCAAGTATGATAGGTTAGAATATAGTAAATTAGCAGCCAGCTGAGGGTCGCTTTGCACGAAAAAGTCGTCCCAGTCTGGCGATCGAAGCGTGCAGATAAGATTGACCCAGTTGACTGCTGAAGAGTAATGATTGGGTGGGTGGGATTTGTCAAAAGATTGCGGAACCACGAAGGTGCAGGACACCATTCTGTGGTCGCTTCCTGGAAAGAGGTCGAGCGTACTGGCTGAAACATCTGACAAACCAATAGTAAACAACAAATCAAGGATGTTGTTACCTCTGGTTGGGACTGTTACGTGTTGGATCCAGCGCCCAACGCGGATGCATGACATAAAATCTAGTAAGTTGTTTGGGGCGGATAGAGTGTTCCAACAAATGCTCGGTGCATTGAAGTCCCCCGCTATGAGTTTGGAGGAACAGGGCAGCAATGAAAGATAGTTGAAAGCGTCAATAATCTTGGTAAGATCCATAGCGTTGGAATCAGGTGGCCTATAGATGCAACCAATATGAAGATAGGAATTAAGTAGGGGAATTGTTAACCACAGTGAATCCTGAATGGCGTCCAGAGTTGTGTGTGACAGTGGAATGGCCAGCAGAGTGTTTTTGACATAAATTAGACAGCCTCCCCCACGACAAGGCTTATTCCTTCGGAACATCTGGTAGCCAACTAGACAGACTCGATCTGACGGGACGGAATCTGTTAGCCATGTTTCAGTTACAATGATAATGTCAAAGTCAGAGGGCTCAGCGATGCTGCGGATGGCTTTAGTTTTGTGCAGTAATGAACGGGCATTTACAAGTATGACTGAGAGAGATGATACAGGCCTCGGTAGTGGTGGATATGGTGGGGGGTTCGGTAGTGGTGATGAGGGTGGTAATTCCAGTGAAGAATAGGGCAAGGATGGGGGGAGGACCTCAGTTGTTCCACGGATTGGATGAGTTGAAGCCTGGAGGGGGATAGTGTGAGGGGAGAGGGATGGGGAGGTGCTGTTTGGGAGAGTAGTTTGAATGCGGGGAATATTCTCGACGGGGGCCGGCAGGAAAAAAGCGGCCACGGATGGATGGCAGTACTGGGCCAAGAGACGAGGATGGGTCTTGTGTGAGAGGGGAGCTAGGTGAAACCAGGAAATGGTTCCCAGGGAGTGACTGGGTAGCGGTAGAGGTATAGAGTAGTTGGTGTGGCGGATAGTAATGTAATGGAGCGGTGAATAGGGGGGGATAAGGTGGGTACAAGTAGGGTGGAAATGAAAAGGCAGTTAGCCGAGATGGAAAACTAGGATTCACAGCCGCACAAGGGGCTGGTAAAATTTCACGTGACTGAGTCATTACCTTATGGTTTGCATGTGCGTTACGTTGATGGGCCTTGTTCTTTTGGTGACGAGGTGTTAACTTCTGTGGGTCAATCTGCACTGACGGGCTAATTAGCGGTGGTGGCCTAGGTGGTAACCAGACACATTCTGGTTGCAAATGGGTGGGTGCAGATGGTGGGCTTAGGGGCCTGGTTGAGTTATCAAAAATGCCAGAGGTAACAGGATGCATGGGTGTAGACGGAGGTGGGTTGATGGTGCAGTGAGTTTTAGGTATGGTTAAGTAACCCGACATGGAGCTAGTAGAAGGAATGGGGTCATCTAGACTTGTGGAGTACATGAGCTCGCGGGTGGATGAGTTGGAGGAACCTTCATCAGTTTTGTGGACGTTGGGGCGCTTGTTCCAGTCTGGAGATTTGCTTGGGCTATTCTGGATATTGGGGCGTTTGCCAGGTGGCTCATTGGGTGAGGAAATTGGCGTACTGTCTAAATCTACGGTTGCATTGTAATCTGCGATAGATGGCAACATCGGGTGATGGCCAGTGATAGGTGCCCCGGAGTTTTGGGGTGGATTTTTGGTTGCGCTAACACCGGGGTTACTGTTCTGGGCGTGACTCTTGTGCACCTCAGCAAGTGGGATGAGTTAGCAGCCGCCATGGGCGATTCACGGGTCCTTGCTCTCACCTATGCGTGGCTAACACCGCAGGATGTTGTCACTGGCGCTTGCTTGGGGGGCTTTGTGTAGCACAGGAAAGATACGAACGGCGGCTGGCTAGGATTTGGAGTGCTGTTGCTGGTTGTCAAGCACTTCAGCCAAAAAGAAGGAACAGGAGTGGGACTACTAAGTGTGTAGCGTACAAGCTGCACGCTTAGAAAGCAAGTAGGCCCCGAGACTGTCCTTTGCGTTTACTGAACCCTACTCTCTACCAGAATGGAGGATACAAAACTGCTGGCGCTGAATGGCAGTCTGTAAAAATGAGTCAGTGCTCATCACGGGGGACTTCAATGCACCAGAAATCGGTTAGGGATTGGGGGACACATGACCGGGGGGTTTCGAAGGTGCTCTCCTGCAAGTCCTACCAGGACAAGTGCCCATTCAACAAGAGCAGCAGGAAGCCCGTGGGAGTATAAACCGGAATGCATTGGCACTTGATTCAATGATGACGAAGTATACAAGGGACTTGTATCCAGTGGCCACCACAGTACCACTAGGGAAGAGCGACCACGGGGTAATAATCATTGAACTGGTGGCGCACAGCCGGAAAAATACAACAGTAATCTCGGTGGGCTAAAGACCTCGGCGCCGGTTTGCGAAGCAGTGGAACTAAATTGGGAGATTAAGCAGGGCAACGAGGAAGTGAAGTGGAACCAAATCAAGGTAAGCTTGAAGAGGCTTCTAGAAGCATTTGCTCTGTCCGTGAGGATTAAATAAAATGGCCTGCCGCAAGGGTGAAATTCCGGGGCACGAAAAGCACAGGCCAAAAAACACAAAGCCTGGTGTGGGTTTAGGAAGAGGGGGAGCCATAGGAAACTACTAGGTAACACGGCGGTCTGCGGAAGTCCTGTAAGGACCCAGAGGGATTGCAGGCCTCAGTACGAAGAGAGGATAGCTCGAGGGGTGAAGAGTAACACAAAGGCATATCTTAACTACGCCCAACTAAAGTGAACCCCACTGGTTGCGGTTGGTAACGTCAAGGACTCAAAGGGCGAAAACAACAAAACGAATGGAGGTAAGGCCCGTGTGTTGCTCCGCTACTCTGAGAGTATACGTGGCGATTGCAGTAGTAGAAACACAACAAGTTTCTCTTTATTCTGTAGGACCGGAATGCCACCCATCCAAATTGGGAAAGACAACGTTAGACAGGGGCTGGCAGGACTAGAACTACGTAGGGCAGCGAGCTCGGACAAAATATGCCCAGCCCTGTTGAAACCCTTAGCCCATCTGCTGGCCGAACCTCTTTCACGGCTGTTCAACCAGTCACTGAGGGGCCGCCAACAGCCAAGGGACTGGAAGATGCCGCAGTTAGTACCAATCCACGAGAATGGGAGTGGGGGAGAAGCCTCCAACTACAGGACGGTGGGCCTGACGTCGGCTGTGTTGGAGGTCCCGGAAACGATTATACGAAACCACGTGGCTGCCTTTGCATTCTGAATTGGTGTGATGAGTACATATTGGCGTGGCTTTATGAGGGGGAGTTCTTGCACGACGAACTTCGCGTGCTGCCTAGATGAAGTTATGAGGAGACTTGACGATTGCGAAAAGGTGGAGGTCAGGTACTTGGACTTCGGGAAAGCCTTTGACCCAGTAAGTCACAGGCTGCTAGTACAAGAGCTTCGAGCCTGTGAAACCGCTCCATCTATGGGTGACTTGATAGCTGGGTCTCTCAGAGAAATGATGTTCTGCGTAGAGGTGGAGTGTCACAAGTCCAGTATGGGTAAGGTTGCCAGTGGAGCACCACCGGGGTCGGTGATTGGACCACTGCTGCTTCTTTTGTATATAAGCAACTTAACCCAAGAGCTGCACTGCTTATACCTTATGTTTGCCGACAATGTTAATATGGTGAGGGCTCCTAGGGAAAGTGCCTTTCGGGGTGATCTCGGTTAGAAGTGTCGGTGGTTCACTGGGTGGGAGCTCTGACTCAACACCACCAAAATCAGGCATCTCATCAAGAACAACCTTCGGATCATCTCGAGGGGACTTGTGGAAGGAGATACCGGGGTGGCTTTAGAAAGGATTGATACTGTCAAAGACCTAGGGGTGTTTATGACTGCTGATTTCAAAACCCAGATGCAATGTTTGGGCGCTGCGAAGAGAGGTAATAATGCCCCCTCATATTCAATGTGAGTTGTTACCCCATGGAAGCCGTGGGTACTGCTACCTTTCTACACAACCCAATTACCGCCGCCTCTGGAGTATGCCGTTCAAGCTACGCATTAGAATCTCATTCGAGACAGGCAGCTACTCGCAAATGTGCAAAGGACATTCACGCGAATGGTAACTGAACTCCAAAATAGGTCCAACTAAGAGAGTCTTGGAGAACCGAAGCTGTTCTCCCTGAAACATAGGAGGGTATGGGGGTGTAGCAGCCGGTCGTGGAAAATCCCCCTTTTTTCCCTCGCGATTCAGTGTTTTTCCCAACATCACTCATTTGCCTACACTATTGACCTGTCTTTACAAACTGGTTGTTTTTCTGGACCAATTTTTGTTTGTTCGCGCCCAGAGCGCTACTTTGACACATCCTTGTTCAGGACCTGCGTGACGCACGTGCTGTTTGCTCACACGCTGCTATTCGGTTTCTCGTTGTTGAGTCCTTGTGATCGTATTATTGAGGTTTGTATATTTTTTATGTCATTGTTCATGTAATAATCTAGTATCGTAGAATATCACGGATAATCGTCTTTTGATTTCGGGATCCGTTGCGAATTTGGCTACGCATTGCTCAAACGTTCGTTACAATACTAAATAGATCAATTTGGAACGAGGAAAAACACGCAAAATGCCAAGAAAAGGATCAAAGGCAGTTGAATCCGGATGGGAAGTAACACGGCAAGTCTCTGGGGAGGTTTTGGGTACATATGATACTTTAGTTAATGCTAGATCTCCCAGTCCTGTCAGTGCTAGTTCATGTGTTAATGAGAGCAATATTGATCGTAAGGATGTCGATTTATATAAGCTGGGAATACTAGAACTAGAGCAACAGTTACTATCGGCTAGACCACAGGCGCAGGAAGCAGAGAAGAAGTGTACACAGAAAGGGCGAGAGCATGAGACCAGTGACTTCGACACTGCCGATAGATTAGGGTGCAATAAGGTAGGGAACCCCTCGCCGGTCGCCGACTACAAACCACCATCGATCGATCTGCCTAGAGTGGAGCTGACGGTTTTCGACGGGCGAGCTGAGCAATACTGCAAGTTTGTCAAGCAGTTTGAGACGTTCGTTGAAAATAAGGTAGCCGACCCTGGGCAAAGGCTTCTCTACCTTACTCACTACTGCCGAGGCCGAGCAAGAGAAGCTATCGATGGGTGCACCATGCTCGACCCAGAACAAGGCTACACAAGGGCAAGGAAGATCCTAAGGGACTTGTTTGGCCAACCTTTCAAAGTAGCCCTTAACCTAATAGAGGGCGTGATGGTAGAGGCAAAGAGAACCAAGGGCGACGTCTACACCGTGGCCTACCTGGTGAATAAGATGCAAAACTGCTCAATAGCCCTCGACCATTTAGGTTACAGGGCTGACCTAGACACCATGCACACTTTGGAAGGCATAGTCCGTCACCTCTCTCCCGAACTACAGGGTCAGTGGGCGGAAGAAGCAGAACGGATAAGCCGAAGCGACAGAGAAGACAACTTCGAAGACCTGACTGAATACTTGGACAGGCAAACGAAGATAGCCGACAGCAGGTTCGCCCGACTCATCCGGGACAGCAACCGAGCAAACAAGCCCGGTACTAGCCAAGCTCAAACCCCTGCACAGGACCATCCAAAGTACCAGCCTTGGACCAATACACACGTCATTTCACGAGATGCTACTGCGAAACCAAATTGCAGATCCTGTGGTACTAGCCATGGCCTACCAGAATGCCCCAAGTTCGGCAACGCCACAATAGACGAACGGTGAGGAATGGCGAGGATGGCAGGAGCATGTTTTATCTGTCTGAACACCACGCACCGGGCAGCAGCCTGTAGGACAAGGAATCGATGTGGTTACGAGGGCTGCACGGGCAGACACCATCGGCTGCTGCATCAGGCGAGACTAACCATATCCGAGGCGAGTACCAAGCCCAGTGTGATTTGTTCAACGTCACGATCTGCCAGTAAACCGGTACGTTTAGGCGTAGTGGCCGTGGGAGTAGTGACCCCGACTGGGGTGGTCAAAGCGTTGGCTTTCGTTGATAGTGTATCCGACACCACTTTAGTGAAAGAGCGGTTTGCCGACAAACACCAACTGGCTAAAGGTGCGACGTCTTTGGCAGTGAGCACGGTGGGCGGAACACAGGTAATGACTGCCGGTAGATTAAGGATGCAACTCATCCCTCTAGACACTAACGAGGAAATTGAACTAACGGAGGCATTCACGTTAGCGGATCTCCCCATGCGAGCACCAAGGTCGGTGAACGCAGTCTTGACAAGGTGGCCCCCATCTGCAGGATGTAACCGTTGTAGACTGGGAGGATGATGAGGTGGATCTCCTCATCGGCTGCGACGTGCCAGAGGCGCATTGGGTGCTTGACCAGAGAGTGGGCGACCGCCAGGCACCTTATGCCGTGCGCACAGCTCTGGGATGGATGTTATACGGTTCAGTGGGGGTGCGTGGTTCCGTGAATTACTTATCCGCCGAAACGGACCGCATACAGTATCATCTGCAACGGCTGTATGAAAAGGAGTTTCATGACATTGGAGCCGAAAGACCGACGTTGTCTCAAGAGGATCACTCCGCTCTGCAAACGGTACGGCAAGGCACTAGAGGCCTCAAAAAACAGTTAGAGGTTCCCCTCCCATGGCGCACACCGGTCGACCCGTGGACTGACAACAGAAATTATGTTCTCCAACGATTACTACGACTAAAAGAACGCTTCATTCGAG
This sequence comes from Fasciola hepatica, assembly GCA_948099385.1. Taxonomy (NCBI): domain Eukaryota; kingdom Metazoa; phylum Platyhelminthes; class Trematoda; order Plagiorchiida; family Fasciolidae; genus Fasciola; species Fasciola hepatica. The sequence goes on from CANUEZ040000169.1 coordinate 396,179, forward strand.
ACCAGAATCTGTGGGAACGATACGCGGATTTGATGAAGCGAAACGAGGCCCTCGGTTACGTTGAAAGGGTGCCCGTTAACACCGACAGCAAACAGGGTATCTGGTATCTGCCTCACTATCCGGTTATCAACCCCAAGAAACCCAATAAACTGCGCGTGGTTTTCGACTGTGCGGCCAAGTTTCAGGGCAAGTCGTTAAACGATCGCCTACTACAGGGGCCTGGCTGGACCACACCACTGATCGATGTTCTGTGCCGTTTCAGAGTGGGTAAAGTGGCTTTGTCTGCTGACATTAGGGAAATGTTACATCAGGTGAAGATTCCGGTAGGAGAACGAGATGCTTTGCGTTTCCTGTGGTGGGAAGGGAGCGACCGGGACAACGCAGTGGTGAATTATAGGATGACCGTCCACCCCTTCGGAGCCATATCGTCAACATTTTGTGCCAACTACGCCCTCCGAGAATCAGCGAACAAACATGGCGATCTGGTACATCGGACGGTGGTAGAAAGCGTCAGCAGGAACTTCTACGTCGACGACTACCTTGGGTCATTCGATGATGTGGAATCAGCTCTAGAGCAGTTCAGGGGTCTGACGAGATTGCTGGAAGAGGGCGGCTTCATCTAACTAAATGGATGTCGAACGCTTCAGAAGTGCTGAAGGTCATCCCGTATCATGAAAAGGACGAAAGGGTAAGAGATTTGGACGGCTCTCCACTTCCTATCGAGCGCACCTTGGGGATACAATGGGACGCGGAAACGGACGATTTTGTTTTCGAACTAAACGTTCCCGAGCTGCCAATAACCCGTCGTGGCATACTATCTGCCGTCTCAAGTTTGTTCGACCCGCTCGGTTTCGTCTCACCATGGCTGCTACCCGGAAAGATCTTGCTGCAGCAGCTGTGCCATAAGAAAGTTGATTGGGACCAGTCACTGGACCGAGGGGACCGGTTGGACTGGGAAGAATTTTTGAACACCTTGAAGAAATTAGGGGACATAAGAATCCCACGATGTTTGACTCCTGGCCATACGACGCGGACTGGAGAACTACATGCCTTTTCCGATGCATCCGAAGTCGGTTATGGAGTTGTGGTGTACGGACGATGGTGCGCAGGAGATGGACAATATACCACGAGGATCCTGTTCGCCAAAGCCCGCGTTGCTCCACCGAAGTCGGTCTCAATCCCACGCCTTGAACTCAGCGCAGCCGTGTTGGCAGTCAGGGTAGTGCAAGCTGTGAGGAGATGTTTCGATCTGTACATTTGGTTGGTGAGCTTTTGGACGGATTCAACGATAGTACTTTACTATATCAACAACGTCCGGAGCCGGTTTAGTACTTTAGTTGCTAACCGGCTCACGATTATCTACGATGAATCAGCCACGCACCAGTGGAATCATGTCAGGTCTGGCGATAATCCAGCCGACCTGTGCTCCCGAGGTGCGAACAACTTCAGGCAACTGGACACGTGGACGAGAGGGCCAAACTTCCTGCACTTGCCCAAACAGGACTGGCCCGTGTTCGAATTAAAAACCCCTACGGAATTGGAACTGGAAATCGAAGACGTCGTGATGGTGGCCAACGTCGTCGAAGCGACATCCATTTTATCGCGACTGGTCAGGTTTTCTTCCTGGATGAAGACAATTCGTTCGCTAGTTTGGTTAACCAGGTTCAAGAAAAATTTACTAGTCATGAAAGGGCTACGGCCCTCAGGCCAGATACTGGTCGGCCCGATAGGTCCCGATGAGCTACAAGCGGCAGAGTACGATATTTTCAGAATGATACAACGCGAGGCTTTCGCCCGAGAACTCAAGAGGGTGGACGAAGTGGGGCCGACCAATAAAGACATGCCATCCCCAAGAGGCGAGCTGAAGCGTTTAAACCCCAAACTCATCAACGGACTGCTGCGGGTGGATGGTAGGCTGACCAACGCCCACCTGAACTTCGACACAAAGTATCCTATACTGCTGCCTGCGAGACAACCTGTAGTAGAGCTAATGATTCAACACGTCCACGCCATGGAGGGACATGCCGGGGAAAGTCACGTGACGAGCGTCATCCGAAAGCGTCTTTGGTTGTTGAGAGGACGAGAGACTGTAAAACGCGTAATCCGACGGTGTGTGCAATGCAGGAGACGCAATGCCACAGCAGGCAAACAACTCATGGCCCCACTACCAGAATCCAGGGTGACTACGGGCTGGTGGCCGTTCAGTGACACCGGGTTGGACTATTACGGGCCCTTGTGGATCAAGTGCGGGAAAGATTATAAAATCGATACGGATGTATCATGACGTGCATGAAGTCACGTGCGGTACACCTAGAAGTCGCACATTCGATGACGACCGATTCGTTCCTACGGGCCTTGCAAAGATTTATCAACCGAAGAGGCGTACCGGCCGATATATACTCAGATAATTGATCGAACTTTGTGGGCGCTCAACGGGAATTGCAGCGTTGGCACAAGAACATAAATAGGGACGAACTGCAGGATCGAACCGTGGCCTACGGCATACGATGGCATTTCAACCCCCCACAGGCCAGTCACCGAGGCGGCGTATGGGAACGCATGATCCGGTCCGCCAGACGGATATTGATGTCAATCATGGAGCAGCAGCCGCCTGACGATGAGACGCTGAACACCGTCATGACTGAGGTGGAGCGAGTCCTGAACAACCGCCCCTGGTTCCAGTAATGAACGGCGACCCCACCCACCTGGCGCTCACCCCGAACGACTTATTGACGTTAAGGTCAAACGAGGGTTTCCAAGGGCCGGTAAACCTTCGTGGGAGCTACCTCCACGGATGGAAGCAAGCGAACTATCTGGCCAAGGTCTTCTGGAGGCGATGGCTGCGGGAGTACCTACCGGCTTTGCAGACTCGACAGAAGTGGCTGGCCAAAACAAGACCATTCAAAGTTGGGGACGTGGTTATGATCGCCGACGAACGCGCACATTTCAGCACTTGGTCTTTGGGAGTAGTTACGGAAACCATCAAAAGCACTGACGGACTGATAAGAACGGTGAGGGGGAAGACAGCTAACGGATTGCTCATTCGTGACATACGCAGTATTAACCTACTCGAGAGCGAAGACGGAGGAGCTGATAACCCTGAGGCCTAGTAAACCTTTTTCACACCAGTAATCGAGGTGGATAAAGAAACACCGTATATACCACACGGTTTCCGTCAAACACGTTACAGTGCTCGCGGTCCTTCGTTGACATTACAGAAGGTTCTTTCCGATATGTGGTGATGAATGCGATCCCATTGTACATCCCGATACATACACACATGCACGGCGCACTCTACATCCCGTAAACCCATCAGACATGTGACAGTGTTCGTTGTTTTGCTTTTTGTTGACGTTACCGAATGCCCCTTGCATATGTGGAAGTAGCGGAGCTCAGGTAACACACACATGCCACATTTTACTCGTTTTCTTGCCACACGGTATTTTGTTGACATTGCAGAAAGTCCTCCTCTGATGTGTAGTCATACTTGTGATTTCATTGTACACCCCGGCACACACACACACACTCACACACGCACACTCAAGCACATACATCCAGGACCGGACGGCCCTTTACGAGGACAACATCTATGTAACCTTTCACGCCCGCCATCGGTCATTTGGTCTCGTGGAAGATGTAAACTAGCCTCACGTCTATGTAGCCAATGGGTTAGGTGCGACCAGTAGTAGAACGTTGACGACGAGCATTAGACGCGCGCACTGACAGCAGGGCCTAGGCAGGTGGGAAGAATCAGTACCTTTATACCGAACCTTTGACTCTGCTAAGGATCCAGGAGGATTTTGGTGGGCGGTGTAACAGCCGGTCGTGGAAAATCCCCCTTTTTTCCCTCGCGATTCAGTGTTTTTCCCAACATCACTCATTTGCCTACACTATTGACCTGTCTTTACAAACTGGTTGTTTTTCTGGACCAATTTTTGTTTGTTCGCGCCCAGAGCGCTACTTTGACACATCCTTGTTCAGGACCTGCGTGACGCACGTGCTGTTTGCTCACACGCTGCTATTCGGTTTCTCGTTGTTGAGTCCTTGTGATCGTATTATTGAGGTTTGTATATTTTTTATGTCATTGTTCATGTAATAATCTAGTATCGTAGAATATCACGGATAATCGTCTTTTGATTTCGGGATCCGTTGCGAATTTGGCTACGCATTGCTCAAACGTTCGTAACAGGGGGTTCCCACTGGAGCGTTCAGGGATATGAGTGGCTCCTCGGACTTCAGGAGACTTCAGTTTCACCCAAGGAGCACAGGTGATGGGCTCGGAGGACACGAGCAGAAGCTTGTGGAAGGCCGTTGCAATACGGTAGTTGGGGCAAATTTCTTCCCCTAAGGGGTAGTAAATCAATTTAATAAACTGCCTTCCTCGGTGGTACAGGCTCAGACGGTCGCTGGTTTCAATGGGGAGTTAGATGCCCGCCTGAGCAACTCGTTTGAAGAATTAGTGTAGAATTGCAGACTACCTCATGGACCCCAGAGTAACCGGAAGCCAAGTGCTTGAAGCTATAGCATAAAGGTGTTCACCAGGAAGCAAAGGATCTGGGCCGTGCAGTGATGCTCGGGTGTGGATGACACCGAAATTCAAATTCTCTCGCTGACCTAAAAAGGTAAGTTGACACTCAGTTCCATAGGCCGGCCAGGCAAAAATGAATATACCTATCTTCACACCAGCTTTCCACACCGTTGCCACGACATCACCGCGGACTAAAACGTCTACGGCCGAGTACGCAGCCAAATCACTGAAACATGTGAGACACGACCATATGAGGGGAGACTGGTGTGAACAGAAACACAAGGCAGATAAGCACTAATTCTTCTGCCATCCCCGAAATAGTCACTATAATGGAGCAGTGATCCTCAGCCAGGTAAAGGGTTCCTACGAAACCAAAAGACAAGGCCGGTGTTTTGTTCTCTCCGGCTGGCCCGTACCTCAGCGAATTGCGGCATAAAGAGCCATTGAGACCCGACAGCGGAAGCCGACAAAAAGTGAGGTACGATACTAGACTGCCAAAAAATTAACTGTTTTAAAAGAGTCCCGGGGGTATTGAGGGAGCTTAAGAGCCCGAAAATCAAGGGTCAGAAGACGAAAAAGGTGAGGTCAGCTCCTGAGCAAAGGGGCGAACGCGTCTGCCTCCTTGCCATCACAAAACACGACGCAGCATATAACACATAATCATCCAAGGCACAACTGGCGCTACACCGCCACGGGGTGTTCTTCGTTATCTCTCGCTAGTTATATAGGTTTCTAGGAACTTATCTGGTTATTTAGAGACAAATCATCCCAAAACGATACAAGAATTCTAAAGATTTTTTTCCCCAATTCTTTTATCATGCCTGTTACTCAAAAACTTCGACCCAAGATTAGAGTTAAGAAACCGCTAACACAACTGAAACAGTGATCTTTACCATTGGTGGACCTCGCGAACGACGCTATCTTCAGTGCTTGTATTCACCAAGAGGTTGAGAATATCTCAACAGGACTCTCGATTCTGGATGACAATATCGCCAAGCTTGCTCCGCTACTGTGCCTGATGGACCCCGCGGCAAGCTATACGCAACAGCAGCTTAAATCAGCCACGGACTTCCTTGACTCTGTTTCTACCGAGATCTTCAAGCGCATCTCAAATAGCAAAAATGCGATAGCCTTCAATCTCCCGGACAAGGCCCCAGTATCACAACTGAAATCCACCCTGCTCAGGGCAGCTGGCATGGAACACCGTCCATGCACGTGCACAAGGTTACACAAAGGTTCACCACGCCACACATGTCCTATCCTTTTCCAATTCCCTTCCGATCAAATAGCAAGGGAATTTACCAAAAGGCAATCGTCGCTTGCCCTGAACATAGCTTGTAAATCGGTCAGGATTACGGCAGACAAGACTCCTCTGCAAAGTGAGGCGTCAAGGACAGCAGAACCTCCCACTAGTACCTCACAAACCGGCCCTCGGCTGAGGCTAGCCTCAGCCGTGCGATCACTTCCCCTCAACCCGGCACGCTCCGCACCAATTCAGGTGCCGGTCGACCTTGACAGCTCACCCTTGTAGGACCCCCAGGTAACATCCAGTGGACGACAGGTACTTCTAGATGCAGCTTCGACCCCCACCCGCAGCGTGTTTACATCACCTGCCCCTAACAACGGCACGGTAGACCGGGAATTAGGGGCCTCTCCATCACCGGCCATCCCTCCACCAAGTAAGCGGGTTCGTAGGATGCAGGTTACCTCTACTCCCACCACTCCATCCGGTTGGGCCCATCCGCCTGTCCCTCCTGCCCTTACTAGATCTCTCAATTCCTCCACGAACCTTTGCGGACCAACAAAACTTGCAAGCGCGAGGCCCATTCCGGCCCATCAGCACGCACAAACAGATAGAGTGGGGCCTCACTGCCAGGTCCATCCTACCATGCAATCCGAAGTAAAACCGGAAAGCAGTTATCAAATATTTGTGGGCTCCCGGAGGCGACCGCACCGATCCACCCACAAACCTGAACCTAACCGTGCAGACTCTAGGCCTACAGAGGGCACTAGCTCAAAGATACAAGCATCCAGCCCACTCGAGCTGTGCTCGAATTGTCAGACAACTCACAATAGGGTCCGACCCACGCCCAATCCCACTCAATATAAAGCCTTCCCAGAGACCCAGTGGCCGGCTCTCGACCCGTGTTCAACACCACCACGTATGCCCCCACGGATAATACAGTTTGCCCCGATACCAAATATGATGCCGGGCGGACCTTTCTTTCCAACACTGGCCCAACATGCCTTCGCTTCCGTGCCCTATACCTCTCGAAACGGGGTTTTCGATTCTACCTCTCCGGGGGTCCTCCAAGACCCATATCACCACCAGGTTCAACCCTTCCTGTCGAATATTCCTAGTCTCCCATTTCCTCCTTCAGCGGACTACCTCAGTGCAGTCCGCAACCTTGGCACAAGCTTCAACTTCCACCCCGCCCCGAACCGCTCCCGTTTTTTCGTCCTTATCCCTCACTCAACCACAATCCACGTATAGCATCAAGCCCCGGGCTAATGCACCAAATATCAATAAGTCCTTACCACCTCCATCCCCCCCTAGCTCCTCCCGCGCCTCATTTACCCCCTCCAGGATTCGGCCGTTTCAATTAGAACCCCCTAACCGCTCTTCAAATTACGCCCAATTTGAAAGCCTAGCGGCGCATTTAGTCACAGGCACAAACTCTTCATCTGAAACGCGGTTAAAATGGGTCGAGCTTCGACTGCCCATCGTAAGCCACGCCTTATTTGACGATCCTTCATCACCTCATCACAACGAAATTACGGCTCTATCTACTGAGAACCTATCCAAAAACACCTTGTCTCTCTTACTACTTAACGTCCGCTCTCTCCTCCCAAAATTGCCCCTGCTTAGAGAGCTTGCATTAGACCTACACCCTGACATCTTACTAGTTACCGAGACGTGGCTGACGGATCACACCCCAATAAACCACGTATTCATACCCGGCTATCAGGCCACGGCCAACAGTAGGTCTGACCAAAGAGGAGGCGGCTGCATCATTTACACCAGACACATATTCACGGCGAGTAGGTTCCATCATCCTATTCTAGACAACATTCCAGACTCGGTCTGGCTCACTATCAAAGAAGATCAACAACTACTTCTCGTAGGATGTCTCTACCGTCCTCCAAACCAGGGCAGGCACGAGTTGACAGCAATAATAGACGCATTCAACTATGTCTCTAACCTTCCCGTAACTGCTAGAATTATAGCTGGTGATTTCAACGTGCCTGAAATATGCTGGCATTCCATGACATCACCCCCAAAACTCCATGATTTCCTTTCGTGTATCCATGTGGGTAATTGGGTACAGCATGTTTTATCCCCTACTCGAGGGAGAAATACATTAGACCTTATCTTCACTATTGGTATCAAGAATTTAGATACCCAAATCTTAAGTCGATTCACCGGTAGTGACCATAAGATGGTATCCTGTGTTTTTACTGCACCTTGGCCTCACACTGATAAATCAGCAGAAACACACCTTCCGACCACCAAAAAGCAATACCATAAAGCTTGCTGGAATAGTCTACCCTCTTTTATCCGTTCCTTAAACTGGGACGAATCGTTTTTATCTAATGACCTAGAGATAGCAGCTGCCCAACTGTATACTAATCTTCACTACTGCATCGACAAAATCAATCTAGCCTCGGGGCCTATCATACGCAAACAGCAGAACTCTCTAGATCGTCTTAACGGTAACCTAGCCAAACTCCAACGAAGATTCATTAAGACGAGGGACTTCTCGTCGCATCTTCAAATAATACGTATATCCCGTACGATTAAATTGCGCTTGGATTCTTCTAAGAAGAAACAGGAACTAGATGCCTTAAGCCACCCAAACAAGGTGGGAGCACTGGCCAGGCTAATGAAGGTCAGAAACAAGCAACCTAACCATGACATCCCATATTTGAACTATAACAATAAATGCTTGCATGACCCTCTTTTGATTTCGGAGGCTTTCAGCACCTATTTTACCTCCTCTTTAACGATGGATGACGCCACATCCTTCCCCGTTCTAGATCCGGTGACATCAGTAACTTTCTCGACGGTAGTGTTCTACCCTGATGAGGTTTCAGTCCATGTTGCAAGAACAAGACCGTCCTGCAGGCCAGGTCCAAATGCATTACCACCGGCCATTTTTAGTCGAGGTGGCGAAGATGTTCCGATGTTGCTGACAAACATATTCAATTTGTCACTCAGGTGCAGTGTTTTCCCTTCCCAATGGAAAACTTCAACTATCATACCGATGCACAAAAAAGGATCACGTCTAGATCCAGTTAACTATCGGCCGGTGAACGACACCCCGGTCGTGTCCAGAATCACGGAGAGAATGATCAAGGAAAGGCTGACACGTCACCTTCTTAACACTAATCTAATCAACGCTGGTCAGCATGGTTTTCTGAGAAACCGATCATGTGCGACATGCATGACCGATTTCCTCAATCTGGTCACAGAAGCTGTCAATATTGGTAAATCGGCAATCGTGATCTTTTTGGACATGACCAAGGCTTTTGACAGAGTATCCCACGTCCGGTTACTACAGAAGATCAAAACATATGGAATCGTGGACCCGATGCTCGCTTGGTTTGCGTCCTATTTAACATCCCGAGACCAGGTTGTAAGTATAGGCGGAAATTTGTCCGAACCCCGTCCCGTAACCAGTGGGGTGATACAAGGTAGTGTACTGGGCCCATTACTGTCCCTAATGTACGTTAACGATATATTTACCATTTTCCAACGGGGAGTTCCCTTCCTGTTCGCAGATGATATCAAAATCGTGTACACTTTTGAGCCCGCGGCGTTAGCCTCTACCGGGGATGACATTACAAGGGAAATGCTCGCTCTCAGCTCCTGGAGTTATGATTGGAAAATGAGCTTTTCCGCCGAAAAATGTTATATTATTACGTATAAATGTCACGTCCCCACTGGAAGATTTAGTATAAACGGCACATTCATCCCCAATAACTCTCAGGTACGTGACTTGGGTCTACACTACTCATGTACGTTTGACTTTTCGGAACACGCAGCCATCCAGGTGGCTAAAGCACGCCGTACGATCGGGCTAATACATCAAACATTTATTTTGCCAGAAAGTAAACCAAACATTTTTAAGTCCCATGTTAGACCTCTTCTGGAATACGGCTCAATCATTTGTTCCAACATGCGACAAAGGGACCGCATAGCGTTTGAGAACGTACAACGATCACTCACGAAACAGCTCATAGGTTTTTCTTCGCCCTCTAATTACATGGAACGTTGTGAGCGGCTGAAAATCGATCCCTTATGGCTACGCCGCATAAGAAATAACCTTCTATTCTTTCACAATATCTTGAAGAATAGATCATGTAGTTCAGCACCACAGGTAAGAACCCTTCCTACTTATCCCTTACGTAACAATGAGTTCTTGGTGTCTGTCCCCTTGCCGAAGCTTGCTCTTCGGTCAACCTTCTTCATTGACAAGTACGCTCCATTGTGGAATAAGCTACCACAAAGAATTCGGGCGTTATCACTGACATCGGTGGCTTTCAAACAGGAAATAAGCATAGCCCTAACGGTGGACACGCTGACTATGTTATACAATCCGTATATTTCAAGGGCTCAGGCCTTTGAGGTAGGTATAGGGTACTAATAAATCGAATAACCGCTTTGATCAACCTAGTCTCAATTAGACCCGCATAGGGTTGACCCCCTCGCTGCAGCAATTACGGAACTCGGCGGTTCATTCATATGATCTAGGACAGCAAAACAATCCCAAAATTTTACCATCAACTTCTTCCTCCTGAAATATGCAACTCTGTGGAATAAACTCCCAGCTGAAGTCCGTTCCGTAGATTCCTTAATTATGTTTAAGTCTGGACTACACGTAGCTCTGGACATCCAAAAACTGATCGCTCTTACGAATCCTAATATGTCTTTTGACAGAGCTTATGAGGAAAACGCTGGATACTAACCCTAACCCTTGATAATCTAGGATGTGCCACACCATACGCCGCAGTTGCCATCACCTAAGCGTAAACCTAACAGTTTACAACGCCTAAACAGAATGATTCTCATGGCTGAGGCCAGTGCTTCAGCAGTCGTATTTGATTATATGAAATACCACTGGAAGCATGAAAGATAGTCTTTGAACAATTCCAGTGCCGATTATTATTAGGTTTTTGCCTCTATCTCTAACCCAAGACGCAGAACCTGTCACACTTTTCAACCTCCATCCACTAGTCACCATAAGACATTCACAGCTCAAGTTCTGTCCCTATCACAGAACTCTAGCATCCTCCACGATTGGCCTATACAACATATGATACTTAGCCAGCAAAACTACTAACCATCTGTGGATCGTACCGACGAATCACGTTGTTAGTGCTGCAAGTTGTACCCCATCTTTGTGCAGACTGGCGTTGTGTTGAACATAAACCCCATCGAATAATCGCAGGCCGTGGTTGACTCTACCTCCCCCTGCATTATTTGTCCCATGTAAACGGCCTGGGTGTTCTGACTTCACGGATAAGGCGAGTGTTAGCGCGGCACTTCTGCAAACATTCCTGGCCGTAATGGTCTCCCTGCACAGAGTTGACCACCAATAAGACATGAACACCAAAATGTAAGAGATTGGCACAAAAAAGTGAGAAAAAATGCCCCACTGTTTTGTCTTCCAGGCACACCAGCCTTGTCACATGTGACCCATGTCTCCGGGTTGTAGTGTCGCTACGGATTGACTGGTGTGGTTGACCTATTCCCAACGCGGCTTGTTACATGCGGTCCATGTTTCGGCCGGGGCGTGGGAGCTGCGGTCGCCCACCAAAAGCAGCTCCGCCTTCTCTGATAGCCAGATACCTGACTGTGATAAAACCATTAAAAAAACAATAATAATAATAAGAACGTCTAAAAAAGCGTGGATCATTCTTGGAGCGCCATGTGCTGGATGCCAGTAGTTGTGTATCGTGCTACCTCCCTACCTGAAGCAGGCCCTTGTGCCGCCTACCATGAGCACCGAATGTAGACCGTTAGAGTTTGCTTCCATGACGAAAATTCGGACCCCCCTCACACGGTTCCCCAAACCAGTCCTCACATCGGTGTAGTCCTGCTTTGCAGTACGATAACAACGAAAAAGATACCACGGTAACCATGCAATCATTTCCACATCAGATTTCCTTGCTCACATTGGAGCCTAATCTCAGAACGATAGCACTATCGAGGAAGAGCATAGATGAACTCACGTCAATGTTCCAAGACAAGTGACCAATTACCTCTAATCTATAACCACTGTCACCCCAATAGTTCCTTCTACTTTGACTCCTCAGAAACTACTCAGTATAGAACAACCACTATACCGAAAGAGACAGTAACAGCGTAGCGCCACGCAAACAGTATGTTAGTCCTACTCGCTCTGTCTGTTATTTCAAACCTATCTTATCGCCTCGTGCCAAACTGCGTTCTGCGTAAGCAAACGGTATTGAGGGTTATCATTACTAACCACGGGCAAATCATAAATCCTTTGAAATGCATACAGTTACCAGGCCTGTGTACGCAACTTCGTCAGCCTGCAGCAGTATAGCTCAAATCCACTGCGAGCCTATTTTACCATGCCCCACTCACATAGACCTAACCAATCCATTGTTTATTGTCTTCATATATTATCATAACCCACAGCTGGAACCACGTCCAGACTGAAATCTCCCTTTATTTCAGGTCGTTGTCTCCCACTATCTCAGTCGCCAAATTGGCTAACCAAGGAGGCCGCTTTGACTCGTACGGACAGAGACTCAAGTGGAACCTACCATGGCAACTGGGACCGAAATCCAACCACACAACAGGAGATACCCCTGATTGCTTATCAGATCGTTCAGCATTTTCTAACGCAACCAACACGAATTCCAGCTCACGCGCATGCCGCTAACATACAGCCACACTCGGCTGATTGACCGACACATACTTTGCCCTGCCGGACGGAACTTACGCGTTCGATGTCGTACGTTACCAGAATAACACTGAAGGCAAATGCGTCATCACATACATATATATTTGTCATTGAAACAGCATAACGCTGAAGTCCATGCGAAGATTTTCCCACTTTATTATCCGTTACCACAGGTTACCTTTCCTCCGAACCGTAGCCGGCTGGAATTTGACTCTCCACTTCTCGAGGACCCTCCAGTTGCGCCTTCTTATTTCTGAATAGTACATGTAACTGGCCCTGAATCTAAACTCACCTTTTTATGGACTGCTGTTTCTCCCACATCCACCGGTGTTCACTTTCACGAAATTGGCCTCATGTCCCCCTGCTTCAAAACTCATTCCGTTTACAGAACTCCGGTAAATCCGTCATTCAGGGTCTGCATTGTCTTCATGGATCGCTATCCACTTCGCATGCGTCGATTTTCCCCCCTTTTCTTCTTGTTCAAAATTTATTCCATCTGCAGAACCTTAGTTGGCCTCTGGTTTCCTGGGTTTGCATTATTCTTGTTAATAATGCCTCCTTAACACTGCGTTAACGATTTTCTCGATATCTCCACCGCGCACCACCGCCTGATCCGGATTCGACACTGGTTTAAAACTGCCGCGCAAACCATTATCAGAATGATCCGTTCAAACTTTTAATGTCTTCGTTTTTTCATCTCTAATAATCTCGACTTTCATACTCAGAATATGTGAACATTTCATCTTATTGAGTAACGTGTACACCATGATCATGCTTTAGCGCTTGCGTCTCGACCATGGCCGAAAAAATACACCAATATTTAATATACCAATATTTGGGTCTCGTGGAAGATGTAAACTAGTCTCACGTCTATGTAGCCAATGGGTTAGGTGCGACCAGTAGTAGAACGTTGACGACGAGCATTAGGCGCGCACTGACAGCAGGGCCTAGGCAGGTGGGAAGAATCAGTACCTTTATACCGAACCTTTGACTCTGCTAAGGATCCAGGAGGATTTTGGTGGGCGGTGTAACAGCCGGTCGTGGAAAATCCCCCTTTTTTCCCTCGCGATTCAGTGTTTTTCCCAACATCACTCATTTGCCTACACTATTGACCTGTCTTTACAAACTGGTTGTTTTTCTGGACCAATTTTTGTTTGTTCGCGCCCAGAGCGCTACTTTGACACATCCTTGTTCAGGACCTGCGTGACGCACGTGCTGTTTGCTCACACGCTGCTATTCGGTTTCTCGTTGTTGAGTCCTTGTGATCGTATTATTGAGGTTTGTATATTTTTTATGTCATTGTTCATGTAATAATCTAGTATCGTAGAATATCACGGATAATCGTCTTTTGATTTCGGGATCCGTTGCGAATTTGGCTACGCATTGCTCAAACGTTCGTAACAGGGGGTTCCCACTGGAGCGTTCAGGGATATGAGTGGCTCCTCGGACTTCAGGAGACTTCAGTTTCACCCAAGGAGCACAGGTGATGGGCTCGGAGGACACGAGCAGAAGCTTGTGGAAGGCCGTTGCAATACGGTAGTTGGGGCAAATTTCTTCCCCTAAGGGGTAGTAAATCAATTTAATAAACTGCCTTCCTCGGTGGTACAGGCTCAGACGGTCGCTGGTTTCAATGGGGAGTTAGATGCCCGCCTGAGCAACTCGTTTGAAGAATTAGTGTAGAATTGCAGACTACCTCATGGACCCCAGAGTAACCGGAAGCCAAGTGCTTGAAGCTATAGCATAAAGGTGTTCACCAGGAAGCAAAGGATCTGGGCCGTGCAGTGATGCTCGGGTGTGGATGACACCGAAATTCAAATTCTCTCGCTGACCTAAAAAGGTAAGTTGACACTCAGTTCCATAGGCCGGCCAGGCAAAAATGAATATACCTATCTTCACACCAGCTTTCCACACCGTTGCCACGACATCACCGCGGACTAAAACGTCTACGGCCGAGTACGCAGCCAAATCACTGAAACATGTGAGACACGACCATATGAGGGGAGACTGGTGTGAACAGAAACACAAGGCAGATAAGCACTAATTCTTCTGCCATCCCCGAAATAGTCACTATAATGGAGCAGTGATCCTCAGCCAGGTAAAGGGTTCCTACGAAACCAAAAGACAAGGCCGGTGTTTTGTTCTCTCCGGCTGGCCCGTACCTCAGCGAATTGCGGTCAGAATATAATGGCATAAAGAGCCATTGAGACCCGACAGCGGAAGCCGACAAAAAGTGAGGTACGATACTAGACTGCCAAAAAATTAACTGTTTTAAAAGAGTCCCGGGAGTATTGAGGGAGCTTAAGAGCCCGAAAATCAAGGGTCAGAAGACGAAAAAGGTGAGGTCAGCTCCTGAGCAAAGGGGCGAACGCGTCTGCCTCCTTGCCATCACAAAACACGACGCAGCATATAACACACAATCATCCAAGGCACAACTGGCCCTCATCTTGTTTTGGGACCTAACTGACCATGTAGCAGACACTGGCTTGAGCAGCGTTGCAGCTGGAGTTCTGGTGCGGTGAAGTGGCCTATACCTGACATCTCAATTTAGCACATTTTCATTCTTACTGATGCTATCATAGCTGCTACTTCTAATCGATTTCCAAATCATTGAACCTCTCCTCCTCGCGTTCCTCACTTCCTTGTAATACAATTTGTTCTTCTTTATCGGTTATCTTTTCCTTCTCTTTTTCCTCTTTTCTTGTCTTCAAAATTCACTACCACACAGCCAATCGTGTTTATAAATGCAGTAGGGAGGAGTAAAGCCTTCAGAATCAACCGCACAAAAGTCCATAGGGCATTTTAGAGGGAGAATCAAAGGGTGTGAGCTTCGAGGCCTCGCCTTCGACGAGGTCCGCTTTATGTGCTCGTCCTGAAGCCTTGAAATAGTACACGGGTTCAAGACTGAAGCCTAAAAGTTCCCATATCTTGTGAGTATCTCGTTATCTGAATCTCACCAATGCGCCGTCATATACTTCACTGGATACAAGGGACAATCGGAAAAAGAGAGAGGGTCCAAAACACAAGATCTCGACAGTATTCTGCGTGTGGTATTGCAGGTGAGCTGGAAGACTGACCACCGGCCAACGTGAAGGGGTTCAGGATACTAGTCTTGATGGCATTTTGCTTCTCGTATTTCCGGCGGGCCTGGAAGATACTCCACCGGAGAATGCAAGTTCAGTGGGGTCTGAGGTTGGTTCTATTCCTACGGGGATTCTCTTGTTTTGTGGAAAGAGGGGGTGGATGGTCAGAAAACTAAAATACCTGCGGCATCCCCTTGACCACTGGAACGAAAGCCATGCTTTTTTTCCGTTGCTGCACTTGTGGATCTCTGGAGCCTAGGGTTCAAGAGGCCGGATGCGAATTTGGCCCAAGCCTCCGCTGCCTGTTCTCTGATCCGCTCCGGGGAAAATCTGGACTTTCTATTTGCCTCGGCCACTTCCAGTCCCGTGCAAACTGGATGGGGGCTGGGCACAGTTATTCCAAGACGATTACTAACCACTCTAAGAAGCCTCTGCTTCTGTTCTCACTTTCCGTCCCCTTCTCCCCCCACCCTTTCCCGACTAACTACCCCATGCTGCTTCCCATCAATCTAGTGATTCCTTACTGTAACTAACTCTATTGCAGCCTTCGCATCACCCGGGCATCATCATTCCATATTACCATCTGTACATTATTCGGGGACTCGGGATATATCCCACATGGGGACGGCTGAGAATTGTGGAGCTGAACATATATTCGTGAGGTTGTTCCCGATGGCGGGCCTGATTCTTTTCCTTCCCCTCGTCTAATACTAACGCCGAACTGTACTCGATACCTGGAAGTCGCGGCGAGGCGAGAATTCCTTGGGCTTGCAGCGCAAGAAACTGGAAGCTTACTAGCTTTAGCTGCTAGCCTTGTGACCCGAACCAAATCGTGGCAAGGCTGCGAGTGGTGGGCGGCTTAAGGATCTCTCTGGTTGATGTTTGGCAGATTCACCATGACGGAGTCTTCCACTCCATTCAAGCTGAACGGACTGCCGCAAGTCTGAACTTTTTCTCACCTTCCAGCGGTCTCTCTTCCAGACCCGCCGGAAATACGAGAAGCAAAATGCCATCAAGACTGGTATCCTGAACCCCTTCATGTTGGCCGGTGGTCAGTCTTCCAGCTCACCTGCAATACCACACGCAGAATACTGTCGAGATCTTGTGTTTTGGACCCTCTCTCTTTTTCCGATTGTCCCTTGTATCCAGTGAAGTATATGACGGCGCATTGGTGAGATTCAGATAACGAGATACTCACAAGATATGGGAACTTTTAGGCTTCAGTCTTGAACCCGTGTACTATTTCAAGACTTCAAGACATGAAAGGCAAAAGGCGGAAAATTACCGGCCGGTTAGCTTGACTTCAGTACTGTGTAAGTGCCTGGAGCGAATAGTCAGGAAACAGATCTCTAGGCATTTGGTTCAACACAACCTCATATCAAATGCTCAGCATGGGTTTGTGGCAGGGCGATCCTGTCTGACGAATCTCCTGCTGTTCCTCGATGAGGTAACCAAGCGTCTGGACGAACGGCAATCGATTGCGGTCTGTTACTTGGACTTCAGCAAGGCGTTTGATTCCGTGAACCACAGATTTCTGGACGTCAAACTGCAGTCAATGGGAATTGTTGGAAAGGCAAGACAATGGATAAGTAGTTTCTTAGCAGGGCGAACCTTTATTGTTAAGGTGAGGAGTCATGTTTCAAAACCGGAAGGTGTAACAAGTGGGGTGCCATGGGGCTCGGTGCCCGGCCCACTGCTCTTCCTCATATTCATCAGTGACCTAGCACGCGGGCTTACAAACCCCACCTTTATGTTTGCCGATGACGTCAAGATAGCTGGAGTAGATATATAACTTGACTTGTTAGCACTACAAAACTGGGCACGCAAATGGGACCTTCCACTAAACCTCACCAAGTGTCAATGCTTGACCACAAATACAGGGGCTAGTGAGAATGGTGTGGGTTCGTTGCAAGTGGTCTCGCAGGTCAAAGACTTGGGCGTTATAATGGACAACAGCTTTAAGCCGTCGAAGCCGTGCACCGCAGCAGCCAATATGGCCAGAAGAGAACTCTTTCGAGTTAGATCCATTATGTCGTGTAGATGGCTGGAGATTTTCGTTCCGATATACCAGGCCATAGTTGGACTTCAAATGGAGTACTGCGTGCAGGCCTGGGCACCGTACTACCAGAAAGATATGGACTGTCTGGAGAAAGTGCAAGGGCTAGCCACTAGAATGATGGCTGGGCAAAGGGGGTTTAACTACACAGAGCGTCTCCGTGCCCTAGACCTATTCTCGATGGAAAGACGGCGCATTCGCAGGGATTTGATAGAAACCTTCAAGATAATGAAAGGACTGTCAGGAATAAGACGAGAGGACCTTTCCTCTCTGATCCCCGAGAGAAGTACAAGGGGGCCTAGCCTTAGATTACAAAGGAAGCATTCGAGGCCCCAAATTAGGGCGAAGTACTGCTCAAATAGAGTGGTACCCTATTGGAATAAGCTCCCGGAAGAGGTCATAAATACCACAACCGTGAAGGCTTTTAAGGAAGCAGTAGACCTATGTTGGGTGGCAGTATACCCCGAGATATGTTAAGCAGCTTTTAGGGTCAGATGCAATTTACTTATTGTTTCCACCTTACTCTGCCAGGGCTGATACTGCACAAAATTTCAGAAAAAGAAAATCACGCAGTGTTGGGAGCTACGGAAACGCACCGACAACACAACTATCTGGACACACGATTGGCTCTAGCCACACCAAGTCCTGTGCAAACTGAACTGAACTGAACTGAACTGAACTGAACTGAACTGAAGCACTGTGGTCCTTCTGAAGTATGTTTTAGCAGATTTTTTCCCTCATTGCATACTGTCTCAGTGAACGCTCACGATGCATAATGTCTCTCGCAGTTGATGTGCGATGAGGTTTTCCGTTTCCCTCTCATTTTTAGCGGGGATTCGACGAAATACACTCGGCAGTGGTGGGTGCATAACTGGTGTGCATACCATCGAAGGAATTCTGGACGCTCGATTGGCCGTGGCCATTACCTGTCCTGTGCAGACTGAACTGAACTGAACTGAACTGAACTAAACTTTATACGTTTCACCGCGGCAGATCAAGTGTTGCCAAGGTCATCATCGTCGTCATTCCAAGAATGATTACGGATACACAGTTGACTATCTTCGCTAACGCTGCCGGTGCAGCCTTATTCCTGATGGTAGTGCTCTACCATTACATCGTTGTCAATCAGAAGCAACAGAAAAATGTGAAGCGAAAAATCAAAGGTCTCGAGGTTCATGATTCTACCATTGACTGATATGACTTACTTTCATGTGACTTTTTATTAATATATTTCAGTTCAGTCCAGTTAGATGGTCGTTTTTGAAGGTCCGTCAGGGTGGTATTTCACTCCCATGCTCGACTTGAGTAGTGGGGCACAGGTGCCTTGTGCACAAGGCACACGTGTACACACTCAAGGCCTAACCACGCTCATTTTTATGCAAGCAAGGACTTGGATCTTTAAAGATAGAGTTAAGGATGTTTGACTCATCGAACCGAATTCTGTGCACTAGAATTAGAATTTGACGTCCCGCCACTGCCCCTCGAAAACAACGTAATTTGATGTGCTCGTTCTCCCGTTCCATCAATTCGGCTGACAACGGTCTTCCTCCAAGACGTAAGGTTAAACAGAGACCATTGTACGGTCTGTTGATCCACGAGCAGAATTTCGTCTCTGAAATTCCAGCTTTGCCCTTGAAGGATACATTTTGCTCTTTGTTTCGGTACAAAATCTCCACAGGTGTAAGTTAAGTCGCGTCGTACTTCTCAGCAATCATCTGGAAGGAGTACGGTAAAATATCTAGTGTAGAAGCAGGTCAGGTGGCGGCTCGCTGCTTTCCTTCCAGTTTACCCACTCCCGCTACCGTGTCGGGGAATGCAGAATGACCCTTGTAGCGCCCCAGTTCTTTTCAAACTGGGTGGCAATGTTTTGATGAAATTACTCACCGCGTTGCTCCGTGACAGTTGGAACTCGGAGCGTATTCCGTTAATATGGAGTGAGTCGTTGATTGTTCCCATCTTCAAGAAGAGAATACGCAATGACTGTAGTAACCATCGTGGGATTAGTTTAATTCCGATAATCACCAAAGTATTAGCCTCAATTCTACTGCACCATCTTACACCCGATCGCGAGAGAAATGCCCGCGAACAGCAGGCTGAATTCCGCCCAGGTTGAGGATGCATCGACCAAATTTTTACTCTTCGCCGACTACTTGAAACGCGCCACACGCACCGTCGACCGTTAATAGTGATTTTTTTTAGACTTGAAAGGCGCTTTCGATTCAGTTGATGGAGCAGCGCTTTTCAGTACTCTTCATCGAAAAGGTATTCCCCAGAATTTCGTGAACCTACTGACATCATTGTATTCTCATACTTCTGGCCGCGTTAGAGTTTACAGTGAACTATCAGGTCGGTTCGAAACGACCAGTGGTGTTCGACAGGGATGCCCTTTGTCTCCATTCATGTTCAACTTCACATTGGACGAAATGATGGAGAGTGCGCTGCAAAATCCTCAATGTAGGTATCGAACCAGGAAATAGTGGAAAGCTGTGTGACCTAGATTACGGAGACGACGTTGTCTGCTTGTTCGAATCCACGGAACATGCTCAACGTGCACTAGGTAGACTTGGGAGAGCTGTAGCTCCATTCGGCATGCTCTTTGCACCTTCAAAGTGCAAGGTGATGTTACAAGACTGGACGTCAACAATTCCGAGCTTGATGCTCCATGGGGAGGTGCTGTCAGTTGTCGACCACTTCACCTACCTCGGCAGCAGCGTGACAACGGATGGGAGTACTGTAGTAAAGGTGAGCACGCGTATATCCAAGGCTCGAGCGGCGTACACTGGACTGAAGCATTTGTGGCGTCGATCTGATATTTCACTGAAATTGAAAGGTCGTATATACTGTGCTGCAGTGCGTTCAGTTTTGTTGTATGGTTGCGAAACTTGAAGTCTGCGTGCTGAAGATATTCGTCGTCTTGAGGTTTTCGACCACCGATGTTTGCGTAGTATCGCTAGGATTGGGTGGATTAGCCGAGTAGGCAATGCTGAGGTCAGAAATCGAGTATTGGGTACTAATTCGGAGAACGTTCTATCACAGCGTATCCAACTTAATAGACTTCGTTGGTTGGGGCATGTGTTGCGTATGTCAAACACGTCTACCGTATCGCGTCCTATTCTCCGTTCCTCCTAGGGAGTGGAAGAAACCACGTGGAGGTCAACAGATGACGTGGCAGCAAGGAATGAGGAAATGTACAGTAAACTTAGGAAAAGTAGTTGCCTCACGTCTTCGTGGTTGGGGTCCAAAAGATCCGTCTACCAGTTGGCTGGAGACGCTGAAGGATATGGCAACGAACCGCGAACAGTGGCAATCGTGTTGTCACTTTCTGTCGAATCAGAATGACTGATCGATGTGCGTTTGTACAGTTAAACTGTGTATTCCGTGTGTTGGCTACTAGGGCATTCTTTCCTTTTCCCACCTGTTTAGGTCCAGTCCCTGTCCATCTTGTATATTCATACTTTCTAATTCAGCGTGCAACATGGTGAGAAAGGTAGTGGTCAGTGGGGCTTGCCCTACTGTTAACGCTGTTCGATGATGATGATGATGACTTGTAGCACCCAGCCCATTCGTAACATCGGTTTTCGGTCGGCTTGTTTGGTAGTCATTTTACACGGACTAAGAATGAGCTTATACGAAGGAAATCGACAACCGGAGCAATGTGCAATGCTTGGTTGGCGTTTTATTTAAGTATGTTGGTTTAATTCATCGAAATGCTTTGAAATGCCTCGGTATAGATTGCCCTCTTTTATTACCTCGGAAAGGTGAAAATGAGGACATTTAATCGGAAAACCGTAACTTGGCAGACAGAAATGAACATTGTAAGTCGTAATTTGGGAAAAATGACAGAAATTAACGAAGCATATCACATGTTTCAAACGATTGGCACAAGCCGCTCGGAAACCGTCCAGATAACCGGTCAGGAACCGCTCGAAAACTGATCGGCATAATAGTAAAAGCCGCTTGGAAACCGGCCAAAAACCAGTCGGTTTTGAAGTGGTTCCTGACCGGTTATCTGGACGGTTTCCGAGCGGCTTGTGCCAATCGTTTGAAACATGTGATATGCTTCGTTAATTTCTGTCATTTTTCCCAAATTACGACTTACAATGTTCATTTCTGTCTGCCAAGTTACGGTTTTCCGATTAAATGTCCTCATTTTCACCTTTCCGAGGTAATAAAAGAGGGCAATCTATACCGAGGCATTTCAAAGCATTTCGATGAATTAAACCAACATACTTAAATAAAACGCCAACTAAGCATTGCACATTGCTCCGGTTGTCGATTTCCTTCGTATAAGCTCATTCTTGATCCGTGTAAAGTGGCTACTAAATAAACCGATCGGTTTCGGAGCGGTTTTGATACAAGGGAACGATACGTGACAAATGGACTTAGTTTCAGTCGTCTCAGCCTCCACTGCAGTTGAAATATGCCTCAGTGACCTGTCCTGTGACTTCTTCTGGTTCCTGTGTACTTTCATCATCCGTCCTCAATCTTATTAGTCTCGAAGTGGTTCTGGGGTTCGAGGCTGGTGCCGAATTGTTCCCAGACTGTCCAGTAAATAACGGTTTAGTCTGGGTTCAGTGCATTATTCGGAACGACCTGAGGCCAGAGCTGTGGACGGATTTTCCTCTTCGGGTTCATAGCCACACGCAGTGACGCCCACTGAATTTTCTGAAGATACAGATTTCCGGATTGATGAGTGTGAAGCTAGAAACATTATTAAGGAGTTGGTGGTATTTACCACCAAAGTACCGTATGATACTTTGGTTTTAGTCCATGCCTGTGAGTTGTAGCGAGGTTCACTCGAGAATTTGCTCTGCATCATTTTATGTAGCATTGGAGGCTTCGGGTGCGATTTTTTTGAATATATTAAACGGACATACTCAGTACAAAAACTGTCAGTCTGGTTTCTCGACAGTTTTTTCACAATGGATTGTATGAATAAAGGTCGTTCAACTGGTTAAGCAATCTGCAGGAGATTCAAATTATATCTACTGGATGTGGATTGAGATGTATTTAATTAATATGAACACTGGCCTGCCATCTGCCATTCGTGTGGTTTTCTCACAGTTTGCTTTTTCATGAATGTTTGAAATCTTTCACCGGTTTACTTGAGTCAGCTGTCTCCTCTAGTTCCTGCTGCTTGCAGACAAGTAATGATGTTACGGTATGCTGATGTCACTGTAGCAGTCGGACAAGAATTATAGTTATAAGTTAGTTCGCAACATACAAACACTTTGTGTTATGATTGTGTTGGTGGGTAACGGATGCTCATAAATATTTGTAAGTTTCTGAGGTGTTTACTGTATAAGAGCTTGCGGAATGCGATGGTTATTGATTGGGAAAACAACGGAACGGAGAGGCCAAAGCCATTGGTGATAACTGCAACTTGTGCTGTTTTATTAGAGGTGCTGGTCCATGGCTCCTTGGTCCAGATGAAGTGAAGCGAAGAAGGATTCCAACAGTTTTCAGTTTCACTTTCGGTTCATCTGAAAGTTTTAGCTGAGCACCTTAGGAATGGTCATAAGAAATATCTTTTGATGAAACCTGTAACAGAGGCAATGTAGACATCAATCTGAGAGACAGGTTACCTAAAAGGGCACAACGTTGATAGACCGGGTGGGTTATCTCCGTCATTAAAAGTCCTCAGTAATCTGGATAAGTGAGCAGACTCCCTGGAGATAGTGTAAATCGGTGATTGTACTGATTTACAAGAAAGGCAGGCCCTTTTGTGTAGACCAAAAGAATGACGTTGGTAAGTGTCGCATCAAAAATGCTCGCCAGTGTTATCCTCCGATCGGTATTATGATTCTGAGAACAGCTCTATCACCGTGAGAGAGTCGTTCCATAAATTTTCGTTCAGATGGTATTCAGCCTGAATTAGAATCTGCGAACAACGTTTGGTTCTGACTGAAGATGCAGGTTAGTTTAAGTCCTCCTAGTTAATGTAAAACCCAGTGCAGCGACAATTCCGAGGCGTTTTGTATCTTCAATGTGTTCGATCCAATTAGCCTTCTACCAGACGATGCTGCATTTTAACTACCAAAAATCAGAACATAGAAGTGCAAGGTTAATGACTGTAAGAAGTGATCTTAAGTGTAAACCCGCTACCTTTTTTGTTCCCTGCTAGCGCGTGAGTGCAGTAGAACGGGTGTGTATCCCGTGACCTCTAAGACCTATTGTACTGTTACTGATCCCGGAAACCTGACCCCAAGACTTGAAGTGTAGATCCACACGAGGTCCCAATAGACCAGGTGATGTGTCGGGCAAAAGAAGATTGTTGTCTACCACCAAAGTTACCAAGGGCTTCGCACCACTTACGACCGAAGTGAGAGCCGTTCATATCACTGGACCACCAACGGTCAACCTGTGGTACTAACCACGTAACGAGGCCCAAATACAGTGGGAAAGATATTCATTGTGCTGGGTGTCGTATTTGTAAGTACGACGTCGTCAACTGTGACGTAACCGTCACGACGAGACTGCACCTTGACGTGGTGTGATGGCTTGCGCGTCCCTATGACCCAAAGAGCTGTACAGGATGGCTTCTTTAAGCCGGAGATGCAATCATACCTGGCAGGCCAATGGGTAGAGGCCAGAGAAAGTCCAGTCTCTTAGTCCTCCAGGTTAAAGGTCGATTTGAGCCGGCAACTCAGTCGGCAAAATCAGTGGAAGAATAATTGGTCCAAGCAAACGGGCTTCCACCAAGCCATCCCGCTGTCTTGCGGATAGGTTTTTGTTAGAACTAAAGGCTTTCGATGAGAACCCTAATCGTTCTCCTTCTTTGCGGCTGGACACCCTAGCAGTACCCGTCCAACATCTCCCATGAACTGCACGGATAGAAAGAATCCCATACCGCATCGGTCGTCGTGCAGGATAATCAGGACCGCGCTGTCCATTGCATCGAGCAGGGTGGGTAGTGATAAGTGGGCTACTGCTCAGAGTTCCCTCTCTTTTATTCATCCCTTGTCTTCTGTCCCCAACCACCTCTCTTTGCCCCATCTATCCACCCATAATGCTCTCACCGATAACATATCCGATACTCGCAGTGGTTCATTGTCAAATAGTGTTGGGAATAATCCTCTGTTTCATAACTCACATTTTCTCAAGCCTCATCAGTCTCTGAATCTTGGCTTCTTCAACGTTCGTACACTCATGCAGATTGGTCAGCAGGCGTGTCCAGCCCCCACAATACATTATCTGGCGATTGATGTCCGCTGCATCTGTAAAACGCATGTTCAGGATCCGAGACTGGTCCACGTAAGTAGAGTCGGACCATGCATTAGTTTTGATGCGATTATCTCTCCGGCTCAATGGTCATCGTCGCAAACCGCAAACCCGGTTAGTCGTGCAGTGTTTGTGTGGTCCAGAAGTACGCACCCGTTATGAGCAGAAGTTAGCACATGAGCTGAGATCTACGATGAACAGTAATGTAGATGAGCATTGGGCTCATATCAAGCAGGCGATGCACGTAACAGCAGGTTTTGCCTGTGGTCGTAGATCGGATGTCCATCAAAAACACTGTATTTCGCAGGAGTTGCCGAGTATAATGGAGCAAAAGCTTCAGCTCTCGAACTATGAGATGAATAAGATACGAAGACATCTGCGGAAGCAAGTGACGGAAAGCCTTAAGAATGATCGCGAAAATTGATGGATTAGGGTAGACGAAGAAATGGAAATAGCAGCTGCTTCAGGTAACAGTCAAAGGCTGTTCAAAATTATTCGTGACACCGGTAAACGGCGCACCCAAGTCAATGAAACGATTTGCGATAGAAATGAAGAACCCATCCATGGCAGACAGCAAAGGCTTGACCGTTGGGCCGAGTACTTCAAGGAACAGTTTAGCTGGCCGCACGCTAGTGCAGTTACTCCTGTGTCAACAACTGCGACTCCTTGGGTGGTATCACTTAAACCCCCATCGGAAGTAGAAGTAGAGTCATGTATTCGATTACTAAAGCGAGGGAAAGCGGCATGTCCCAACGAACTTCCCCCAGTTTTTTTCAAACTGGGTGGAGGTGCGTTGATAAAATCACTTATCTTCTTGTTCCCTCACATTTTGATTGCGGAGCGTATTCCGTTAATATGGAGTGAGTCATTGATTGTTCCCATCTTCAAGAAGAGAATACGCAATGACTGTAGTAACTATCGTGGCATTAGTTTAATTCCGATAATCACCAAAGTATTAGCCTCGATTCTACTGCACCATCTTACACCGGCTCGCGAGAGGTCTGGGCAACCGGGTACTATCCAGCCCACATACTTACATGAAATCCCCACATATATGATTACTCATGTTTTTCATGGCAACATGCCTCTGTGCATTGTACCGGGTTATCGGTGAATATATATATATATATATATATATATATATATATATATATATATATATATATATATATATATATATATATATAGAGGGTCTCAGCGAAATAATGCCGTAAGCTGCTGTAGAACTCACCGTCGCTCTTCCTTGTATTGTGTAGTGTAATCAACGTTAGTGGCCAAATAAACACGATAAACCTCCGGCGTTAGTAGAAGTAACGGTAATGGCCAACGTACACTGGTCCGATATACCGACTGCTTCAGCATCAAAGCATCTGAGCTGAGTTATTTACAAAACTTTATCATTGATTTGGTTTTATTCGCTCTCTCACCTACTGAAAAACACTCCACCTAAAACCTGTCTATTTGTATTTGCCCGAATATTCTACCATTTGAGACATCTTGCTTATTTTCCCTGTTTTGTTGTTGTGCGTAATGACTGAAATATCGATATAGCGCCTGCACAAGTCCTTTACACGAAGACGAACTCGTAGGAATAGGAATAAATGTCGCAGTTTACTACTACTATCCGTCTTCACTGACGCTGAGGTGTAAACTTCTATGAATTCCGAATCACGACCGAGTGTTTTGTCAAAGATGCTTATGACGTCGCAAATGAACATGAAACAACAATGGGGCGTACTAAATGCATTGGGTCAGGTTTTCATTAGAGATGGTTCCCAAGGGGTGTAGTAGATGAATTCGGTCTTCACTGAATGTGTAAATTCATGATACGCTGTTTTTTCAGGAATGGCTTTAGATGGCTCATTTTCAGCTTTCAGCGAGTTTTCTTTCTACTGATTCAATTTCTCTACGAAAGCTTATAATTAGTTTCAGCACCGTTATCTTAATTCAGCGAATAATAGAGAACAAAATGGGTGGGCGACATTCCAGAGAAGTTTCATCAGTGGAGTGGACGAAGATTCATACGAATTTTTAGAGAGCGGTCGTACGAATTTCGGGTGGATAAGGGAATTAATCGAATAAGCAGAAGGCACACACACAAGCAAAATTGCAATGTCACGGAGAGTGGTAAAAATCCACATGAACTTGGAAGAATCAGAAGTGTCCATCTTTATAAAAGAGGGGAGGATGTGAAGGAATGGACTGACACACTGCAGATAGGTGGCCTGGCTCGTTTCACTAAATCGGCTCAAAAAATATTTGTCTATTTTCCGCAGCACTGTCTGAGAGACCTCTCGGTTTTCATTCACATGGAATGATAGAGTGAAAAAGTACTTTTTACCTCATCCCTGAGCATAATCATTCAATATTCTTTTTGTTCCGAAGATAGCCGCATGAAAGCACCGAAATTCTAATATTTATGTTCCCACATCCTTCATTCATTTGCTAACCGATTCTTATTTGTCGTGTTCATGGGTTCTGGGGGCGGTATGGTGAACTTTCTTGACAAGTTTATTAAAAGACATATACAACGTGCTAGTTTCTCCGACACCACATTCTTCTCTGTCCCACTAACTCCAGTGAGGACTCTTCTAGCTTCAGAACACCTTGATTTACCAGTACAAAACAGTTCATGTACGACGCGTGGTGGTCATAGTCAAGTTTTCGCTCGCAAACTTACTGGTCCACCTGGTATTCACAGCCAGTTATCATCAGTGGTTAATCTAGTTGCAAACTTACTTCTACTTTTATGCAGCTATTTCCTAAAAGGAGATAATCCGGCTTCATGGATGTCGTGGACTGTGTCTGTCCACGAACGGGGGTCAGAGGTGATATCGGAACACAGGGGGGTCCAGTTTTGGTTCCAGAGACGAGCGCTGTGGATAGATTGAAGTTCCAATCGCTGAACGCAGTACTGATCCATATTTTCGGTTGTCCTTCAAGGCGGCAGCGCCAGCATTGACATGGAACAAGTGACAGCTGCTGTTTTGAGATCTCGGTGTTTGGGGGTCACAGAATGTGTTCGGACCACTGCGAACGTCGTCGTTGAAGGAATACCGATAACTTTTCAATGTCGAAGCAGCGTTCTGTTACGTCGTTTGATATCCTATCGTGCCGGGTCATTTTGAGGAACATTCGGAGGCATCGGTGGTCAAATGCTCCCAGCTTTTCGATGTCCTCAGTAAGCAACGGCCAAGTTTCTCAAAACTAAGTCAATATGGGGTAGATGGTGGCTCGGAAGACGCGGAATTTGATTTGGAGACTGGTTTCGTTTCATTTACTTATCTGAAAAAAAACGCTGTCCTGGTGTTGTCAGTTCGTATTTCGACTTCGTCTTTGGTTTAGCTGTTTTGGAGGATCGTGGGGCCCAGGTATTTTAACTCCTGCATGTGCTCAGTTAGCTTGGCATTGGTGTATGCTGGCTATGCGGGCTGTGCAGCGCAATTTGAGAAGATCTTAGTCTTTGATGCACTGACTCCTAGTTCTACGGTTTTTACGAAGAAAACTACACTATTCAGAGTTGGCTGTAGGGTAGTTGGACTGTCCTTTAGGATACCAGTATAGTCCGCAAATTCCGAATCAGCAAAAAAAAACGTCTGGTCTGAGCTGTACACCAGAGTGGTCCATGAGCGCTTGCCGCACCATCCAGTTGGTAGCGTAGTTGATTAGGACTGGCGGCAACGGGCAACTCTGTCGTATGTCGGAGTCGTAGGAGAATTCTCCGGATTTTTCTCCGTAAGACCGTATTTTTGCACGCGTAGTCGAGTAGTACGATCTCATAAGACTGACAAGTTTTGCCGGCGTGCCGTCTGCTTGTAGAATGGTCCGTCAAACGTGTCTATCAACTGAGTCGAGTGCTGTGTGAAAGTCAGTGAAACAGGCTGATGTCGGTTGTTGAAGTTTGTAGCGATGCTCTAGTACTCGACAGAGAGTAAATATCTGGTCCACGCATCCTCTGCCGCAGCGGAAGCCTCTTTGACTGGGACAAGTGCGTGCGTCCCTCACGATTGAGAAGCGGTTCAGTGAGAGCACGGAGAATATCTTTTCAGCCACGTCGATCAGACCAATTCCGCGGTAGTTTTGGCACACTGTCCCATCACCTTTGGGGGAGGGAGCAGGATTGAGGATTCCCAGTCAGTGGGAAATTGTTATTTCCCCCAAATTAAAGAGAATAGCGCGTGGAGGGGCTTTACCAGTATCGGAAGGCAGGACTTACATAACTCCGGTTTGATGCCGTCTTTTCTCAGGGCCTTTAGATTCTTTAGGTTGATTATTACAGCAGTAATGTTCTCTAGGTGCGAAGGGATGGTACTGATGTCGTGGTTTCCACGTTGGATTGCGGGAATTTGATTTGCCATGCTTGTCGTGGGATGGTTCGGTGGATTGTCAAAGTGCTCGATCCCTCTGCATCTTTTTCCGTTGTTCCGAAATTAGAAGCCCGGTAGTGTCGCGAAGGTGTGATTCTACTGGCTGTCGCTTGCCGGATGCATTTCGAACGAGACGGAAGAGATTTGAAAAGTCACCATGATTAGCCATCGCCTACATATTGTCCTCAATTCCGGACCAGTAGTTGTTCCTGTCTGTTCGTGCTGTGCGGGTGGCTTTTCGTTGAACCTCCCGAAAGGCAGAAAGGCCATTTAGGCGGACGTCTTTAACTTTTTGGATAGATGGAGGGATATCCAATCCTTCTGTCGTTGTCGGGTCGTCGACCGCCGATTGCTAAGTAGACAATTTCAGTGAATTCCATTGCTGTCCCGATGTTTCTTCACTGACTGGGTGGTTGGTTAGATTGGCGGTGATAGCATTTGATACTGCTTGTCACTGTCGGTGATCCTAGGCAGATACACTAATCCTTCTCAGGGCACAGGATTTTCTGCGATTGGCTAAGTGAATCTTGGGGCGTGCATTAGCAAGGGTGTGATCGGCTACCCTCCAACCTCGTTTGGCCAGCCTGTCAAGCGGTTTACCGGCGTGTGGCCGCTGGCGCATGCTTCAGCTTCATGGAGCCACAGGTGAGAGGTGGGTGACCGATGAAAACCAAGGAGATGGAGGATGTCCCAGAGGGCACAACTGTCTACCAGCTCATAGGTGCTACTCTTCTCAGTCACCCCATACACCGCAATTGGTTAATTCAGTCCAGACGACGACTCGCATTTGATTGGTCCTTCCGTCCGTTTCGTTCGTTCCAATCTTGTCCTCGATTCAAGACCAGCGAAGATGTGCTGTCTGCTTGGAAAACTATCATGTTGTCTACTATTGACAGCTCATTCCCTAACAAGCAGTGATAGCGAAAAAGAAGAGGCTGTTTCGCAGACTTCAGCTAGCAGCTGAACTAGAGAATATAGCAACAGAGTTAACACGGAGGGAAAAGCAGTTCTTCCTAGAAGCGTTGATATGTGCGGATAGCTCAGAATCTGTAACACTTGTAGGCTGATTGATATTCATTGCGTGCCTTCTCAAGTTACTGAAATCACGTACTGAAATATATGGGGAAATTATCACTGACTCGTTTCTTCAGAATCGTAGTCCAGAATGTTCGAATCTATTCTACTCAGCATGTTAATGTCTTATCGGGAATGGGTGAATTTTTGTTGTCACTACTTTCTGATTCGGGTTCTTCAAAGTGTCCCCAATAGGATGCATGAAGTTTGAAGCCTACTGTAGGGGTCCCAAGGAAGAGATAGATTATCTGATTGTTTTTACTCTAACCCCTAATAATAACACGGGTATGCTCCCCCCACCGTACTGTCCCACCTTGAGGGTCTCTTCAAATCCCCTTGGTCATTGACTATTCGAAACTTGACTCTTTTAAGACAAAAACAGACGTTTAATACAAAGGGTTACGTTGTCCACCTTACGTTCAGCGACAACTTTGCTGTTTACCACTAGATGTGGATTCCCCATTCACAAACGTTCCGTTGATCGAGACGGTAGATTTTATCCGTCAATACTTGACCGATAATGATGTCAAACTCGACATTCCTGTGGCCAAGATAAAAGAACTAATCCTTATATGTACATAGAATGTACAATTTCTGTACAATGGAAAACACTACAGGCAGAAGGACGGGGTAGTAATAGGATCACCGCTTAGACCCCTTCTGGCGGGTATATTCATAGCCAAACTCGAAAGTGGACTACTAAGCAGCACCATCGACAATCTGTATATGTATACCAGATGTATGGACGACACTTTCATAATTTGTGACTCAGCAAAAGCCATTACCGAACTACTGCGGACATTCAACAATGCCAACGCAATGACCACATTTACAGTGGAGATAGAGGCGGACATTTTTCTCGACGTGGGATTACGTAGAATGGAGGACGGGCATACAGAAAGAAGGGTGTGTCGGAAATGTACATGGTTTGGGCAATGCACACGTTTCTTAGGCTTTGTCCCCGTGCGATACAAGAGAAACCCAGTGAGCTGTCTGATCCACAGAGCAAGAGACATCTGTAGTCCTGACACGATTGCCCTAGAACTTGAAGACATAAGTGACGCGTTAATAAAAAAAGGCTATCCAGAACCGTTTATTCGTCAACATATAGGAGAGAGGAGACAAAATGAAAGTGCAAATGGCCAAGAAAAGGGATATACCCCTTACTGTCCCGTTCAAGGGTGACAAAACCTTAGAAATACTAGAGCTACGCCTATCTAAGACTCTCGGAAAGTCCTTTCCCGCTGCCCATGTCAGAATCTTAACAAATACCAAGCCTTTCATTGTTTAACAATCCAAGGACAGGTTGCCTCATTAGTCTCAATCTTTTACTCTGCATCAGTTTACGTGCTCTTGTAGTGCACAGTATATTGAACATACGACGAGACGCCTGTCTAAGAGGATATCAGAACACGTCCCGGCTTCTTTACGCAAAGGAGCAGTTCGGACTGTCAATAGCGCAATCCTACAATATTTGGTGGATAGCAGACATCAAATTGACACAGTAAAAGCTTTCAGACCAGTCCTGACAACCTTCAGAGTTCACGCGGAAGGATTACGCGGGCGGATGCTAATGACGTCAGAGGCCATAGCAATTCGACTATTGAAGCCGGAATTGTGTAAGAAACGTAACCTCGTGCAACAGTTGTTGTTACCGTGGCCGTAGCAAGTGATTCTCTTGTGGTTCCCGTGTACAAATTCTCCCCAGCCCCGCACCTCTTTTTCCACACCTGTTTTTCACGCCATGTGGTTACACATTTCGCATTTACTATCGTTCACACAACGGACAAAGTTCATCAAGTTGAATCATGCGATCAAGCTACCGAATTTGTTACACACTTACTCACTCACTGCCATTTATAGCTGCACATATACTCTCCTTTACCCAGTACTACACATGTAAATGCCTGAAGTAATATATCGAAAAGAAATTTCTTCGTGTTAAAAGCTTTTTCATAAATCGATGGGTGTATTAATGTCGAACTTTTGTGCTTTAGTTTTGGTTGCTACATCACCAATCACGCTGGTCCGGTTGCATCTCCAAACTTAGTCGATGCCACATTGCATGTATATATGTATGTATAGATCGTGTGGGTAGACAGGGGATCGTAAATTCATGAGTGGTGCATTGCTCTTCATTGATGCGTAGAGAGTCCGGTTGCCGGATATCTTTAATGGTGCAATGGGCCTTTGAGGCTATATGATATACTACTTTCGCTGCACTTATGCGCAGTGATACAAAAAAAGGAAATCAGTTTGATAGAAAAATGCAACAACATCACTACTGTCACGGCTTACTTCTGTTTATTTGTCTCGAATAGGCACATATTTCAACGCCTCTACCGCACATTATCTGACGTTCACGTGGCGTACTGTACCATGACACAGGAACTGCGAACGGGCATGATCAGTATTCATGCTAAATAGGTGAGGTAGAATAAGCTTATAAGGAAGTAATTTCTTGAATAGATGTGCCGATGTGCTACCTTAAACAACAAGGGTGATGGGCAGGATGGGTTACCTCTGCCTATTTTAAAAGACGGTGGCCTTGATTTGTCACAGGAGTTGACAAAATTCAATTTGATATAGGCGAAGGAACAGGTTCCAAGGAGTTGCTGTGAACCGGTGGTCGTACTGGATTATAATAAAGCTATCAGCCTTTCCGTAAAAACCACGGGAATAGATGTCGTTAGTGTCGCATCTAAACTTCCAGCTGCTATAATTCTCCACCGCTTACCTAACGCCCTCAAATAGTGCTCGTGAGAAAATCAAGCTGTGTTTAGACATTGTTTTCTTTCTTCTGTACCTCCTCTATATAACAATGGTACAACAATTTTCAAGAAGGTGATCGCGGCCGATCTGAGGCTGCTAATTGGGGACTGCGATTGTGCCGATCGCAGCTTCATTCTTCGAATTTAAGGACACAGACACACCTTCCGTAAGCCCACCGTCTTTTTTTCTTGATCTTAAAACGGCGTTCGACTCAGTCGATCGCACAGAGCTTTGATGCTGCCTCCTGTTGAAGGGTACACCAGAAGAAATCCTTTCCATCACAAAACACTTGCAAATTAGAACTCGAATTTTTACGGTGATCTTTCACCCGAGTTCCTTACGAGAATCGGTGTGCGTCAGGGTTGCCCCTCTCCCCTTTTCTTTTTAACTTTGTGATTGATATGATCCTAGAGAGAGTGCACTTTTGTCAGATAAGGAGAGGCATTGAACTTCCCCCGGATGGAAAGGTATCAGACCTTGAGTATGTGGACGACATAGTTCTACTAAGTGAAGATCCAGGTAAGTTGCAAGCTTTCCTAGACAGCTTGACGGATTGCTTAACAATGTTCGATATGCGTTTTGCACCTTCAAGGTGCAAGATGATGTTGCAGGACTGGGTTGGTCCAACGCCACACCTTTCAGTGTTCGGGGAGACTATAAACGTGGTAGACGAGTTCTGTTATGTAGGGAGCTACATTCCACCCGGAGGTCGGATATCGTATGAGGCGTCTCTGCGTCTACAGAAGGCTCGTTTGGCATTTGCCAACCTAAGTCATCGGTGACGTTGACATGATATCCGTTTACATATCAAGGGTCGGGTGTACGCTGCAGCAGTCAGGCCAATGCTTCTGTCTGGTTCGGAGACATGGCCACTGCGGGTGGAGGACATACGAAGATTGTCGGTATTTGAACACCGACGTCTTCGTAGTATTGCTCGAATCTGGTGGGAACACCGTGTGAGCAATGCAGAGGTTGGGCGGAAAGTCTTAGGTTCAAGGATCAAATGATTAGATGAAACAATTAAGCTGACCAAGCTAAGATTGTTGGGACATGTGTTACGCATGCCCTTTGACGGGATTACTCGGCGTGCTATGTTTGCTGAGGCGGGTGCGGGTTGGAAGATATGTAAGGGTGGTCAGTCCATGACAGGGAAGAAAGGCACGAGAAGCCTACCTAGTGGACTTAGCCATGTAGGGTGTGTTAGATTTCCTGGGTGGGGTCCAAGAGACCCTCCCACTCAATGGTTAGATAGGTTGGGGGATATGGCTAGATGCCGCTGTTAGTGGTGCTCTTGCATCCATAAACTTTCTTCATCGACTTAATTCTATTATTGTAGTTCTCCTTTTACTCCTTTCATCCTCTTTTCTCCTTCGTTATTTCCTTTCGAGATTGCCACTAGGAGATATCAACCAAAGCCACCGCACCCAATGCATGGTTAATGTTTGTTTGAACCATATTGAAATGTGGTTGAGTTTGAAAGGGAGTGCTTAATGTTTTGCGATTACGGAGCGGGTTGGAGTGAGTCCAAGAAGTCGGAAGGATAACCAATAAGGCATACATTAACAGGTAATTAAACCCCCAAGTTCGAGCACTAAAATTAAATTGATATTTTCGATCGTATTATTCCAGAATGTTGGCGGCCCAGGTGGATTACGGCATTACGTTAAAAAGGTGAGCATCGTTAGTGACTGATGTGATCGTATGGATTAGTGGGATGTTTAGTCTGAAGAACCGAGAGGAGAACACCGACTGTTATGCATAAGGTGATGAGTTCTGCGGAAAATGTTTTCAAATGCGATTTTTGACTGGACTGATAGAGTAATTGGTTACTTAAGTGACCACTAAACATATCTACATCTTGTTGGGGGAAACCACCATTTTATTTCCCTTGACAGCAAATGTGGGAAGTCTTTGCATACTTGGCTGCCAGCTGATTTCAGGTGCAATGAAAGGTTGGTTAGACCTTGCCAAGCTGTTTCCTTATTACGTGCGTTCGCTAGTCCTTCCCAGCACGCTTGGACCACCTGTCCGTTACAGTGGTACTCTGCAATATGCCACCACGATCACCAGGGCAATGTTTCCCACAACTCATGAGAAAGAGAACACTACATAGGGCGAGAGCGGTCAGTGTATATTAGAAAAGCGTGCGTGTAGCGTGCACGGACAACGTTCAAGTAGCCACCGCGCTTGGTGGCGCGAGTTCAGATAAACCGTGATATGGTAAACAAAATAACCGAGGTTGAATGCCACCACATTAACGGTCTTCACCGCTTAACTCTTGTGTCATCATCTACCAATACCGATAACAGGAAAGATATTTCCTATTTTCAAGTCGGGAGATTGTTTTTGGATGGAATTCCTTAGAAACCAGTCAATGACTACCATTGGTTGAGTGTTTCGAAGAGTTCGTGTAAAACCCGTCTAGTAGTTCATTAGTGGGTTGAATCTATCAGTCATTTAGGATGAGTGTGAGTCGTATGAAATGAACGTGTTTGCAATGATTAGAGTCTCTAGTTTTAAAAGGATTTCATGTACAATATATACAACACAAAATAACGATAGTGGATGTCAAATTAGCGGTGGAAAATTTTCTGATATATTGATTACATAGGTCATGTTGCTTCTAAGCGACTTTCGTGGGGTTCAGGTACTAATGTTACTAGAGTAAAATTGAGACTACATTATGATAACCACTTGGTCCAACAGGTGAAGTCAAACAAGGCATCATTGATTGTGTATTTTATTGACAAATTGTCCCTCTGTAAGACTCAACTCGAACACGATCCACAGGAAGACTTTAGACCTTTCTGATAACAATTGAATACAGGGTTCTGGTAAACTTTCGAGTCAGCTAACGAATACAAGGTCAGTGACTGAAAGTTGCTCTGTCATGTAGTGCATGTTAAACAAGCTATTGAGAACTAATCCGGATAGCTTGGTGGTCAGGTATTTGACTCACAATCGTCCACCCAGGGTTCGAGTCCCAGTGGGAGCTCGGTGGGTGCGCACTAATAACGATTCCTAATAAGGATGAAACAGATGTATAGTGCTTCCGTGGTTTTCCATGGCCCATGAAGCTGAGGGTTGGTACTGCATGATGAATGGTATTATGACATAACAGTACGAGGATGTAGTGTGTACTCAGGTTTGATGATAAATATCAATGCACAACGATTCCGAGCTTGGTACTCGACGGGGAGGTGCTGGCAGTTGTCGTCCGCTTCACCTACCTCGGCAGCAGCGTGACGAAGGATGGGAGCACAGCAGTAGAGGTGAGCGCGCGGATATCCAAGGCTCGAGCGGCGTACGCTGGACTGAAGCACTGAAGTTGCAAGGTCGTGTATACTGTGCCTCGGTGCGTTCAGTTTTGTTGTATGGTTGCGAGACTTGGAGTCTGCGTGCTGAAGATATTCGTCGTCTTGAGGTTTTTGACTACCGATGTTTACGTAGTAAGGCTAAGATTGGGTGGATTAGCCGAGTAGACAATGCTGAGGTCAGAAAGCGAGTTTTGGGTATTAATTCGGGGAGCATTCAGAGAGGATGTTGAGAAGTTTTCTTTTTTCCACACTGCCACGTGCATCACTGCAATCTAGAAGTCAGCTTCTGATTTCTTGTCCAGCGACGACAAAAAAAAGCGTCAAGGAAGCAATAACTTCTAAGGAAGAGCAGAAGCGGAGGTAGGGAAACTGGTTCATGTCACGAAGTGTCAAATTTTAGAAAACCCTTGGAGCAATAGCGTTTCAAACATGCGATAGAGATACAGGCAACTGGACAGAATTTTATCGTTCCTTTCTTGGGCACAGGTATGATGGAAGCTGATTTCCAACAGTCCGGAATCTTTTTACAAGCCAAACACTGATTAAATAGTTGTTATCGTTGGTGTGGGTGTATGTGCGCACTGCCTAAGTACAACCAGGGGATGATTATCAGATCCGTCTGATTCGTTGCACTCGAGCTTTGACAGCTGTTTATAAACAGTTTGCGGGAATATGTATTGTGGGAGATGGAGCTGGTAATTCTGGGACAAGACAGCGCATCGGGACAGTTATACAGCGAAGTACGTCTGGTTGTTGAATTTGCGGTTTAGATAGTAAAATTTTATTGTTCAATAACAGGGTAGTCAAAACCGTTGGTAGGTTTTCGGGTTTCCGGTCAATACAGGTAACCTTTCCAAGGTTGATTTCGCTTATAATATCAGTCTTGACAAAGGTTAGCCGTGGTGACCGAAACGTCGACAACCTACCAAGGATTTCTAATATTCTGCGCTACTGAACAATAAGATTTTGCTATAACATTTTACATGGCTCATCAATTTTTCGATACACTTCGAACCGATATGGGTTCTGACACGTTAATCCTAATCATGGTTTAGATCTTTAAAATGTACGTTTGGGAATCAGTGTCCTGAGCAGGTACCAATAAACTTTGATGGACATCCAACGTTCCCGGAAAACAGTGTTGGCTAGGAGCACACGACCGTATATGCCATTCAGACTGTGGATTTCTGATTTAATTGACAAAGAAAGGGCATTCACTGTTCGGCGGTCCCCAATTTTGTAA
Source organism: Fasciola hepatica (assembly GCA_948099385.1). Lineage (NCBI taxonomy): Eukaryota > Metazoa > Platyhelminthes > Trematoda > Plagiorchiida > Fasciolidae > Fasciola > Fasciola hepatica. Next base: position 433,774 of record CANUEZ040000169.1, read on the forward strand.
GCACTTTCCTTCCTGCGGTGTTGTTTATCTCTCATAGCACACGGTAGTGGTCAAGAGGTTTGGAGCATTTCCTTACCACCTCAAGGGTCGGAGGTTCGAATATCCGCTACCACCGGTCACTTTGATGGTAGTCGGTTATCCCCACTATCGTCCGGCTCGTTACCCCACATGACATACCGGGAACTTATGTGGTTATCCATTTCAAATCATTGAGTCTGGTCGCCGGTTGTTCTTAAAACTGCAGTGGGTCTTTGTGGCTATGGGATATACCGCTCCCACTGCACACATGCGCAACCATGTGCATAAAAGTTCCATAGATTTGGAATCCAAAATGTACTATGGAATGAGCCAATCAAATGACTATGAGGAGCAAACAGTAATGATTCTACAAACATGGAATCGACAGCAATCACAAAAGGGTGTAACTCAATGGATAGTACATACCATCCCGTTGAGTAATTAGCCAACGAAACCAATAATGAATTGTAGGCAAAGCTATTCTGCAGACCCGTACTAACACTCAAGTACCACATGCAGATAATGACAAAAATAACCGTTATCTGTGCCAGCAACACCGGTGTATTTGCTGCTGTGACTAATCGGATAGGTCAGAGGCTTTGTCTTCCCCTTGTGGCTAAATAATGTCTACGGGATAGTTGTTACTAATGGCATTCGGTGTCTTTGATTCACAAGCCGGTGTACACTGCAGTTTTTACCTGTCCATTTTTTGTACCAAGAAGTTGGCTACTAATAATGCTTTCAGTAGATGGCAGTGATCTCCATTTTCTGACTGGAACCATAGCACACCATACATTCGCCTGCACAGTCCAACAAAGAGGCCTATGCATCGGATGATATTGTCATAATGCATTTAGCTACCTGGCGTATGTGCTGCCACGCATCTGAACACAGCATTGAAGTGGTGGGGATGAACAACAGGAATTCCGAAGCAGTTCAGTTCATATCCCGGATTGCATCATCTCGTCAAGTGATTTCCTCGGGAATCTAAATTCATATGAACATCTCTTCAGCTGTGCACTTGAAGCACGCAGAATACAAATTCCGACAGATGGAGAACCATACAAACAGCGAAGGTGCCTGAAAGACCGCTGTGACCGGCAATACCACCCAGCGTCCCTAACCATCTGGTAAGCTAAGCCCATGGAACCCAACCCGAGGCTTAACACGTGCTTCGTGAACAAGCTAATTCGTCAAATTCTTCGTACTTTTGTGTCACTTGGTCAATAAGTCATCTCGAACCATCCTTCAACTGCTGCCTGTCTGCAGAACAATGCTGGCAGAGGAAGTCTATCTGCGACATATGCAATACATGTCCTAACTACTGTAACTTTGTAATATTACGTGATTAGTTCAGTAGCCTACCCCTGGTCCGTAACACGCTGTATATAACTTCAGCGTTGCTGATCCGGTGTCCCTACCGTATTTGAATAATACTTCAAAAATGCCGACATTCGAATATCTTGAGTTTTCGTGTTTTATATTCTTAACGTTCAGATTTCCGAGCCATAGCATAAAACTTACCTAACAGTTGTAGCATGCACTTGACACTTGTTAAATAGACAGGTATCAGGATATCATTAAACGGGATTTGTAAACGCCAAGCACGCTCTCTGTGTGCGCGACAATGTTCGACCACTGGATGTAATTTAGCTTCCTGAGCAGCAGAATTTAATTATTCCAGTTCACGGTTCCCCTGTTAGGATACGAGTTTGTGTTGAACCGTCACCATGCTGCAGCAGCGTTTTACTCTTTTAGAGCGCTAAACATATCCGAAGCTTCATTCCATTGTTGCCTCCATGACCCAAAGAGCTAGGCAGGACGGCTTTCTTAAGCCGGAGATGCAATCATACTTGACAGGCCGACGGATACAGGCCAGACGAAGTACAGTCTCTAAACCAGTTGATGGGCAACATCTGGCTCTAACCACTATGCCTCCGGAGAGGACACTCCAGCGAATAAACACGGAGAAACGGTTCACCGGTCTAAAACCCTTCACTAGATGGATATAGGAGTGGAGTACCTGGGGTTTCTCTCTACGACGGGAGAAGTCAGTGCACTTCACTGGGCAGCTATCGCCCACACAAGATGGGCAGCTATCGCCCACACAAGATGGGCAGCCCCAGACCCAACGGATGCTGCCCCGTCCACGTTCCGCTTGCTCCATTCGGTGCATGGGACTGGGGACTGAATCCGAAAAGCGGATCGATGACAAAGCACCATCGAAGACAAGACAAAACGTATGCAACAATCAGGTGCCACGTGACAGACCAGAAGAAGTTCCTTCACGGTTGCTTCGGTCGCGTTCCCGTGTTGGGTTAACGTCCCACTACCTTGTGGGTGAGACTTTTCAGTCAAAAGCTCCGGTTAAGGTTCCCGAAGAAAAACACCTTCTGCGGTGTGGACAACCGCGAAGTATGATGTGTCCAGAAATCTCCAGCGGTCAATCGGGAAACATTCCTTATCTCTCTGTTCTTCATCCTTTACGTTCCAATTCTAAATGCGTACGAGTAGCCACAATGAGCCATGATTGTGAACTTGCAGCTCTCGGACGGGGTAGCGAATTAGAGCCGGAGAAAAAGTGGATCCGTTCTCCGACTCAAGCATTCTCTTAACTTTGCTGCTTTCAACGTTCGTACACTGTCAAATTGGGCAACAGGCTGCCCTAACTAGGACTCTTGAAACCTTTAACATAGACGTGTGTTGTGTCTCCGGAACACGCATACAAGACCCAACTTCAGTGTTAATACTTCGCTCCCCAGATACAAGCTGGGCTTCTCGTTTCACTCTTCGCGTGTCGGTTGGTTCGGTATCTAGTGCTCGTGGCCAGGCTGGTGTTGGCATCCCTCTGAGTGCCCACTGGTCGACTGGATCCCAGTCAGCACTCGTCTGTGTGCAGTGCTGTTGATTGGCTCTGTGCATGTCAACAGAACTAGACTAAAGCGTCGGTGCATGTTTGTCGTTTCTGTGTACACCCCAACTGATTGTAGCTCTCCTGGGGCTAAAGGCGAACTCTACCAGGATTTGTCTCAAATGGTCCGCAGCGTGCGCTCTACGGACATCATGATTGTTGCTGGTGATTTCAATGCTCAATTCAGAAGCCTAGACAAAACGGAGAGGAATGCAGAAGGCCGATATTACGTTCCATCCAATCGAACTGATAACGGTGATCGACTCACTCAATTATGTTCCGAACATGGACTATTCGTAGAGAGTACAAATCTTTTGCACAAAACGGGACACCGGCTAGCCTGGCATCCTCTTGCGTTTTCGCAACGTTGGACTCAGATTGACCATATTGCTGTCGGTTACCGCTGGCTGAGATCAGTTCAAGACTGTCGATCATTTTGGTCCGCGTCTGTAGACGCTGATCACACTCTTGTCCGCGAGCGCTTCAGCTTGCGCCTCGTAGGTAGCCAAAAAACCGTCCCCCGCAGCTGCTACTCGACGATAACCAACGATCTGCTTTCCGAACAGAATTATCCACCAGGTTATCGATGAATTCAAATGCCCAGAATTCAGCGGAGCGATAGACAGAGATCAAACAGTTTCTACGTGTGGCTCCTGATGCTACCCAAGGTCCGAAAATCAGACAAACACAGAAACGATGGATATCTGCATTTCAGTTGCGCTGTTAGATGGGCGCAAATCGATTCCTCCGGATTCCAGGTACGATGAGGCACGGAGATGCCTTAAACGCCAACTGATTCGGAGCCTAAGAAATGACCGTGAGCAGTGGTGGATTGCAAAGTGTAAGAAGATGGAAAAAGCTGCGGCAGTTGGCGACAGCCTTAACCTTTTCTGTCTGATTATACAAACCGGCCCACGTAAACCAGGCTTCAGCGAATTGATCAAAGAAGCGAATGGCTCACTGATTCGAACTCAGGAGCGTCGTTTAGTTCACTGGACGGAGCATTTTGAGATGCATTTTAATTGGCCTTCATCCTCGTCAGGTTTGCTAGTTAGCGCAATGGGTACAGTTCTTGTTGTAGATACCAGTCCTCCGTCAGAAATGGAGGTTCTTCGTGAGATAAGCTTTCCTAAATGACATGAGTTTGCCGGACCGGATGGGTTATCCCTGTCTACTTCCAAAGACGATGGCCCAGCCCTTTTACTGGAATTGACAAAACTCCTCGGTTTGATATGGGAGAAGGAACAAGTTCCAAAGAGTTGGTGTGAATCGGTAATCGTACGGATTTATAAGAAAAGCGACAGGTACCTCTGTGAAAACCACGAGAGAATAAGTCTGGTTAGCATTGCATCCAAACTGCTAGCTGGTATTATTCTCCACCGCTTACCTAACGCTCACAAACGGTACTCGCGTGAGAACCAAGCTAGGTGTAGACCTGGTCGATGGAGTGATGATGACATCTTCACTGTTCGACAAATTTTAGAACATAGACACACCTTCCGAAGCCCACTATATCCGTTTATCTTGATCTTAAAGTGGTGGTCGACTCAGTTGACCGCATAGTTCTCTGGCGCTAAAGAATGCATTGGAAAAATTCCTTTCCATTATAAAATCCCTTTACATGAATAGCCGAAGCCAAATTCGGGCTAACAGTGACCTTTCACCCGAAATCCTTACGAGAATTGGTGTGCGTCAGGGTTGCCCCTCTCCTCTTTTCTCTTTAACTTTGTGATTGATATGGTCCTAGAGAGAGTGCACTTTTGTCAGATGAGGAGAGGCATTGGACTTCCCCCGGATGGAAAGGTATCAGACCTTGAGTATGTGGACGACATAGTTCTACTAGGTGAAGATTCAGGTAAGTTGCAAGCTTTCCTAGACAGCTTGACGGGTTGCGTATCAATGTTCGATATGCGTTTTGCACCTTCAAGGTGCAAGATGATGTTGCAGGACTGGGTTGGTCCAACGCCACACCTTTCAGTGTTCGGGGAGACTATAAACGTGGTAGACGAGTTCTGTTATGTAGGGAGCTACATTCCACCCGGAGGTCGGATATCGTATGAGGCGTCTCTGCGTCTACAGAAGGCTCGTTTGGCATTTGCCAACCTAAGTCATCGGTGACGTTGACATGATATCCGTTTACATATCAAGGGTCGGGTGTACGCTGCAGCAGTCAGGCCAATGCTTCTGTCTGGTTCGGAGACATGGCCACTGCGGGTGGAGGACATACGAAGATTGTCGGTATTTGAACACCGACGTCTTCGTAGTATTGCTCGAATCTGGTGGGAACACCGTGTGAGCAATGCAGAGGTTGGGCGGAAAGTCTTAGGTTCAAGGATCAAATGATTAGATGAAACAATTAAGCTGACCAGGCTAAGATTGTTGGGACATGTGTTACGCATGTCCTCTGACGGAATTCCTCAGCGTGCTATGTTTGCTGAGGCGGGTGCGGGTTGGAAGATGTGTAAGGGTGGTCAGTCCATGACAGGGAAGAAAGGCACGAGAAGCCTACCTAGCGGACTTAGCCATGCAGGGTGTGTTAGATTTCCTGGGTGGGGTCCAAGAGACCCTCCCACTCAATGGTTAGATAGGTTGGGGGATATGGCTAGATGCCGCTATCAGTGACGCTCTTGCATCCACAAACTTTCTTCATCGACTCAATTCCACTATTGTAGTTCTCCGTTTACTCCTTTCATCCTCTTTTCTCCTTCGTTATTTCTTTTTGAGATTGCCACTAGGAGATATCAACCAAAGCCACCGCACCCAGTGCATGGTTAATGGTCGTCGAAGCAGAACAGAGCAGTTGTTAGGTTTATATTAAAAAAGTCACTTACTTGGGTCTCTGCTTAGAAGCGCAAGATCTTCCGAGCGTTATGGGTCTGTACGGCGATGAGCAGGCCTATTCTTACACCAGGATTTTACTGTCCATAAGAGATGAGTTTCAAAATTTTAAACGAGAAGCCACAGCATGCGGTCACACAAAACGATTATGTGAGGCGAACTTTGATGAAGGATAGTCGTTAATGCGCGCTTCTTTGCTGTTTATAAAAAAAGAACAAAAGTGGTGTATTTGTTTGGCAAGCCTTTATTGAGGTCAGCGACAGAAAGACGTGTGGTCGACTGAGCCGAAAGGAATTTTCAGTTCATAAAAAATCATAATGATGGGACCACGGCAGGCGCGCCTTCGTTCTGATGGCTGCCGAAAGATGAATGTGTGGTCGGCACAATCCTGACCACATCGGAAATCGACCTGATTGTCACGCGTTCATCGTCCGGGTGTGTTGAAAATATGGCCGCAGCATCCAAACAAGCATCTAGGATACGATCTTTTCTAAGCTAATTCATCTATGGTTTAAAAAAAAATGAATCGCTGCTTTCTAGTCTATTGATACCACAACCTATTTGCACTGCCTCGTGAATTTGTTCACTTCATCATACTACTCCGAGGAGTTTTGTAACTTCCCATACCTCAGCCTCGTCTTCATCCTTCAAAGTGAACGGAGAAAATCCACCAAGTTCAGTAGTCTTGCACCTTTTTAGATAATATATACCGCAGATCGTCTCAATTTTTGACTTGTTCGTTATGTCTACTAGCAGCATTTCATTTGTAATAGTTATAAAATAATTATTTTCTCTTCACAATGCATCATCCAACGTCCCACACAATGTTCCAGTGAGCGAATTAGTGAGTCTCCGAATAAATTGGTGATCTGACGAATGACAACCAAGGGTCAGTTATCTAATCAAATAGATGACAAGTTGCAAACTTCCAAAACCAGTTTCAAATGACCGCTATATACTGCACGGAATGCTTCTAGCATACTGCCGATTTCGCGCCACCGCATATACATGGGATCGTAAAACTTAGCGTGCACATGTCTTGTCCCACAACCATATTCAGATGACATATGGATTCGAATTTTGACTGAGGGAAATCGATTTTATCCCGAATAATGTGCCTAAAGTGTGCGAAATGCTTTTAGAGCACCCCATTATCACTGTGGAAAAAGTGCACGCTATATCTCATTTACCACTAGATCAACGAGGGAAAGAACCTTAACAGAACGACGAAATGTCTGTTCGGACACTTTCCTCCATAACCACGGAAAGAAACGCCCCTGCATAAAAATCAATCTGGCCCCATTCGAAAGCTAATAGAAGTATTTTAAAAGCTACTAGGGGGAATGGAGTACAATTGTGAAACACCATTTTAAATGCATCATACTACTGCTTGAAACGATGTACTTTGACACTTTTCGTCGATATTTGTTATCCACCAACATTCTGACAATGAAATAATTGGGAAACTATGTTTTGCGCAATTCATCAGATTCCCAAAATGTCAAAACACCGTGCATATTAGGTTACTTGTACGTTTGGTGTCTTCGTTATCCAACTGCATCCGTTTTGGCGAATCAAACCTGTTGCATTCGTTTATTCATGAAATAAAAGTTTCGATGATTCTGGTTCACATTCTCCGTTTTCCCTCCTCAGAAGCATTGGTCGCATAGGTTCCTGTTAATTCACATTCCGAGTCGACATCGCGAATGGAATGAATTCAACTGGATACTATCTCGGGTGATTCATCGGCTAAAGACAACTCAATTGGTGTGATAGTATATGCTTTCCATCGTTATCGTCACGTTGCCATGAGGAACAAGAACTTCTAAAGTTGTATCGACGGCTAGCAATCGAAGTTTCTGCGCCAGAAATGTGATTTGGTCGCAAGTTGAATCGGTACAATCGGGTGACCTAAAAGTTTTGAGATTTGGTTATCAGCCTATGTGAAGACGGACCAGATAACACAAACCGCCATCGGTGTTCAGGAGGACGCCTCGTCTTTCTATCCTCGAAAGTGATTTGAGTGTTCATAGAGTGTGAATCGATTAATAGATTCCAGCAAAATTTGGGGGAAATATGTGAAACATTTCGTCGGGAAAAGTCAGGAAATTTCGCCGAATTACTAAGAAAACAAAGTTATTTGATTTTTAATTATGAGCTGATGTTCTTTTGAACTCTTATCATTGTAGTGTTAATAGGCGAAATGAGTCATGCACATAACCGTTATCTTAAGCGATGTTCCTTGATGTCGTCCAGTATAGTTCACACCGTGAGTGTGCATGGGATGTCTGACAGGAGTTGCACCACTGAGTTGGTAGACTGTCGTGCCCATGGAGTATCTTCCACCTGTTTGGTCTCCATAAGGTACCTAGCTCTTGCCTGTGGCTTCACGAAGCTGAAGCGTGCATTAGCAGCCATACTGTAGTAAACCGTTCAACAGGCGGGCTAAACCAGGCTGAAGGTAGCCGAAGTCCAAAAACCTCGGTGAGACGGTGGTCGGCAGTAACCTCTGAATGGGCGGACGAGATTTACTGTATTACCCAACGGCTGCAAAGGAAATCTGTCGAACTAAAAGTGCTGCATGGACCCCTGGGTTGGATTTGATTCAATCAAATGGTGAACGAGCTCGTAGAGAACTTCCAGCAACCATACAGGTACGCGATGCGGCCCTGTAGCTCACACTTTGTTGTGCAAAGGCAAGAGATGTTCTCTCGAAAAAAGCCGAGCGATGCTGGGGACGTCTCTTATATCAAACACCCATTAAACTTCGTGACTAAGTCATAATGAAGCCGGTTCATCCTCTCCAAGGAGCCAACCTCAGTAAAGCAAAGTTGTGAACGAAGCTCATCCAGTTCATTCGGTCAAATTGTAAGTTTTGACCTTTCATTCAGGAAAACAAAAAATGCCACACGGACAACGGATATCTGATTTGAAACAGGGAAAAATAATTGCCTACATTGACTCGCGAACTGGTATAAGCAAGATTACTAAGCGAATTCACAGATCAAGGAAATTTATCTTAAACTTTGTGAAGGGTCCAAGCAGTTAACACCTAAGAAGAAACGTGGGATAACAGAAAAATCTTTTAAAAGACCAACGGGCAACGTACATGTGATGCATTCAACCAAATCACAAGTGCATCGAAGTTGCAGAGGTTCGTGCGACTGAATATTAGTGTTCACCGTGTGGAGCATTTGCTACAAGCAGCAGCACATGTGAGGTTAAGAAAGATGATGACTGAACATCATATTTCAGATCGAGTTCAATGGGTCAAAAAACACTTTAGATGGAGGGATGAATGCAATAATGCGACATTTAGTAATGACAAAATTCAACTTAGACGACCTCCCCGGACTAATGTACTACTGGCACGACATGCGGAAGAGCAAGCATGACTTCAGTGGGGCTCTGTGATGGTCTGGAGTGCTGTTTTTTGCGGACGGTAAATCATGGCTCGTAGCTCTCGAAGGGGAGCATACAGCTAAATCGTACGTCAGACTTTTGAATGACTTCTTACTCTATGCACTTACGGAAAATCGGGAGGTTCCATCGTTTTCCATCAAGACAACGCCGCTCTACGTATAGCTCACGTCAGCAAAATGCGGCTACTGTATCGAAACATCGAAATCATAAATTGGCCCGTCCACAGTGCCGATTTGAACCCCACTGAAAACGTTTGGGGTTTACTGGAGAGGTGAATCCATGAAAACGGAAGAGTCTGCAACGCCATGCACGAACTTAGGTTGAGTTTTTATTGAATGATAGGACTTCGAAATCGAGACTGTGAAATTTTACTGTAAGTATGCCTGATAGATATTTTCCTGTTCTGTGCAACTGACCGCCGGCTGGTTGTTATCATTGGGTAGATGGCGCGCCAAAAGTATTTCGTAAGCTCTAGGCACACTATGCGGGATAAAATCAATTTCCGTGCGTGACCTTAATATAGTTATGGGGTAAGACGTGCACTCTAAATTTCACGATCCCATGTGTATGCGTTAGTCAGAAACGGGGAACGGGGTAGGCTAGAAGCATTTCGTGCACTATATGATGTAGTGTTGACCTGAAGCAATATTTTGATTACGAGCCAGGATGCGTCACCGATTAACTTTTGTGACCCGGTATCACGCAAGCCAAGTTCGAGACTTAATTGGGACTCTTTCGATGTATTACGCTAACGATTTCTAACAAAGATGAAACAGCTGTACGGCGCTTCTGAGGTTTCCAATGGCGAGGTGAACGTTGGCAATGCATGATGAACAACTACTCAAAAAACGGAAATCATTGCGGTTAGTTTCGAATGTTGCATCCCCACCTAACTCATTATGATTTGAAATACATCGCTGCACTCGATCATTTCTCAAGCTGAGCGTCAGCTGATGTCTCAATGCTTTATGCACTGTGCTTCATCATCCGAACTGGATGTTGATGGGTCGTCTCAGATCACTTTGATTCGACTCTGAATTGATTGTGTGAATATATTTAATCAAATGCTTATATTTTTTGGGATGAGACAACATGATGTTACATATCCTAAAAGTTCTTTGAACTGAAAAGCTGAACGAAATTCATGTGGCAATAGCCAGAAGTCAACGCATCTGTTAAACAATGCACACTACACTGTTGATTCATTTAGTTCGGACTGCCACTCAGTCTACTGCGTTCTGAAGGTGCTTTTTGCATAGATATGCCAAGTTGGTTTTCTGAGAAATAACAGTAAAATTCAGGGCACTGTGCTACACAGCTGCCGGTTGCAAAGACAAAAGCTGTTCACGCAGCCCAGACAAAGGAAGAAAACCGCACAGAATTTAGACACATTTCTAGTAGAATCCGAAGACGGCAGAGAGCCGATATAAATCATATAGTTTCAATAGCACACAGGCGGTATGGTGAATCAGTTTAAATTCACAAGTATTGGGTAGTTGCATTAACTTAATCCGTAATAATACGGATTAAAAAGAACGCCAAAAATCGGATGTTTGTTTTTGATGACGATCCTACAATGACACAGGTTCATGCGAGAACAAAATCCGGATAATTCCGAGCATTAGTGGAGTGCCAATCCCAGAAATAAAACATGCACTTGCATGATGCAATCAGTCTCGATTTCAAAAAGGTCCTCAAGTCTAAGCACATGCAACAGGATAGCAACCAACCGGCAACGTCAAACACCAATCAACCGAGAAACGGCAGGAACCGAACGTAGTACGTTTTGGAGTCGGTTAGGCACAATGTGGTACTACAGCCTGATCTACGATGATCCGGAGAGAGACAAGCGCTGGTCGAATTGCGTAGATGTCTCGAACACTTTCCACTTTGAGTCGTGATAGATTTGTCAGGCTAGTGCATCAAATTCACCGAAACACCCGCCGGTAGGACTGCTTGTTTGTTATTGGCGAAAAGAAATTTCCGTCAGAAAGCAGCCACGTACCGAATAGTTGATCGGTTGGATGAATCGGGAAATTCTCGGTATTAGATCGCACTTCTGCAATGATCTTAGCCCAAAATGTTTTGAGGTCACAAGTCGTGGTTTTCTTGGAATATCGATCCTGCGTTTATTGGAGTTAATCTCTCTTATATATGACCAGTACCAATGTTTTCAGTTCCTCTATTTCGATCAACAACGTGCATCGTACGCACACGCATATGCCCATTCCGGCTGAACTACCCTAATCATGAGGTGCCAAACACTGCAAGGTGATATTGTTCACTAAGTGGCTCAACACAGTACAGAAAGTCGTATGCGCAAATGATGTGGAACTACATGTGCGTGACTTGAAAGCGACAGCAGCCTTTGAATGAAGTGCATAGTCTGCACAATTTCCGAAGTGATTTGACTCTACAGAAAATAACAGGTATACCCCAAGTCCACTGCACCCCTGGAGGATAACCGGTGATGGACTTTGAGACGTGAATGAAAAGAAAACCTCAAAAGACCTCTATGTGACAAGAGATATTTGCTACCATATACGACCCGAAAGTAACTAGTGTTAAACTGTTCTGGGAAGTTCACTGAAAGGATGCCCGCGGTAACCTTCGGCTACTTACAACTTCTCTACCGACAATGCCGTGATTTTGACATTAAATTTTTTTCCTTCATCGATCAATAGTAATGGCAGCTATCCCTTCGTGACTAATCTGGTCACGCTAATCTTGCGGATAAACACACGCTTATCATTACGTAATGCGTCCGTCCCCTCAGAAGTGGAACCAACAGAACTGGTATGCATCGGGAGTCGTGCTGACTGATTTGATTTTAGCTTCATGATACGCTTCTTCTTGTTAGATTTTCGGAAACACATTCGATACCATCGTCGCTAAGAATTGTTGATGGATTACGGGTTAAATATTACTGAACGTTTTTCGGTAATTCACTGAGAGAATCTACCTGCTGGACGACGAAGCAAAGCGATACTCGACCTTTCAGTGGAGTGATTCTACATAGAATACGACGAATCAACAATGATCGTGTCACTTCCATACTAATAAATTTTCTCCGGATATTATCCTGAACCGCTCGGCTCTCTGAGATGTGCACAGAAAAGGACACAAAAAGTTATAAATCTTGTAAGGTATCTATGTACTTCCGTACAGTCTGTCGAAAAAATCCGGGTTCACCTCAATTCGCTCAAATCCCAATTTATACTACTGATACCACTCCCTCACGCTAAACCATTGTCTTTTGTATATTCTTGGCTACTGAGAGTAATATCAGTCGTATAAACTGGGATTGAACGTTATGTCGGATTTCGACCGAATTGTGATCCCGAATTTTCGGACAGATTGTATACCGGCTTGAAATCGGGCATGAGGCCAACTTCACAAAATAAAGAGATAAAACACAACGAAAAGCAATGTAAATAAACATCCACAGTAACTTCAATGGTTTTTCGTAGTTAAATGTCGTAAAAATTCACGTAGTATGGCATTTATGTAGCCGATTTCCATTCTGTTTGGTCTCTTTTGTGTGGCTTTATGATCGTTTGAAACAGTGACTGACTCTTGTCTATTATAACAAACTTATCGATCGATTAGTCGAAATTCATTGCAAGGCGCATGCACATCGGATTGATGATGCCTGTTTCATGACCGAATAGTTCTAACCAATCAGACTTCCATTCTGGACCTGAGCGGCTCTGTCTGGCCTGGTTCGTTCACATGTATAAGTTGCGTTCGTTCGCCATAGTGAGATCATTTGATTACTCACGTCCTGTTTTGCCTGCTCTCTTATGGTGAATGTAACAATCGATTATTGTCTCCAGCCGACCACAATTCTCGCCCTTTAGGTCCCAACCGAAAAGCTGTGAAGCAACAACAGAGGTTAATAATATGCCAACCTCTTTATACCTCTAATACAATTGATGCACCGACAGCCACATCGTTCATTCCGTACAGATCCAGGTGTAAATAGTGTACAACAGGAAACGCGACTGGCAAAGCATATCCGACCCAATGGTGCGGCGATTACCCCAGAAAGCTAATGGCTAATCCCACCGAATAAACACGAGGACGAACCTAATTGCTGCCTACACAGCGTTACCAACAAACGCAAGTACCGTGTCTGAGACACTAATTATCGAACACGGAAATCCAGAGAGGGTATGAAAACCGAAGAGAAAAACAATAAACATTGTGCCATTCTACATTCAAACAATTAAACGAATTCGGATTTTGTGGTGTTCTCGATTTTGCCACAGGTTGGTGGATATCATTCTAGCTCTTGTAGCACACGTCCACCGTTACCGACCAGTGCTAGTCGACCATCGCAAATCATATTAAGCACTTCAAACTCGGACGAAACAAGTTTCTTTGTCTGTGCATTATCACACACAAGGCGATGTCACTGGCGCTGTGTAAAACAATTCTCTGTTGAGCTTACATCAATCACTTGGTGTATTTATTCTGACCCATGTTTGCTGAAAATTCAATGGTGAAAAATTTACAATAAGCGTACATACTTCACGTGCACACTCTAGATTTAACAAATTTACGTGTGTTCGGCCTCTGTCGCGTGATAACGTTGTTAGACGAATTTGCACCTAGGCGAGGATGAAACAAGAACGACTTAGCAAATTGTAAAACTAATGTTTTCATTTTCACTGCTTCGTCATATTATTTTAGGTCAGGTACATCACAGTATCCACGATTATATAATAATCATTACAATACATGAATGATCACATGGTGTTGCGTAGTAAATTACGCACTTATGCAAACAGATCTGAATTCAGACATGAAAGATGGTGGACATTGGAACGTTGGATGTGGATGGACGATAAATGACGGGGAGAGAGAACAAGTATGATCTACGAGGATAAGAACCAGTCTCAGAACGAACCGATCAAAATCAGAAATTTACTCGGACATGACTATGTCCGCACGGAACGCGGACAAAACCGCTGTGGAAAAAATACCAATCTCAGTGTTACATAAGCCGGTAATATGAACAGCGCAAAGTCGCAGAAAGGACAACGGTGCGTAGTTTATAACTTCCCTCACAAAGGACGACCGAATACCGTGGCTGGGCCGTTAGTAAGAAAATGGCGCATGAATAGAACTGTGTTCTCTGGACGCATTGAGGGAGGTGGGAAAGAACGTGCAACTTTCCGCGAGGCCAAAGTGTCCCGGAAAACCACATCACCGAACGAACTGGCTGTAAACATTCAAAATTGAGAACGGGAAACGAATAGCTGCAGGCGAGGAAACAGGGAAATCGCAACCTTAGTCTAACTATCAAACAGTTGACCCAAATCACCCATACTGTGGGTGACAAATGAAGCATTTGTACGCTTGTTCGAATGTGAATACAAGTCTAAAACGAGAATCAATGTTGGAACATTATAGTGAGTTCAGTGCTGCATTCGGTGAGGCATACATACTGTCTCCAAAAGACGTTGCCATTAAATGGGTCATCATGAAGTACAAACGCTCAAGCGAACATTGAAAACCATGGAGACATATTGCACAACTGTGGCAGTAAGGTCTTCGACTCGCAATCGTTCACATGGATTTCTAGTCCCAGTGGGAACACCGTACGAGCCATGCTGAGGTCACACGCAAGGTGTTGGGAGCCAGAGGTCAGTCGCTGGAACAAGCACTCAATCGATACAAGTTAAGATGGTTGGGATATGTATTACACACGCCCAGTGGTAGACTGCCACGATGTATGTTGTTATCCAAGAGAGATAGCGGTTACAGAGTATGTGGAGGTGGTCGGTACATGACAAGGGATAAATGTTTGAAAACCAGTGGACTTGATCGTGTAAGGCATCCGGATTAGGATTCACGAAATTCGTCCACTGGATGGTTGGAAACTTTAAGCGCTATGGCTAGGTGCAGCATCCAGTGGCATAGTTGCACTGGAACTCTTTCAGTGTCTGCATGATTTTCGGTTGTAGCTGAATTATTTGTTTATTAGCTCTTTATGTTTGCATTCATCACAATTCTGATTCGATGATGCAGCGAGGTAACAACGGAAGTCACAGTGCAAAAGTGCGAAGTTATTGGTCGAAAGAAATGAAATAAAAAAATTTAGGAATTTTGGCGACTGAATATCTTAGGGACAAATGAATCGAGATCATTACCAGATATATTTGATAAAGGCTTGAAAATGTTTGTTCAGTCAAACAAATGTTGTGGCGAAATTGCGGGAGTTTAAATACTAACCTAAGTACGTAAAATGAGAAACGAAGACCAAGTGACGAATGAGAGAAAATGAACAAAAAAAGGCTCAAATCAGCCAGCTGATAGCCTTCTGGAAGGTAATTATTTTAGATCAGTCTTCCAAGAAATCAAATTGGGAGTGAAATTCGATATGGAACTACGACAAGATTTCCATCTAGGACGGTCTGGTCACATGCCACCAAGTACCTATCAAGGACATGAACCTGCCATTGATTGAACCCAATCAACCACGAGTAGCACTACTGAGGTCAGGCACGTAAATAGCAGACGACAGCGAAAACCGTGAGAAAGGTAGTAGTTGGTCAATATCAAGCCGGTCCAATGCAAAGCATTCTTAAATATTCGCGCAGTACAAAACTTACGCTGACGAGGTTCACCAAAGGAATCATCAGTGTTATAAATAAAGACTGAGTGTCAATCCGTCTTAGATGCAGCAGAACTGCACTTGAGTGATGACTATTTCATAAATCTCTTGCTAAACACAAGATCTTACTAGAACGTTTAATTTGTTCTCGATTAAATGCAGTGACATAACTTTGGATATAAAGTAGGCAATCAGTGAAGGATACTGATCACGTACCGGTTTGTTCAATATATATCTATATTTAACGGTACCACAGGGAGATTCGCGTCGGTGCGCAGACCTCTGGATTATCCCCGGTCAGTGATTCCTTCATCGTTCAGTCCCGACGGGGAAGTAACCACAAACAAAGTGCGTAAACTGTATTCTAACGTAACCAAAAATCAACAATTTATATAGGATGAGGCAAGCTATAAATAGACACATGGCGCCGTTGCTGATGGCCCAGCGGGGTGCGCAGATGTGACTGGGTAAGTCAGACCGCAGTACGTCATAAGTCTGATTGGTTGGCGGGTTGGTGTGAAGAGTAGGCAGTAGGTTTTCTGTCAGTGGTCGATGGGAACAGTGATGTGTGATAGATTGATTAGTTCATGGGCACACGCGTCACGACTGCACTGCTTCATCGGATATGCTGGCCTTGTCATTGGTTGGTGTTTACGAAGCACACTGTCTGTGGATTGGAAGAATGCGGACAGCAGCCTTGCAGATGACGTGTTTTCAGGGAGATTTTCGACTCCCTAACGGGGGAGCTTGTATTATAGCCAGTAACCATTCTGTTGCAAGCTCGATGCTTGCAAAAACCTGACAATGCAATACGAAGCTTGATTCTTGTGCTCTGGCTTGCGATTCCGCTTGTTGTGAAATTGATCGGTCGTTAGACACTGGTCACCCGAACCATTACTTCACCCACCTATAACGGCGGACCCGACGTGGAAATTCAGTTAACTCACTGACCGGAGATTACATGCGCTATGTTGTTTCATGTGCTCAGCACGTCATCTATTCTGACTGAATAGATCCTAATCATTTCCACCGGTCATGGGGTCACTGAATCACAGTTGTTGTTTGCAGCAACCAGGAGACACAATCACGTATTCCACTAGATATATGTGCGAACCTTTCAGTTATCAGTTTCGACATACTGGGACAGTTTACAATCCATGCATAAACAAAGAGAAGGCATTGCGATTTGTGTACGCGATTGACAACGTGACACGACATCACTCCAAGATGCTTAACAGACTCAACTCTGGGTAACTGAATGATGTGCAATGTCAGATCATTCGGTAAAGTTGAGTGAGCTAGGATGAAGATACACGAGTAACACATGGAAGGGTTAAAGGAGAGAACATTGCTCAGAAAAACCCAGCATACTAGATGCACGATTGGGAAGTCATACAGTTTAGAGAGCAGAATCATGGAACCAATGGGGAAATATCTAATAAGAAGAGAGGTTAGTGGAAGAGAACAAAAACAGCAATGTCCCGTGTACAGAAGATGCGTTTGGCAATCCAAACCATCTCCGCCGGCGTGACATTTCATTGTTTTTCAAGGGTCGGGTGTACACTGCGGCGATCAGATCCGCCGCGGCAGGTAGGTCGAGGTGGTCAATCTATGACATGGTAAAAAGGTATAAAAAAGTTGAGCAGAGGACTTGGACAAATAGAACGTATCAGTATTTACGGATTAAGGTCCACGAGACCCGCCTACCAGATGGTTGGAGACATTAAGTGATATGGCTAGTTGTACCGACCAGCGGTGAAGTTGCATTCGAGCTCTTCCTTTGGCTTCATGATTTCCGCTTATTGTTTTGTTTTCGGCTCTTTTTAACATGCACGTTTATTTTTTCTTGGATTCGACGATGATGCGAGGTAGCACCCAAAACCAGAGTGCAGAAGTGCGGGGTTGATGATTGAAAGTACTGAACTGGTATGACGAGTCAGTTGGTTTCTTTGTCCAATACAGTTCCCAACCAATTCAATCAAGAAAAAATAAGTGCATAGATACTGATAAAACATGACGGCATGGGCACCTTGGGACACTTATACGTCCATTTGTAAGATATAGATCAAATTCGTGGCAGTCAAAACTGGTATAGAATGCTGCCGTTGATTCTCCGAATAGGGGTACTTTCCACATGACTTTTCCTCTAACCCACGATAATTACGGGAGTTGTTTCAGTAGTAAAAACTGGAATCTGACCGGTTTGCAGTGGAACCCGAATTATCGTTCAAACCAAGCTGTACGCAGAATCGTTTAGGTGAGAATCAGTTTACCACCCCAGTTTCTAAAAAAATGACTGTGGATGAGAAGGGAGACGGAGAAAGAGAGAGGAAGTTGTAAAACTGGGCCGTTCTGGAGGAGAAAGAATAATCAAAGCTGTATCATCTTTAAAAATGAAATCCCGTCTATGCCTGAGATCGGTGACGGGAAACCACGAGAGAACTAAACGAGCAAACTGGTAAGGACCTAAACAAAAATAACTGCGGTGGAGGGTCATAGGCTGAGCCCAGTCGAGAAGAAAAGCCAGACGAGGCTTCGTGCCAAAAATGGCAGTAGCATTCCAGTATTGATAGAATACCGCAACCCTATAAAGAATAAGTCATTTTCCGCTTTCACTTTAAGACACTGCGAACATTGGACGGAGAATTGTCGGTGCTGCACCAAATACACTGAACGACAACATCACATGGTTATAACTCATACCCGTATAGGCAACGTATAGGATCGATGGTAATGCTGCCCGACGAAACCTCTCGGTGTGACAGTCATGAAAAACAAAAACAGTAGCCGGCAAAAAGAAAAAGAAACGAGCAATGACTAACCCAACAACTGCACGTCGGTCCCGTTTTTTTCGCTCATCGCCAAGCAACTGCGCAAGAATGCAGTCAGATAGTAGAACAAGTTTTGATGATCCATTGGTACGCGCGCCAAAGCCTTGAGCGATTGGAAATGAACAGTTACAATTAGCACATCACTAAGAGAACTTCATGGATACGAGCCATGAGAAAATACTGACCAGTCATAAAATCCACCTGGATGATCCTCAATTTGGATTTCTGACAGCGCCAAAGAAAACATTTTGCCAGAATAGCTATCGCATAATTTTATGGGGACGAATACCACTTCACCATTAGGAGAAGAGAGTGAAGGCGAAACATCACATTTCGAACTGTTAGTTGATTAAAATTTCCCACTCTCAGGATGTAGAAACCCAGTGAGTTATCGGTAATCACCTATATAATCGGTGTAGGTCACCACTGAGAAGGTGTCCATCATATGTGAGTCGGTCATTCTGCGTTGCCGTAGTATATGCATCTTGGATCAATGCCAGATGGCAATGGCATTAACGTATTGACGCACACCGTTAAGACTCGGCCTGAAAAGCTCCAAAACTAGGAGTACGATATGTTGAACAATCTAAGCTGCTAGCCGCTACTTGAGCCTGGGTGGTCATAAGATCAGTGCAACCAACACGTTCCCTGTCATCCTTCGTCACCGCACCTCAGCTCTGTATTGTGTCCAAAAAGTTTGAAATTTATGGTGAACTTACCAAGCAAAATCACACACGTGTTAGTAAACGTTTTGACTTGTTTGTTTAGATCATTTCGAAATAGAGATACTACTATGAGGACGACTAGTTAGAAGCATACCGTCGATGTTTCATGACGAGGTCAATATAAATGCACTGTGCTTACAAGATTTCTCGACGATGAGCCATCGGTTGATGCGTAAGGTTAAATGAATCACCCTAGAAAAGAATACTTATATATAAAGTTCATCAGTCACCAGCAAGCGAAGAGAGCTACTATCGGAATCATCCAGAAAGCTGATTCTCTAGACGAGAACAGACATTAAGAATAGTCAGCATTTACATGTTGCAGGCTTGTGAGTGTTCAAGACCGGCCGGGATCACGGAAGCAGCACAACCACAGCAACATGGTTAGTTCAACTTGAGACAAGATAAAGTCAGTCAATCATACGGACGAATGACAAGTTGTGACCACTGCTTTTCTAAAGTAATCAAACATTTTACACGCACCGATTAACGAAAAGAATGCTTCTTCTTGATAAACTGTTTCCTATACGACACATAGAAATTCCGATATCTCACGCAGGTGTTCAGCAATGATGAACGATACTGATTGATGAGTCACATCGCGTATTGCCAAACGCGACAGGTTTCATAAGAGCATTAGGCCGTCCTTGATCATATGGCCTCGATGGTGACTCATTCTCTCCTTGACGCCGCCTCTTACTGAAGTGATAGAAATGCTCATTTGTGCTCTCAAGTCTCAACTAAAAAGTTTCCTAACCATGACCGTCACGCTTACTGACAGCTCACAACACCACTGCTATATCACCCCACCCACGTGACCCGATTGGTCGATTATACAGTGTGTCACATATGTGACGCCCGAAAGGTCAACGCTCGCAGGCGGCGAACAAGTCAGGTAAAGTGTATGGGGCCACGTGTTCAGCTACGATCGATATCGGAGTTCAGTTCACCTGTGGCCTAAAGGTCTGACTGTCACAAGAACCATGCAAGAGACAGGTTTCGGTTGAAAACTGAGTGACCGATTGTGTGCGTGCGCACGCATGCATTAGCTAGAATCAGTGGGGAAATTCAGCGAGGTCGATTATCGCTCGCGATGGGGTTGCTGATTGCAGACTGATGAACAAATTCGAAGAAACGGGATCGGTTGAAGACAGAATGAAGTGCGGTCAACCGAAAACGGTCACAAGCAAAGGTGTCTTACATAAAGCTTTGGAGAGCATTCGAGGCCGCTCACAGCAAAGCACCCGAGCACTGGAGAGAATAAGTCGAATGATTTTTGAACGACAATAAGTTGGAACTTTGTTTGCTCCTCACAACAGCCTAAGCAAAACAACCTGAAATTTGTGCAATTGATACTTATGATTGCAAAGAACGGACGTTAAGTGGATTCACTTTGTAGCAACTCAACGTAATTCAGCCTGTCCGTGTTTTGAACCAGGGGTTTGTGACTAGCATACATTTAGTTTGTGTTGACCGTGTAGGTGTAGCTACAAGTTGGTAAATAGATACGCATGAACCAGATAGTCATTCCATTTGGATTTCAACAAAGTGAATGATCGAAACTGAAAACAAACTGTGGACCAATTGTCTCACACCTGATCTGCGTCCACGCTTTCCAGTCATCCTCTCCGGCTGATTTAGCGGCGTATACACAGGAAAACTAATCTTTACCACGTGTACATTGGGATGAACGGGTATGGACAGTAGCTTGTTCGACACTGTCTTAACTCCCGATCAGTGTCCTCATTACCAAACGTATTCCATGTATTTCTATATACCGCACTGTTGCCGATACGGTCAAATGCGACAAAACGAAATGACGTTGTCATCCAGAAATCCAAGCAACTACGCGGTTCACTAGAAATAGATACTTCTAACAAAAATCGATTACAACTTGTCAAAGTTTTTCCAAGTTAAGTCAAACTATCGTATTTTGCAAAGTTTGTCACGTGAACCAAAGTGCTTTTTTGTTAGAAAACTGATCAGTTTAGGGCGGGAGACACAACCACTGATATAACTAATGAATCTTCGTAAAATGACAGAACCAGCGGAAATGATGGAGAAACAGTAGAGTCAAATAGAATTTGTTGACTTGTTCAAGCTTCTTCAAAGTGACCCGATATGCTTCTTTCATCATCATTATCATATCCGAGAGAATATCTATAGCTTCATCTGTTCTGCACTGGTTAACGGTTAACCAGGTAACAGTTTTGTGTGCCCTCTGTTACTGCCATGATCAAGCGAGTTTAGTCCCAGACTTGTTCATCGACAGAAGACGAAACAAATTCAAAAAAGTGTATTTCAAAGTGGGTGTTCAAAATACTGCCCGGATCTTTGTCTACACAAAATCATCCGTTTCAAGAAAGACGTATTCACTTTCTACAACACATTTTCGGTTATTCTCCTGCACCGAAACGTGATACATGTTTTCAAATCCTCCAGAGTTTCCGGTCTATCTGGATATACCTTTCTTTCCAAGTACGACCACAGAAAGAATTCTAACGGGTTTAGATCCGGAGACCTGGGGGGGGGGGGGGGGGGCATTCAACTGATACACCCCTTCCTATCCAACGTCCCTGAAAAAGGCTGTCGATGTGCAGCCGAACACATATTGCGCAATGAGCAGGTGCTCCACCGTGTCGAAACCGTACACAAGATCGTACGACGGTGACATTGCCTCTACAACAGGAGCTAGATAATTTTGAGACAAGTCCAGATACGACCTTCCTATTGAGAATCAGTAAAATGAAATGTTTATACCTGTGACGTTTCCATCGAAAAATAAGGACCGATAATTCTTCCACCCAGGATTCCTGACCAAATCATCATCTTGGTATTATACTGACGTAGACAAGCGACAAACTGCTCGGGATTTTCTTGTGACAAGCAAGATCGGCAGTTTTGCATTCCACGTGCGTGAAGTATGGTTTCATTGCTAAACAAGGTTCAACGTGCAATTTTGTAAAGTAGATACCAGATGCAAAACTGAGGGCTACGGTCTGCATCTTCTAAGCATAACCATTGCAGATAACACTCCTTAAGTGCATTCAACTAAGTTCCTCGTAGAATCCTGGCTATAGACAACGGTGACTGGTGACAAAAGCTTGCCAGTGCTCGGATGGTCTCGAACGCTTTCTAGAGTTCCGTGTGACACTTCTTCGATTGTGGCCGTTTTCGGTCGACCGCACCTTATATTGTCCTCAATCAACACCGTTTCCTCCAATTTCTTCATTGGTGTGCGCACAGCAACTACCGGCTCCCTCTCCGGCTATTGTCGATTGAAAACCCTAGCCGTTTGTTCCGCATCCCACTTATTCTCGATATAGAGGGGGACCAAATGAATTCTACCAATCTTGCTTAGCATGACTACGATAGAGAACGGCTGGTTTTCATTGTCACACCGAAGTATTTGCAACCAACAGCCCCATCCCGATCGATAATCAACCCACCTGCATTTCGCCACTGATCCTAGCTAACGCACGCGGGCGCACGCACACAGACGAACTCAATCGGCCACTAAGTTTTCAACCGGGACCTGTCTTCCTACGTGGTCCTTGTGACAGTCTCTGTTCTGTTCTGTTCAGATAACCATTACCCTGCACTGGGTGCGGTGGCTTTGGTTGATATCTCCTAGTGGCAATCTCAAAAAGAAATAACGAAGGAGAAAAGAGGATGAAAGGAGTAAAGGGAGAACTACAATAATGGAATTGAGTCGATGAAGAAAGTTTGTGAATGCAAGAGCACCACTAACAGCGGCATCTAGCCATATCCCCCAACCTATCTAACCATTGAGTGGGAGGGTCTCTTGGACCCCACCCAGGAAGTCTAACACACCCTACATGGCTAAGTCCACTAGGTAGGCATCTCATGCCTTTCTTCTCTGTCATGGACTGACCACCCTTACACATCTTCCAACCCGCACCCGCCTCAGCAAACATAGCACGCCGAGTAATCCCGTCAAAGGACATGCGTAACACATGTCCCAACAATCTTAGCCTGGTCAGCTTAATTGTTTCATCTAATCATTTGATCCTTGAACCTAAGACTTTCCGCCCAACCTCTGCATTGCTCACACGGTGTTCCCACCAGATTCGAGCAATACTACGAAGACATCGGTGTTCAAATACCGACAATCTTCGTATGTCCTCCACCCGCAGTGGCCATGTCTCCGAATCAGACAGAAGCATTGGCCTAACTGCTGCAGCGTACACCCGACCCTTGATATGTAAACGGATATCATGTCAACGCCACCGATGACTTAGGTTGGCAAAGACCAAACGATCCTTCTGTAGACGCAGAGACGCCTCATCCGATATCCGACCTCCGGATGGAATGTTGCTCCCTACATAACAGAACTTGTCTACCACGTTTATAGTCTCCCCGAACACTGAAAGGTGTGGCGTTGGACCAACCCAGTCCTGCAACATCATCTTGCACCTTGAAGGTGCAAAACGCATATCGAACATTGATACGCAACCCGTCAAGCTGTCTAGGAAAGCTTGCAACTTACCTGAATCTTCACCTAGTAGAACTATGTCGTCCACATACTCAAGGTCTGATACCTTTCCATCCGGGGGAAGTCCAATGCCTCTCCTTATCTGACAAAAGTGCACTCTCTCTAGGACCATATCAATCACAAAGTTAAAGAGAAAAGAGGAGAGGGGCAACCCTGACGCACACCAATTCTCGTAAGGATTTCGGGTGAAAGGTCACTGTTAACCCGAACATGGCTTCGGCTATTCATGTAAAGGGATTTTATGATGGAAAGGAATTTTTCCAATGCAATCTTCAACAACAGTCAGCGCCAGAGAACTATGCGGTCAACTGAGTCGACCGCCACTTTAAGATCAAGATAAACGGATATAGTGGAATTCGGAAGGTGTGTCTATGTTCTAAAATTTGTCGAACAGTGAAGATGTCATCGTCACTCCATCGACCAGGTCCACACCAAGCTTGGTTCTCACGCGAGTACCGTTTGTGAACGTTAGATAAGCGGTGGAGAATAATACCAGCGAGCAGTTTGGATGCAATGCTAACCAGACTTATTCTCTCGTGGTTTTCACAGAAGGACCTGTCGCCCTTCTTATAAATCCGTACGATTACCGATTCACACCAACTCTTTGGAACTTGTTCCTTCTCCCATATCAAACCGAGGAGTTTTGTCAATTCTAGTAAAAGGGCTGGGCCATCGTCTTTGGAAGTAGACAGGGATAACCCATCCGGTCCGGCAGCCTCATGTCATTTAGGAAAGCTTATCTCACGAAGAACCTCCATTTCTGACGGAGGACTGGTATCTACAACAAGAACTGTACCCATTGCGCTAACTAGCAAACCTGACGAGAATGAAGGCCAATTAAAATGCATCTCAAAATGCTCCGTCCAGTGAACTAAACGACGCTCCTGATTTCGAATCAGTGAGCCATTCGCTTCTTTAATCAATTCGCTGAAGCCTGGTTTACGTGGACCGGTTTGTCTAATCAGACAGAAAAGGTTAAGGCTGTCGCCAATCGCCGCAGATTTTTCGATCTTCCTACACTTTGCAATCCACCACTGCTCACGGTCATTTCTTAGGCTCCGAATCAGTTGGCGTAGAGTTCGCCTTTAGCCCCAGGAGAGCTACAATCAGTTGGAGCATACACAGAAACGACAAACATGCACTGACACTTTAGTCTAGTTCTGTTGATATGCACAGAGCCATTCAACAGCACTGCACACAGACGACTTCTGACTGGGATCCAGTCGACCAGTGCGCACTCAGAGGGATGCCAACACCAGCCTGGCCACGAGCACTAGACACCGAATCACCCGACACGCGAAGAGTGAAACGAGAAGCCCAGCTTGTATCTGGAGAACGAAGTATTAACACTAAAGTTGGGTCTTGTATGCGTGTTCCGGAGACACAACACACGTCTATGTTAAAGGTTTCAAGAGTCCTAGTTAGGGCAGCCTGTTTCCCCATTTGACAGTGTACGAACGTTGGAAACAACTAAGTTAAGAGAATGCTTGAGTCGGAGAACGGATCCACTTTTTCTCCGGCTCTAATTTTCTACCCTTTCCGAGAGCTTCAAGTTCACAATCATGGCTCATTGTGGCTTCTCGTACGCATTTAGAATTGAAACGTAAAGGATGAAGAACAGAGAGATAAGGAATGTTTCCCGATTGACCGCTGGAGATTTCTGGACACATCGTACTTCGTGGTTGCCCACACCGCAGAAGGCGTTTTTCTTTCGGAACCTTAACCGGAGCTTTTGACTCAAAGGTCTCACCCATAAGGTAGTGGGGCGTTAACCACGCACGGGAACGTGACCGAAGCAACTGTGAAGGAACTTCTTCTAGTCTGTCACGTGGCACCTGATTGTTGCATGCGTTTTGTCTTGTCTTCGCTGGTGCTTTATTATCGATCCGCTTTTCGGATTCAGTCCTCAGTCCCATGCACCGAATGGAGCAAGCGGAACGTGGACGGGGCAGCATCCTTTGGGCTGGGGGCTGCCCAGCTTAGGCTTCAGGCGAACTGAACTCGGATACCGATCGCAGCTGAACACGTAACCCCATGCACTTTACCTGACTTGTTTACCGCCTGCGAGCGGCGATCTTTCGGGGGTCACAATGGACACACTGGCATTCGTCCCTGGACTTTAGGGTCTATGTAGAACGATATTATAATCAACCGAAAAAGTCTGATTGCTTGATGAACTTGAGTGTCGCGGGTGCGAATTACAACTCCGGAAGCCAGGTTCACGTGGCAGACGGGAGCTGGTGGGTTTACTGTAGTGATGATACTCGATGTTAGAGTGAAACAATTCCGCTGTGTCGTCACCCCGGAGGCTCGAAGTTCTACTTTGGCTACTGATGATGGCAGCAGTAGTTGGATTTTAACTGCAACTGCAGAGAGTAAATAAACTGGATTGTTCCCTTGAAAAAACGACCGATGACGTTGGGATTTGCCAGTTATATATTCAACAAAGCTATATTAAATTGTACAGAACAACCAACAAAATCCAGCGACTCAGTTAGTGGTATCTCAATCATCGTGAGTTGGGCACCGATACTCCATGCTGAACAATTGCATAAAACACTGAGTAGGTGGGCTGTGTGACTTACATTCTCGAAACACCCGCATGCCGGTAAGTATTTAAGAAAGCATAGAAAGACAAAAGAGCAAATAATTAAAACACGGAAGCTCACTTTAACTGCTGCCGAATAACTACCGGCCGATTCCAAACAGTGGGCTTGAAACTTCTGTGGGATTACCGCCTCGGTCAATGTGTTCAGGAAGATTAGCAGACAAAAGGCGGCTGAGTGCACTGAAACTGTGTCAGCTGATGAATGCGAACAGGCGGATAGATGGGTAATCCAATAAAGATTAGCCAAACAGGGAAGGAGAAAGAGAAACGTGGTCAATTAACTGACGTAAACATCCACCACGGTGCCGATGTACTAACAAACGAAAAAGAAAAACAGCTAGAACGCCGTAAGAAATTCTCACTGAAGATTAGGGAAACATGGTCGACGTGGAAATAACGGGCCGTTTTCTGAATCTTATTGAAATAGAAATCGCACATCGGCATCTTGGATATCATTGGTGCTTAAGAGACTTCCACTGGTGATTGTTACCCAAAACTTTGTTTTTCCACTAAACCACTGTGCAATAAATTTTCGGAAAAGTGACCACCACCATTCACACGGCGCCAAGCGTGAAACCGAGATAAGAAGTATGAGGGAAGGGTTTGAATCCAAGGCTCCTGCTAGCATGTTGAGTTTTATACGGAGAAGCAGATCTTAATAAGTGATTTTTTGATGCACATCGCAAGCCGGTATCACAGACAAACAACTAAGAAACGAACAATACAACCGATAAAAGTGCCCATTCCCACTAAGCTCTATGTCAGATAGTCAAATGCACATTCACCAACCTACTGAACAGGCTCCATACAGGGACTTGTTCAACAGTTGCTGTCAAGCACCATGAAAAGTTAGTTGTGAAATGTGAATAACTCCAAAACAACGTAACATCTGCAAAGGTATTTCGGTTTCACGCTTATATCTTCTGCGAGTAACACTGAGACGAAATACGCGGGAACGTTTTGGGAACCCATAAAACAGTGGGCTTTAACGCAGTACAGGTGGGAGTTTCTTCCAGTCTGTCGTGTGAGACCTCGGTGTTTATGTTTTCCGTTTGCTGATGCATCAATAATCGACCCTTTTTTAACTCAGTCGTTAGTCACGTGCATTTTGATCGTTAGACTGGTTCGAGTACAAATACTTCGGATAACTACCAAAGTTCATTGACATAAAATTCTTAGATCCATCTGTCTTGTACAAAAAGTGAGCTAATAATGCCTGCCACGAGGGCCACGGAAACACGATTATATTTCAAGATATGTTCGGTTGGTCTCAATACCACTTCATATTCTTGGGTCAGAAGGGAAAAACAACAACAGATGGATGGAGTAAGACTGGAAGCACAAATCCAAACGATCGATTAGTTAATTCTAGTGGTTTCTAGACCATGAAATTTGTTTCACAGAAGGAACTGCGCCAACGAACTGTCATAAAAATAAGTCTGTTCGGATAGGATTGAGATTGCCCTCGACCTAGCTGAACTGTGTTGGAAGCCGAAGTACTATGAGTGGTCACAGAGATGCGTGAAATTATACTGTCCGAAACGATTCGTCAGTTTCGACATCTGTACCCAGAAACCTCGGAAAATTATTTCATTTCTCCGGGAAAGGGCTCATAACAGCAGTTGATGAGGAATATAACACACAAATCAGCTTTAGACCCACGAAAAACCGTTTGTAATATTTGCTTTGTCTTATTATGTGAAGCGCGCAACGGGCACCTCGAAAGTAAGCTAGTTTCTTCAGACCTGAATAAACGTATGTCATCGTAATTTCCTGAGGGGGTGTTTTAGGCACAAGAGAAGTGATTAGGATGGAGCCAGTGTAATCCACGAATCCATCAGTTACAGTATACTGGATGCTAGTCAGACTTATTACTAGTTCCGTCATCCATCACCGATTATAAGAACCCAGAGTGATTTTCATACACGAAGAAATTGTTTGAATACAAAAATGTCCCTAGTAGCGACATGCCACCAATGTTGGCAATGTCTCCAACCACTGTGTAGGTGAATTTATTCGACCCCCACCCCCACCCCCAGCAAGCTATATACGTTCCATATAACCAAGTTTGTCGATTAGAGTTTCCATACTATTTTCTGTTATAAGAACTGACCACCCTTAATCATCAATCAATCAATACCTACTTCAGCGAACATTACACGCTGAGGAACTCGATCCGGGGGCACGAGAAACACGCCCTAGATAACGTAGCCCACTGAGTTTCGGTGTTGATACACTGTACTTTTGCACTACTATAGAAACTCGAAAAACTTGACCTTGGGTTGTTATCGGATCACACACGTCCCCATAATAAGGCAGGTTATGCAGTAACAGGGAGGGAAGAGGATAGTGACCAAAATGATTAGTGGCGTAGTTTCACCAAGCGAGCACGGCGTTTGAATTGAAAACGACTTTCTATCACCGGTTGAGATGATTCCATCAGTACAGACACTACAGTTTAACCGACAGAAAACAGGAAAAAAACATGACTTAATCCCTTTGAAGTACCCATCCACGGAATCTTCGTTTGTACTATTTGTTCCTTGGCGAGCTGACGTTTCGTTTTTGTCACGTGCTCATCAAACAGTGCGGTGGGAGGAGAAGGGAGAAGGAAGGTAGAGGACACGAATAATTACAAAGGCACACCGATCTACCACGGAGAATCGGTAACCATGACAGGGAATGAAGAACGTCATAAGATCACACCATAGATCGGGGTGTGGTAACGAGCCACGCGAGTGTGGCGTACTGTCCCCCATCGCATTGGACTGGAGACGGCGGTTAGGTTCGAAGCCAGCACTTCAGACCTGATGGTCGGAGACCACTTATCCACCACCACCGGCTAATGAGCTTATTGAAGAACACGCAACTGATCTGTACACACCAAATTCGGAGAAATGTGTCACGGTAGAGAATTCGGAAATTTCCGAGTCTATTTTGCTCTGGTTTGAATCAGAGCTTCGACTAGCCCACAGGATTATGGGCCACTTTTGAACTTTCCGTGATCATAACAGAACCAAGACCTGTACTTGAAACTGCAAAATCAGTAACGGTGACCGTGAAAAAAGAATTGAAAGTCGAAATGATTGCTCACGAAATGAGACATTCCACGTCGTCGTATCCAGCATATCTCGAATGACGCGGACATCATCGTACTGCCCGGATTGACGGAACAGTTCCGGCTGAAAACAAGGTTGGAACGGGGGGAAAATATGGGTGGTGGTGAGTGGAGAATATAAATCTATTAACACTTTTACACCATTCATCAGGCAGTGAATTTTCGCGTTACTGAAAAAGAAGAGCATTATGAAGTCGGAGGTGACGGACAGGTAGTAGTATATAACGTTCATTCCTATGAAACGCATACAAATGGTGCGGAGTAATTGCTAATCTCCGGGATGGAATCGTCATTTGTGGGGAAACGTTGAACTTTGTGCACTATCAGCTAACAACTTTGTCTCGAACACAACCCCGTTGAGAAGAGAATCAATCGTGATGTAAAGAGTAGCAACCGCGGTAAATGAACACAAAAAGGTTACATAAAGTGAACGAAGGAACTATCTGGAAGCAAATTGTGGACGATTTTGTTGAATGTTTTCACTGACGATCACTAAGTCTTTGCCAGATAGCAAGTATTGGAAGCGGGAACGACAGAAAACAAGAAGGATCGAAAGTGTTGTTTTAAACCTGAGAATAAAGTGAATCATGCTTAGAATCTTCTGCTTTTTCACAAAGGTAAGTACATGAGATCCAGATCATTCACTTTGGCGTTTAAATCATTCAAAAGTTATGCGTCCGAAACGAGCTATATTGACCATCATCATCAGAAGAGCAGAACATCCTCAAAAAAGGACCAAACCTTTACGTAAGAAACTCTGCAACATGCGCTTGAAACGGCAAGCACAGCGATCAGGAAGAAGCTTATGGGGACCATTAAACCAAGCTTGGCCGGCGGTAGTCAAACGATCATTATAATGGGCTTCCGACCCTTCTTTCTGTCTCGGGGTCGATTCTTCGTGCCACTGTCGATCACTTCCCCGATTGGCAGTCTTTAATTGGCCACGACTCCATCCCTGAAAATACTGTACTGTTATGATGTAATAAAAGTAAGCAAACAAAAAAATAAGCAATAAGATCATGACCAGTATCCAACAATATATGGCTGGAAGACTGTCAGAGAAAGCAAAAGATAATGAGACGCTGCGGTCGTTCCTCGGGGCTCCCACGTACACAAACAAGATTGTTTCTCACGCTCTGAAAACCATAACAGTGCTTCGGTCAAAAGTGAAAAAACGAGTTCGCGGTACAGACGAGAACAGATACGCCATTAGAGGTGAGGGATCAGAGTAGTGGAAGAAATGTTGCATTTGACTGTCACTGACTGTAAATAAAGGGTTATTTTTATTTTATTGTTTACAAAGTAACGCGTATCTGAGTGCAGTGAACCTCAAATGGAAAACAGTATACGTCACATACAGCCAGAACCAAATTGATGTACCATTGTCCTAGGTCAGAAAGTAGTCAAACCAAGGTCAAATGAGGTATACATGCCTATAAAAGATGGACGGAGGAAGTATGCAAAGCTTGTGTACTAGTCCTTCAAGTATTTATATGACATTCCACTGAATTGGTATTTATTTAAGGGACAACCTCGTTGACGTTCTACTGCACTTTCCGTAGTTTGAGAGTCAAACACCACAATCTAAGAACCTCGCATCATAGTTCATGAGCCATTCATCACCAATGAATAGATTTTACGTAAAAATATGAATTATATCATTTATTTTGCAAAAGAAATATAACAATGGTTGTATGAATGTGAAATTGTGCCTATCGCAAGAAGTACGTGAAGTTATTGTGACACCGTGAATGGATTCATGGCAAAATTCATATAATAAAAGAAACCTACGCATCATCCGAACGAGATTTATTGAAGGATTCTCGTCCATAATGTTGCATAGCCTAGCAACAATATCATCCGAAAATTTTTTTCTTGAGGCCTCGTTTTAATCCAGTTTCTTGATTCTTTTTTGCAATACATCTCCATGTTTTATCGTTTATTCAAAAGGTCACTTTGTGGCACATTGTGCAATGCGTCTGCGACCTTCATTGTTGACAGCTTTTCTCCTGTGTATAGGATTTTTCTTCTCGGGGGTTCAAGTCGATTACTTCCATTTTTCTTATCGTTTCCCCAGCGAACATCTTCGTTTTACGAATGACACAGCTGTCTATTCTCACACTATTATATTAGGTTGAAACTGACCGGATGGCCTCCAGCCGCCCAAACTCAATGGTTAGTTGTCAAACGTATGTGCGCCATTCAGTGTGGTGCTTACATCGCATCGCCTAATAAGGCCATTTGGGCACATCAAGCCTACTTGATCACGTCATAATTCGAGTGGAAAAAAACACGTGTCTAGGCTTTACAGACATCGAAAAGCGACAATCACACGCCACAGAAATTGAATGTTTCCATACACGTATGCGATACCTTTGGTTTTGCAGTCTTGTTAGGTCTTAAGGTGCTATCATGTTGGCGTTGGCCCAAAAATTCTGTTTGCACCACTTTCTGGAATTCAGATCTCCGCTAAAACTTTTGCTTAGATGTGAGTCAAAATATCCGATATTCCACTGTTAACACAAGGCATGAGATAGCCAGTCCAAGAAATGCTGACGAATGACTCTT
This sequence comes from Fasciola hepatica, assembly GCA_948099385.1. Lineage (NCBI taxonomy): Eukaryota > Metazoa > Platyhelminthes > Trematoda > Plagiorchiida > Fasciolidae > Fasciola > Fasciola hepatica. The sequence continues at coordinate 465,952 of CANUEZ040000169.1, forward strand.
AAACTGTGACCCAAGGCTCTTAAGTTACGGCACGAGGCTCTCACACTGCGGCGTTTGGCTCTTAACTACGGAAACTACCGCAGAAACGGAATAAGGCTGAACGGATTACAGTCACATCGAATAAACTGCGAAGTGTAGCTGAATATGTTGTTTAACATGAATGAAAGGAAAAGTAAGGGATTTTGCAGCAGTGGTTATGTATTACATAAGGGAGAGATCAGTGAACGGTTGCGTACTCACCTCGGTCAAATGCAAACTGATAAAATCGACCAGACGAAACAGTTCTTTCGGGATCCGGAAAGGATGTGGCTCATTCGGTGCGCGCGTGCCCGCATCATTACCTTCAGACTCCGATTGAACTTTCTCTATCTGGTAGGGATAAACGAAAAATGAAAAAACAAGCCCCAAATAGTCTGGGAATGCTACTGCTCATCAGAAACGACAGGGGTGAGATAGCATTTTGGAGTAGGACTTTTGAATATAGCCGAGAACCAGCAGACTTAGTAAAAGGGTACAATAAACGGAAGCATGAGATTCTTTCGAACACTTGAGTACCACGGTTGGTGATAGCCAAACATCTAACAAAAACCGAATATAGAGACTAAGAGTGTGCGGAAGTATTTGAAGGCCGTATACCCGGAAGAAAGAAAACAACAACCAGAAAAGCATCATATTTTATCGTGTACAGAGACGGGTAAAAACCGGAAAAGGGTTGCTGAGAATTTTCAATGCCAGCGAAGCAAACTTTTCCGAGCACTTGAATTCAGCTTTAGTAAGATTTAAGGTAGAGGGGTATAAGAGATTTAACTGCAACAATATCTCAGAGCACAGAATATCGTCTAGCGATACAAACCGTCACTGTCCTCCGAGGAGTCCTGCTGGGTTGGGATTTGCATTGAAGTGTACAAAGACAGGTGCTGCATTGTACTGAGGATTTCTGTAAGTTACCAACTCACATTTCAGGCAGAAAAGGGAATGAAAACGATACCTGTCAAATTGGGAACATCTCGAAAATGGGCATAAAAACAGGCAAACTAAAATAAGGTCCAACCACCGAGGAAACTCCAATCTCTAACAAAACAGTCAAGCACAGCTTTGTCAGTCGCTGCCCAAATGTGGTCTCGGCGAACAAGTAGTACAACACCTCTAAACGCCGACGATTTTCTGAGTGATTACAGCAAAAACCGATCAACAATGATGGCGCATTAAGGTTACAATCCAGAAGATGTGCTTCGTAAAACGTCGTTTAGTTGCATACATGCTTTGGAATTGCACTAGATTTATTTCGATAAAATTAAATATCTCATTTGTATCGAAAAATATACAATCACCGGTAACACAGCACTCATTCGATCGGAGGATGTAGTCGCATGCTTCGTATGCTTTGTTTCACTTCACTGTATTCGGCCCGCTTGATGTCATCACGTTGCACCGTGGTTCGTAACTGTTTCCTATCAAGGGAATTGCTTTCCGGTGGTATGCGGAATATTCCACCAAATATCATTGAATTATGGATCTGAGTACAGGGATTCTAACACGCCACTTATAGTTCTTTGTGGCTCGCCCGATGGGGGTCGAGTAGTTTGGAGCAGTCATATCGGACAATACAGTGTTCGTTGAGTCTGTGGGGTACACCTCTTTCACCTGCACAAGCATGTAGTGAAAGACACTTGAAATATTCGAACTTGGTCTGATTTACTGCTTCATGTGTCGGAATCGCGACCTAGGTTTGTTTCAATGGGTTCTAGTGTTTACACGTTTTGCCACGTTGATCGTACTTGGACTGGAAACAAAAACAGCGAAAAACTCAAACTGTACGGCAGTTTGGTAAGCAAAAGAACAAGTTCGAAATATGAGGTTCGTATGTTGCCATTGTCGACGGTAGAAAACCGTTCGCCGTCTCCTGGCTCGCTTTCGCGCAGCCCATAGTGCTGTGGCCACCACTCGCGCAAAAATTACAAAGTATGGAAGAAGTTTTAAAATCAAAGTTGACCGCTGATAAAGGAAAAACTAATACTTCATTTTTCCAACATGAACTGAGAGCAGAACACTTACACACGGATAATTGGTCAGGGGGTTGGTATCCAATGGAATATTGCTTTGGGAATTTCGATAAAATTCTCCAGGTTAGTGGAATAATTTTGCGAGATTATGAAACAAGTCATCCATTCAACTTGAACATCAGATCGTTTCTATACTAACTTTTAGTCAAGTAGGAAATACGATGCGTAGCACAAGTACATCACTAGTGTCATAAACTTGCACTGAAGCAGTAAATGTTGGACGGCATCGGACAGAAGTTTCTAATTCGCGAAACAAAACAACTTATGAGGAACGACTAATCTGATTTGATAGAGAAGCTATTGCTAGTGTAGCGATAGTAGTGGGTCTAAGGTCAACATGTAAATATGACACTGCTATTTCCTTTGTTTAATCATGTTCTGTTTCTATTCCATTCACCTTCCAAACCTAACTGTCATTGCTTCCAATCCGCAAGGGCCTCCAGAAAAAACTGTTTCCATAAACCTTTGCCATTGTCCTGTGTTACTGTCCGTCTCTGGGACGCCTTGTGTTCCGGCTGGTTACTAACTTTTTCCAGGTACAATCTGACGCCCGGTCTTCGTTTTCTTTTTGGCGTGTGTCCAGTCAATGAGCGGGTGGTTGACGGTCTAGTATTTGTATCAAGTCAATTCAATAAACGCTTTTGTGCACCCGATTTAGGGTGAATTTTCAGCAGATACGTGATTTACAGAGGAATCCAAAAAGCCGTGCATGGGCTCATTGCAAGGTGGAGTTAGGTGCGTGAAACCAAAAGGAAGCAATACACGCCATTCGATGACCGAGACTGCTGATTACTTGGTCGCCGTCTGCTAGTGAGCGGACAAGAAAAGAGATATCAAGTACAAACACCAAGTCTATCTCACGTTAACTTCAGACCGATTATCACATCGACTATCCGTCAAGATACGCCTTGTCTTCTACACTACAAACGAAACCCAGGTTAATCTTCGCAATTATCTGTGTAGTTTCTGATGTTAATGAGTAAGTAATGCAAAAGAAAGTGTTATCAAGAAAATTTAAAAACGTGACAGATGAGGAGACGAGTAACGATAGATAAACACGTATCAAATGGCCGGAGGGCTCACCTTTGCCTGAAGTTCTTGAACCGGTAACCAGGCAACGGGAGCCGTTTCCAATGAGAGCAACAAGGACAGCGGGAGGCCAAAACAGGTGGGGATAAACTGACCGCTAATAGATAGGAAATAGTCCTTTCCGCCGTTCAGTCGTAGGACAACAATTGTGGACAACTTGTTCTCGCCGCTGTTGAGCGACGAAACGAGTTCCGGTTTTACAAATATTTCCACATTGATTTGAACCGACGCACCTATAATTGGTGTGTAGGGAACAGAACGCCATTCGATGGTTGTACATTTTCAGAGAAAATAAAGATGTTAAATAGAAACCGGTAACCTTTTTAGTGGCAAAATATAATGACTGACCAACGGAGCAGGATGGAGTCAAATTTTATTGAAGGCCAAACTTTTTCAATGAAAGATTTCAGCAGTTACGCTGGAAATAAAAGTAACAATTATGCGAATAAGGAAGCAGCTGTAATTACCTGAATGAACCATTTTATCGCATCAAATAAGAGAGGGGTGTAAGATCACACGGTATCGATCGCGTTTGGGTTCTCAACAAGAGAACCATTCAAATAATGTTATGCAGGACACAAAATGCCATTAAACTCATCCTGCTTTTCTCTGACGACCTTCGAACCAAACCATTTAGGGTGACCAAATTTGTCATGCTCAAATGTCAACCCACTACTAAACCAAATATACACGGAAATTTCAAGCAAGAACCAGATCAATGGACTTATCTCGGAAAACGTGACTCAGAGGGTGCAACATGCTATTAAACTTATCCCTAGACGAATCGCAAAAGCACTGGGCAAGCCCCAGTCAAAAGGATGCTGCCCCGTCAACGTTCCGCTTGCTTTACTGGGTGCATGGGCTAAGGACTGAATCCGGGAAGTGGACAAATAATCAAGCGCTAGCAAAGATAAAACAGAACGCTTGCAACAACCAGGTCTCAGGTAACAGGCCAGATGAAGTTCCTGTACGGGTGCCTCGGCCGAGTGCTGGGTTAAGACCCGCTGCCTTGTGGGTCAAACTTTTTAGACGAAGGCTACTAAAAAAAACCGTTCTGCGTTGTGGACACCCGCGGAGTTTGGTTTGCCCAGAAACCTCCAGCATCATTCCCGTGAAGGGGTCCTAACAATTTCTATCTTTTTTAATTTAAGACTGATGCAACACGCCACGGGTTATAGCGGCTCTGATAAAAGTAGTAGGTCGGTAGTAAGGCATAGATCGAATGCACCACTTAGCCTCACAAGACTCCGGTTCATGTAAAGCACTCAGACAATGGATATATTAGACATCAGTTGCTGCGTTGGATGCTGGAAGATATGCCCATGCAGGTGCTCCATTCAATGAAGCATCAAATGACTAGCGACCCGGTGTGTGTGAGTTAATTAAAGAACCAGTCACCTCACTGATTCACTTTCAGATATGTCTTCTGGACCGCTTGGCGTAGCATTTTGAAAAACAGTTCAGTTGGCCTGCTTATATTGTGGACCTTCCGAATATACCTACATCAGAAATGGAGGTTATGAGGGAGACTGATGATATAAGAAAAAGTACAAAGCTGTTGAACCGGATGCGTTGTTTTCATCCTTTTCAAAGATGGAATTAAGGGATTCTTCCGAGTAATTAGGACAGTGAGCAGATTCCCAGGGAATAATGTCAGTCAGTAACTGTGCCCCGTAATCACGAAAAAAGTGTTATTCCGAAAAACAAACTGGCAAAAAAACATCAAAAATTGCACGGTGAAAAAGCAAAACGAATCCCATCACGCGATGTCTTTTTACTAACCGTTCCTTTTATTGTGCTGTACTCTTCCTCTCCCATTTTTGCAATAGCTGTTGCTGCGCTGGAGCCATCCTTAATTTTAAGCTGCTGTATCATTATATATATATATATATATATATATATATATATATATATATATATATATATATATATATATATATATATATATATATATATATATATATAGTTAAATAAAACGAGATCATTCGGGCGCAAATGAGTCTTTCCCCTAGAACTAGCGAGCAGCCACAGAACAATCAGCTCATGTGATTTAGGATCCGTTGACCGAAGGGATACAAAATACCACAAATCGATTATTACATGCTCGCAGTTATCAAGCGGTGAGTACTGTAAACTAGGTGTGTTCAATTCCAGCGAGAATGAGCAAATGAATACTATCGGTTGAACTGAACACGTGACGTACCTTTTTCTACAGCCATCGATTCGGGACTGATAGTTAACCAGGCGGGAAAATCTGCGATGCCCTCACGTCGGAAGTTGTATTGCAAATCACTCAAGCCAGTGTTGGTCAAAGTGACCGATTGCTGGCATACTTCATAGAAGCGAACCGGACCGAATTCCAGTTCCTGGTTGTCGAGCTGTGCTTGCGGTAATGAAAGATTGTAGACCAGATCTTGACTGCGCACAACAGCTTCATAAGCTCGCTGAAATAGAGTCCGATTGACACGTCGGGCCTGATGTGGAGGAACGGTACACGGTTGGGAGAGTGAAGTGACGATGGTGTTAGCGCAATACTGTGTGTACGTGGAACGAGTGTGCACGAAAGTCAAAAAATCAAACTAATACACTCACTTTCCCGTGGGTTTTACGTTTGTGAAAGGGGAAAAAGCAAATATTGTGAATCAAAATAGATTTGCTGGCGGGAGTTGATAACAGACAGATATGTTGATTAACTGCTCACTAACGTTCCTTGAAGAGACTATCGAGTGCCAGTGTAGATAATGTTGACGTATTGCTAGACGAATAAAAGCGACCGCTGCAATTCAGGCACGTATAGCAGCATTCCAACGGAGCTATTGATCAGGACACACAGGGGATCAGGTCAATGATCACTTTCAGGCACTCGATCTAGGATGGATTTTCAGCATATACAGATACACAGGTTACAGGGGAGTGACTGATTATGGAATACCTAAGTTAAATAAGGGAGAATAATAAAAAGCATAAATGGGGAATGAACGATTGGAATAACAATGGAGAGATCGTTAGGATCGCTTAGTACCTGGTTGCGATTTAAAACTTTGTGAAAAAAGGCATGGAGATAAGGCAGTTTCTACGCGCGCATGCCCGGAATTTTGAAGGAGTCAAATAGTGAGCAAATATACGATGAAGATGGCGACTGGTACTACTTAATAACCAATTAGTACACTAATCACAGCACCAAAGTAATTGTGAATGAGGAAGTTTACCAGGTTGACTCTTCTAACACCTACTCGACAAACACGAAAGAGGAGGTTCCATGTTAAGATAAAAATTAGATTTCTTAAAAACATGAGAATACGGGGAAGCAGTAAAGCAAACAGGTGGAAATTGACAGGTAATAAAGTGAAGTGTAAGATTATAAGGAAAAGTTACTATCCGAAATCTGAACCATAGAGCTCACATGCTGCGGTAAATACTGTCACTAAGGTAAGTCTAAGGATGATTACGCCTTACATGGACGCCGAGATACTAAATAGCAAATATTTTTGAAAGATATCAAATATCAGCGATGTGAGAGATTACTAAAAGCAGCTTGGTAGTGACAAACCGCACTGGAGATTGAACGACACATCAGGAAAATTTAGGAGTGAGAAAAGACCAATTACACAGTTTATTTCAAATAAATTGTATAGCATTCGAACATTCCTCTATAGTGTAGCGATATTTCAAAGCAGTCCCATTGGGGTACATGAAACCGAAACGATTCATGTAAACGTAGAGATTACTAGCCCAGGGGACAAGACGAATGAGGATAGCCTGAAGGAAGAGGTGTTTGTTATGCATAGAAGTAAACTGTGCGCCATTAGAAGCAGTCAACCAGGGTGATAACCGTATGATAGTCGACACCAGTATCATGAGGAATAAAGACGAGAGTACCACTATCGAGACATATTTCAGGCTTGGGATAGGACGTCCGCCGACAAGAGAATAATCAAAAAAACGACCGACGTTACTGACTGCACCGTGAGCCGGCATTGAGGATTTCTATGTAAAATTGTAAGGGATCAAAAGCGAAGTTGATTGACCATAGGGCTGAGGAGTACACTCTCGACTACCGTCAGCAGGAGAGGGATACAAGCCTTCAGGTGATACTGGCCGACGCTGCTTAAGCGACCTTGGCGCTTCGGATCCCAATCCCACAACGGTGGGTCAACTTGCCTTGTAACCAACGCTGAGCTGTCGGTTGAGTCACGCGTACCACAGTCCCAAGAACAACAAAACACCGAATTTTGATCAAATACAATTTACATGCAAAAACTTTCATGTGATATAAATGGAACACAAAACTCAACGTCGACCGCTCGGCAGATTAAACTCGACCGCAAACGAAACAACATATACTTGTTGGCAAAACTGGTGAGGGAGAAAGGGAGCTCGAATTTTGGTTACAGTATCTAGTCGAATCGACCTGTCACTTACATGTAGCCGTTTCTAATCGGTTACATCTATGATTCTAGGTCTCCCGAATAAGATTCACCTAATGACTGCATGATATATGGTCGGATACGTCAGAAAAGAAGGATTAGAGTAAATCCAATTCTTTAAATGAAACGCGTGCTTGATGCTTCCCAACCGGTATTGTTTGTGTGAATTCTACCGTATATGGTCAATGTGCACTAAATAACTGAACATCAAACGGGACACCCAGCGGTTTGTCAGTTGAATCTAAAAGGCTGAGGTTTGGGCCAGCGCACAAATTACAGTGTCCAAAATTTTTGTGTAGCAAAAAACGAACCGTGAATGCAAACAAAACTGTACATGAGCGACATGGTTCAGTTGTCGTGAATGAGTCTTGAATCCGTTTTCAATATTGGCACAGATTATTGGAGTTTATAGTTCGATGGTTGAAGTGGGAAGACCTACCAAAATGCATCAATGAATATCGAAACAGATGGGCTGGCATAAAAAAACCAAAACGTCCATATTCGGAAATAATAGTGCACTATATATATATATATATATATATATATATATATATATATATATATATATATATATATATATATATATATATATATAGTTTGTTTGTCTGGTCACATGTACACAAAATCACAGTTTCGATGTAGGAGATCAGGAAGCATCGATGACCAACAAACCGATGGGGTCGATTGGCTTCGAACAACGTCAATATTAACGAGGATGCTATAAGAAATGCGAAAATGCATGTGCATTGATCTGATCTGTATGCGTAGACTATCGATGGAGGGAGGGGGTAACAAGACAGGCAACACCAGAATCTTGTCCATCGAAGGTGATCGGTGATGGTGAGGTTCGAAACTCCGACCTCAGACTTGGTAGTTTACGGCTATGCCAAATGACCATTTTGTCGAAAATAATCGAAGTTGTGTCAAAAAGGTACAGAGGTGTCATTCAAATGGCAGACAGGAATGTCATTATAACTCGCGTAGAATCAAACCCAACAGCTTCCTCCTCTACCACTACTTACGCGCTCATCATCCATGCATCGATCTACGGTGTACGAATAAGCGGTCACGTATGAGAGCCCAAACTTGACGTCGTCGGCATTCAGCCATCACGCCAAGATTGTACCTTGGTGTTGTGCGATGGCCTGCGTCCCTCTATGACCCAAACAGCTATGCAGGATGGCTGCCTTAAGCCGGAGAAGCAACCATGCCTGACAGGTCGACGGGTAGAGGCCAGACGAAGTACAGTCTCTAAACCAGTTGATGGGCAACATCTGGTTCTAACCACTGTGCCTCCGGAAAAGACACTCCAGCGAATAAACACGGAGAAACAGTTTACCAGTCTAAAAACCTTCATTAGATGGACGTAGGAGTGGAGTACCTGTGATTTCTCTCGACGGCGGGAGAAGTCAGCGCACCTCACTGGGCGGCTATCACCCACACAAGATGGGCAGCCCCAGACACAACGGATGCTGCCCCGTCCACGTTCCGCATACTCCATTCGGTGCATGGGGTTAAGGATTGAATCCGAATATCGGATCGACAACAAAGCACGAGCGACGACAGGACAGCATACATGCAACAATGAAGTCTCATGTGACAGACCAGAGGAAGTTCCTTCACGGGTGCTTGGGTCCCGTGTTCGGTTAACTCCCCAGTGCCTTGTGGGTGAAACCTTTGAGTTAGAGGCTCCGGTTAGGGTTCTCAAAGAAAAAATTCCTTCTGCGGTGTGGACAGTCGCAAAGTATGATTCGCCCAGAAACCTCCATCACCTTTCTAGTAAAGTGCTTTACCGATTTTTCGTCATTTAAGTTAGGATCGAAACGGCAGTAGTGATTGCGGCTCCGACGAAAACAGTATTTCCGGGGTTGATTATAATTCAAATGCACTCCTTAAGCCTAAATGTTCACTTCACTTGGCTGCCTTCAACGTCCGCACACTATGCCAGATACGGCAACAGGATGCTTCCGCTAAAACTCTTAACACTTTTAAGATAGACGCATGCTGTGTCTCCGAAACACACATACAAGACCCCACTTTTTTGATCACTCTTCGCACCCCAGATACAATCTCAGTCTCTCGCTTCACTCTTCGTGTATCGGATGATTCGGTTTCTAGTGCTCGTGGTCAAACTGGCGTTGGGATTGCTCTGAGCAGGAGAGCTGAGCGTGGACCGCTAGACTGGATTCCTGTAAGCAGTCGTTTGTTTGTAGTTCGGTTGGACGGTTATGTTCCCGTCAACAACAACAAACTGACATGCCGATGCTTGTTCGTCGTGTCTGTGTACACGCCCATTGATTGCAGTTCCTCTGAAATCAAGCAGTGTTCCACTCAGTCGATCGAACAGTTCTCTGGTTCTATCTCTCATTGAAGGATGTGCCAGAGGAAGTTATTTTTCTTATCCGAATACACCTACCAGAGAAGCGATGAAGGTAGAAATGGAGGTAATGCAGGAGACAGGTTATTTGAAAAGGTACAAAGCCGATGGATCGGATGGATACTGTCTATCGTTCTTCAAGGATGAGGGCGAAACTTCGGTTATGGAGTAAATAAAACTCCTCCGGATCATTTGGGATAGTGAGCAGATTCCCAGTGATTGTCCTAATTTACAAAAAGTCGACAGATCCTCTTGCGAAAACCACAGAGAAATTAGCTTGGTAAGTATTGTATCCAAACTGCTCACGGGGCTTATTTTCCACCGATTATCCGACGCCGACGAAATGTGTGCGCGTGAGAATCAATCAGATTTCAGACCCGGTCGTGATTGTATCGACCACATCTCTACCCTTCGGCAAACCTTAGAGCACAGACAAATCTTCCGTAGGTTCACCATCTCTGTCTTTCTCGATCTGGAAGCGGCCTTCGATTTAGTCGAGCGCACAGTTCTCTGGTTAGATCTCTCATTGAAGGGTGTGCCAGAGGAATTCATTTCTCCCATCCAATGCTTGTATGCAAACGGCCGAAGTCGAGTTCGTGCTGACGGCTATCTTTCACTCGAGTTCACCAAGAAAAACGGTCTTCATCAGGGCTGTCCTTTTACGCCTTTCCCCTTCAATTTCATAAATGAATTGATTTCTGAGATAGCCCTATCCTCGTGCCAGAACAGTGGTGACAGTCTTTGCTCAGGCAGTAAACCGTCAGACAGGGAATACGTAGACGATACTGTTCTTCTGAGTGACGATCCAAAAAAGTTGTGATCTATCATATATACTCTAAATAACAGTGTAGATCATCATCATCATCATCGTACAGCGTTTAACAGTAGGGCAAGCCCCACTGACCATTGCCTCTCTCACCATGTTGCACGTTGAATTAGAAAGTATGAATATACAAGATGGACAGGGAGTGGACCTACAAGGGTGGGAAAAGGAAATAATGCCCTAGTAGTCAACACATGGAATACACAGTCTAACTGTACAAACACACATCGATCAATCATTCTGATTCGACAGAAAGTGACAACACGATCGCCACTATTCGCGGTTCGCAGCCATATCCTTCACTGTCTCCAGCCAACTGGTAGACGGATCTTTTGGACCCCAACCACGAAGACGTGAAGCACCTACTTTTCCTAAGTCTGCTGTACATTTTCTCATTCCTCGCTGCCACGTCATCTGTTGACCTCCACGTGGTTTCTTCCACTCCCTAGGAGGGGCGGAGAATAGGACACGGTATGGTAGACGTGTGTTTGACATACGCAACACGTGTCCCAACCAACGAAGTCTACTAAGTTGGATACGCTGTGACAAAACGTCCTCTGAATTAGTACCCAATATTCGATTTCTGACATTATCGTTGCTTAGTCGGCTATTCCACCCAATCCTAGCGATATTACGTAAACATCGATGGTCGAAAATCTCAAGACGACGAATATCTTCAACACGCAGACTCCAAGTTTCGCAACCATACAACAAAACTGAACGCACTGCAGCCCAGTATACACGGCCTTTCAACTTCAGTGAAATATCAGGTCGGCGCCACAAGTGCTTCAGTCCTGCGTACGCCGCTCGAGCCTTGGATATCCGCGTTCTCACCTCTACTACTGTGCTCCCATCCGTCGTCACGCAGCTACCGAGGTAGGTGAAGTGGTCGACAACTGCCAGCACCTCCCCATCGAGCATCAAGCTCGGAATCGTTCACGTCCAGTCTTGTAACATCACCTTGCACTTTGAAGGTGCAAAGAGCATGCCGAATGGAGCTACAGCTCTTCCGAGATTATCTAGTGCACGCTGAGCATGTTCCGTTGATTCGAACAAGCAGACAACGTCGTCTGCGTAATCTAGGTCACATAGCTTTCCACTATTTCCTAGTTCGATACCTACGTCCTGAAGATTTTGCAGCGCACTGTCCATTATTTCGTCCAATGTGAAGTTGAACAGGAATGGAGACAAAGGGCATCCCTGTCGAACACCACTGGTCGTTTCGAACCGACCGGATAGTTCACCGTAAACTCTAACGCGGCCAGAAGTATGAGAATACAATGATCTCAGTAGGTTCACGAACTTCTGGGGCATACCTTTTCGATGAAGAACACTGAAAAGCGATGTTCGATCAGCTGAATCGAAGGCGCCTTTCAGGTCTAAGAAAATCATTTTTGTCGGTCGGCGGTGCGTGTGATAACAGTGTAGCTGTGTTGCAGGTGAGTTTTGCAACTCAGAAGTGTAGAATGCTGTTGTAGGACTGGGTTGGCTCAACACCAAACCTTGTGTTGGCAGAGGAAGCTCTAGCTGAAGTAGGTAAGTTTTGTTACTTGGGTAGTTACAGTTTACCAAGTGGACAGATATCGGATGAAGTGTCTTTGAGTATACAGAAGACGCGTTTGGCTTTTGCTAACCTCCGTCATCTGTCGCGTCGGCGTGACACCGGATTATCTGTTAAACGTAAAGTTTGCAATGCGACTCAGAAACATGGCCGTTGAAGGTAGAACATAGACGAAGATTGTCGTACGAACATCGATATCTCCGTAGCATTGCCCGTGTATGATGGGAACACCACATAAGCAATGATGGGATAAGACGTAAGAGGTTAGGAACCAGAGGTCAGTCTCTGGATCAAGTACTGAATCTAAACAGATTAAGGTGGTTGGGACACATATTAATCATACCCTTGGCGCAAGCTGTTCTCTGAGGCAGGTAATGGCTGGAAGGTAAGTCGAAGTGGTCAGTCCATGACATGACAAAAAGGTATGAAAACCTTGACCAGTGGACTTGGCCACGTGGAACGTGGTATACTTCCGGGTTTGGATCCACGCGATCCACCTACCAAATGCGGGAAGGTAGCAACCAAAACAAGCGCACAGAAGTGCGAGGGTAACGATCGAGTAAACTGGTAACTGGTCGGGGTTAAGAGTCACCATAACCGTCTGTGCCTGGACGGAGTGATTTCGTGGTGATGTTATGAGTTGCAGAGCAACATATACTCGAAATTCGAAACGTAACAAACTCGTTGAACGATGAGCATATTCTGCAGATACTCTTGAGGAAGGTCATCAACCACTCCCACAACTTGATGTTCACGATTCGTCAGACACAAATAATCGTAGCACAAGTGATTCGTAGAGAATCGAGTAAATTAATTTTACGATGTGTGCAAAAATCTGAGCTTCTCAAGGTTCGAGTTATTAGGTGGGGGGAGAGGCATGGGCTAAATGTGATCCCAAGAATAAGGTTTCTAAAGTTTAAAAATGATGAATCTTCTACATTTAGCATCAAGTCCCGTCGCACAATTATCGAAACTCCATTCCGGTCACAGGAAGATTGGTTCTGTGTATGCCATCGTATGTGCGTGATGCACGAATGGTGAGCACAGTGTGGCAGCTAATGTAAACGGGTTGGATGGAGGGTTGATGCACTTGATCGCAGACCAATCAGAATGATATTCTATCTGGCCGATCGGATGGTACTATAAAATACTTTTGACACAATACCGAATTCTTTCAACATAATTCGCCAAATGAATCGATAAATGCAACAGAGCACCACCAATAATTCATTCGTTAAGGAAAAATGAAAATCTGGTCTGATTCCTACTTTCTCCTCAATCCTGCGAATTTGTGTTGGGCACGTACTCCAATACGAGGTTATTACTCAACGCAATCTATTTCCCGGACTAAGCACAACGACTGTCCCAACGGCTGAGTTAAACAAAATACCAAAAAAATCATTGGGCTGGCGAAAAATTTCAAGTTGAAAGGAAGGGAAAAACGAGTCATGTGACGCAGTGGGGATCGGACAGGTAAATGAAAATCGAACTTTTCAGTTAGAATGTTAAACAAAAATCCCACAGTTTCCGGTTACGACTTACGCCAATTTTAAAGTAGCCTGAGACCGGTTTATGATCACTCATTACAAAATCATGATGCGAACGATACAGCAATGCTTCACAATGTTTCCCGCACCATAGAATACGATCGCAGTAGGATGGAATGCGGTTTTTTTCGCTACACATGAAGAGAAATGAAGAACAAGAAAAACGGAATTCAGATCATGAATATGCGTGGCCGTGGCGAAATGTTATTCGATGTAATGTGGTCCAATAACAAAGATAATGTCAGAGAAATGTCACGAGAACCTCTATAGGAAAGTGTCCTGATCGAAGGTGTTTCAAGGTGCATCGCTGGCAATAGACGTGTTCTAACGATCACCGTCGGTCACGACTAATCAAAACGTGTGAGCTTCAGGCTATATCATAACACTGCGTCATGTCTGATCATCATTGGATTTTTTTCTGACTTCGAGTTCACTTGTGTTCTAGCTCTATCGTTCAGCGGGTTTTCGCGATAAAAAATCTATGAGTTGACCACCCCTTCGAAATTTTGAGATCATACAGCCGAACAGCCAGGCTGGCGATCGCTATGTCTGGTTAAAGTCTCACACATTACGCGGAGAACCGAGCAATATTCCTCTCATGAATGGACATACACCTGATTTGCTTCGATCTTTAATCATGCTTTGGCGCCAGTAGTATTGACTTATCGATTTTGCCGTGTAATGAGTGGCATTATTATTTTACGTTTGACAGAACATGTAGCTTAGCTCTTTATGGGAACTCACTTGTTTGCTTGCGGCTTACTCGTCGGCTACGGCCGGGTTTTGTGTTTACGCTCGTACAAATAAATGCAACGCCACCCTCACGTGTTCTGCTACTAACTACGGACACAACAAAGATGAAATAAAACTTTGTGACGGCTGGGCAAGCAGAGCACTCCTACAACTTCGCGAACCGCTGTGGTCCCACAATGGAATTAGCTTCCGCACGAAACTGTGAGCCTACGGAGTTACCATCCATCTACCCCATTCTCATTCACGATTGTGAACAATGACCGCTGACAATACAGGATATGAAAAAGTTGGAGATTTAACCACGGGGGTTAGTGGCTGGTTCAGCTTTGATTCTCGCGGGCAGTTATTTGCAGTCGGGCCCAAATCTGGTTAGTCATCAATGATCAGTCTGGCATACGATCCGACCAACTCAATCGGCGCGACAGGACATGAAGCTGAATTTGCGCGCGAAATCGGAGATATTCCACTTTCGCTTTAAATACCGCGTTGTTAATTCCTGTAAATATACGGTATTTTTTGGCATGCTGCGTTGCCGTCCTTTAAATTTCCCCCACAGGCTGGAGCAATGGGAGCTGCGAGCGGATATTCAGTGCACAGGCCGTAAGTAAAAATCAGGCAGTTTTACGTTTTTTGCTACCGAAGTTCGTGATCTATCAGGGCTGTACTACGCGAAAGATAGCTACACAACAATGTGATTTATACAAGCAAAACGTGATTGATCTTGGACAAGTTGGTTCATGAACACCACGTAACATATTTCAAGTTCATTCTAAATGCAGAATTTGCATCGGAACGATATCGACACTGGAGGATTACTCATGTCTCACTGGCTGAACCCATGTGAAAAAGTAAAGGTGAGATGCGAACAAGAATACATGAGACCGGATGAACAAAGAGTTGGTGTCAGTAGGGGAAATAGGTTAGGAAAAACATGAACGTTCATTACAAAGATGTACCGGAACAGAGGTCAGCTTAAAGTGTCGAAAAAATGAAGTGCGAAGTGATATGCTATATGGGGATATTTCATATTCGGTAACACGACGTTAACGAAACCGTTGGCAGTCAAACCATGTTTTGGTTACCACGGAAAACCTTTATAAAGACTAGGTTACGGCTGATAACTAAACAAGAAGGCAGTAGTAGAAGGCGGGATGTAGGGGAATGGAGAATGCTGTCAGAATAGAGCTTACCCTGTAGGTAGGCTATTCGAAAAGGGACAAAGCCGTTGGACCGGAAGGGTTGTCTTCATCGTTTTTCAAGGACAGGGGCGAAAATTTGGTTTCTGAGTTAACAAAACTCCTCCGAGTTATTTGGGATAGTGAGAAGATTCCCATGGAATGGTGTGAATCGGTTACTGTACCGATTTAAAAGAAAGGTGACAAATCCTCTTGTGAAAACCATAGTGGAATTAGATTGATAAGTATCGCATTCCAACTGCTAGCCGGGATTATTCACCACTGATTATTCAACGCCCGTGAAAGGTGCACATGTGAGAATGAAGTCGGTCTCAGACCCGGCTGGGACCGCAAGGATCACATTTTCACTCCTCAATAAATTTCGGATCACAGATACATCTTCCATAGGCCCACAATTAATGTATTTCTTGAGTTGAAAGCGGAATTCGATTCAGTCAACCGTACAGTTGTCCAGCGCCGCTTCTCACTGAAGGATGTATCTGAGAAATTTATTTCTCTTATCCAATGCTTGTATGCGAACAACCAAAGCCAAATTCGTGCCTACGGTGATCTTTCACCCAGGTTCGCCGCGAGAAGTGGTGTTCGTCAGTGTTGACCTCTATCGCCTGCGCTTTTCAACTTCGTAATTGAAGTTGTTCTTGAGTCAACTCAATTCTTGTGTGAGAACAGCGGCTCGATCTGTGCTCTAGCAGTAAACTGTCTGACTTAGAATACGTTGTTCTTTTGAATGAAAACTCGAGTTATACTTTCTTCTAGATAGTTTAAAGAACTGTTGAAATGAATTTTGCACCTTAAAACTTCAAGATGCTCCTGGAGGGTTGGTTTGACTCTAAAACAAACGTTATCCTTTCGGGGGAAACCTCAGAGGAATCAGATAATTTGTGTTGCCTGGGCAGTTACATTCCACTAAGTGATCCAATATCGGATGGAGTGTCGGCGACTTCTGCCAGACTCAGTCATCTTCAGTCCCGGCGTGGCACACAATTGTCAGTCAACTGAGGCCGAGTGCACACTGCGGCAGTCAAGTCCGTCCTTTCACAAAACTTAGAAACATGGTCGTTACGAACAGCAGATACAGGAAGTCAGTCGGTGTTCGAGCATCGATGTCTCAGTAGCATTGCTCGACTCTGGTGGGAACACCGTACCAGCAATGCTGAGGTTAGATTTAAGGTGCTGGGAACCAGAAGTCAGTCTTTGGATCAAGTACTGAATCTAAACCGGGTAAAATGGCTGGGACAAGTGTTACACATACCCATCGATAGACTTCCTCGGCTTACGCTGTTCTCTGAGTTAGGTAGTGATCGGAAGGTAGGTGGAGATCGTCAGTCCATAACATGGCAAAACGTACGAAAACCTTGACCAGTGGTTTTGGCCAAGTAGGCCGTGTCAGACTTTCAAATTGGGGCCAACGAAAAACATTCATCAGATGGTTGGAGACATTAGGAAATATGGCTTGGTGTCGCGGCCATTGACGGAGTTACATTCGGACACTTTCTACATCATCGTGATTCTCACTGATTATCTTGTTCTCGGCTCGTTTTCACTTTTCACCCCAATTTATTTTGCCCTGGACTCGACGATGCTGTGAGGCAGCAACCAAAACCAGAGCACAGAAGAGGGAGGTTGTTAATTGAAAGACCTGAACTGAGCTGAGCAAAGATCGTTACAAAGGTGTTTGAATATCGAAAGAACCACCCAAAAACAACAGCTCGAAGAGATAAATATCTCAGTATGTTCCGCCGACAATGGATGCACATACAAATCTGACCAGTTAGCGAGCCAAGCTCCGTACAATTCGTTCGCATATTTTTGCGCTGGATATACCATCGGCTCACACACTACGTCAGTCATAAAATATCGCAGAAAACCTATGACCTTCAGGCTGCTAAATTTGTACGTTTGATAATTGTCGTGGATTACAAATAGACTTTCTGACTGCATACAAACATGAAATGTCTCCACCTCGTTTAGAGCAAGTTGATACAGCCAAACGATTTAAAAGAATCTGTAAGGTTACAGCAATACTTGTTGGAACTTAACACGGATCAAGGCACATACTCGATAACTTACCTGGTATCGTACACATTCGAGTTCATATCGAACTTAAATGTTGGGGCAAACGTGATCTTGCCCTCACAGAATCCACCAAATGTGCGACTCGTTAATCGTTGCTTGGCCAACTAGATTGGAAACACAAGACAACAGGGGAATAAACAACCAATCAACACAATTCACTTTTTCACATCTAACGTAGAATACGATGCACTGCGCTCTTGTTCGGCAATGAAAGGGAGATACAGATAGCTTTTGACAGAATTCAACCGAAATCGTGGCTATTAGACTCGTAATCGGCGATCAATTTTTGTGGTAGACAGCACTGATCTGCCTCTCAGATTGTCCGATCTATTCGGGTTTCGGGTGGTTTGCTAATCAAATTCTCGAGGCCAAAACTGATGAGCAGAGGCATATCACCCGATAAATGTGATAAGAATAGAATTTACGCAAAACCGTACGCGAGAGAAAAATCGAACAAAACAATCAAGGAAATCACCAGCATGTAACATTTGGATTTTGAGTGGAATAAAACCAATGCTCCTCTTCGTATTTCATGTACCCAGTCTGGTGTGCTAGAATAGGCATTTGAACCGGTCGACCGGATGCCGGCTGGCCGGGAATAAATAAGGATGCAAGGGAAATTTTGCAATCCTATCGAACGAAACAGAAGCAATCGTCCTAGCCACTGGTTTCCAACGCTTGGAACCTTCAGGTTTTTCCTTGCTGCTTTTCAAGCAGACTCTTTGGCAAAGATTTGCGACGAGTTCCCCAAGACAAATTTTTCCTCTGGTTTGAACACGCGTACTATCCAGCCCACACGCTTGAAATTACGTGACACAACCTGAATCCCGAGAATTACAAAACTGGTGAATAACTGTGCAAATATAATGGGGGTTGAGGCGTACAAATTCTCCTGGTGTGAATAAACTAAAAAAAGGATCAGCGGAAATGTCTCACCTCGTCGAAGCCCAAAAGGTAATCGTAATCCATCAAATCGATAAAATCACGAACCTTAGCCGAGTCCAAACCACTGATTCGATAGTTCAAATCACCAAAGACGAACACGATGCTGATAAACAAGTGAGACAAGGGGTGAGAGAGGGTGAAATAGGACAAACAGGGAGGAGTTCTCAAACAATATTCTTACTGAGTACGATGCTAACAAAATCAGACGGTGAACGACCTTCATTGACTGATGATATAGTCGTTTATCGTTGACGTTTGGCACCAACCAATATAGTTGCGCTTCTGGAAAAGACGAAACACAGCGAGTTGTCACACGTCAGTCTAATAACTGGTTTTCCGAGGAGTTTAGCTTGTCCAAGAAAGACTTGAACTTAATTATTGTAGACCGGACAAAGGGGTACATAATGGCACATCAGAGTGGGTTCTATCTGAGTGAACAATGAAAACGCATGATCACCGGACCCAGTTATAGGACTGATGATGCACAAACACGTAGCTTTGCTGAGCATCACCATCACACAGTGGTAGCAAAGTACTGACTCAGCAATCTCGAACGCTACCTCCAACAGGCGGTGACTGACGGGGCTGTTCAATTAGACTGAACTTCCTTTCGGATCAGTGATCAGTACGGGAGGGGGCTTGCACACATTTCGAAGTCGGTTGCAAAGTGACAGCCGCAAGCAGATGCAATCGCGTCAGAATGAATGCAGCAAAGGGTCCGAGAACCGAATAAAGAAACAAATCTTAGAGTGTAGTCCACATGTGCTAACAGAAAAAAACATCCAAATTGAATGAAATGAACAGGACAGATGTCGAATGATCGAAAGCACGTATCGAAACCGGTCAGTGCAACTTTAGGATGAAAACAGGTTATTGGTTGTACAAATGTGACTGCAGAACATCTTCACTATTGGAGTGACAAAACATGCTGGGCATCAAGGCCAACATGCCTGTTTTGAAGTCCTATGCCTGAGTCTACTTCCGAAGGAAGAACTCCACTGTACAAACCTGAGAATCGTATTGCGTCTGTTCGAACTAATCGTGTGTGTTTACGCGTCACATTATACAACCAGACTATGATCGAATCGAGCGTTTCGTTTAAGCGCACATTCAGACTGTTCGGAGAAGGTTGGTATAAAAACAAGTAGGCGTTGTGTTCCTAAGTAGAGATTCACACCGCACTTTCAACACTCGTAGATTATATATATATATATATATATATATATATATATATATATATATATATATATATATATATATATATATATATATATATATATATATGGTTTGAGTGGGTCAACGAATGTACGCGGCTACACACACACACACAGATTATGGAATGTTGCAAATTGTGCATCTCGAATGTACAGCCATTTCAGTTTCGTTACAGACGTACATAAAATGTGTTACTGCCTTCACTGACGTTTGTTTGGATGACGTAATTATATTTCTCAAAAGTGAGTCAATGAGTTTGTGGGAAATTTCATTTTCCGTTGAAAACTTGTACTGGTTGAGATTCAACCGCTTTATTTTCTGAAGTTTTGAAAATAATTTGTACACACCACTGAACCCCATACGTTGAACCCTACTCGCTTGCAGTTGATCCATTCAACTAATTTCCTCAGAGTTTCTCCGCTGTCCGCGGGAATAAACACTGAATAAACTAAGGAGTTCTCCACATAATCTGAGATTTTTTTTTCTGTTTTATCGCTCAACTTTATCTTTGTTCGTCGAACACCATGTCCAGCTGAAACCTCGAGCCGTGTGCAATGAACGCGTGGTGTGCGTTCTGGAAAAACGAACTGGAAGTTCATGCCCGTTCTTATTCCGTGTCCGAACCAACCAACATGTTATTCTGTGAATGCATGCCACTTACTATCGTGTTTTGAACGACGAATACCCGTGCGTTCTTCTCAACTATGCCGGACTGTGTACAGTCTCCATGATCCTTTACTGGTGTCTCTGTGACGATCTCTCGCTCTCTCAGCTACACAATAATGTCTGTCGTGAATATCATGAAATCAACGCATCAAGTCCTTACGAAGAAAGAGAAAATGAACATTCGTGGATTGGCCTGTAAGTGAAGTGAAACTTACTGGCAATTCTTCAATTAGGACAAATATAATATCGATCGCTCGAACAATAGTCACTTTTGATAACTTCATGTTTCCGTGGAAAATCTAACTCCCAAATATGGCTGCTGTAAGCTACGAAGGGCGTCGAAATCTGACACTGAGGCATGACAATCAACTAAGACGTCCTTCAGAACGCGTGACTCGGAACACACAACAGTCATGTGATTTCTCAAGAATGGACAGGTCATGTGTACGAACTCATTAGCGTGAAAATCGAGAATGATAATCAATTTATTTATCATAGTTAAGGAACAACACTGAAGAATAAAACTGTCTGACACATACTCGTGTGACTGTATTGTCAAATGATCTACTAAACTCGGATTTTTGGAGCCAGCGCGCCGTTCGAAGACCATTTTTCTTTTGATTTCTTGAAAATCCTGATTTCGACGCTCCAAATTTGCCTCACCAGCAGCCAAATGACAATTAACAAAACAGATTGCTGTATTATACAGGGTCAGGCGAAGACCAACCGCACCTTTGTTCCCCTAGATCATATATTGAGTAGTGGGTAAAAGTGCGAAAATAGAGAGAGGATGAATGAGTGAAAGCTGTTAGAAAATGTAAGCAGGCAGAGGTCATGCAGGTG
Organism: Fasciola hepatica; assembly: GCA_948099385.1. Classification (NCBI taxonomy): domain Eukaryota; kingdom Metazoa; phylum Platyhelminthes; class Trematoda; order Plagiorchiida; family Fasciolidae; genus Fasciola; species Fasciola hepatica. The sequence continues at coordinate 487,533 of CANUEZ040000169.1, forward strand.
AATTGTACAAGGCACAAATTATACGGTTCGGTTTGATAAACAAGAGAATGAAATGACGTCAGTGCAAAACCAGTGAAACAAGGGCTTACGGAGTGCTGAAATCACTGTACTACCTATTTACAAAGACGCAGGAAAACAGGGTCTGATAACAAGATTGTGCGACAGTAATCCACGAACAATTTTACGCCATCTGCGAGGCGACTCTAATCATTTTCATTCCATTCTCAAGTATTACTACAGTGAGAGAGAGAGTCAATGAACACCATAAGGTCCCTAAAAGAACACGCGTGCTGCTGAAACCAGCGACAGTGAGGCTGCTCACCACCAATTTATAATCAATTCTTTTGGAGACATTTGCAGTTTGCCTATGTGTTGGCGGATTTCACAGACAAGAGGAAACGAGGGGTACCGCGCAACCTGCACCGTTTGTCAGGAATCGAAGTGATTTATCCAGTTTTTCCGAACGAAGTGTTTCTGTATAGTTGCACATTGTTAATACTTGGTGAGTGAACCGTAAACATTTTGGCTACCTTCTGATTGTTGTTTAACGACTACGCTACTGAAGCACAACATGCAAGAGTTAGTTTACTTTAGGTTCACAAATATAGTGAAGAAAAATAACGGTAATGGTCGAGTGCTGTAAGTCTGTCATCTGTGAGACACGAAGTTTGACATCGGCCAACATTACTGACATTGGTTGTAGGCAACAATCCACCGTTAGGCACCTCTTTATCATATCTGACCTACTGTGAGCTTACGCGGTATTTCATTATAAGCCTAATGGCGATGGCTGCAGTAACTCTTGAGCGTGGGAGGTGGACTTTGAGAATATGCCCCTTTACACCGTAGTCAAACTAACGCGTAGGATGAGAAAGAAGCCGAATATTTTTCTGTATAGACTACACCTGAACCTGTCTAAACCTTTTTTATTTACAAAGAGGTACGTTATCTACATCATTCCGGTTCCCTGTGATGTCGAGAAATTCCACAGACATCAAAATGTTCTCTAGATATCCTTCAGCTGTATGTAGTTCATCCCATTGGAAAGTAACTAACGGGGCTAGCTCAGTGATTCAAACTAGAACAGTTGCTATGCCTCATTGGACATTCACTTGCATTGTGTGCGCCCAAATGGCTGTACCGCGATAGTACAGCTGGTAGAGAAACTAGCCGGAGAGCAGAAGGTCGCCAGTTCGATTCCGGCTCGCGGCGCTGGTCTGTGGATGCGAAAACAGCAAGCTGATTTCCCATTACATACAAGATGTATTTCTTCAAGCTTCGGATGACTGAATACTATATCCTACACGGCAATGTAAGAAAAAAGTTCTTCGCGATACCGAGTAAATCTGTAGTTTCCAGTTCCTAATGGGTGTGTGACGAAGTCTCAAATGAAATATCTATCATGTGAGGAAGGGCGGGTGATTCAAACTGTGGTTGACAACCATAGAATAAATATACACTATTAGGCAGTGATGCTCAATTGAAACCGAGAATAAAAACACATCGGTAAGTTGATGCTGTCAGTGGAATGTTCACAAACATTAGTCCGTGGTTTGCACAACCAGCGAAGGAGACGATCAACGTGAACTTGATCAATTAATACTATGTCTCTAACTGTAGATTCATGAGTGTTTCACAGAATTATGGTGCAATCCTGAAAGTCAAGTACAAATATCTCATGCCAAATGACTATGAAATGCGTTTTCATTTTCGTCAGAACTTTCTCATCGACCAGCGTAACACTCTGATTAGGTTGAAATCAGACGCGAAAGGATTTGGGTCGACAAAAAAAGTACATCAATTCTGACAGGCCACCTCGTAAAAGTGCATTTATGTCATAAGACTACAGAAGTAAGTAATATCTCAGGTCACCGGAACACAGAAGATCACCAAAATCGGTCCTAACGAACAATTGTCTTTCAGGATACAGGGTTCAGGCTTTGTTCCGTGAACGATTACTGCCTCCATGAACTGTAGCAAGTCTTTGTTTTTTCATTTCATGATGATCCTGAAGGCATTAGTCGGGTCAACACAATGACCTGAATCCAACAATTGACGCACCACTGCACTAGATGGTAATTTTTCTCCATGAAGGCTCAGGTTGTTCGGGATGTGCTCACACATTCTGATAGAGAGACGGCGTTCTGTTCTTCCCATGTACTTTATACCATAGGCACACTGAGACTGGTAAATACAGTTAAAGGTGGCATGAGCGTCCAGTCTACCTAAGTAAGAACAGTTGAAAGAATGACGAGTTTGATACACTATCTGCAATTTGGCTGCGTGGAAAACGCTTTCGACTGCGGCAATGAGTCGGTGACTTATTCTAGTCAATACATTGTCACCTTTGAGATGCAGATGGATCAATGCGTCTTTTTTCCTTGCTAATGGACATCTTGGTTTAACATTTAAAGGGGAATTGTACCTTCAGATAAACGCTACTGGATAATTGTTGTCTATCAGTGTATTTAGTTTTTTCTGTTTCGGTTGACACAACAGCGGGGCTAGACAACTGTCGCAGCCAGTAAAATAGTGTTCTTGTCAGACTACGTTTGTAACCCATGGGACAGAAGCTCCTAAAATGTAAGTATTGCCCTGCTCAAGTAGGCTTGTGATAAAAGGATATTTGCAGTTTACCCTCTGGCAACTTGTTTAGAAATAGATCTAAGAATGGTAACTCGGCACTGGTTTCACAATCTACCGTAAATTGGACATTGGAGTGCAATGAATTCGACCGTCCTAACACTGTTGGTATTTGCTTCCTTAGAACAACCAAGATTTCATCAACGTACCGGCGACACAGTAGAACAGAGTTTAACTCAGTCTGCAGTCCATTCTCTAGTGTTGACATGAAAACATCAGCAAGTATGGGTCCAAGTGGTCTCCCCATCGCTACTCCGCCTGTTTGTTTGTACAAATTTCTGCTGAAGGAGAATTGGATATCACGTAAGTATAAATTCAATAAGGTCTTTAGTTCATCCATAAGGAACCCCATATCATCAGCGTGTTTGCATACTAGATCCACGGCTTCCTCAGCTGAGACGTATGTAAACAGTGATGTGACATCATACGAGGCTACGAAACAATTGCGGTAGTCTTTGCCGGGCAAAGCCGGTTCCAGCTGAGAGGCATCGTTCACTGTGAACTTCGATAACATGTCACGAATAGGACTTACGAGTTTGCATAACCACTGGGTCAGCTTATTTTGAGGTGGGTTCATCATTGAACAAATGATTCGTGAAGGGACTTCTACCTTGCGAAATTCTTTTTACTACATGCTTTCGCATGAGTGCAGTGTAAGGGGTGTATGTCCCATAGCCCACTGCACTATTGGGGATAACCGGTAACCGAATTCAGAGACTTGAAGTGGTGAAGAGCCACATAAGATCCCAACAGCTCAGGTGTGGTAACGATCCGGACGATAGCGGATTACTATCTACCACCAAAGTGATCGGTGATGGCGGGGATTCGAACCTCGGACCTCAGAGGTGGTAAGTAAACGATCCAAACCACCCGACCACCACCGGTAATCCGTACATCGTTGGAATGCGCCAACCTCGAGGTCTTGGATCGGCAAAACTGCATGCATTGATTAAACCTTTCTTCCATATTCTTTCCAAATGGGAACTGATGGCCCTTCCCAGAGTTTCAGTCTCATCCTTTCTTTCGGAATCTGTCTGAAACCGGGTATAATCGCTCAATATGGTTTCCATTTTCCGAACATAATTGTCCTTATTGAGTATGACCACTCCGGAATCTTTGTCGGGCTATACCATCACAATAAATTTGTTTTGTTTAAGTTCTTCAACTGCCTTGATGTGGTCAAATGTTACCAAATCATGCTGAGAACATTTGGTAACTCGAAACTGGTGAGCAAGATCTACTAGTCTGCTTTTGAATCAGTCTTCTGCCGCGAGTGTGCGAGTCATATCTTTGAGTTGGTCAATAAGATTCTCAAACTCGGCATCTAGTTTGAAACTGTTCAACTTTCTATCCTGTACACCAAACTTAAGGCCCAAAGGCAATGCTTCCAATTGTAATTGACTAAAAGTAAACTCTGACAAGTTTTGTACGTGCCCCTGTAATTCTTTTGAGAATCCGCCTGTGATGACTTTCTTCACTAGCGATTTGGATAAGTTTCTGATCAGATCAGATCGCCATCGAATTTGAAGTTCACGGCTGATTTTAAAAAGCTTGGTTTAAGGTACCAAACTGACATTTTCAAGTGCACAATATGGAAAGGCGATCGTTTCCTTTAGTTCTGCCAGATGCACCAAAATTTATTTCATTCGGCGGTAACTTATTTTTACGAAGGGATTTCACAGATTGTCGAGGATATTGACCATTTATCATACAATCCATCAAAAACTCCGCTCGACCAGATATTCACGAGAAACACAACAGTGCAATTTCAACAAGTTATGTAAACGTTTAGCTACATCCGCTGAAAGGTGCTCTATGAGGTATGCGAAACATTCTTTTCCCTTGACTCATTTCAGTAGAGCCAGAAGATTGATGTGGGTCAGAACGAAGCCTCTCTACCAGTATGTATGAGCACATCCCGAACAACCTGAGCCTTCATGGAGAAAAATTACCATCTAGTGCAGTGGTGCGTCACTTGTTGGATTCAGGTCATTGTGTTGACCCGACTAATGCTTCAGGATCATCATGAAATGAAAAAACAAAGACTTGCTACAGTTCATGGAGGCAGTAATCGTTCACAGGACAAAGCCCGAACTTTGTATCCAAAAGACATTTGTTATGCAACTTGTGTTTCCGTGCTATTGACCTGTGACCTCATCCTGAATTGTCTTTCTGCGTTAGGAAAACAAAAGGATCATCGATTGCGTATATGAACTAAATGTTTCATATGCGTGGCCCCATGCCACTGTACTCAGAACCGTCTTCGTGTATATGCATAAACATGGAACAAGCAGAATTTAAAGAGTAAGAAACAGAATTTTCCCACGAACAGAAACACAAACTTTTGTACCACAACCGCTGCTCACTATGAATTTCAGCCCTATCGGACAAGGTTTTCAAACGCGTTGTGGATCTCGAAGGACTCAATGACGGACTGAGGGAAGCAAGCTGCAACGTCAACGTTTTGACCGACCAGTGCTTCGTGAACTTGGCCTCCACGCTATTTGTTCAGCTAACCCCAGGTTTTGCGAGCAGAGAGCGATGAGGGAATAGAGAGGTTATCATAGCACATGTCCTAGCCAACGAAGCTAATAGAACTGCAAACAATTGCGAAAGCTTGCACCACTACGTAGCTGTGATCGAGTAACCGAACAAACGACGTTGTGGTTAGGGGCAGGCATCCAAGTAGGCGACAGACTGAACATTCGGTGCAAGACCTTGCTTTGATTGCAGTGTACAGTACGGTATGCGCAGTCCGCCCAGACAGGGTTGAAAGTGTAAGATAGTGCGTCAGTCACTGTTGTTTGGCTTGTTTCTACGCCTGCTCCATTGTGCGGTTCACGACCCCAAGGAACGTGGTTCACTTTCCGGTTTACTCTTGTAACACAATAATCCCGTGTGGTTATGGAGTCGAATCTTATCATTGTACACATGCAAGGGCATGAAGTAGAAAACAAGCTTCATGAATGAGCACTGACCGGAAATTCAGGATCACCGACTTCGAAAAGTTTCAATCAAGGAGCAGTCACGGTGGTTGAAAACCGCGAAAAACGATATCGCAAAATGGTGTTAGTTTCACCGTTACACCAGTCGTATCGCGTTCTATGAGAGACTTTACGTGCAATAAGCCCGAGGAAAAAAAGTGACCGGATGGTGTTCACGTGCAAACTGTCCTACGAGACAGGTAGTGGTTAGATGATAGATTGAGGCAGTTCAAGACATGGCGAAAAGAAATGAAAACCCAAACCAGTGGGTTTGATCGAGTGGGACGTGTTGGATTTCCGGGCTAGAGTACGCGAGGGTCCATCATCCGATAGTCGAAGTCATTACGTGTCATGGCTAGACGCAGCTGTCGGTGTCAAATTTTCACTCCAAACTCTATTTGTCTATTTGCTTCTCACTTACAACTATCCACAACATTCATTCCTTATTCATGCTTCAACCAGTTTCATTTCCGACTCCATGATGATTTTTTTATTACATGACTGCGCATGAGTGCAGTGGAAGGCGTACATACTCCATGGCCACAAAGGCCAACTGCACTATAAGGGATAACCGACAACCAGACCCCAAGATTTGGAGTGGCAGGGAGCCACATTAGGTCCCAGCAGGCCAGGTGTGGTAACGAAATGGACGACAGTGGAATACTGTCTGCCGCAAATTCAACTGATGATGGGGGATTCAAACGCTCTATATCACTCGACCACCATCGGTCATCAACCAAAACGAGCACAGAAATGCGAGGTCACTGGTTGAAAGAACTGAACTGAAGGAACGAACGTTTCATCTTTGATAACTAGCAACGAAGGACGACCATTACCTAGAGTGACTGAAGCAGATAGTTAGTGATCGATAGGCCTGCAAAAGGTTCTAAATAACACGGCTCGCCGCAGGAAGCACCGATTGCCTCATTCAAAATACGTCCCCCAAAATATCAGAGTTTAGAACGTCTACAATAGTTCAAAGTCTCATCCAGTAATAGTATAACGTAATTTGTGCACATACCCCCCCCAAGAGGCTGAAGATAACGTATCAGAAGAGCACCGGTTTAAGCAGCATATAAGTGGCCCGAAATCACAAATTGAGTAACTACAGTGGTAGAGACGGTAATACTAATCAGAAGAGAGGCACAGAGTATATTCTGATTGGCTTTAAAACAAGACCGTCGGAGATCGAGATACGTTTGTCTCTGGCAGATAATTTGACATAAGGTGGTGTACAGTATTACTGTCGCCCAGGTTGTCATTGCCAAACCTGAGTAATTGTGATTATACATGGCTCGCCACTCCAATTCTTATGAACAATTACACCGGTTCTTTCAGACGGGATCCTTGCAGTTAAGCAATATGCCACTTCCGCTAAAGAAATCATTAAAGAGAAACTTGGTTGGTTGAGGTAATATCATGAGGAACCCTAAAACTTGACTAAGAACGTCACCGGTTGCACAGATTAAAATAGAAAGTTCCAAACATACCATTACATTGAATACACCAGTGGGAACCAGTTGGATAGCTAATTCACTCGCATTAGCATGGGTGAACATTCGGGTTGATATGTAGACGATCATAAGCATTCCGGCAAGTCGCGCTCGCTTCAGTCGGATGTAACCACCACCAGTGTGTTTGGCCCATTTGAGAGCATACGCCCGAGCTTCTTCAGGTATACGGGGATATCGGCGATGATGTTGGCGAGAGGGTGGAGGACGCAAAAGGCCACCAAGTGCAGTCTCAAGCTGCATAGTCCAACGGTCTTCCAGAGCGGCCGGGGACGTTTTGTTCAGTGCGACAGCACCAATACTCAGATCAAGTTCCTGAAAACTGCAATCAATTGAAAGAAAAACGAAAAAAGAATGAAAACCGACGATCATGGGAGTGGATTCGTTCGGCAACTTATAAGCCTAACTGAGGCAGTATGTTATCGATAAATTCGTGGTCACGGTGAATCAGAAAGACAAGTTCTGATTTGGGGCCATGAGATAACTTATGCCTGTAAACTTTCGACGTACTGACTACTAGTGCGAAACGGCAAAGAAATCAAAGTCTCCATGACTCAGATGCCAGCCTAGTGTGAACATGACATGTCCGACAGTGCAAACGAACAACCTGCGCATTAGACATATTGGCTCAGATTCACCGGTCACGCAGAAGCAGCTGACGAAATTGGACGGAAACTCAATCAACCATCTGAGCTGATGTTCTGGAAACCAAAACAACCTAGCAGGGACGCAAACGAATTGGACGCACGTATCTGAAAATTTATAATTTGTTGTTGTATCGGAACCGAGATCAGTTCGGAGTGTATCAGTCTTCAGAAAGGTTAGCCGCAGCAACCGAAACGTCAATTGCCTATCCACACTTCCGACAGCGCTGGTACTGAACATCAAAGGCTCACATATTTTCAATTTTTCCTTCAAGTACCATGTTCTTTGGCCACCGACAAAGTTTCTGCATGTCATGAGCCGACGTGTTCCGGTTTCAAACTAGAAGACCAGTGCTACAGAATATAGCAAAGAGGTGACACTGGCTGCAAAAGGTTACATATTACGAACAGTAAATAGAACACAAGGGCTTATGTACAGGATTCATTCAATGCTTCAGTAGGTGGTAGGCGTGGTAACAGTTGGGACGATAGTGCACTGCTATCCGCGAACTGTGAACTTAGCACTTCTCCTCCTTGGCCAAGGGTTGGTTTCCGGTCAACGTATAAGGAAAAACTTCACAAAATTGTTATGCTTCAGTGTAAAACAATAGATATACACTGAACGGATTTAATGGCGTTTGTTTATAACAGTTCTAAACGCATTATCACTCCATGCTCAGTGCTCACGGCACAGTTGAGTTGCCGGACTTACTCTAAACCCGAGTAAACGTAGCTCATATTTCTCACTCGAGGATGATATCCAGCATACATTCAAGCTCGGGAACTCGTGTCGGTTGTTATTCCATGCCATTTTCCATCACCCAACCCATGCCCAACTCCGTCAAAAACGCACGCTGAGGAAATCAGCTCGGAAAGTGTTTGCCCAGACCAACGTAGCCTATCAAAAGTGAGCGCGATTATTTGGAAAAAATAAAGTCCTAAATAATTAGTTTACTTCCACCTCATTAATAAGGGAAACCACCGCCGGTATTCTGATAGATATGTAAATAGAACGGGGAAAAGCTTCAGTGTATAACGACAAACCATATATACATACATCGTTTTCATAGATTGTAACGAGAGAAAAAACGCTGTTTCTCCAAATACAATGGTACGAGGCAGAGTCTGTTGCATTCGTCGCACAACAGCCATCGACGACAGACTTAGATTTGGTCACATGCGACAAACTTGCACGCGGAATTCACGCGGCTATAAACACCGGAAGCGTGGAAGATGAAAACGGTATTGCGCGCACACACACAGATGACGGCTACCCACCCGAATACATAAATATCGGCAGGTGGCTGATCATTTGGTGGTAGAAGCCAATTGTCCAACGAAAGGTGAGAATCACTACGCCCGTTCACGTTCCACGTGCCGACAAAAATGCGCACATTCTCAAACGTGCAATATTCATCCGAACGTTTTAACAACTCCTGTCGAATAAGCCATTCAGATTGTGAGAGACGAGCCCGATAGAGATGATCCTCAAGGAAGCTGCGTGGGTCAAAATAGAATTGATGACTGAAATCAATTGGGAATGAAAGAATCAACAAAGAAAAAAATATAGGGTGAAATTCGGTTGGCGTTTTTATCGGACTAAGTAAACTCTCACGGGGAACGTGAATAAAACTGAGAGCCCATCAATTGTGTGCCTGCGACAATAGCCACAACAACAACAATTTGAATCAACCGCTTAATACTAATGATCGCCTTCCATCAATGTCTTTTGACGACTGGCACAAATGAAAACCGATTCACGAGAAAAACAGAGCCGGGAATGACCCAGGATCCATGAGATAATTAGTACTTTGCCTCGTAGAAAAAGTGTAAACAGATATCAAAAATACTTAGTGTATCTCTCTTCTGGCGACACGAAAACCGAGAATCCAATCCGACATGACATCGGATGACCAGTAGTCGATTTACGGTCCAAAATGGATCCGCCAAGTTCTTTCTCTTTTCTGAAGAAGAATTGACATGTCCGCAAATTTCGCATAGAATGTTATGAGGAACTTTAATAGACGCTTTCACTTTGCTGAACGGCGCTTCCAGAAGTGAAGGGAATTTTGTCATTGAATTCGCTCGCACAATCAGGAATACGGGAATTTCAAATTGAGATCTACAAGAGTAAACTGAATAACTGTATGGTTGGGAGCACTAACACGTTTGAATTCACAGATTTTTGGCAGACAAATGGGTTAATTACAGAGGCTATTCCTGCTGATTAGTGCACTCTAGTCTTGTTTAGCATGACCGCGGTCATGGTGGATGTGACGCACAAATCCTACCAGCACCCAGGCTCACAAACAGGCGATTTTTGATATTCGATTATTCAAAACAATTCCTCATTCTAGACCGAAGTGCGTATAAGAAGAGGTTCGGCCAATGTTTGTTCTGCTGCCCAAGTATTCTCAGCCACACATTCGGCATGCACTTGTTGATCACGGTAGCGCGATCAAGATGAGATTCGTGAACGGAATCACTTGAAGATACCACACGGACGAATAAACCCAGTGGGTTTCTCAACAATGGGATAGGGATGATGCAGAAAAGTTCATGGAGTATCATGCACTTCCGTCAGTGACTATACTTCCCGCAAAAGTATTCTCCAATTGGAACATGAAGAGAGAGAAATTGCAAAACAATGAGAACAAGGCACAAAATCAAGGGCATATATGTAAAATATAGACTTGATGAAGAAAGAACTGGTAAAAGTCTAATTCCCGTTAAACGGACAAAGAACTCAACAAGAAAACAAAGTGAGAGTTTCCTTCCACACGGTTTAGCAGTTAATCCTGTGAGGCGTGCTGGACCGCATCGAATTTTTACGAACTGAGGGCAAGATAATCACTCATCAATAGTTAACAAGGGCGCATATATACATCATTGCCGCTCATCAGGTGCTCGTGTACTTACGGGGACTTTTTGTCTATCCATATATATGCAACTTACTATCAATTTATGTGCCTGCAACCGCAGCCTCGTTTTTTTCACAGGTTAACCCGTGAACAACTTTCAGCAACCGCGGTTGTGATTTCACAGTGGACTGTTGAACAGAGAGTATCCAGTCACATTCTTGATGTTTCAAATGAGATCATATACAAATCAGACAGTCAACGCAATCAAAGGAATGAGTATGACCCTCTTCGCTGGACAGACGGCAGTAGTATTAAGCTTGCGTAAAGGTGGATATTGTGGTCAATGTGACCATGGTAACCAACAACACTAAGTGCACGACAAAGAAGCTCTTAAGCGCCGAGATAAGGGTTTAGGCTGCAAATTATTAATCATCAGTTGGAATGACACACCAATGCGTCCTGATGATGAGACGTTTGCGACCCGAACCCCGAGACCAGCAATCAGAAGCTTAGGATGAACACCAATCGGGGGCTACGAACTGCACTAAATTAAAAATCCATTGTTATTCACCGGCCAAATCAACCGATCAACCGGAGATTATCACTCTGATTGGAAACAGAGGAGGAAACATGTAACTCTATTTTTTTTATCGAACAGTTGACCTTATTTGGTAGTCACATATCTTGAAGAGTTTAACCATCAACCTCGCACTCCTGCACTCTGATAACGGAAACTAAGCATAAAAAACTAATAAAATAGAACATGCTCACTGATTCACGGAAAAACGTGCAACACGAGGAAATTTCTTTTCGATATAACACTTCAGGCATTGATACATATAGTGCTGGGTAAATGAGAGCATAAGTGCAGCTACGGATAACAGTGAGTGAGTAAATGTGCAAATGTGTCCAAATACACAACAAAGCAAGCTCTCCGTGAAAACCGAGGTGACCAAGGTACATTCAAATGAAAGTGCGCCACTGACCACGACACCTAACCATCTCGTATTTGTGATTGATGAGCCCCACTTGAAATAAAAAACTTAGTTCATCAGTAAGGCTTTCCGTAACTTTACGTCACAGCATAGACCTGTCACCTACATCCACCTGCCAATTCACAACAACCTCGGTCAACACGCAATGACAAGGTTCGTCAAGACAGGCTCAATCCAATGTAGCCTGCTTGTATTCAACATCTCCAAATCTTCATGTCCAAGTTCACCGCTACTGAACCAGTATTCCCATTTGTTTCGAGGAGTGCTCTGAAAACATCGATAGTCTCTTTCCGACGGTACAAAAATACTGTCCAGATTCCTGCAGCGCACAGTTATCCAATAAAGAACAAACCGATGGCACGTCGACATCACAGATAATTGATTTGTGGAAAATGGCCCTATTTACGCGATATTTCACTTCGTCAGACAGAAGACCACAACGTAAGAGATGGAGCTGCCCAGGTAAATTGGAAAGCCTAGGATCCGGAGAAACTCTGATTCTGACGTGTAGGATCGTAGTAAAAACCACGCCGCGAGGAAATGACGCTATTTACGCCCGACATATCCAAGCAGCCAATCACATAACCTGCATGCTACCAACCAATCACATGCGAGTCAACCGACAGCGGTCATACATTCGCCTGGACACACAAGTCACTTGACTTGTGGTCCGGGAACTCTTGTTGTGCGACACATTCTGGTTTAGTGCCCTAGTGGCTGGTGATCATCACGGCGAACCATAAGCCCAGAGTTCTCAGGTTCAAATCTTTCCGGCGCCGGACAATTGCCATTCGACAGCCTCTGACTGACCGCGGCTCTCTTTATGAAACTTCGTACCATTCATACATAACAAAATGAACAGTTTTTTGTCCTATCATCCATGTACAATACAATACTACCTATATCGGAAAACATTATCATCATTGCTCTTAGTATACCGGTGTTCTGTTTACCCTGTGTTGGAAGATATGATGTTTTGGGATGGACAGTGCACTGGGAGAAGATTGCTGTCAACCTGTAGGGTTCGTGGGATTCACCTAGTCAGATAAGTGCTTCTGATGGTGAGCTGCATCGGCCTAACGCGATCAAATCAATTTAATCGAACACACAGTACTGCTCTTTCGTTTGGCTTACTTATATCCTTGATTTACATCATGAATTTATCCACCAAAACGACGAGTATGAGGTACATTGTCAAAACAATGGCACATGCGGGGGAGGGGGGGGGGTCGGTATGCAATGATTCAATGAATCAGGAGACCGGTAACGGCATCGACGAGGGAACACAGAGCACACTTAGAGTCTGCAACACAGAGTGAGTGAGTATTATCCGATTGTGGTACGAACGACCAAACGTAGACTGGTTCAAAGTTACTGATTAGAAACGTAACTCACTTTTTGCTTCGCCGACGTAGAGAAACACCATGAGAAGTGAGATCAGAACAGCTTTGTGAGGATACTATTACCTGCAAGCCAAGACAAACACAGAAATGAGCTGGTGATAACTGCAAGCAAATGTGGGCAGCGGACAGATGAATACCCTGAGTTTCTCGGCAACTCATCAGCGGAAATATACACTTTTGCTTTTGATTGTAGCACAGAGTGAGAGAACTAAACAAGACAGAAATCGTTCACGGTACCATCGAGTCATTGAACCGACGACTGATTCGGTGTGGAAAAGTAAGTAAGTTTATGTTCCGAATCTTGAAATCAACGAAATGAACTGGTGGATGAACAGGAGTACTGCAGATGTATTCTATGCATAGCACATCTGACCAGATCTGTTAAATCCGTTTAGCAAAAGTTAGCGCGTGAAGTTAAAAGAAATGCAACAGCTTTATTCCTTCCGTTTCGGCATGTCTGTCTGTCGTCTTTGTGCCACGAAGTAACATACAACACTGAAAATCGGGAGGTGAGCAAAAAACAGCACGTTTAAAACAATGGCATTCGCCAAAGTGAGCTTCAAGTTCTACAGCAGGAGTCTCGGCCTATTTCCGTCGAGGTGCGTGCTTCGTGAGACGATTTAAAGGAATAGAAATGTCAGTAGGTAAACATCGACAGTCTTGAACAAACAACTTATCCAAAGAAAAAATGGCATTCCACAATATACGCAATTGACACATTTCTGGCTGGGGATAGTACGAAAACAAGTATGATGGCTGAAATGCTTGGGTGTCAAAGTAATTGATTATCCCGATGCCGCATAAAATACAACTGTTTAATCAAGAATACCTCTTTGTCTGACGGGTGACTTTGCCCGGCAAAGATTCATACGGGTTGGGATGAGCTTTGCCATTTACAATATTCAAGCAGAACAATCTAGAATGATAGTACTTCTCTTATTTCTGATTCAGTACCAATTGACCAACTCGTTGGACAAAGCCAATATCACCGTACAAGTACACTGTGAACTCTTGTGATCCCCGCAGCCATGTTTCCATTGTGTTTGACAACTTCGATTTCTTTATAATTACACAAAAGTATTTCAAGACGGCACTGATACAACATAAAACTTAACGGCAACAGACAAAGCATTATACTCAGAAGTCAACTCAAGTTGTGTGCACATCTACGTCCTTCTCGACGGCCATAAATCGGACGACGTGTCTTACCGCATAAAAATAACGCACTCGCCAGACTTTTCTAGAACCAGCTTTACCTGTGGTATCAATGTGACATCCGGCTGACTGAATGAGTATGGGTTGCACCAGTTACCAATACACTCGAAAAACACGGTTCATACTCGTACAAGTAGGAAGGCTATCGCTGTTTTGACCTATGAGTCTTCGAAGGGTGAGAAAATCTCCACCACTGAGCCAGGCCATTAGGGGGTTTTAGCACACGGTATAAGTGACCAAAAGAAAAGTTTGTTTAGGATTTCCAGAGACAGATCACTAACCTTTTGGTGGTTTCGTAGAAGGGATGCACCTGTGGCACTGGTTAGGTCACCGTCTGTGGCTGTTACTGTGGTGGTGGTGCTCGTGGTAGTGATGGTTTGCTTTTCCGATCTTAGATCAAAATCATTTAGATTTTGGAATTCAGGTGAGGACAAGTTCGACTCAAGTGATTCACATGTCAACGAAGTGGTCGAACTGTACGCACGAGTTTGTCCGACCGGGACCAAAGGCGATGCGGATGGCATGAGCAAATTAGCGGTGGGGTCCGATTCGGGAGTGTTGTCGTTAACGCTGGTCATGTGACGGAGCCGAGCATGTACCGGTTCTTGTGGCTCGGGTGCGGAATCGGATGAATCTGAAGTTGAAGATGTTGGGAAATCGGATAAAGCACTGTCACCGTTGCTGGAAAGTGAATCCGATTGGGCGTTTTCGTCACGCGTTCTGTTTCGCGTGATTTGAACCGGTCTAGTCGGTATGCCACGATGAATCGCCGAACGACCGCCACGATTCCGTGAAACGTCCGGACTGATCATTTTGGAAAGCGGTAGGTGCATGGGAGAGACTGATTTCGGACACTAGTGAACTGGGATTTTATATGAAAGACTATACAATAGACGGAAATGCAAGGAGGAAAAATAGTCAGTGCATTTCTTAAAAATAATGAACAGACCGTCAGAGGATAGCTCTCGACAGTGTAGCTTCAAATTACCACTATATCGGATCATCCGATTTCCATCCAGTCAAACACTAAAATGACAGGAGACGGCTGGTTTAGAATCTCGGTGCCCGGATACTTCAGTCAACGATAAAGGCCGATCGACTCCCGGAATCAAGTAAGCCTTATTATCACCTGTTCATTTGATCAGTACTGACATTCCGTGGTGCTAACACGTTTTTAGGAAACCATAAAGATAGAAAACGAGAAGGAAATAATGGATTACTTCGAACGGGATAAAACTGATTGGTATAAGAGATAGACTAGAGTGGAAACACACTACTCGCACTCCGCGGCACGTGACGACGGCGAGAAGTGCGTCCAATCTAGAAACACGTGAATCACGACAGAGTACAAATTGGTTCAGTACGAGCTAATCAGCTAGCCACTCGTGAAAATCAATCATGGGTGAAATTCACAGACAGAGTGAGTAGTTGTTTAGGTGGATGACTGGCTGACATCTGAGAGTATTCAATGGTTGAAGAACCCAAATGCACAGACAAAAGCGAACTATTGTCATAGTAGTGTCAAGTCCGTTCAAGTGCACATTGAACACAGGTGTCCTCATCACACACAAACCAGGTCACATTGGTTGACTGCTGGCCGTAGAGGCAGTCAGTTCTCGCCGTAAAAACTCCATCATTACAAGTAGCACGAACGTGATTGTGAAGGAGGAGAAATCAGTTTCTATGTGGAAAGAAGATCAATCAACTATTTACATTACACACGATATGAGGTCTATTGAGGGTGTTAGGCAATAACAATCAGCCACGCATTAGCAGTAAGAGATGAGAAATCTTCCACTGAAATGGCCCAAATGAAAAGTTTAATGAATTCGTCAGACAAGGCAGCGTTCCACATGGAAGTCTACATATTTCAAAGCTTATAAACACAACAAAACAGGATTATTACAGTACTGCAACAGCATTTTGCACTTTGAAGGTGCAAAACGCATAATGAATATTGCTACGCAGTTGTTCAAGCTACCCAAAAAAGCTTGGAACTTTACCTGGATCTCCACTTGGAAGAGCTGTGTCGTCCACACATTTAAGATCTGACACATTTTAACCCGGGTAAAGTTCGATATTACTATCCTCACATGACACAATGATGGTCCTTAGGACCATATCACTCACAAAGTTAAAGAGAAAAAGAGACGAAAACCAAGACGAACACATCATTTCCAGAGGTAAACTTGGGAGAAAGATCACCGTTAGTTCGAACTCGGCTTTGGCTAGCCATGTTCAGTCTGCCCAAAAATGTGGGATCACTTCACTCTGGTCCAACCAACACCTGACATACGGTTGAATTCAAATTTATACCACTGATACTACTCTCTCTTGCCAAACAATAGTGTTTAGAGTGGATTTTTGGCAACTGAGAGTAGTACCGGTTGTGTGAACTGGAATTCGACCGTATGTCAAGATTACGATCGAAATGAGGTGATCTCGAATTTTTCGGACAGATTGTACATGAACTATATGATGGAAATGAATTTCTCCGGTACACTATTCAATAAGAGGTAGCATCAGAAAACCGTGAGGTCGTCTGGGTCGGACGCCGCATACAGACCAAGAAGAACAGAGACGGAAGGTGTGTGTTTAAAATTTGTCGAACAGTGAAGATGTAATCAACACTTCACCGACCAGATCTAAGCCCAGCTTGATTCCCGCGCCACCAATGTTCCCGAGCGTTAGATAAGCAGTGGAGAATAAGACCGGAGAGCAGTTTAGATGCGACGCCAACCAGAATTATTCCCTTGTGGTTTTCACAGGAGGACGTGTCGCCCTTCTCATGAATCGGTAGGATCACCGATTCACGCCAACTCTTTTGAACTTATTTTCTCTTTCTCATATAAAACCGAGGAATCGGTTCGCTCTACAGCGAACCTTGTCTTGGCAGCGAAAGCCACAGCTGAAGTAGATAATTTTTTTGTTATCTGAGTGGTTACATCACACCAGGTAGACGAATATCGGATGACGTGACATCAGATATACAGAAGGCGCGTTTAATCTTTGCCAACCTCAGCCATCTGTGGAGCTGACGTGAAATTCGGTTGTCTATAGGGAGTGAATTTTAGGCCGCGGCAGATGGGTCTATTCTGGGAGTTAGGGGCAGAAGATAGAAAAAACTGTTGGCGTTTGAACATCGACGCCTCCGTAGCATTGCTAGAATACGCTGGGAACACCGCATCAGCAATGATGAGGTTCGGGGTTAAAGTGTTGGGAACCAGTAGCCAATCACTGACTAGTTTAGTTTAGTTTAGTTTATTCAACCATTAATCTCGCACTTCTGTGCGCTGGTTTTGGTTGCTACCTTCCAGCATCGTCGAGTTCAGGGCAAAAAGAATAGAAGTATAAATTGAGAAAGACCAGAAAAGTCAAACTAATAAGCGGGAATCGCGAAGACGAGGAGTTCGAATGCAACTACGCCACTGGCCGCGACACCTAGCCACATCACTTAATGTCTCCAACCATTTGGTAGGTGGGTCGCGTGGAACCCAACCTGGAAGTCCAACACGTCCTACGTGACCCTGTTGCCACGTTATGAACTGGCCACCTCCAATTACCATCCAGCCATTACCTGTCTCATAGAACAGCGCACTCCGAGGAAGTCCGTCGGTGGGCATGCGAAACACATGTCCCAACCACCTTAACCTGTTTAGACTCAGTACTTGATCCAGAGACTGACCTCTGGTTCCCAACACCTTACGTCTAATCTCAGGATTATTGATGCGGTGTTCCCATCATACACGGACAATGCTACGGAGACATCGGTGCTCGAACACCGACAGTCTTCGCCTATCTTCTGTTCTTATTGGTCATGTTTCTGAACCGTATGAAAGAACGGACCTAACCACCGCATTGCACACTCTACCCTTAAAAGATAATCAGATGGCACGCCGGCGCCACAGATGACGGAGGGTGGCAAAAGCCAAACGCGTCTTCTGTATACGCGACGATACTTCACCTGATATCTGTCCTGATGAGGTCACTGACTGGGATCTAGTCGAGCAGTGCACGCTCAGCTTTCATGCTCAGAACGATTCTAACGCCAGTCTGACCCACAGCAGTAGACACCGAATCGCTCGACACATGAAAAGTGAGATGAGAGGCCAAGATTCTATCCAAAAAGCCAAGTATTAACACTGAAGTTAGACTTCTTTGTGTGTTTCGGAGACACAACACATGTCTATTTTAAAGCTTCAGAGAGTTCTACTTAGGAAAGCCTGTTACCCCGTTTGGAAAGGTATGCGGACGTTGGAAGTGGCAAAGTGAAAAGAATGCTTGGGTCTGAGAATCGATTCTTTATTTCTCCTATCTTCAAGCAATTATTCCTGCGACAGCTACAAGTTATCGGTTACAACTCTTTGTGGCTTCTCGCATCCATCTCGAATTGGAAGCTAGAGGGTACAGGATGAACAGCAGATATAATAAGTGTTTCAAGAAGGACTGAAGAAGGTTTAGGGGCTCATCATAATTCGCGACTGTCCACACCGCAGCAGATTTTTCTTTGGGAACCCTGGCCGGAGCCTTTGACTCAAAAACCTGACCCACAAGGCAGTGAGATGCTAACGCAACACGGGAACTTGACCGAACCACCGTGGAGGAACTTTTGCTGGTCTGTCACGAGACCCGATTGTTGATCCTGTCTTGCCTTGTGTTTGCTGGTGCTTTGTTATCGATCCACTTTTGGATTTAGTTCTTTCCCCATGCATCCAATAGAGCAAGCGGAACGTGGGCGGGGAAGCATCCTTTGGACCAGAGGTTGCCTGCTGAACGGCAATGACATCTCCAACTGCCGAGAGAAGCCGCATGTTCTCCATTCCTACCTCTATCTAGTGGAGGTTTTGACCGGTAAGCTGCTTCTCCCTAAGTATCTCTCCACAGGGGCTTGACAACCCTATTGTCAAAGGTTTGGACGGATGAAAAAGTGCCCGCATTCTGGGACGAATCGACGATTGTAGCCATCTTTAAAAAGAGTAGCCGTACATTGTGTTCTAATCATCGGGGAACTAGCCTGATCTCTGTCACTTCAAAACTCTTGGTTTCCATTATTCACCACCAACTTTCTCCCTTGAGCAAGATTCAATGTCGTTAAAAACAAGCTGGGT
Source organism: Fasciola hepatica (assembly GCA_948099385.1). NCBI lineage: Eukaryota > Metazoa > Platyhelminthes > Trematoda > Plagiorchiida > Fasciolidae > Fasciola > Fasciola hepatica. Next base: position 506,897 of record CANUEZ040000169.1, read on the forward strand.
TACGTCCCGACCACGGCTGCACGGATCAAATCCCAACTCTTCGCCTTCTGCTTGAACACCGTCACTTTTATCAAAGGCCAACTATCGTCGTCTTTCTGGACATTATGGCCGCCTTTGGCTCTGTCGATAGGACTGTTTTATGGACTTGCCTGTTGAGGAGTGGCACGTCCGAGAAGTGCGTTTCCATCGTGAAAGCTCTCTATCGGCAGACTTCGGGCACAGTAACGGTCTATGGACAACTATCCCAGTTCCTTGTCGTTCCAAGTGACGTTCGCCAAGAATGTCCTATTTCCCCGTTCTTTCTCAACTGTTATAGATGATCCGTTCCAAAGAGCCTTTAGTGGAACAGAAAACGGTGGTACAGAACTTCTACCGAGGGGGCGAGAGTTATTGACTTGGATTACGCTGACGACATCGCCTTGCTGGGAGATGACCCCTAAGACATCCAAGATATCTTAAATCACTTGGCCGTCGCAATCACCGAGTTTTGTCCACACGTTTACATACTACTTACCATCAATACTCGGTCAAGTAAACTGATTAACGTTTTCATGCCTTCTGGCCATGTCATGGACTGACCTCTTCGACCCATCCTTCAACCACTACCTGATTCGGAAGACAATGCACACCGTCCATCTGAGGGCCTGCGTACCACATGTACCACCCATTGCAACCTGATGTATATATAGGCTAACCTATGGTACGACCAATGCTTAAATACCGGTAGCCTGCATGCCATCTAGGTTCAACAGCCACGTTTCTGAGTGGTTTAGGAAATGGACCTAATTGCCTCAGTGTATACTCGATTTGGAATGGATAAACTGATGCAGTGAGGTCGCTGCAAGGGGTTCAGGTGGGTAAAAACCGAACGGGTCTTTTGCATGGGCGACCAAACTTCATCGGACATCCGACCACTTGGAGAAATGTAACTGCCCAGCTAAGGCTTCCTCTGATGGGATAAGATTTGATGTGAAGCTAACCTATTTACGCAACAATATTTTGTAGTTTGGTGTAAAACGCATCCCACACATGACTACTCTCTACTAGGTAGCAAAACTTGCAACTCATCCGGATCTTCACTCACAAGAACAACATCATCCGTGTGTTCTGAGTCAGACAGTTTACTGCCTGGTTACGGATCGATGCCGTTATTCTCATACAAAGATTGGGTTATCTCCAGAATCAATTCGGTTACAAAGTTGAAAAGCGAAGGCGACACAGAGTTCGACACTGACGAACACCATTTCTCGTGGTGAACTCGGGTAAAAAAACGTCGTAAGCACGAAATCGGCTTTGGCTGTTCACATGTAAGGATTGATGAAGATAAATAAATTTCTCTGGCACATTCCTCAATTAGAGGCAGCGCTAGAGAACTGTGCGGTCGACCGTGTTGATTGCCACTTTTAGATCAAGTAGAGAGCGATTTCAGGTCTACGGAGGGTGTGCCTGCGCTTTAAAAGCTGTCACTCTTGCACCAGTCCGAAAAGGTTGTAGCATACCTGATTCTTTACACATGCTCAAACTTCCGTCCGGACACTCTCACTCAAAACAGGTATAAGTTTGCTGTTAAGTGGGATCTCGTAAACAGAATGGATGAGGTATTATTGGTAAATAACGTCCAAGATGAAGGGCTCGGAAGAAGCTTTCATATATCATCGCTGACCATATCAGAATGTAATACTATCAATAAAGACCATTTTTCAAAACAAATATAGATATAAAGACCTATGCCTCAATAACTGTATAAAGGCGTTATCCTCGCGGACGAGTTTGCCTCACGTTTTACGTTTAGGATTGATGAACGGACAAAAACAGACGGAAACAATGGCACCCACACTGTCAAGTTCCCCAGGTCTACCAATGCTGCAACGTCTGACTATAAACCATTCATTTAGGATATCATAAGTGGATATCATCCCGACCTTCGTAAGGCTCATGACAGTATTTCTGGGGTTTGTAAACCAATCCATGCATGATAATCCGTTTGAGTTAACACAAACATTTATTATGACGACAATAAAAACTGTTGGGTTGACTTAAATGTTATAAATGTCGATGGCTTTATTGGGATGCGAGAATAGCAATTTTAAAAGAAATTAATCCCGGAATGTTTTGATGAGCCATATGAAGTAAGCGGAGCAGCGTTGATCCTCAAAAAACCATACTCGGTAAAAAGACAATGGTACAAACGATTCTCCATGGTTCGTTTTATTTTAAATACCATGCTATGATTGATTTTTGGGGAACCAGCGCAAACAGCCTGAATGATACACCAACCTGATACTATTTGGTAACTTGATGGAACAAAACATACATAGTATCACAAATTTGGTGCTTATTACATATATCGGATGGTGTAAATGCACTTACGCCAGAGTCAGATGGAGAAATTCCTGCTTTAAGAACTCTGTTTGTGAAGACAGTCAACGAAGAAATCACACGTGTAAACGTGATACTCACCGGAACTACGGATAGTTGTAGAATGATGGAAGAATGACGGCAATCACATTTGAGGTGCGCAATGTGTGAATTTGCCAATGAAATGACTGATTGCAATGAGCACAGAGAAATGATGGTACAAACCGCGTGTGGATCACATGCAACCTCATCCACCCATTTATCTACCAACCTACACACATGCATGTACACGGATACACGCACACACATGGAAAAAGAGAGGTAAGCAGACAGTCACAGACACAGCTGATACACCGCACGAATGAGGTATGATCGAAGCACGTTTTGTGCAACTGAAGGAGCTATTCACGTGAATTTAAGGCAGAGAAACACAGAGGGAGAGACATAAACTGATATTTTGCCTAGCCACACGTTGTGTGCTGATTGGTTCATTCGGAAATCACCCGGTCAGCTCTGAAAAACTACTGCAGGCCGTTCTTCAAAGGTGAATTGTGTCAGCAACCGCATTAGGTGATTGGAAGCAAAATGTAAATAAATCACCAGTATAACAGCGACAAGTGACCAAAGCAAAATATTTATCGTTCAAACCAACAGACATTGCATTGATCTCAACCTGTCTCTCGCTCTTTCATGTGTCATTCGATCCACGTGAATGGATTTTTTATTGTTACTACTTAACAAATAATCAATTTTTCCACCATCAAAGTGAATCGGTGATTCTATGATTGGAACCACCTTATCCTCAGGCTTACACTTCACCGATTTACATCACTCATAGACGACATCGCAGTAAGTGCGCGCTGTTGTTCGACTATTTTAACTTAGTTCATGCATCCTTCACAACTGTCAGCGCAAAACGTACTGAAAATAAAATGGTTCCATAGATCATGGTAAAGGAAAATAGTAAAGGTCATATTTAAAAAAAGTTGAGCACTGTGATCAAATCAAACGCTCTACAGAAAACGGTATGACGAGAGTTCAATTTACCAATCGAAAATTACCATAATGAATATCAAATACTTGTCTCATATGGCTTGCAACTTGTAAACACAACGCTGTCACCAATCCTCTCTTCGCCGTGTTGTTTTTGCTTACGAAGAGGTGGATGGGGAGGGGCGTGTCTTTAGCTACCTAAATGTCGGTAATCCCCATAGAGGAAGACCAATTTCAGCGACCTTACACTGCAAAACAAATGGATGATCTTGGGTGTCCTTAGTACTCCAGAAGCTTGTTTGGTTTTTTGTCTCCGAAAATAGAATGAACAGAAGGCCACATACTGATGGGCGTCACCCGCTGGCGCCTGATGTCTTCCAATATGAATGATGGGGGAAACAACTGGAAGACGATTGGAAAAAACCACCGATTTGGGAAGAAAACTGGCTTTGCACTTGCTCTCTTCGAATAAGAACACAGTGGGAGCACGCTTACCGGTACTTGTCGAGCCACGAGGAGAGTCGTATGAGGTCAGTCGACTGGGCCAGGTCGGCGCCTAATTCTATCTGAACTGACGGATTGGTTCGCATGTTGGGCAGTTTCGTATACCGATTAAGCTCGATTTGTTTGGCTGTTTCCTCATTGAATCGGGCAATATCTGCCACGTTGGGGAAACGTAACGTGAAATGATAAACCTGAGCAATATGGCAGAGTTGAGAAAACGGATAGGTGGGTTTTCATTAATCATGGAGGGCTTGCAAAAAGTAGAAACGAGTGATAATGTGACGGAATATCCAACCCAATAACAACACAAGAGTCTGGTTTGCTTCGAAAAAGCGAAGTACACATTTCCTGGGTATAGCAACACGGATATTTGTAGATACGGGGGAGGGCAATACATTTTAAGGAACAGACAAAACTACAAGACTTAATCGCGAGGATTGTGTTTTACAAGACCAAAACTGCAAATAAACGTAAGGGATCAGCACTGGCGAACGGCGCAGGAGTTCAACAGACACTCGTACTCAAGGCAGACAAGTTACGTCACTTGGGACCCTGCGTCCAGGTAGTACAAAACCATAACCGTCGGATTTCGAACAGAAAAACGTTGTGGGACAGTTGTTCTGTCTATATTTTTATGGATGAAAGATACACGAAATCCAAAAAATGTCCACGTTTTAGAGAGTAAGGCAAGAAGAACCACTCCTTCTGACTTATTTTAATCAATTAAAGATTAGGGATATTTCATTGATTTGAATTTATGACTTTACCACAGCAAGGGAATCGTGCACGTTTGGCTTTGTGGGCTTGGCACCTTGAGGATGTTTGTGATAGACAGAAGTGATTGATTTCGCGCATGCAAGCATATGCATACATCGACTCGCACTTAGCTGTTCCTGCAGAGATCCCGCATTTCTCAATCCGTTTAGTCCATCAGTGAACCGTGAATGACAGAATTCGATCTTCGCAGACAGACCGGTGGTAGTCGAGTTGTTTAGAGCGTTCAATTATCACCTCAGAGATAAAAGCTTCGAATCCGGCCACCACCGGTAACTTTGGTAGTAAACGGTGATCCACTGTCGTCCGACTCATAACCACGTCTGACCTGTTGGGACCTTGTGCGGTTCTCCACTCCTAATTTCAAGGTCTGGTTTCAGTGAGTTTTTCAGGTTGTGGGGTATACCCCACTGCACCTATGCGAAGGCATGTAGTAAGAAAATCTAGTTCCTTCCCCCATCAACCAAACTAATTCCCTTGTATAGATATTCGGACCAAACGACGTAAAGAATGTGTTGGGAATTCTATGCGCCATGTGCTGTTTTTATCGTGAAAGTCATAATATTATTACCACAGCGTTGTTGTTGTATGTCGTGATTCACCAACGTCTCGGTTACCGTGAGTAACCACTCTCAAGGCAATTTCGAAATCGAATAATTCTGAATGAACGTTCACATGTCAACCACACAAACGAACATCCGCTGACATTATAACTTTCACAATAATTCCTCTGTGATTTTCACAAGGGAATCTGTTACTTTTCTTCTAAATCGGCATAACCACTGTCTGACACTATTCCCTAGGAACCTCTATATTATCCCAAATTACTCGGAGGAGTTCTGTTAAATTCAGAACCAAAGCTACACCTCCATCAACTAAAAAGTATGTAGATAACCTATACGGTCCGGCGGTTTTGCACCTTTTCAAGTAACCTATCTCCCGGATAACTTCCACTTCTGATGGAGTAGTGACATTGTTTCTATTGCAGGTATACTCGGAAGGTCCACTATAGAAGTGGGCCGACTGAACTCTTCCCTAAAGTGCTTCGCCCAACAGTTCCGACGACGTACCCGAGAGTGAATCAGTGAGCGGTCGCATTCCTTCCGTGGATGAGTATGTCTGATCAAACGGTAAAGATCTCGAGTTTAGCCAATAGATACAGTCTTCTCCATTTATCCGCATTTCGCAATCCATCACTGTTCACGGTCATTTCTCAAACCCCTAATCGGTTGGCACCTCAAGGGGTTTCCGCCTTCCATTGAGTGTGGCATCTGGATGGACGGGTCAACAAGCAATAGAGGAACTGATCTCAAAGATGTCCATTACCCAAGTGGTCTACATGAACCGGAGTCCTGTGTGGCTTCGGCATACTGGGCTTCCTTGATCTGTTGCAGGCGTTCATTTGGGCCCTAGACATCCGGTTGCATCGACAACCGTGTAGATAGTTCTGTCCGGAAACAGATCGTCGGTTATCGCCTGGAACGAGCTGTGTTGGAGAGGGGTGGCTTCAGCGTTGGTGCGACCACGGACGAGACGTAAACAAAAGCAAGCACGTATCAAGGCGTGATTTGAGTTCGCAAGCGTAGACCGAAATGAACAACAGTCTTCATTTGGTACGTCCCAACAGTGATCAATGAAAACATAGTCAGTCTGAGTTTAAAGTAGTGTACACGTAGAAGGACGTCATGTTAGTTTATGTTACTTATTACGGCAGAAGTTCCTACTGGCCAGAAAAAATTGGTGATCAGAGCACAGCTGGGGGTGAGACGATCGACGTTGTCAGTGCAACTGTCCCGGATAGCAAACGTGCTTCCAGGGGGCCTTTCGGAATCTCTCAAACATCCAAATTGGGCGTTGAAACCTCTAGCAATGACCTCAACGTTCGTAGAACGCACGCTTCCATGCAGCTAAGATAAATCGTGGTAGAATTCGTCCTTGGATTCAGAGGAACAGTATTCAGTGGGCGCATAAACAGACACGACGAACAGCAATCAACGTTTCAGTCTGTTGCTATTGACACGTACAGAACCGTCCAACCGAACTGCACACAAACGGCTACTGAATGGAATCCAGTGTAGCAGTGCATGCTCAGTTCTCGTAATCCCAACGCCAGCCTGACCATGCGCACTAAACACCGGACCACCGGACACGCGAAAAGTGAAGCGAGAGACTGAGGCTGCAACCTGGGGTGCGAGGAGTACTCACAGAAGTGGGGTCCTGTACCCGTGTTTTGGAGGGCACAGCATATATCTGTTCTGAAAGTTTTAGGAGATCTGACGAGGGCAGTCTACTGCTTTTAACTGACATAGTGTGTGAACATTTTAGACAGTTAAGCGAAGTGAACGCGTAGGCTTAAAAAGTGCGCTTGATTCATGTCCTTCTCATGAACTATCGTTTTATAAGAGCTGCAAGAACCCGTGACCTGTTGCATCAATCGTAAATTAAGGAAGAGGAATTTAGAAGTCTTTTGCAGGAAGGATGCTGAAGATTTCTGGGCACATCATGCTTTTCGGTTGTCCACACCGCAGAAGGGGTTTTCATTGGGAACCCCAGTCGGAGCCGTCGACAAAACAGCCTTACCCGCCAGACAGTGGGACGGTAACTCAGCACGAGAACGTGACCGAAGCACCCGCGAAGGAACTTCTTCTGGTTTGTCACGTGAGACCTGATTTTTCGTGCCTATTCTGTCTTGTCTTCGCATGCGCTTTATTATCGATCCACTTTTCGAGCTCAGTCCGTAGTCCCATGCATCCAATGGAGGAAGCGGTATGTGGACGGCGCATGATCGCTGGGGACGGAGGTTGCCCAGCTCAGGCGGGCGACAACTCTCCAATGAATTGCGATGATATCTCCCAACATTAGCAGAAAACTCAAATACTCCAATCTCACGCCTACTTAGAAGTACTGAGTGAAAAAGAACTGAAATTAAATTATTAAGGGGGAATTAGGGAGACGAAGAGACCGAATGTAGCTACGCCACTGGCAGCGACACCTAGCCATTTCACTTAGTGTAACCAAACACCTGGTAGACGGGTCTCTCGAACGCTAACCCGGAAGTCTGACACGTCCTACTTGACCAAGGTTTATAAACCTCTCTGTCACGCCATGGACTGATCACCTCGACCCGCTTTCCAGCCACTATCGTATCAGAGAACAGCGTACGCCAAGGAAACCTATCGGTGGGCATGTGTAACACATGTCGCAGTCACTTTGACCTGTTTACATTCAACAGAGGAAGACAGGCAGATGAGGACCCGCAAACACAGCCGCAACCATGAGTCAAGCAATTTGGACTGACAACACATGAGCGGTCGCTTAAATAGTCCTTTTTATGTCTGCATTGGACCAAGATCAATAATGATGCCATTTGGTTCCCTTTTGGTCATGCGTATGCGGGTGTTAAGTAACGTTTTAGTTGTGATTTTCCGCTTGTTCCGATTGTAAGGGTATCAGCTGACACACCGATAGACGGCATAGTTCCATTAGTAAACACCACGCCTTTGTCTACCCGAAATCGATGGCAAAACTCAGGCCAGCGAAACGGGTCAATTGTGCAATCAGCTGGTGACGAAATCATCCAATCAGCCGCCAACAGTCACTCTCACCGAACCCAACAGAACCAATCAATCAGCCACTAAGCGTTGGTTTTTAAAGAGTTATTCAAGCCGAACGAAAGGAAATCAACCAATAAACTGCTAAAAGTTGTTTTAACAGACCGAATCAAAATCAGAAGTTCATATTCCGGGGCCATTTATCTGCCTGCAGAAATCCTACTACAATGCGCTTGTTCCTCAGCAGTATCCATTTTGTCTGTCACAAGCTGCACTGGAAATAGCGGTTCTACCTTTGGCTCTTGGTTAGCTGACGCGATGGACTCCAGAGCCACCTGTTTCGGTGGTGAAGCGGTCTGCTGTTCCCGGGTTCACTGCGACAACCGGTCAACTATTGCGGCCTTGTGTGATGATACTATACTTAGAACCTCAAAATCATCACAGTCAGCCTTCCGTGACAGTTCAGCAAGCTATTATGACTGCAGTTATTGGGTATGTTTCTTCTATTGAGCTCAAGCAGAAGCATGAAACAAAAAAGAACTAAACAACCATTAAACTGATCTCTCTCATAATCTTCACCCCCACCTCCAAAGAAAAGCGGTCAGAAAAACGGGATAGAAAATAACGAGAACGGAGAGAACGAAAGCAAAATTGCATGGCTGCGTAAAATTCTTGGATGTGGGTAAATCATTTCGCTTAGCGTTTCGGGTCATTCAGCATGTTCGGCCCGTGGACCTTTGTTAGAAACTCTATTCAAAACACAAGCTGATCAGGGTCATGGCTTGAGGTTTTCCGGTTCTCTATTACGTTGTGAACTGACATCTATCACTCATTATCCAACCGCTAGCACGTAAGTAAACACCAACTGAGAAGAACCATGTGTGAATGAGTCGGCCGACGTAGACTGCTAATTTTGAATGGTGGTACGAATGCATATTCAATTAATCATAGCTAACCTTGTCAACTCAGACTTGATCAAGCACGGATAGCCTCTTAATACCAGCGGTTAAACGCAACTGACATCAAACAAACGGATCTCGCGATAATGAACGGTTGAAAAGTGCGCATGAAAACGGAAACTTTTCATTTAGACGTGAACTGGTTCATCAAACATGATGCTTCGGGTGCTTTGAATCGAAAATCGAAAAATTCATGCGTACAAGTCTGCGGCGGTTAATATGCAGTGGAAGAGGTGCGCCTAACAGTAAAAAGAATCTACTAATGGGAACTTGGATGAAATGACCTTGAAACCTGGAATGGAGGATCACACGAGGCCCCAATAAGTTAGGCTAGGGTGACCAGCAGTGTTCAGTATGGCTATCTATCATTAAAACTGCTTGTTGCTGGTGTCATCCGAGCTTGGTACATCAGACTTCATCGATTGCGACTCATATTGTAGCGGGGAACGCTGTGGCCAGAAAATGGGACGAGTATCAAACCGATCAGGCCAACCAAACGAGAGTTGGTGGGTCTATCGGGAGCTTCCCACAACAGACGAAAAGAAGCACACGGACTTGTCCATGGGACTTGATGGGATCTGAGACAATCGGCAACATAACCCATGTAAGTGGCTACGGATTAAGAGGACAACCGGATTGATCGGACCAACCGAACGGAAATGGCGGTCAAAATAACCAACCTAATAACAGCAGGCACCTGGCCAGAACTGAGCAGAAATACTCAGGCAGTCAGATGATTGATGTTGCTACATCGTGGTCTGGAAAAAGAACTGTATAAACGGTTGTACATGTGTCACCAGATTAACTTGTCTGGCGGCGCAAATACAGGTGTTCATTGCCCTTCTTGCTTTCGTCACAATACCATTCAGTCAACATTAGTTAACTCCTATCACGGGTGCTCGGTCATGTTTGGCGACGTCAACACCAATTCGAATCGAAGTTGTCGATTTTTCTACGGTACTTGCGGGAACCACTTTTTTCAACCTATTTTTACATCGGAGTGGAGGAAAAAATAGCAAACATCAGTCAACATTCAGCAGCAAGAAGCTAACCCCACTCGACGCATGACCAGTATTAGCCTAATTTTCTTTTCAATGACGAAAACAACGATAGAATAGCATCCTTTATGGTAAGCCATCCACATGCTGCCCTACTCCAAAAAGTGATTGACGCAGAGAAGGAACGAGACCAGTAACAGTAAACACGTAAATTCCAGGATTTGCCCGAACGTGTTAGCTGCGTCTGTGTTTGATGTAAACAACACCCACGGAGAGCACTGATGCTGGGGATGACAGTGAAAAAAAACCGGTCAAATGATGTTTCGTTTTTTGCATGCGAAAGAACGAACTGGTTGCATCAGCTTTGTAACAAAGCATGGTTCAACCGACGTTAAAATTGACAATGATGTTGAAACCAAAATCGATCACGACTGCAGCATGTGACAAGTGTGATTTCGACAAACTTTAATAACAAGAATAAATTGTTTCACAGTGATTTTTGATCTGTGTACCAATGTTCTATCTACCGACTATGAAGAGGCTTTAGAATTATGGAAAACCTACTAACTTGAGACCATGGCATATACTATGCGGAATTCACTTTTACAGAGTAAAATCCAATCGGTTGCTGTCGCCCATAAGCAATGATAGTGAAGAACAGGCTCGCCCCATAGAGAATCAATAAGAAAAACTGCGAGACATTCGAATGCCGGATCCCTCGGATTTAAGTGCTCACATAAGACGGCTCCATAGGAGTTACGTAGCAGACTAGGAAAAACTGATGCACCGAGTGACCTTAACTTGACTCCATTCAATTATGAATGGAACGCGGAGACCGCAAGACAAAAACCACGGGGTACGCTTCTTTGCTGAAGGAAAAGCAACTAAGAATGACATGAGAGAAAAATCACATATCACTTTCATGTACATCATTAGCAAAGGCTCGGACGGTCGGATGAATGGTTCTTTTCTTGTTCATCCTAGGCCAGATATATGGAGGTAGACATATTATTCAAGCGATAGTCCGATGGCTGAAAACGCAGCACACATGGTGTGCACTTTTGTCGTCAACTAATCAATCAATCACTCAAACGGTCAATGGTGAGTTGAAATCCCCGAGTGACGAATTCGAATTTCGCCGGCACGGTAAACTTTCTGCTGCATTAGTTTCCAATCAGCGGCGTGCCCTTTGTTCAGAGAATTGTACTATTGTAGTGCAACAAACAAAAGAGAGCAAGCCAAATTTGGAAAAATCTGAAAACGTACCCGATAGCACGATTTTTTTCCGCTGGTTGATTTTGTTGTTGAAGGAACCGAAGATGGAGATTCTCGTGTGTCCTTGTGCAAATACAATACTCCAACGGGCTCGAGCGGTTCATCTGAGTCAGTGCAGTCCAACTGGCCGTTTGATTCGTGAGAAGTTGTTGTTGTTGTCGTTTTCGTTGCTTCTGCCGTTGTTATTTTTGTTGTTTCATCCACCGAGTTCTGACTTGAGCCACCACATTCGTTGACTGAACGGATCACGTACAAACGACTGGGACGGGGTCGGAGAGGTCGTCGCTTGGACAACCGTCGCCCCGTAATGCGAACTGTGGTCGACGGACCTATGCGCCACATTATCAAATGCAAAAGCAATCAAAGAGTTAGCACATTTAACTGATTGAACAACTGAAAAATGTGGGCTCAGTGGGGATATCATTCAGACCGAAATCACATTCTACAAGTGCTTGAAAGATGGAACGAAAAAGGTTGCACAACTGTCAAAGCGAAAAAGAGGAGCGAGGAATAACTGAGTCGAAAAAGTCCTCGAGTTTCGTTACCAGATTCGGCTGATGAACAGAACAAAGGCACACACAGCATGTTGACGATTTCACTGATTTATCAATGCAGCACCGGTCTGAAAGCACAACGACACGACACGTAAAATGAGGCTCATATGAACCATCAACTACAGTGAAGCGGACTGTTTCACCAATTTCAGTTCAGTTCAGACAACCATGCACCGGGTGCGGTGGCTTTGGTTACTATCTCCTTGTGGCAACCTTAATCCGGTATAATGAAAACAAGGAATCTGTAAGTAGTAGGAGAACTACAAACATCGGTATAAAGTCGAGGAAAAAAGTTTGAGGACACAGGAGCGCCACTGATCGCGACACCAAGCCATATCTTCCAATGCATCTAACCACAGAACGGGAGGGTCTTTTGGACCCCACCCAGGAAGTCTAACACACCCTACATTGCCAGGTCCACTGGTCAGGCTTTTCATGCTTTTCTTCCGCGTCATGGACTGACCACCCTTACTCATCTTCCAACCGTCACCCGCTTCAACAAACACTACGCGACCAGGAATCCTGTCAGGGGACATGCTTAACACATGCCCCAACCATCTTAGCCAGGTCAGCTTAATTTTTTCATCTAATGATTTCATCCGTGAACCTAAGACTCTCTGCTGAAACTCAGAGCTACTTAAAAGGTTGTTCCCACCAGATTCGAGCAATACTACGAAGACATCGTTGTTCAAAAACTGGCAATCTTAGTATATTCTCTACCCGTAGTGGCCATGTCTCTGGAAGAGATAGAGGCATTGGCCTGACTGCTGTAGCGCACATTCGATCCTTGATAGATACAAGGACATCATGTCAACGCCACAGATGACTTAGATTAGCTAAAGACAAATGAGCCTTCTGTATACGCAAAAGTAACTCATCGGACATCCTATCTCCAGGTGAAATGCAGCTGGTCAGATAGCAGAATTTGCCTACCTGAATCACAGCCCCCGCAGACATTGAAGGGTTTGGCGTTGAACCAACCCAGTCCTGAAACAGCATTTTGCACTTTGAAGGTGCAAAACGCATGCCGAACATAGCTACGCAGTTGTTCAAGCTGTCCGGAAAAGCTTACAACTTAACTGGATCTTCACTTAGAAGAACCACATCGATGACATATTCAAGTTCTGATACTTTTCCAACCGGGGAAAGTTCAATGCCATTAACTTTACCTGACTAAATCGCGGTCTCTAGTGAGGCCATCCTGACGCACACCAATTTTCGTGGAAAACTCAGGTGAAAGATCACCATAAACCCTAACTCCGCTTCCAATATTCATGTAAAAGGACTTAATAACGGAAATGAATTTGAACAAGAGGCAGCGCCAGAGAACTGTGCGGTCGACTAAGTCAGGTGTTACTTTAGGATAAACTAAAACGGAGAAAGTGGGCTTAGAAGAGGTTTGTCTGTTTCAAAGTTTGTCCAGGAATGAAAATGTTATTACCACTTCATCGACCAGATCTAAACCCACTTTGATTCTGGTGCCGGCAGCGTTCCCGAGCGTCACACAAGCACTGCAGAATAACATCAAAGAGTTTAGGTGCCATGCTAACCAGACCCCGTAGCATTTCACAGCAGGACGAGCAGCTTTTTCTGTATATTGGTAAGATCACTGATCCACGCCAAGTCTCTCATAATTGTTCTCTCTCCCATGACACACCCAGTAAAAATGCTGAATCACCCATCCACTCCCGAAGCCCTACGTCGTATAAGGTTGCTTCTTTCGAAGACAGCGTCCGCTTCTGACGGAGAAGTGATATCTACGACTGGACCTGTAACCAACGCGCTACTCAGCGAGCCTGACCCGCACAAAGGCCACCTAAGTTAATCCTCAAAATGCCCCTTCCAGTGACCTAGACGATGACATGACTGGACTGTCCTAATAGCGTCGAAGCTGTTGGCGTCTGTCTTTCTTAGTAGACTATACCAAACGCGTTAAGAGCAGACTCGTGAGGAACAGGCTGAATTTGTCTGAATCAGTGAGCCTTCCGCCTCTTTATCAGTTCGCTAACGCTTGGTTTTCGTGGAACGGTATTTCTAATTGGACGGAAATGATTGAGGCTGTTGCCTATCGCAGCAGCATGTTTCATCTTCCTACATTTCGCAGTCCATCGGTGCTCACGGTCGTTTCTCAGGCTCGGAATTAATTTGCGTTTATTGCGTCTCTGTGCACCATCGTATCTGGAATCCGAAGGAATCGATCTGCGGACATCTAACAGTACAATTGGTGATGCAGATATCCACCGTTTCTGTGTGTGTGTGTGTGTGTGTGTGTGTGTGTGTGTGTCTGGTTCTTGGACCTTGAGCAGAATAAGTACCCCTAAACAGGGTCTGTTTGATTTCTGTACATCGCTCTTCTGGATCGTGCGCATCTGACTCTATCGATAAACTGGTGGATAGTTCTGCTTGAAAAGTAGGTAGTTGGTTATCGTGCAGCAGCAGCTGCGCGGGACGGTTGGTTTCCGCGTTGCTTCGGCTGCCGACGAGACGTAGACTGCAAAGCGCACAGAAAAGGGCGTGATCAGTGTCTACAGATGTGGACCAAAATGATCGACAATCTTTGAATGGATCCGCGCCAGCGGTTACCGATAAAAATATGGTCGATCTGAGTTCAACGCTGTGAAGGCGCAGCATGACGCCAAGTTAGTCGGTACCGTTTTTTGTGCGAGAAATTTGTACTCCTTGGAAATAGTTTATGGTTGGAACATAGTTGGATAAGTCGGTCACCAGTATTGGTTCGATTAGCCGGAACGCCAAGTCGGCCTCGTGTATGCCTCTCCGTTTCGTTTACGCTCTTAACTTGAGTACTGAAATCACCGTATATTCGTCGAGCGCGTTACGGAGGACTTCAGAAAGTCATGGTAGAATTCATCTTTAGCCACAAGAGAACTACGGTCAGTTGGGGCATGCACAGAAGTGACAAACAGGTGTCGACACTTCAGTCTGCTGTTGCTGAAATTCGCAGAACCATCCAATCGAACCGCACACAAGGGACTGCTGACTGGAATCCAGTGGAGTAGTGCACGCTCAGCTTTCATGCTCAGAGCAATTCCAGCGCCAGCCAGGCCCACAGCACTAGACAGCGAATCGCCCGACACGTGAAGAGTGAAATGAGAAGTCGAGATTCTATCCCAAGAGCGAAATTTAACACTGAAGTTGGGTCTTGTGTGCGTGTCACGAAGACACAATACATTTCTATTTTAAAGGTTTCAAGAGTTTTACTTAGGATAGCCTGTTGCCCTGTTTGGAGAAGTGTGAGGAAGTTGAAAGCAGTTAAGCGGATAGAATACTTAGGTCTGACATTTAATGATATATTTTCCCCTACCTCCAGGTTATCATCCTTAACGAAGTCCTCAGTGACAACTCATTGTGGCTTCTCGTATCAATTCAGAATTGGGATGTGAAGCATGAGGAGCAGACAGACAAAAAACTTTTCTCGGGGGTCCCTGGAGATTTCTGAGCACAACATACTTCCCAACTGCCTACACCGCAGAAGAGTGTTTTCTTTGGGAACCCTAACCGAAGCCTTCAACTCAACAGTCTGACCCACAAGGCAGTGGTGTCTTAACTCAGCACTCCAGTCTGTCATGAGAGACCTGATCGTTGAATGAATTCTGTCTTGTCTTCGCTAGTGCTTAGTTATCCATCCGTTTTTTGGATTCAGCCCTCAATCCCATGCACCCAATGGAGCAAGCGGAACGTGGACGGAGCAGCATTTTTTGGGATGGGGGCTACCCATCTTAGGTGGGCGATAGCTGCCTAATGAAGTGCGCTGACTTCTCCCGCCGTCGAGAGAAACCACAGGTACTCCACTCTTACGTCCATCTAGTGGGGTTTTTTAGGCCGATGAGCTGTTTCTCTCCGTGTTTGATCGCCGGAGTGTCTTCTCCAAGAGCATTGTGGTTGGAACTAGTTATCGCCCATCAACTGGTTTTGAGACTGGACTTCGTCTAGCCTATACCCATCGGCTTGTCAGGCATGATTGCATCACCGGCCTAGGGCACCCATCCTGCACAGCTGTTTGGGTCGCGGAGGCACGCAAGGCATCATACCACGGCACCAAAGTATAACCCAGTTTAGCTTAGGCGGGTGACTGAAGGGATCTCACGCAACCATTTTGTACGGGAGTGCATCTCTCGCCCTCGGAACAGCAAAAGCGATTCGCAATGCAATACAGTTGCATAGAGGTGCGGTGAAGATGAGGTTCGTCAGACGAGTGTCTATCTGTCCCAGGACCTGGTGACAACACAGCCTGTATGCTCGTTGGTTCTTAGCATTATTATTACATGTTCACGCATGAGTGCAGTGGAAGGCGTATACCACAAAGCCACAAAGACTCACCATACTATTAGGGATAACCGATAACCAGACTTTGAGACTTGGATTGGAGAATCACATTAAGTCCCAATAGTTCAAGTGTGTCAACGAGCTAGAGGACAGTGGATCACTATCTACCAGCAAAGGAACCGATTGTGGCGGGGATTCGAACCTGTGGCTTCAAAGGTAGTATGTAAACGCTGTAAACCACTCGACCACCACCGGCATGAATTTTCGTCCAATGCATAGAGGTAGAGATCCAGTGCCCGAGACTTGGAAGTATTAGTTACCCTTCTTTTGTGTTGTGTCCATAGTTAGCAGTAAACACCTAATGGTGGCGTTGCATTTATTTGTACGAGCGTAAACACAAAACCCGGCCGTAGCCGGCGAGTAATCGGCAAAAAAGCAATTGAGTTGGCATAATGAATTAAAATACATGTGCTGTCACACGCAACAGAGTAAGACCAATCATTACACAGCAAAATCGGTAAGTCAATACTGCTGGCGCTAAACCATGAATAAAGACCAAGGCAAATCAGGCGTACGTCCATTCGTGAGAGGAATATTGATCGGTTGTCCGCATAGTGTGCGAGACTTTAACCAGACACAACAGTTGTTTGTTTGTCGAACGGTTTACCTAAATATAGCAACTGCTTGGAGAAGCAAAGTCTTGGCATCGCCACTGGGCACTAACTGAAAAGCCAGGACGAAGGATTCCCCGGAAGTACAATCTGAGATGTCACTGTGCATAGCTCACTGAGAAACTCGTCAGAAAATGGGATCTGGCATCGCAGATTCCAGTCCCCGACATATCAGCCAGTTGGGTATGCAATATTGTTCACGAAGCTGCAGAATACAAATAATGCTTTTCCACGATCAATTGTGAAACATGCCTTGGCAAACTGAATGACCACTAATTCAAACACTACTCTGAACAACATCGAGTAGCCTAAGAAGTTCCCTGTCGAACTGCAAACAGCGGAGCGAACCGGGGGATAGTTGCTAGTCTACGTCTCTCTCCTCCGTTTGTAAATAAATTAGGCTGGTTTGTGAGTGCAACTGAAGCGGATAATGAATGACATTCATGTATGTTACGACAAGAAAATCCAAAACAGTCCTCGGTTTTTATAGGTTAACTTGAGAAAGTACTTTCCGATAATTCTGAATGCTGATTATTACTGGTTGCTGGCCTCGATGAGCTACTGGTCGCTCCGCTTAGTTTTTGAATCACAAGCGTCTCGTCAACATTTTAAGCGACATTATCACTTGAGTACCGATGATAGCGATGAAACGTTTGCAACTGAAACACCAAGCTGAGCGATTCGAAGCAGGTGAAGTCATATTTGTCTGTAATCCATTCGGCAGTTGGACGCAAACTTTTTGATGCAGTGTATTTAAGCTACAACACCTGAAGCACCGAGTCGCGTGAATCCAGCGATCAAACGTACCTCGTTCTGATCGAAAGACGTCATCCAAAGCGATTAATTCCAACGTAGACAAGTCCAAATACACACCCTTTGAGATCTGAGAGCCGACACATAAAAAGAGCCTGGAAAATAATGGCAATTCAAATTGGAAAATGAAGTGCTTGCGAGTGGAATGGTAAATAAAGAAAGCTTTTATGTCACGACGCTGTAATTAGACCAGAGTTAAGTAGAACACAAAAGGAGTAGTGTTGACCATTATTGATGTAGTTCCCAGCAGGGAATTGCGAAACCCGGCATGATATACATTCATTTCAAAAAGTGTTGTTGAGATAAATTTTCAATGTCTTTTACTCCATGATTACGTATAGCCATTATATATATATATATATATATATATATATATATATATATATATATATATATATATATATATATATATATATATGTATATATATATATATATATATCAATTTTGAACATGACGATCGGTCAGCCAAGGTACTGATCTCATCTTTATGCGCTGTTGACTGTAGACGTTGTAGTGCACGCCGAACGCCTGTATTCAATTACACAGACCGCCACAGCTTCGACGCAATGGTAATTTAGTTTGAAGCGCCAGACATGAGTCCTCTCGTGGCCTGCTCGGAGACCGCCCTCCGCCTTCCAAGTCTGTACTTCATGACAGTCATTTAAATCCTTCGAGATGTTACTAACAACTACTAACAACCTTACCTTTTACTGTTATGCGACTATCTCCTGCGAGAGAATAAGTCGGCTTCTCGGATATCTCTGATGGTAACTGTCCACGCGTTCCGGTCTATACACCATGAAATCCAGTCGCTGCGCCAGTTGTGTACTCCGAAGACGGACTGAATGCCCAGGCCATCTATGTCTGCCTTAACAGCGCTAACCCATGTCTTCAGTTGGCCACCAAGGAGAAATTTCCGGTCTTAGGAGAGTGATGGCAGTAGGCCCTCCTTCGTGGGTTCCGTTTCGGGTCGTCGTAGGACATGACTAAACCACTGTAGGCGACGTCGAGGGAGAAACGAATGAAATCGTTCGGTATTCGCAGTGTTAACGCACAGCGGAGTTTGTGGCGCGATCATACCATTAGATTTTTGCCATATAGCGGAGGCATCAGTCGTCAAAGCTTTCCAGCCTTCTTGTGTCGTCTACTCTCAACGGCAAGTTTTTCAAGCGTACGTAAGGACTGGGCGGATGGCAGCTCGGTATATGCGCAGCTTTGCGTGGAGGCTTATTTTGTTGCGAGACCACAATGATTCGCTCTCCTTGCGCAGTTTACACGAAGCTTAACCTCGTCCCTGACCTGACCGTTTAGTTGGATAGTAGAACCTAAATACTGGAAGTGGTGCACCTGTCCCAAATTTTCAACACTAACGCGTATAGAATGTGTCAGGCCTCACGAAGTCGTGAAAAGTTTCGTTTTTGTGTTGTTCATCTCCAAACCAACAGCCTTGGCTTCACATACAATACGGTCAAGAATCGGCTGCGGAGTCCCCGGATCCTTTTCTAGAATGGCAATGTCGTCGGCGAATACAAAGTCTGTAACCCAAGAATTGTCGCCAAGTTGTATTCCTCCAACGTTTTTGAGGGCGCGATGCATTATCCAATCTACAGCGTAGTTATATAGGACTGGTGATAGAGGGCGTCCTTGGCAGACGCCGGAGTTGATTGGGAAGTTTGAAGGCTCTTCGTAGTAGGCGCGGATGCGCGCCTGTGTTGCCGAATAGTACGATCCTATCAATCTGATGTACTTTTGGGGTATCCCGTCACTTTTCACTGCGCTCTAGAGTGACTGTCTGTTAATGAAGTCGAATGCTGCCTGAAAGTCAACGAAGCACGCTGTGCTGGGATTTTGGAATTTATAGCGGTGCTCTGGGATTCGGGATGGCATGAAGACCTGGTCAAAACAGCTTCTTTGTCGACGAAAACTACATTGGTTGGAGCGTGTTTGCGCGTCCCAAACAGCTACAAAGCGGTTTACCAGGATGGTCGGAAAAAGCCTAGCCGCTAAATCGATGAAGCTGACACCCCTGTAGTTCGCTCAGACAGTCTTGTCGCCCTTTTTAGGCGTAGGAAGTAGGATAGAAGTTGACCAGTCTTTGGGAAAAACTTCGGTGTTCCAGATACGACGGAAGGGCGTACTGAATGGGTCCAACAGAACTGGCAAACACGACGTGAAGATCTCAGGTGAAATGCCATCCTCACCCGGTGACTTCTTGTTTCTCATGGTTTGAGCTGCAGAGACGATTTCCGGTTTGTTGGGAGGCTCGACGTCGATTGCATGTTGTTCTATATCGCATTGTGTCATTACAAAGACGGATTGGATGGAGGGGGGCAGTTAAGCAGCTGACTGAAGTGTTCGGTCCATCTTTGAAGCTTCTGGCCACAGCCCAATATGAGGTGGCCGCTGTCGTCGCGTAGCGTGGGGGGAGCAGGTTGCACCGTTCCCGAAGAGGAGCAGATAAGTCGGAAAAGCTCCCCAAAGTCTCCAACAGCGGCCGCTGTTTTCATCCGGCCTGCGATTTCAGACCAATATCGTTCACGGTCGCTCCTCACTCAGCATGTAGCTTCGTGGCGAAGGTTGTGGTAATCAGATAAATTGCAGAGTCTCACGTCCCTAGCATTAGAGCAGTGATTAAAAGTTCCTGCAAAGACACAATCTTTTCTGCGCCACTTTGTTTTGCCTAGCTATTCAAGGGATACACTAGCGATGGATACTTTTAGCCCCATCCATTGCCCGTCTACACTGCCATCATCATCGGTCGCAGTTAGTCTGTACGAAATCGCATTTGACAGGGCTTGAACGTTGTCCGGGATTGTTAACTTAGAAGTATCTACTCTGCAATGAGGACAAGATTTATGCTGTATTGAAAAATGAAACTTGGGGCGAGCGCGTACCAGTGTGTGATCTGTGCCGTTGGCGTTTCCCGTTACTCCGCCCGGTATGCCCGACAGTTCTCGACCGATGATGCTCAACGAGAGCGTACCAAGATGTAGTCGATTTGGTGCGATGTCCTACCGTTGTTGGAATATCAAGTTAGCAGGTGCCTTTTTGGATGCTGGAAGCGGGCATTAGTGATGATCAGTCGACTAAGGTCTGCAAACGTGACCAGGCGGGCGCCATTTTCGTATTGCTCACCGAAGCCAAATTTCCCCAGTACATGCTGGGTATACTTGACTGCTGGTCGAGTTCGGCCGTTCGAATTTCCTACAATTGGCAGGATATCTCGCCTGGGAACCCGGTCGACTGAATTCTGAAGTACACTGTAGAAAACATCTTTAATAGTTGGTTCAGCATGTAGCGCTGGGGCGTAGACCGCGATCATGACCACGTTGGATGGAGTGTTCTTGAATCGTGCCGCGGTAATTCTTAAAAAAACTGCTTCCCAAGAGATAAGGGCAATATGAGCTCGACTGTACATTGCGATTGCAACTCCATGAAGCCTACAATTGCCTACTGACCCACTGTGGTACATCCAGTGGGACTTGGATATGTCGGTGTCCGGAGTTGTGTAGACGTACTTTGGATAGACAAGCTATGCCAATTACGTAGTCGTAGAGTGCGCGCATATTAATGCACTGGATACCCGCATCTAGAAGAGTTTTCAGGTTCCAACAGGCTTCGTGGACTCGTGACCTTGTGTACAGGTTTAGGTTCCCAGCTCTTGCTTGGGTCACCTCGGCCATTAGGGGAGTACATGGTGGGTTGCTTACCGGGGACACCGTAGCATGATCAGAGCTAATTGTAGAGACAAAATCCATGAAGAGACTTGGGAAAAGTGGACGAAGTGGCACCTTTAGCTCGTGCACAGCCAAGTGCTAACTGTCGGGACAAATGGAGTATTTGTGCTAGGAGACGGCGGCTGATCGACCTGCTCATACGCCTTTTAGATAACGATCTACTAATCCGGGATGCCTAAAGCGTCCAAGTGATCTTGGCGCACAGCTTCCGATGGCTCTCTTGGAGCTCGTTCGCCATTTGGTAGAGGTGAATATGACCCAGGAGTCTATGCATCCCCGCTGTTGGGCGGATTTCCCTGGTAGCCGTTGGATCTAACAGATCTCGTCCGCCTACGCAGAAGTATCCGTCTCCGAATGCTGGGCACCGTCTCAGCGAGGTTTTTAAGTTTTGGTTACCCTCCACCTGGTTTGACTCGCCTGTCACGCGGGTTTCCGGGGTGTGGCCGCTGATGCATAACTCAACTTCGTGGAGTCACGGATGAGAGTTGGGTAGATGATGGAGACCAAAGAGATGAAAAATACCTCAGGGACCATGACAGTCTACCAACTTAGAGGTCCTACTCCTTCCAGATACCCCATACACGACCTGGCATATGTTCATCCCCGAGTTTTGTATGCCAGTAATTTACTCTGTTCCAACTCAGAAATCACTGAGCCTCACGCCATTCTGGTTTGGATGAGGGGTCGCTACTTCTAACCAGAATGTATAGCTTGGGCGAACGTCGTTCAGAAATCACGTGTGACGTGAACACTGTTCAACAAGTGATTAAGCATCCCTCTGTTGGGGGAAATTACCATTTTCGCCCACAATTCAATATCGCGATTTCAGTGGGGAAATTATTTGTGTTCGAAAACGTTGAACTACGGGGAAATCAAACATCCCTATCCTTGCCAAAAACTTGATTTTTACTTCCAAGCCGTCGTAATATTTCCTATTTCGCTACCTACATTGTTTTGCCGTTTTTTGCTGCATTTTTCTTATCTCTCATCGGTTCGAATTGAAAGTTTTACAAGGCCATATGTGAATACGATATGAGCGAAAGAGTTGAAAGCACGTTTGCATTGTGTTGTCCGGTCGTCAACAGACGTCTGATCGTGTCGGTGTTCGTCTTCTCTCTCTAGCTAGCTGGCGGGTTAGCCTTGTATAATTGTGCGCTGTGTTTTCGAATCCGTGTTCGTTCGCGAGTCCTTCTGTTAAACAAATACCGGTGTCAAGAGACCCAATCGAATTCTATCGCGGATGTTATCTGCGTTAAGCGTGTCTTGCCCCCAAAGGGACGTAAGTGTCATGTGTATTCTGCATTGTGAATCATCGTGCCTTGTGTTGTATAACATCGTGTCGTCTTGTTATTTGTGTGGCGTGACATAGCCAATCCGATCTGTAGTAGTCTGTTTCAATTGGTTAGAGCCTTCAGTGTGTTACTTGTGCGCGACGTGGCAGGCAACAGTGTGTGATTGACTGCGCCGATTTAGAAGGCGACAGATCCCTTCATGAAAACCACAAAGGAATTAGCTTGGTAAGTATCATATTCAAACTGCTCACGGGGTCTACTCTCCACCGAGTATCCAGCGCCCGCGAAACGTGCACGCGTGAGAATCACGCAGATTTCAGACCCGGTCTGGGTTTTATCGACTACATCTTCACTCTTCAGAAAACCTTAAAGCACAGACACATCTTCCGTGGGCCCACAATCTCTGTCTTCCTCGATTTGAAAGTGGCGTTCCACTCAGCCGATCGCGCAGTTCTCTGGCGCTGCCTCTCATTGAATGATGTACCAGTGGAATTCATTTTTCTTATCCGGTGCTTGTATGCAAACAGCCGAAGCCGAGTTCGTGCTTACGGCGATCTTTCCCGGAGTTCGAAACGGGAAGTGGTGTTCGTCAGGGTTGCCCTCTTTCGACCTTCGTCTTCAATTTCATAACTGAATTGTTTCTTGAGATAGCCCTGTCCTCGAGTGAGAACAGCAACATCAGTCATTGCTCAGGCAGTAAACTGTCTGACTTAGAGTAAGAGGACAAACTTTTTCTTCTGAGCGAAGATCCAAGTAAGTTACAAGTTCTTCTAGGCAGCCTAAAAACTGAAGAAATTTTTGGGATGCGTTTTGTACCCTCAAAGTGTAAAATCCTGCTGCTGGACTGGGCTGGCTCACCCCCAGACCTTGTCTTGGCAAAAAAAGTCCCAACTGAAGCAGATAAAATTTGTTAACTGAGCACTTACACCTCACCGTGGTCAGATGACGAATGAGGTGTCATCGAGTATACAGAAGGCGCGTTTCGCTTCTGCCAACCTCCGTCATTTGTAACTCTAGTGTGATATCCGATCACCTGTCAAGGGACAAGCGCACGGAGCGGCCGTTGGATGTTGTTTTATACGGCTCAGAAACATGGTCGTTAAGAGTATAAGGTAGGCAAAGACTGTCGGTGGTCGGGTATGGATGTCTGTGTAGTATTGCTCGAATATGGTGGGAGTACCGTCTCAATGCTGAGGTTAGGCGTAGGGTACTGAGAACCAGTGTTCAGATACTGAAACAAGTACTGAATCTAAACAGGTGTGTTACACATGCCCACCGATAGACTTCCTCCGCACGCTCTTATCCGAGGCAGGCAGTGGTTGGAAGGTAGTTCGAGGTGGGGAGTCCATGATGTGACCGAAAGGTACGAAAACCTTGACTAGTGGACTTGGCTAAGTAGGACTTGTCAGACTTCCGAGTTGAGGTCCACGAGGCCCGTTTAGCAGGTGGCTGGGCATTAAGTAAAATTGAAAGGCAACGCGGCCAGCGACTTAGTTGCATTTGGGCTATTTCTCTGTCTCCATGACCTTCGCTTATCACTTTGTTCTCGGCTATTTTCCACCTTCTGCTTCCATTTATTTTGCCCTTGACTCGATGATGCTGCGAGGTAACAAACAAAACCAGAGAGCAGAAGTGCGAGGGTGACGATTGAACGAATTGAACTTTCACCATTCGCCCAGGGGTGGATTTAATAGAACTCTGTATCTACTGAGGCATATTGCCTGGGATAGATCGATTCATCTGGTGTTGCATGCTGCATGTACATGTTCGATCAATACATTGCCGAATCTCCTATCTCGGACATCACTTACCTCAACACTCATGTTCGTTGACCTTGTTCCTCATTGATTATTACATGCATGTACTCTTCATAGTTGGTCATGGTCAAAATATAGTTTCCTGCTTGCGGTGTGGGGTTTTTCTTGCTGTTATTGCGTACTGTGGTTTACGGGTGTAACATCCTCTTGCCGGGGTCACAAAACCACGAATCACCTGCTGATTCTTGGTGCAACCCAGTTGATCGACCAAAAAATGCTTCGAATCAGTGGGAAAAAGCTCTTCATTAATTATTCGGATTTGCCTCCTTCAGTCAAAAATTGTACGGAAAGTCAGAAGCTGTAAGTGTGGAGGCATCTCTTTCGGGTTACGGGTCATCAGAATTTTAACGCACTAAGCCTGCAAAAATTGGTCTGTTTAACAAAACCTTGGAAATTATGGATACGTCTAGGGGCCTTGTACAAGATTTAGGTTCTGCGTACGTTCGTTTACGGATACAACACCTGCGTCACGTTTAAAATCCATGAACATATTTAATACAGTAATGGCTTGACTCATCAGCATGCCGAATTTGGTTTGATTAAAAAGAATAACAGAAAAGCAGGGCGGGTTTAATAGCATTTCGCAAATTATACGTCCCTACCAACTCTCAAGTACAATGTTCGGACAGGTCACCGCCGGTCTCATCGGTGATAGAAAACCGATCGGCGTTACCCGACTTGTTATGACACCTTCCAAATTATGACCTCATATGGTTCTTCACTCCATATCTCAGGGTCACGGTTTCTGGATCTCTTTGTTATGGTCGTGCCTCTGAGGCCACGTAGTACGCTTCTTCCGCAAAAAATGTGCCAGCATGTGATACTAAAATACGATTAAACAAATAAAGGGGGAAGTTTTCATCTGGACACCGCGTTGATAAAGCGAGTCTACTTTAGAAAAGAGCTTATCAGAAAGTGAGTGAAATTGTGAAGCTAACCATTAATGACGGTCATTCTGTAAAAGGCGAACGATCGTATACGGCACTATGGGGTTGATTTTGTAGGACTAAACAACTAATTCAATGCTACAGACGAAAGTGGGCAATATTGAGATGGTGTATATAGCTATCAAACCAGCTCGAGTACTTCGGTTCAGACTCAGAGATCTCCAGAGGACAGCTTTATCATCAAGTGGATGACTACCACACTGAACCTGCAGGGGCAATGGGTAGTTGGGATAGCTCAATCACCCTCAATAACATTATATATATATATATATATATATATATATATATATATATATATATATATATATATATATATATATATATTACACCGGCTTGAAATCAAGCATGGTCCTAACGCGACACCAACAACTATAAAAAGGGGAAGTAAAACAGAATATAAGAAGCCGATAGTAGAAATGTGGCCAATGGTGTGGTTTCATGCTTTTTTACCGTACACGTTTTGATGTTTTACTGTAATTTTGTTTATATGAGCGGCGTTTTTGTGATTATGGGACACAAGAAATCAACAAAAAATTCGGACAGCATTCGCGCCACTGATTTCTGTCCGCAGCCATGACCCTTAACGTATCTAATCAATGACAATCCTCATCCCTTGGGCCACAACCGGGAAGGCAGGAAGCACCAACCGAAACCAGTGCTGATGCTAACCGCTTCATACCTTTAGGCCAAGTCATGAGCTTACCCAGGACGTGCGAATAGAGCACGGGAAGATAGACGATGGGCGGGTATTCGCAAAAGGTCCACTTCGGTGAGAGCGGATATCCGCGCGCAACATACGACGGCGCGCCTCGCAGTCACTCTCTCGATTTTAACACCGGACGTGAGCAATGCTTCTGAGATATCGGTTGTCGAACACGGAAACATACCGAGGAGTCTAGACGCGGAGTAACCAGGTATCGCAACCCTAGAGTAAAATACCACGAACCACGGCGATGTTAACGGACCATTTATTACAGAGCCACAGGTGTCGCAGGTTGGGGAATGCTACTCTACCCCTCGTTATTCGTGAGCTGATCTCCTCCCGAACACCGTCTGCAGCTGTATTCAAGCTTCCGAGGTATTCAAAATAGTCTGAACACCACAAAGGGTAAATGCACGTACAGGTCCCCACCAATCTTGCAAAAGTGCTTTGCACTTGGAAGGTGCAATGTGCACACCATATCTAAATACCGAAATCGACAAGCAGTTCAAAGCGTGTTGAGCTCCCCAAGTTGCAAATGCTCGAGTTGGAAGCGTAAACGAAACGGAGAGGCATACACGAGGCCGACTTGGCGTTCCGGCTAATCGAACCAATACTGGTGACCGACTTATCCAACTATGTTCCAACCATAAACTATTTCCAAGGAGTACAAATTTCTCGCACAAAAAACGGTACCGACTAACTTGGCGTCCTGCTGCGCCTTCACAGCGTTGAACTCAGATCGACCATATTTTTATCGGTAACCGCTGGCGCGGATCCATTCAAAGATTGTCGATCATTTTGGTCCACATCTGTAGACACTGATCACGCCCTTTTCTGTGCGCTTTGCAGTCTACGTCTCGTCGGCAGCCGAAGCAACGCGGAAACCAACCGTCCCGCGCAGCTGCTGCTGCACGATAACCAACTACCTACTTTTCAAGCAGAACTATCCACCAGTTTATCGATAGAGTCAGATGCGCACGATCCAGAAGAGCGATGTACAGAAATCAAACAGACCCTGTTTAGGGGTACTTATTCTGCTCAAGGTCCAAGAACCAGACACACACACACACACACACACACACACACACACACACACACACAGAAACGGTGGATATCTGCATCACCAATTGTACTGTTAGATGTCCGCAGATCGATTCCTTCGGATTCCAGATACGATGGTGCACAGAGACGCAATAAACGCAAATTAATTCCGAGCCTGAGAAACGACCGTGAGCACCGATGGACTGCGAAATGTAGGAAGATGAAACATGCTGCTGCGATAGGCAACAGCCTCAATCATTTCCGTCCAATTAGAAATACCGTTCCACGAAAACCAAGCGTTAGCGAACTGATAAAGAGGCGGAAGGCTCACTGATTCAGACAAATTCAGCCTGTTCCTCACGAGTCTGCTCTTAACGCGTTTGGTATAGTCTACTAAGAAAGACAGACGCCAACAGCTTCGACGCTATTAGGACAGCCCAGTCGCTACGCGGGCCTTTCTCGAAGATGGTGACAAAAATTGATTCCCCCCACCCGCAGGGGGGGGGTCTCAATAGAGAAACCTGAACCTCTGAGAACAACACAAAGTACTCTAAGAACCTGTACTCTACCATCTTTAAAAAGAGCTGAGGGAGACTATCAAAGCCCGGCGCTCTGTAACATTTTGAGACTTGAATTTGCCTGCGGATCTCTGGTTCGGTGGGTGGATTTGTGGAAACAGACTACGGGACGTGTGCTGGGAGAGCTATCGGAAAGGATGATACCGACGATCAGCTGAACTGTCTGGATGTGCTCCACCCAGTGTTCGAGACGCCACTCCTGGGCCATCAGCTTCACAGATTGTTTCGCTCACACCCGGCAGCTTACTACCAGTGACTCGAATGAGATAGAACGGATTGCAGGAATTTCCCGTGGAGGCAGCACAATCCACATCTGGTGCACGTTGAGACCACCAGATTTCTGCATAGAATTGCGCTAACTGCACGTTTCGTTAGTAGCGGTTTTATCATACTTGATACCAGCCGAAATCGACTATCGTGTTTCGAGCAGGGGAAAATGTATGAAAACATCCAAGGTACCACGGCACAACGTGACGGGCCAACTCACTAGACCAGCGGAGAGCAAAGCATTCTTGATAAGCGACCATTGCTGACTCATGTTATCCGGTGGGAATACATCTGGCTTTTCAGCTAGCGCGTTATGGAAGACGGACAGGTGAGGTTAGTCGGAAAATGTACCGCAATCCGACCGTCGTTGTGGCGTGCATTAGCAGCGCCCGTCAAAAGACATGGATGGCTTAGTGTAAACTCGTGCATGTTCGGAGTGAACGGGGGTGATGCAGTACGATCGGCAATCTTGTATACGACCGCGCCATTTGTGGCTTGCAGCGACATGGTCAATCTGGATCCATTGCTGACTCAGAGAGGGCGCACGCCTCCTGGCAATTCGGCAAGTTAAGCGTCTGAAGTTCGTACTGGCGAAGAACAGTCGATGCTCTGAGGACAGGGCCAAAAACCGTCCCCCGTTTTCCGAGCGACAGGATTCTAGTCCAAAAGGGCCTCCTAGATGTGCCTCGTTCGATGACAACCGATCAACTCTAGCATTCAGATCTCCTGCCAAAATCACGATATCGGCCCGGCTTGCCTTGCGTGAGACGTCGTGTAGATTTTGGCAGAAGTTATCCTTGACTGCATCTGGGGTGCACTCACCGGGTGCATGTGGCGAAACTACTAAAAAATTGCGTCTATCGGGATGGCAGCTGCCTAGTTTGCACGAATCTCTAAATTGGACTACACACAACCCACTGTGGACTAGGATCCAGTCTAGCAGCATCGCTTCAGCCTTTTCACTGAGAGCAATGCCAACGCCAGCCTGGTTAGAAGCCATAGCTTAATGGTCCCAAGAAGGTGTGAGACTTCATAGAAGGATTTGATGGGTGTATCAGTTGGAGAATGAAACTGGAGTCTTGAATAAGAGTAGCTGGGATGCAGCCCACCTCGATGGCAAGGGAATTAATCGTACGAGCTAAACCCGCCTGTTACTCTATAAGCATCAGGGTTTCGCATGTTGAACGCGGCCAGTTTGAATAAGCACTGAAGACTAAGGAAGGCATCAGCCATTAGCCGGTTTTACGAGACATGGAAGTTATTTGAGGAAGGATAATAAGGAACATAGCCAGGATTCTCACCAGTGCCGCTACAGCTGGTACCGTCGATTTAAGTTCCGTGGTATGTGACAGAGGGAAAAAATTGGAAAGGGAGTGGAGATAGGGAAGCAAGTTCTCGTGTATAGGGTACGAGAGCGTCCGTGTGTGCGCGTGAGGAGACAGTCAATCATTGTATGGGTGATATCTTCCATGGTTGTGGGCATTGTGGGCTGTTGTATCAGTCGGTCGCCCGGTCCAGAGCAGGCATTTCTATTGGAGGATGCACCTCTTGTCACAGCTAGGTGCCTCGAGCAAGGCAGCAGTGTTGGTTCAGGATGTTGGTTCCTGGGTGAATCATATTTTACGGCTGCCCACACCGCACACGAGTCGATGGCCAATACATGGTTATTTCACCCCTTCTGGGAAACCCTGTCGGGGAAGTGGAAGACAACAAGGAACCGTGGCCTCATATGGGGGCGGGCAAGACTCGTCATACCACAGTTCCGCCAGCAGATTTATCGCGTTTCAGAACGAATAACGCTAGTCAAGCGGAAACTCCGCCACATCTGCAAGCACTGTCGCTAATCGTTCACGACCGTTCGCCTGATCAGTCCACCTTATTCACGGTCAATCCTCGAAGTGGCCGTCCCTCTGTCGACGGGATTGAGACGCGCCCGGAAGTATACAGCCCTGTTATCTGAAACCGATCTCTCGGCTACGGTCAGCAAAATAACACTGATCTTTTCTAACAGGAGGCCACTAACATTATAAGCATGAGCAAGCAGAATGCGAAAACAGTCAAAAGAATGGTAAACGAGTCAAACTCTGTGATATGCCATTCGTTTTTACACACAAGACCAGTCTACCGGACGCAAAATATGTAACAATCATCATCAGTTGCATTGACAGACTGGTAGACAGAAAAACATGTTTATGACCGGAGATATGTGGACTCTATCATACACCAAAGTACCAGACCAATACGAGAAGGAACTCTAAGTCAAGCCCCTGGGAAGTATGCAAATTCATTTAGACAGGTACTGAACTGAACAGACTAGGTGCGTGGGCAATATCATTTCTGTAGGCAAAGCTCACTAAAATCAGGCTGGTTATAGCGAGGAACAGTATTCGTCATGAAGTTAGTTACGCATACATGCATGCATTTATAATGAGTAACGAACACATCAACGGAAAGTAAAGGAAAATCTAACAACAATGCCTGAAAATCAGGTCGCCCGAGTGCTACTAGGAAGTAGATATTGTTCAACAACTAACAAGAAAAGCAATTCCATTCCTACTGAAAGTAAACTTACGCGCTTTGCTGGTTATCAGCTGAACGGACAATGGCAATGATACGCGGAGATTCAATCCAGTCCTGAAGGAGATCGACTTCCACAGCCTAGAGGAAAAAGAGAGTAAAATTATGCTTTTGTCGGATTATTCCCCACTGAGCACACTTAGAGAACACAGACTGGTGAACAAGCTCGTTTTCAGTGATTCATACATATGCCACTGCACCATAATACATTACAAGCTAAGGGACTGCATCGGTGAAAGTGACAGAGATTAGTAGTGACAAAAAACAAACTGCAGGATTAACCCACGACTGAATGTGAATTGTCTCACACGTGTTATATCCGTTTTCATCTGGTCTGTGGTCTGTTCTAGGGCGGAGGGTGAACAAAGGAGCTTAACAGCACAAATTGCTTTTGAGAACACAGAGAGGGACTGTAGAGATGGATGCCAACAGCCTCCGCTGCGACTAGGATGCGGTATTTTTCCGATCGTTTAACCTCCCATCTAATTAGCTCAATCCCTTAACTTGAAGTAGAATATTGTGATGCAATGGCATCAGTATATAGTTGACAGGGTGTCTGATAAGAGCATCTCTGAACTGGTGAACTATCGTGTCTCTTGGGTGTCTTCCGTCACTTTGGTCTCCACCAGGTACCGAGCTCTCACCTGTGGCTCCATGAAGATGAACCATGCATCAGTGATTACACCCCGGAAAACCGTTCAACAGAGTTAAACCAGGTTGAGGACAACTGAAATCCAAAAAAGCTAGGTGATATGGTTTTGGCACGCGAAGACAGTTACCACTGAATAGACGGATAAGAGTTACTGTTGCATTATAATGCAACGGCTGTCAAGAAAATCTGTCAGACTAACTTCACTTTTTACTTGTATGCGGCAAGCTCCTATGAGAGGATGAGCAGACCACATAGATGTCTCGAATGGCACCTACCCATTAGCGGTGTGTCTAGAGAGGAACTGTTCATAAAGAGTCTAGGGAACCAAGTGCGAAATAGCGTCCCCAGTGCCACTCAACTTTTTGTTTGAGGTAGCAATTCTTGCCTATGCACAACGAAGTACTTACTGTTGGGCAACAGGAAGTTTGTGTGTTGGGAGTCGGTGACCGAACGAGCGGTTCATACGCGTTTTGAATGACGGTTTGACAGTCGACGATACTCAACGTGTCCTTGTAGATCCTACCCCCATTTATGCAGAGTCCTCTTCCAGGCAAAAAAACCGCCACGCCCTCTAACGATAGGGTTGTATGAACCCCTAATTTGGATTCAATTCAATCGAATGACGTGCAAGCTCCTAAGGAGCCAACGGCAACCATGCATCAACACTCAACTGTCTTGCAGCCCACAACTGATTGTGCAAAAGCGTCTAAGCCCTTAGGGGACCTTCTGGGGACCATTTTTATAATATGATATTAGTCGAAGGATTTCGCCAGTTATTTCAAATATGATGCAAAACAGGAAAGTATAGTTTTATTTATAAAATACTACTCATAAGGATATTCGGCACGGGAAGTACGTGGATCGAGTCGAGCACTTTTTAAGGATGTTTCCAAATCATGTTTCATTCTCAAACGAAGAAATATAAGAGCCAATAAAATAACATCCTATGATGAAGTAAGGTAGCGGATTTTACCGAAATTTGAAAGTTTAGAATATAGGCCACTTCATTTACGGTGTGTCCGAAATAGTCCCAAAGCAGTCACTGAGTGTTTTAACTGGGACTAATTTAGGACTATTTTCGCTAACCTCGAGTAGGCTTAAATATAGTCTAGTGTAGCAGGAAACAACAGAAGACATTTTTATATTTCTCGCCATGACACAGGTGACAACGCTGCCATAATTGTTAATGCCGAACAGCACGGCTTGAAAAGTGGCTCTGAATCTGGTTCGCAGTGATGGTCAACTTGCCTATTCGGTCTTTCGATTACGCAGGACGCAACAACAGCCTCCAAAAGACAACTGAAATTCATCGCAGTTGGTTTTGTTATTGATGTAAACAGGTGTTGATAAATGCCACGTCGTCTGTACACCGTTGGCAGCTACGACACGACGTGTTTATTCCATACAGCGAATAAAACCTTGGCGCAGTCAGAAAACCCATAATGCATCAGAAAAGACTAGGTTACTTCGATCGGCTCGCATTAGTAAAGATAAGACACTTAAGTTTGAATAACAGAATAATTATCTTTACATGACTCAGGGAAATTCAAACCGAATTCACACACACCGCAAATCTGGCTTCAAAATTCTTCATATAATCAGACGTTCTTCCTGTTATATCTCAGCAGAGAACTCCAAGCTTCTCTACGTAATGTATGTTCATTCTATACTAACATATTGCATTTGGTATTTTATGCGGCTATCTCATGCGAGATGAGCCGGCTTTTTGGATGTTCAAAATGGCACCTGCCTATGAGCGGTGTGTGTAGAGGAACTGTTTATTAAGTTTTAGGAATTAGGTACGAAATGTCGTCCCAGCGCCATTCGATTTTCGTTCGAGGTAGCAACTCTAGCCCGCGCACAACCATGTACTATTCGTCGGGCAACAGGAATTTTGTATGTCGGCAGTCAAGCGGTGCACATCGACCTTATCGGGAATTGAGGTCTGTTGGAACGAGTTCAAAAGGGGTAACAAATATGGTGCAAGGTTTGCATCATACTTCCTGCCCAATTTGTCTAACTGAACTAAATCACTGTCCTTTAGAAAAAAAGACGTAAACGGGGAGGTTATTTCTTTATGTACAACTTATTCTCTGCAAAATAAGTGGGACAGTTTTTTTACACGTCCACATAGTGGCGAGACAACATCTCAGCGTGCGCGATTAGCGTCCGTCAAATGTGGAGACGAGAATAAGGCGGATACGTTCCAACCGCTTGTATTGGAAAAAAGGTTATGTACAGAGACCAGACCACGGCGTGCGCCGAGAACGTGTCACAAGATGCTCTTGCGTTTACCACGTGCACAAAACGTGCATATCAATAAGGGGTAAAAAGATGGTGATAAGATCACTATGTCCAAGCTTGGAAACTATACGTAGGCATAAAAATAAAATGTTTAAGCCCCATTCCCGTACATTTGTGCGCCAAAATTTTCTCACTTACCATATGGAATAGCATTTCACAATAAGTAGTATATGCGTCATCCAAGGCAGTCTTTAACACTCGTTTACATAACCAGTTAGGACTAAGTCCTGGTCCATACCCCAGCCAATCACCATATGCATCTCAACTGTAGTGACCACGATCGTGCTGAGAAAATTACCATTTTCTGGATACCATTTTGAATTTATTTTCTCTACGATCTTTTCTGACGCTTGTTTTCGACTGCACCGTTTGATTTGGTTGAGTACGTTTAACTGAACAGATCTCCCAGAGGTTTCCGTAGACTTCGTTTTTGAATCACTTTCACTTTCAGTTTCTCGCCGACTGTACACGCTCTAGGTTTGCTTCCTGCTTCGTCGTGGCGTTCGTTTGCATTTCGTGTATTTCTCGTATCGGTACTGCTTCGGTACCGAAATATATAGAATACACTCTCGCACTTGTTCACCGACTCGAGTCTTCTCTGTTCATTGGATAGAGGTAAGCCGCAGTGAGACCTCATAGGAGACACGTTCATAAGCCGCACTCGAACGTCTTCTATGTAACCTCCTTTGTAGTTTTGCTTTTAAGATTCATTCTCCCCTTTCTCTCTTCACTAGATGCAAAAAAAGAGAAGCTAAAAAGAAACTAAATTGAATCGAATAGTTTTCTTTCTTGAGTTGCCCTGTTACCACTCCCAAGACAGGACGTGACTCCCATCGAAATAGAAAACAATGGAAAACAAAACCAAAACTTGACATGAATAAAGGAAAATCGATATGGGATTCCCTAGGTTCTTGGTAGTGTGCATTTTTTGTTATACCTGTTTACCATATCCTGTTATCAGTCATGTTCCCCAACGAAAAGAAGATATACCTTCTATAAACACGCATCATCACTCACATAGACTATAGTGATAATTCTTGGGTGCTCACTCGGACTTGACTGCAGCCACCGCCATGGCAGTAGGACGGAAATCCGTTTCATTGATTTTGAGACGAGCACACAAGATACCTAACGTGAAGGCTACGGTGCGTAGTCTTCATGCAAGTGTATTAGTTATGTATTTGTAGCTAATGTTATTGAAAAAAATATTACTGTTTATTTATAGAGCGAATTGACTGCGAACGGGAAGTAAGATGCGTTGACATTCTGCAATTCGAACTGTTTGATGTCAAATACGGCCATTGGGATTCCAAAGTGCATGTCGTAAGTCATTATTCCACAACTGGATATAAAGTAATCTGCCACTTAGGGAATCGGATATAAGCCATTAAATTCAATGCGCTGGGTGTTGGTAAGTACACTTATAAGTAGTTAAGTTCCAAAGCAATCAATTTCAGTCCAATATAAGATTGAAAGGTTTACACAGTGTAAGTATGGTGTGCGTATGTTGATTTACAGAATGTTACGAAGCAGTTTAACACCGGGCACGTATGAGCCGTTCTTTTTTCTTTAAATGCCTGCACCGCAATCGTGAATCAGGGTCCTCAGCGCTCGCGCTGTCGCTCTCTGACGGCTCTCCTGCTACCTCCCCTTCTGAGGTAGCAGAAGTTTCCAAATATCATTTCATGTCAGTTTTCGGCACAACAGTAGTGCTTGCGTGTGGACACCCATCTCTTCAGCAAAAACAGCTAGTCTCCTCCTCATGTAGAAGTGGAGGAGAGGCTTAGCAAACTTAACCCGTTCAGTTCGATGGGACCGGACGAAGTTCATCTTCGCACTCTTAAAGAACCCGCCCCATTCTTGCAGCATCATACTCTACGCCCTTTCAACAGTGCATAGACAACGAAAGGTTTCCAAATTCGTGGAAGCATGCCGCAACTGTCCCGATTTATAAAGAGATCGATACCTCCCTGGAAGTTATAGGCCGATAAGCCTCACCAGTGTCTCTAGCCAAGTCTTCGAGCGCATCATAAAACGTGAAATCTTGACACACTTGTGCGACAATAGTTTACTGTCCCCAGTGCATCATGGCTTCCTTCCTGGCAGGTAATGCATCACCAATATGCTGACCGTTATGGATAGCCTGATACAAGCCCACGATGACGGCAAGACATCCCACGCCGCATTCATCGATTTTGCGAGAGCCCGCTATAATGTCCCGCATATTCCGCCTATGCACAAACTCAGGATGTGAGGCGTCTCCGGTCCCCTACTGTCCCTGATTGACAGCTTTTTAAAGAACCGAACCTTCTGAGTTCGTGTGTACGTCTCCGTCTCAACCTGCACCTACCGATATAGGTGTCCCCCAGGGCTCTGTCCTCGGTCCTCTCTTATTCCTCATTTACATTAAGGACCTCCCTGATGTAGCTCCGGTTAGTAAAGCGATGTATGCAGATGACATCACAATCTGGGGCACAGACGCAAATGCTACGCAGTCAGCCACTGACTCGGTCAAACGTTGGTCAGCTGCCTGGAACCTCCCAATAAATGACAAACGTGCAAGCATGTCATTTGGCAATGCTCCGGCTCGTCTCTTCAAGATAAGTGGAAACACACGAATCCAAATAGTGGGTCAGCACAAGATCTTTGGTTTCTGGCTGCGCAGTAGTCTTTCGTTTTCCTCCCACCAAGAGGAAGCTGGTAAAACTGTCTCCCGGGTTCTAAACCTTACTAGACAAACTTTTCCGAAGATCTCCAAAGAGGACTTTCATCTTCTATATGGAACCTATATTCGGCCTCTTTTAGAATACGGCAGCCAGACGGTACACACTGGCCTTATCAGAGACCGGGACATCTTGGAGCGGATCCAACGGAAAGCAACCGAAATGGTGCATGGCTTACGTTTAACCCCCTACCCGGTTCGTCTAATATCAACTTATTTCTACCCACTTGAGACACGCCGTATTAAAGGAGACCTCTTCCTGATGTATGATCTATTCTCAACGGGAGTAGTGGATCAGTTTTTCACTCGTCCAAACTTGGAGACCCTGCGAGGATACACGAGGAAACTCTTCAAACCCCGTCCACGTACCTTCATTAGACAACATTTCTTCTCGTCTCAGATATCTCGATGGAATAGCTTTTCACAGGTGGTGAATGTCTCCTCAAAAGAGGCATTTAAGGCCAGACTAGACGACTGGTTAGGACTAACGCTAAGTCCAGCCAATTCTCCGACCGCCCTCGTGTAGATTATTCTCCCTCATATTTTCATGTCTCGTTTTCAGTCCTACATACTTGTACATGTACGCAGTTATAAATAGATTTATTCTCTTCCCCGACTGTATACACAAATCACACTTATGTATAAATTGTAAAACAACAAAAGCAGTGATGTACTGATGCACCCATATTCATATTGTCAGACTCATGTACTAAACGGGAAACATTTATTTTCATTCTAATGTTGCTTTGGAGAAAATGGCTTTCCCTTTTCGAGTTTTGCCATTTCAGCTCGACGGTACCGGAGAAAATAAGACATATATGAGAATCGGGAACATTTGAGCTCAAGCCTCGTACCCATGAAATACTTCAAGGCTAATTCAAGACAACACTTCAAATTATTCTACGGTGGTGGAAGTTTTTAATTTTATATTCAGATTATTCCTTATTTCCCCAGGACGCATGAGGAATCTGTTGGTAAGTTTTTGCAAAGAGTAATGCTTTAGATTTTCAGTGCAAATATAACAACTGAAATACATATGGCAGCATATATTACTCTGAGTCCTATAAAAAGTTCGGCTTCAAACAAAGTGCCATCCACACAATGATTTCCGGTAAGTTGCATGTTATTCTGTTATGCGTCACATTCCCTAGACAACCGGAACATCCTTTGCGGCGGTAAAGGATTAACAGCCGCACGACAGTAGCTGCATGGTACGGCAAACAAAACCAAGACGCGGGAGCAAATATCGCTAGTATAAAACTTTCACTTAAAACTGGTGATTCATCCGCTACATCGGAGAAAAAAAACGGAGCAACAGGACATCAATCATTCGGACGTACAATCTTTTTATTTGTTTATTTTACTAAAAAATACTGATAAGAAAGCTAGTCCGTTACGTTTGGATGGGCTTTGGAAAATCTATTGCCATAACGTCTTTTGCCACTAATGGTCATTTGTACTGTCGATCGACTGATGGGGTGGGACGACGCGCCTTGTGGTTGGTTGTTGGCAAAGGAAAACCTACTTAATGTTGATTGGTTCACGAAAACGAGGGGCAGGTGGGATCGCCATTAGGATATCCTCTTGTTCTGCCATCTGTTCACACGGCGGGGAACAGGGGCGGATTAATAGGCCTGCCCTCTGTTCTTCCGGCAGGGTAAATACAAGACCGGGGAATATTTGGGTTCAAGCCACTTGCCCGCGAATTACTTCGAGAATTCATATTCATGATATAACACTCAGGAGCGAAACCATAACCGGTTGAAACCACGATTTTGACCGACTGGGGAAAACATACCCATGTGCAATGATCAGGAGAGTCCCGGCCACGAACTACCTTGGAATCGAGAAACCGCTGGACAACGGCGAGCAACTCTTCTCTGACTAAAGGAATCATACTAGTCACACCCTCGGTCTAATACCAAGGTCAGTCTTCCGGTCAGGTCAGGTCAGGTTGCACAGGACCGATAGTGGCCGAGGCCCATCGAGCCTCCAGAATTCTTTCAGTGGTATGCACGGATACTGGCACCAAATACTGTGACTTCGTTAATTCCCTCCAGTTTTTTTACTCCGATGAATTCGTTCCTAAAGTTGAGTGAAAAAAAGAAGTGGAAGAGGCTCCCTTCTCTCTATCCAGGACAGAGGCAACCATGAAGTTGGCGCCCCATTACAGAATGCCTCAAGCAGTAGGCAAGGACACAAGATTCCGAGAAGCCTGGAGTGAACTGCTCCTTCTCCCCACTCCTCAGCACTCTAGCGCTGTGCATAACTCGTCCCACTTAGAATCTAGCATCTTTTTAAAGTGTCTTACACTGTTGGCACTAACTATTTCCTCCTTTAGTCTATTCCGCTTTCCAAATACTCCATGGCTGAGGGGGTTCGCCCGCACATTTGGCCTAGATCGTTGACCCCACAATTTTATGCTGTCTCCTCCCGTTCTGTGACTGGTGTCCTGCTCCAAGAAATCCCCTGTTCTTACACCCGATAAACTCTCCATGATTTGGAAAGCTTCAGTGAGGTCTGCTATGAGTCTTCTTTTCCAAAGTGAGAAAAGCCTTCCACCCTGCAGTCGTTGTTTGTATGATTTCCCTCGTTGTCCTTCAACCATCAGAGCGGCTGGTCGCTGGATCTTTTCCAGACGGGCTGTGTCCTTTCCGAAAAAGGTGCCCAAGCCTGTACATGACGTTCTAAAAGTGGCCTCGCTACTGCCTTGTACATAGGTACGAACACTTCCACCGATCTGCAAGATAGTTCTGAGGGCAGCCGAAACTGCTGACCTCCTACTTTGTGAGCAGCCAGCATGCACTGTTTAGCACACATGAAGTCCGCAGTCGTTTGGACACACAAGTCCCTTGGTGACGCTGTATCCTCAACGGCGAGTGGCGCATTTCCCCATGAAAGCTAATCCCACTGAAGCTCCAGTTAGCAGATGACTCTTGCTTTCTTTTGGGGGCATATCCTATTTTTTGCCCATTTAACTACATGCACCAGGTCCCTTGCTGGCTCATCAAGATTTCCTGATCCCACAAATGTTACCTCGTCTTCCAGGTTCATTAGCACAGGGTTTTATGTGGCCAAGTCTAATCGTGTGTCCAGCTAGTTGAAACCTTGGCGCTTTTCCGTAGCTCCCAAAACTGCCTCCTTGGGCGAGCAGCAGGTGTCCATTTGTTTATATATAGAGACTGACAGAGGTCCTCCCAGCTTTCCCACCCGAGACCTTTTTGTATTTGAAGTTTTGTATAACCGTCGATTCCGAGTGAATAAGCCTCTTGGTTTAATGCTCAAGCTGCGAGGGCAAAGCTGACCAAACCAAGCTGAAATCAGGTGTACGCAAGCAGTCCAGTTTCTTGCACAAGCGGAAAGGCCAAACATTCTTCAATCTAATGGCGGTAAAAATGGAAAAGGGAGTACCTCCGGCCACCTTGCGCCAATTCGAGGTGTATACCGGGTCCTTACTATCAGCCACTAGCAACGGGTGGACAGTCATCAGTAAGGCCATGGGTCACGAGAAGTCGCCCAAGACTAGAGGGCTAAAAGTGGTAAGGCATATGAGACGATAAATTAGATGGCGGTGGAGGGGTGTGGTTGGGGAACGGAGTTAAGTGAGAGTGAGGGCGTAAGAGACCTTTAGTCCCACTCACTGCCTCCCTTCGCTAGACACTTTGCGCTTTTTACCATCAAGCTGCTTCTAAGAACCCTGTACTGTTGACGCAGCAAACACTTCTTCCGGCTGATCATTCCGATCGCTGACCACCCGTACTGAGAAAACTTTTGCCCTCAGTCTAGTCTCCTTCCTTGGCCCGAAAGCATGTCCCCGGACTGCTGTTTGCCCCTGTGCAAGATAAACGGCCTCACTCCCTTGCAGCGGCTTGAAGGTTGCCGAGTCTGAATGTGTAAATTCCTGACGAAAAATTACTGTAGGTGAACATAACTCATAAGCACTTAGCCCTAAGCAGCTCGTATGTTGTTCGATGCCAAAGGGCTGAGCGTTGTTTGTTTGCTTGTTGTAAGGACGATTGGTTTCTGCCAACTGGAAAACACATTTTTGACTGCACTCGGACGGTTGACCACTTAGCTAGTATCGCTTCCAGAGTCGATGTAAAAGTAAATGTGGCTGGCATTAGTTCAACACAAGCCGTCCTTCGCCTAGTGCACTGATTTTTACCGTCAGTTGGCACGCGCCTGAACCTTTCGCCTGTTGCCGCTTCCTTGGGCCATTCTCAGGACCGAGTTGATATCTGGTAGCCGGAGCTCCAAACTTTCACCCACGTCAAGCCTTTCTCCCATTATTTTGAGGGTTTCTCTCAGGTCACCCCGACAACTTCTACTTTCCAGTGAAAGCATATTCAGCCCTATGCCATGCACGGCCGACAAGCCCAGACACAACTCCCCCGGTAGATGCATAAAGCCTTTCGTATAATCGCCTTCTGGTTGCCACTGTCATACAAACCAGCTGTAAAACTACCCTGGGTAATCCACATTGCCCTTACTTCGTGAAAAGACCTGATTATGCGCTCTGTTTGCGTGTTTCTTACCACGCACATTTTTGTGAGCCAGCCTCTGTTTCCAACGCGCAATTTTGTCATATCCTGTGCAAAGGAGTCCGAAAACTCCTGTTCCATTCAATGACATATATATTACAAACACCTTTTATTCCTTTGTATGAACTATATTTGTCGGAATCCCGATTTCTCGTTTTACTGCTCCAAACCTCTGTCAAGAATCGGATCCTCACCATTGGCTCGGGCGCGGATCATTCAGCTTTAGCTTTGTTGTGACTGTGTTCGGCGATCTCGTCTTCTGTTTCTAG
The DNA here is from genome assembly GCA_948099385.1 of Fasciola hepatica. NCBI lineage: Eukaryota > Metazoa > Platyhelminthes > Trematoda > Plagiorchiida > Fasciolidae > Fasciola > Fasciola hepatica. The sequence goes on from CANUEZ040000169.1 coordinate 548,079, forward strand.
CCTTTTGCTGTGACTTGGCAGCGGTTGTCGAGTCGTTGGACGTTTCGGAGCCTAAGAGCCCAGAAGGAACACCAACGAGGATTGGTTATTGTGAAGCTGCTTAATTTTTTGCACAGTGTACCTTAGCTATTCGAGATTGACTTCATTTTGGAATTTGTCAAAACTGGTCTTTACGCGTCTCTCAAGCTTTCAGCTGGCTGGACTTCACATCCCAATCGGGCCAGTGGAACTCACGTGCTATTTTTCCACAGGCGGTGAACTTGGCTCTCTTTTTGATTCTTTTTGTTAGCATATTTTAGGCCCGTAAATATTTTGCGATGGCGTTCCTTTTATAACCTGTTATCGTATAAACTATCAATCAATCCTGCCGTCGTTTCGGGATTCGTACGAACTAGCTGCGAGTTGCTCGAAAGCGCATTACAGCTGTAAAGAACAAACACTGAAAATCCTTCCAAACGTACCACGTGCTTTGTGAATTTGACTATATTTAACATTATCTTGGAAAGCTCGCTCATACACCACACATTTTCACGTTTGTTTATCCATGTGAGACATTTGAATTTGGCCTTGAACCGTTTCTGACCGTCGGGCTTGAGCCACGGGGCTTTGAACCTTTGGGTTGTACTTTGCAGTCCATTTGGCCGCACACTTGATGTTTGTATGTATTTTTGCCCTTTGAGAATGTCATTTTAGTATCGGAGAAACTACGAATGAATCTTGTTTTGGTTTTGGGATTCGTTTGAATTGGCTACGCGCCGCTCGATTTGCGAGAATTGATTTACAACAGCCGCCTCTTTGAACTGTCAGAGAGCTCTGACGAGCTTCTGGGAGGCGGCGAGCTTGTGGCCTTCGGGCTGCTTGAACTGGTCAGGCGAGATTTACAATACAAAATCGTTTTGGCTGGAAAAGCCGAATGAAATCTCGACGTAGCCGGCGCCCAAATGTCCACTCCAATGTCAGTTTTTTGATAGGCGGGCACTTGGTGCTGTTTCGAACCCGCAGTTTTGGGAGCTACTGAAACTAGCCGACTACACAGATATCCGGACACACGACTGGCTTCGGCTACACAAAGTTCTGTGCAAACTGAATTGAACTGAAAAAATTGTTCACCAGGTTTAAAATCACCAGTGGTTGCTAGCCTTAGGCTTTTCACCCTACTCTTCTGTGGGACTGCCACCTCTTGCCCCGGTGGCCTCAAATCCCCCAAAGCCGGTATCTCCGTCATTCGCTAAATGCGGACATTTGTTAACATCCAGTGGCATATTTGATCCTATAGACCGCTGGTATACCCTGCCTGTCTTGCTATATAGAATCGTCCGATACGAATGCGGCCACTTTGCCACTGTCTGCAAATGCAAAGACGGGGTTCTCTGCTCAGGGCGGAGTCTTCTATGATCATTAGAATGGACAGAAGCCCCATTACTGAACCCTTGAGTACGCCGCTTTGCAAGAGGTCCACTCCCAAAAGACTCTCCTCCACTCTAACCCGGAGGCGTTCACCTGTTAAAGAGTTCCTGTTCTATGCTGCACCTCGAGGGTTAAACTGAAATTACCTGGTTTGCTAAGCATGAAGTGGTGGTAAGTTGGGTCGGACGCCTTTTTCGATATATTCCAACTTTTCTTCCATGCCCAGACCACCGGTTACTTCGTCAGGGAGTTTTAACAGGATTGCCAGGTACGAACGATGTTTTACAAGACCCTACTGACCAGGTAATACTGGACGATCTTCCGTTGTGTGTTGCGATCCTGTGGCTCAAAATTCTTTCCGCTAACATAAGGGTTACTGAGGTGAGGCCAATCAGGCGGTAGTTTGAGCTGCTCTCCCCGTCTCTGCCTTGGGCAAAAGGTAGACCCCAGCCTTTCCCCCGGATCGCGCCCTGCTCCATGGGTAGGATAAAGAGTGCGGTCGGAGGTTCCTCGAGCGCTCTGGCTGGCTGCTTCATGATGACCGGATGGACACCATTGGGCCCCTCTTCTTGGATGTCCCCAACCCACTCAAGATGGTCGCTCTTCCTGAGATATTTATTACGGCATCCTCCGTGGTCGGCACGAGGGTCATCTTTCTCGAGGTTCCACCCGATATACTACTGGCCACTCTGCGAAACTAAACGAAGTGAAGTGTAGGCGCTTCCGCCTTATCAATGCCCGTTCCGGCATGCCTTACTTGGCCGTCCCTTATGTGGATATTTTTGGGCCAAATATGACAGTAAGCAGTTAAAGTACCGTAGGCAGGTCAAGGTCAACTTGGCGCATGAAGCAGGTTGTCTCAAATTTTTCCTTTATTCGTCGTTAAGGCTTGATTTTGGGTCACATCTAGTAGCAACACTTATCCACACTGAAGCGTCATATTGCCCGTGACAATAACTGCGACACACCACTGTGTGTCCGTAATTTATCACCGCGAGAAATCTACAAAACCCTCTACCTGGAAATCTAGATCTATTGCTTCTACAAATAGCCCTTTGCGAGCCCAACCTTAAAATACCCAGCGTTCTTTAGCTAGCTCAGCTCTTTTGGTGATCGTCTGTTCCTTGGCGCCACCCCACAGTGAGATCGCAAAATATCAGCACAAGACCTTTCTAGGAAATTAAGTATGAAGCCTAACTAAAAATATTTCTGGCGACTCCATCTGTGAAACCATTGTCGATTCTGGAACAATTCACGGGAATAACTGAACCATCACCTTAATTCGTTTATCGACTTAAATCGGTATAGTTTTTGCTGAGCTATCTAGAGTAATACTAAAAAATTACGGCTTTTCAGTGTGGTCCCATAACTCCAAAAGCTTTCCAAGGATTTCCTCCGGACTCGAAATCTTGACCTAAACATTTAATTTAATAATTCTTGCAAAAGAAGTCTTTGAACCGCTTCCCAGGATATGAACTGAGGGAAACTTGTGTCTAAAATAAGAAAAAGTTGGCACCATCGTGCTCGATTGTGTGGCAGTCTACCACCCAATTCAACATATTAATTCAGGGAATTCCCTGAAAGAATTCCTCGTTTAATTTCAGAGACTCATTATCAACAGTTCCATAGTTTTAAGTTTCTTTGATCCAGAGCCACAGGGTTACACGATTTTATTTCAGTAAGCCTGTACATTGGGGAACGTAAGACTACTCTGTGTATTTAGCTCTCTCGTGCAATCGCTGTCAGTGTTGCAATGCCCAAACTACGAGCTAAACAAACCGCATCCTCACCAGTTGGTCGTACCAACATCCGACCAAAAGTACTCGCCAAGTCGAAAGTCGCAAAACTCCCACTGAATCCTTGTTCCGTCAGCCTGACCGATGTTTTTGGCGGGGCAAACAAAAGGGCGGAGACAATAGAATACAATCTCCTTAATATCAGTAGCCACATTTCTTTGATTGATACGACCCTATCCAAGCTAATTCCGCTCACGTATATATCTGACCCTCCAACAAATCCGTCAACCCTAGACCTAGTCACGGCTGGGCGTTTCATAGACGCCATTGCCTCAGAAATAGTTCGAAGAATCAGTAACTCAAAAAATGCTGTGGTATTTAATATTCCCGACAGAATCCCTGTTGAGAAAGTAAAACATAACCTTCTAAGTTCTATTAATATGGCACACCACCCCTGTCAGTGCTTTCGGCTACGAAAGAACATTCAACGCAAATCCTGTCCAGTGTTGTTCAAATTTCTTGATGGGGAACCCGCTAAACAATTCATTAAGAGCCAATCCACCGTCGCTTTGAGATCCCCGTTCAAGAACATTAAAATTGCTGCCGAAAAAACCCCATTACAAAGGGAATTTGCCAGGTCCACCAGCACGCATTCAGCTTCGTCAAAAATTGTCCGCCCTCAACTATCCGCTTATTCTCAGTCTGACGATGCGCAAAATGCATGCAATATCAATTCGGCTTCATGTTCACCAGAACATCGATCGCATATGTTTGACGTCGATTTAGATATATCCATTTCAACGTCACCTCACCAGCCAGAGCCTAAGAAATCAAGAAGCATGGAGTTTATCCCTGGCAAGCTGTCCTCTCTTGGGCTGACTAACTCGATTCCACCATTACCTATCACCGAAGTATCGGCCACGATCGATGACGATGCGAACCGCCTAACTGGCTTAACAGCCATACCCAGAAATCCTCAACCCATCAACGGAGTCACCCCAAATTCTTCTTCACCATCTCTCCACTCGGCTCCAATAGCCACTCTGCAATCTACGATGCATAGGCCATCCGCCAAACCAGCGAAAACATCATTACTAGGTGGATTGCACATTGTTGACACTACGGTCAATCCTAACTCACTCACCAAGCCACACTTCCAACGGCTGAGGACCCCAAGCGAGGCAACACTGGACGAGAAAACGTCATTCAAGACCTATCTCCCCAATCTAAACCACCAACCACTAGTTGCACCGTACATTCCACCCAGTATCGCGTTTTCTACACCTGGTTATCATCCCCATCAGGCTGGTACAACTAACCTCCGGGCCTCTTCAACAATGCCACCATTCATACCAAACGATTACTTTAGTGTTCTACATAACCTCTATCGTAGCCCAAGTAATATTTTCTCACATGAATCTCTTTCCTTTTATCATTCACATATCTCACCCACCCTGAATCCCTTTTCTACCGCAGGCCACTTACAACAGTACCCACGACCTCCCAGTCTCTGCGCCAACCAACACCCGTCAATCCCACTTCCATTTCACATTCTTCCTCCAGGTTACAGCCCATCAAATTACTGATGTCAAGAGGGCACCTGTGTTACCGCCCGTATTAAGGCAGGTGCCAAGATACCTGAGGCTGCTACACTTCCTTTTTCTTTCCCACTTAACAGCTACTTAACCCTCCCTCCTCATATTTCTACGTCCAAGCCACCAGTATCTACCAGTAGTGAAGCAATCCATAGTGATCTTTCGCGGTGTTGTTCCGCACTAAGTAGACTTATCAACCGCCGACATCCTTCCAATCTAACGAATCTCATCAGTACTAGCCATACCCAGCTTAGCTTAACAACCAAGCTGACTGCCACTCCAGGTGTTTCTACTCAGCTTATTTCGCCATACACATTACCGACTACTCTATCTCAAGGAATACTGATTGCCTCATCCGATCCGCCTTCAGCAAATGCAATTTCGGAATCCTATAAAGATCTTAACGTTGACCTTGACTCCACTAAACGGTTCTCATTGTTTATGCTGAATGCACGCTCAATAGTGAATAAGATGCGAATGCTGCGTATATTACTGCTGACGTCTGATTACGACCTCATTTTAATTACCGAAACCTGGTTGACAGACAACACTCCAAACGAGGATATCGCTATCACCGGATACCAAGCTTTCAGGGAAAATAGACTCACTCAGCGAGGGGGAGGCTGTCTTATATATGTAGGACAAAACATGCGGGCGAAAATATTTCAGCATCCCATACTCGATAACTTGCCGGATTCAGTTTGGCTACAGGTCACTACAGGATGTTCTGACTTCATTGTTAGTTGCATCTGCCGCCCCCCGAATACTAGTCAAAACGACTTCCTGCCTATCATAGAGGCGTTAAACGTTGTTGCGGACATACCCGGCCCAAAACTGGTGGCCGGCGACTTTAAAGCACCAGGCTTACGTTGGTCCACTTTGAAAGCCCTACATCACTTACTATACTTCTTGACCAGCATTCGTTTAGGAGGATGGACTCAACATGTAATGTGCCCAACTAGAGGCAGTAGCATTCTTGATCTCATTTTTACGGTAGGATTATCTCGCGTACACACATCTATCGTGAACAGCATCCCAGGTTGTGACCACTTGTCGCTTAAATGTGAGTTTTCAGTGCCAACACGAACGGTCCACAAACCAACCGTTAAAAGACCGTTCCACCAAGCTAGCTGGAATCAATTATCCTCACTCATTCGCTCGCAGAACAGGGATACTTTCTTTTTATCTGATGACTTGCATACCGTGGTGGATCGTCTTTACTCCACACTAAATGCATGTCTTGACGTAATCACCCCAACCCAAGGTCTACCTGGACGAGATAAACCAAACAGTTTTTGTCGATTAAAGCAGAATCTTTCTATGCTACAAGGCAAATTCCTTAGGTCGAGAGACTTATCGTTGTTCTTGCAAATGAACCGTTTATTTCATTCTATGAAACTGATTGAAATGTCCCTCAGTAAAAAAGAGGAATTAAGGGCGCTGAGTCACCCCAAGAGGTCCGAAGCTTTATCTAAGCTGATGAAGTTGAGAAACAGCCAGTGCAGTTCTCCTATCTCATCCATTATATATAACAACAATTATATAGCGAACTCCCAAGAGATCTCCGAGGCATTCAGTGCCTATTTTGCTTCGTCTCTAACGACCGATGACTCCCCATGCCTATATCACGTTGAGCCGCTGCTATCTGCACAGTTCTCAGCGGTTACATTTCACCCAAACGACTTAACAGTACAGCTAACTAAAATTAGACGGTCATACCACCCCGGGCCAGATGCCGTTCCACCGGCTACTTTTAGTCTGGATGGCACTGATATCCCATTCTTGCTGTCAAAGGTTTTTAATTTATCTATGAGCAGTAGCGTTTCCCCCTCCCATTGGAAAACATCAGTTGTTATCTCAATTCCTAAGAAAGGTTCACGCCAGGACCTAACCAACTATCGACCAGTGAACCACACCCCTATAATATTCCGAATTATGGAAAGACTGATAAAAAATAAGCTAACAACTCATTTACTGAACAATAACCTCATTACCACTGGACAGCACGGTTCTCTTCAAAAAAGATCGTGTGCCTCCTGTATGAGTGACTTCCTTAAACTAATAACTACGGCCACTAACAGTGGTAAATCAGTGATCGTAATCCTCCTCGACATGACTAAAGCTTTCGATCGAATATCCCACAATAGGCTAATGGCGAAGATGAAAACCTACGGAATTGTTGACCCGATCCTGAGTTGGTTTTATCATATCTAACATCCCGAAAGCAGGTGGTGGACGTTGATGGCAGTTTATCATCACCTCGACCAGTTACTAGTAGAGTTATTCAGGGTAGTGTACTAGGTCCCTTACTTTTTCTTATATATGTTAATGACATTTTTAACGTCATCACACACGGGGCTGCGTTCCTTTTTGCAGACAACATTAAAATTATGTACTACTTTGAACCTGACGCCTTAGCTTCTACCATTGCTAGCATAACGAGCGATTTACTATCGCTAGACTCATGAAGCAACCAAGGGTTGATGAAATTCTCTGCTGTCAAAAGTTTTATCCTTATGTATAAGTGTCAGGTTCCCGCAGGAATGTTTAAAATTAATGATCAGTTCATCCCCAACAGTCCGGAGGTAAGGGACTTGGGATTACAATATTCTTGTACATTTAATTTCTCCGAACATTCGGCCGTGCAGGTTGCTAGAGCTAGACGGCTGATTGGTCTGATTAATAGAACCTTCGGTCTTACAGAGACCAAGCTAAGCATTTTTAAAACTCATGTCAAACCACTTCTGGAATATTGCACTGTCGTCTTTTCTAACATGCGGCAGATTGACAGATTTGCAATTGAGAATGTACAACGTAGATTTACCAAACAACTACTAGGATATTCCTCGCCTTTAAATTATATGGAAAGGTGTGAAATATTGCACCTAGAGCCCCTATGGCTGCGCCGTCTACGAATGAACCTGTCTTTCTTTTGCAATATTGTAAAACATAAATCTTGTATTTCAGCCCCCCAGGTCAAAACTCCCTCCAACTATTCTTTACGACATAGGGACTCTATGGTCTTGATTCCAGTATCCAGAACTGCAATGCGGTCAAACTTCTTTATTGTTAAATATTCTTTCCTCTGGAACAAACTCCCACCTCAACTTAGGTCAATGTTTTCGGCCTCTTTATTATTCAAAAAAGAAATAAATAAACATCTAACTGTCCAAAAACTTATCCGAATGCATGATCCCTATATGTCTATTACCCGAGCCTACGAACTGGGCCTGGGATACTAACCAAAAGCTTAACAACTTTGTTCAGTAGACAGTTATTACCGACGGGTGGTAAGGAGCATTCTGTATTATAGTGAGCAAACAAAAGCAGTCCAACCTATACTCCATGACTGTCAACAGCACACTCCACGTGTTTGTCTAGCCACTTCCTATTTTCAACGCCTCTGACCACGACCCCCTACTGGCCACCGTTACTCCGGTGATTCTTTTTTCATGCTGTCAGATTTTACCATGGTCGGTTAGGTTCTTTTTTTATCAGCTGCCGCCAGGTATAAGAGCATTTATAATGCTAGAAAATACATAGCAGCATATATAATATGGTCCTCAAGGTACCAGTCTCATGCACGCTTCAACTATTTACTCATAGAGACCCTATTTCAGCACACGAGATTCCAGGCCTCGTTCTGATGAACGAACCGCCACAATCGATGTGGTCTTCCATAAACCATTCGTCGAACTACACATAAGTATTTGCCCCCAGTGTCGCCAATTCTAGCCTCCTTGCTTTTTTGGTAATTCTCACTAAGCCTTACAATAATTAGTCGACATTACCGGTCTTATTCGCTTTCCGGATGTTATTTAATCAAAAAAACCAGACCTCAAAGTCGCGACCACCCATTTCTGTTACTGGCATGATTTTGGTGTTCTGTCTTTCTCCCCTAACCCACAGCTGGTAGAATTGCCAGACTGCAGCCTTCTCCGTTTTGTTTTCAGAACCTGCACCCTAAGGACGATTGTCGCCTTCTTCATCCCAGGAATAACTTGGAACCTCTCTTGCTGGACCGAACAAACGAGATTTACACACAACTTCATTTTCGCCCGTCTCACTATAGATTTCCCCAAGATTCCCACCATCAGACTTCTTGAACCTGGACTACTCGATCTCACTGCATTCATACAACTCATTTTAATCCCATATGTCATTATGCCCGTTCCGTGTTAGAACCCGCTAATACTGTTCAAACACTGGCACCTCTATTGTCACTGTTCATTGCTTCATCGGTCACCAAAAAAAAACGTCCGGCGCTGACATATCTTTCAGTAGTCCTCCAGTGGGCAGCGAAGTAATTAGTAACTACCTGCACTCTTCATCGGCCCATCCGATCGCATTCGCAATGCTGTTGCATCGAGTGTTCGGGCTCTGCAGATCACCGCGTTCCCTCCACGATTGAACGTCTTCGATACACTTCCCATGCTGCATCGCCGCTCCGTTCCCATCATTTGTTACACCTGTCAAATTGGTCATTAGAAATGTGACATTCACCGTCTACTTACTATACCATCACCGTTATCGAGACCTTTGATCTTCCAGATGTTGCATTCGTGTTACATTACCGAAACTGACCCCGTATTCAGCCTCTGAATCACACCACCATCTGCACCGTCTGATACATTTTATTTCTATATTCGTTGATCCACTGCGCTTTCCGCGATATACTTGGGCAGTTTTATTGATCTGTCATTTTTGCATGGTACACTCCACACAGCGTTCATCTATTGACGTACACTTACCTGTGAATTACTTTACCTTCCCTCCCGCAGAACTGAACATCTGCATAATGGATGTAACCACACGGTCAATATTGATTAGTCTTCCACTTCCGCTTTGACATTTCATACCAACCCTACAATAAGTTAACAATTTGCCGCACGCTCACGTGTTTTCCTCCGGCCGTTCCATGCCACCATCACTCTGGTAGTATCCCTCCCAAGAAATACGCAATTGTTTGCAACATATATGATTCCTCCAGTATACAGCCACCACTTTATATACTACCATCTTTGCAGACTGAAATATTTCCATGGTAATACTTCTTGACATACCTGTCGTAAAGTGAATAATTCACCGAACGCTTCGACGAGATTTCTATCCATATGCCTCTCATATTCTGTAGCGCACCAAAAACATATCCTTTGAATATGTTCGAATTTTCACCAGTGGTAATTATTTCATATACCACTTATGCATGTACTCCAGACCAACTGACATCACTCGACCCCGACCTTCAAATTTGCCGGGCATTACTACAGTTTTAGTTCAGTGTAACACTCTCTTTGATACTCTGCATGCACGTGTTGTACTCTTTTGTGAATTGTCATTCCAGCATCACTGTAATCATCTGATCATGCATTCTAGCATGCTTCGGGCGCATCCGAAATATACAATTATTAATATTATTATTATTAACACTTTGGGTTGTTTTTGGCATTCTTCGCCTGCTTTTCTCACGTTTCTTCCGACCAGCTATCCGCATGGCCTAAAGTCTAAACCTTGCAGCTTTCTAATCTAGAACGTGTGTACGGCAACCATTGCCCGTTAATTCCGCCTTCAATCCCCTTATCACCAGGCGGGAGGAAAAACCCATGTGGGCCCTTCCACACTGACCCTGCGGGTTTATGCTTGGGATGTTTTCATCAAAATGGCCCCCAGATACACTCCAAGAAGTCTTTTGAACCCGAGAGCCATCCTTCCCTTAGGCCACTGATGCAGGGAAGGATTCACACTGGTTAGTTGCCCTCCGTAAAAGACAACGAACTAGTGCCAAGCCGGTTGACAGAAGCTTCAGCGGCATTAGGGAATGGACTTGCATCCAGTCGTTCATCCGAAGAGAAGACTATGTCCGCAATTCCGGACCCATACGATTGTAACTACGGGTTGTGAAAAATCCCCCCAAAACACTACAGTCTCGTGTTTCCTTGAAATCACTCGCTCACATACACTAATCATGTGTTTTTTACACCCTGTTCCACGAAGAAACCCTTGTTTGCCCGCGTCCAACGCGCCACTCTGTCATACCCTATTTCGGACCCGCGTGACGCATGTGCTTGTCTCTCGCACGCCGCAACTTGGTTCTCGTTTTCTGAGTCCGTGTGATCGCGTAATTGAGGTTTGTATGTTTTATGCTATTAGTCATTTAATAATCCAGTACCGTAAAGTTTACGGATCAATGGCGTGTTGACTTCGGAATCCGTTTTCAATTTGGCCACGTGCTGTTCATAAGCGTATTACGGTGACTACGAAGGATCTTCCTTGCACCAATTATTTTATCACAAACTCGCCGATAGTACATAAGGAGGAGATGAAGAAACTTCGCACCATCCACATACCCGGTGCAGCGTAAGCTGCGGGTGAGTCTAGTCGCGAAGTTTTACACCCTGTCCAGTTTCACCTTTTGGTCGACAGTGCAGCAGTAGGTTGCAAAACCTCCATAATGAAGCCTAGGGCGAACTTGGGAAGAACACCGTGGTTGGAGTGCCTCGAGATTCACGGGCCAGGTGATAAAAGTATGACACCGAAAATAGCTCTGGAAGAGCCACATACCTCATCCGTTTGAGCTCCAGTCTTTGGGGGTGGCGAAAGCATAACCCCAGGTTCTTGTTTGTGCGACGATCAAGGTAGTATTCCGTTCTCGGCGCGACACACTTCATCCGGTAACCTCCCAGTAGACAGGCGTGCCTATTTTGACACATTGACTGGTAAGGCTCAGATATCAGACCGTCTTACTAAGGCATCCAGATCTCTTTGCAGAACAACTCTTTCCATGTCGAATTCTAGAATTCTTCACAAGTTTATGTCATCTGCGTGAACAGGGCAAAGTAACTGTAAGGCTGACGACTAGTCTTTCAGGCTGGCCAAAAGCGGCACCGATCCAAGGACCGATCACTAAAAGACTCCACTTTTTGCAGCATACCAACCCAAATTCGACTGGGCAGATCTGGTTGAACCCCCCTTTTAGGAAACCCACGGTCCAGCCAAGCATCTCACCCTAGAGATCAGATGCCCTGAGTTTTTCCGACAGTCAGTTGTAGGGTTACTTATCAAAGGCTCTGCCAAGAGCAACGAAGACTGCATCCACTTTGCAGTCACCATCCATGCCAACGCCCATCCCTTCCTTCGCCAATAGTTGTTTTGGGTACATGATCTTTTTCGGCTTGGATATGCTGGGCGGAACACAGATAATAGTAATAATGATAACAGTTTGTTTCGGAGACGCCTGAAGCATGCCTGAAGCATGACCAAAAGCTTTACGAGCGACAAAACTGACAGACAAAATTCATGAAAAATATAGAAATACGCAAGACATAAGGGGGGTAGGAAGAAATAGAGAGGAGATGAATGTGTGCTCACCAAGGAATAAAAAATGGAGTTTAAGTGAACCCAGCGATGGGTTCAGACTTGTGACCGGCAACTTTGAAAGTCAAGGTCAGGTAGAGCAGCTGGCTGATCCATGTGGAGGAGATCGGAACCTGGGAGTTTTACGTGAGAAGGACTGAAAATGGGCATGAGAAGCTGTCGTTACGAGAAACGATGAAGAACAATGTAAAAGAAGAAAAGAAAGTAAGGACAAAAAAGTGAGTTGTTTGGCTACGGACTAGGTAGTCATGGGCCATGTCTTATGCCAGTAAACGGACGGTGCCAATTCGAAAACAGGGAGCGACCAATTCAAGACCTAAAGAGTGGGTCAGATGGTAGCAATGGCGCGGAAGGATCGATATACGATAGTTATGTGGCACATATGTAGACAAAATGAACGCACATTCGCCACTCCTGGTATTCCCGGGTTCGCAGCGACTCTTGCCGTTCCATCGCCTTTCCCAAAATGTGGGGTTGGCCCACACGGTGATACACTGTAGTACCTTCCAAGAACCCCCTTTTTTTGGTAGACTCATAGCCATGGTCTTCCATTCGGTAGGCAAGCTTGCCGTGAGCAGTGAGTGGATGAAAAGACCGGCCAAAGGTGACGCGAGTTCGTTGGCCATTGCAAGCAATACTTCCGGATGAATACTATCCGGTCCGGTTGGCTGATGATTTGTTAGCTTCGTCGGTTCTTCGATGGCCTGATCTGGATAGAGGAGATGAAGCATTAGGGTTGTACCCACATGAGGTACTGACGGCGCTGAGGATGTCACCGTGACACGCAGATGAACAGAGACTCTCAAGGACTACCTTTTCATGGACGCTTGCCCCAGCAGGCTTTCCCTGAAGTCCTAAAGTAATACACAGGATCGAAGCTGAAGCCCAGGTGATCCCAGATCTTTTGATTGTCTTGTTATCTGAATGTCACTGATGGGCCGGAAAAACGTTCACTGGATAACGGGGCGACGGGGAAGACAGAGAGCTCGAAATACAAATCCTGATGGTATCTGCCATTTGGTATTTCCGGTGAGCTGGAAGGTGGACCACTGGACAATGCGAGAGGGGTTCAGAATACTAGTCTTGACCGCGTGTTGCTCTCGTTGTTCAACGGGGGTTAGTATAACTGTGCTTAAGCGGGCTCTGAGTCATAGATATGTTAAAACCATTTAAGCTCAGTAACCAAGTCCGCATTAAGCACATCTTAGAACCAATCCTCTTCTGTACTTCTATGGACGAACACTTTTCGAGTGGCTTCGTGTCGGTCATGCTTTTCTCCAGGATCCGGGTAACTCTGTCATGCAAGGTTCATACCGCGAAGAGCGCCTCATAGTCCATGATGAAACCACGGAGGAACTTTGCCACGCCGCCGAGAACGATCGGGAGGCAAAAACTCATGCACCAGTTCAACGATCTCTTTTCGTGTTGTGAACCAGAAGGAGTCCCAACGGACCGGACCTGCGGCAGTCCACACCACCTATGGGGCTGCTGCTTGCGGTTCATCGGAGTTTATAGGCTACGCATAGAGTCCCGGATGCCTTTCATCAAAATGGGGTGCGTTACACCGCCAGCGCACTGAAAGGACGGAATGGTCGCTGGAACCGATTGGCGGAGGGTATCTTATTCCCTCAACGTCAGATTGTCTTGGATACGGCGCAAGATCCAGGTTGGATAAGTAAAGAGTCTGAGACCTTGTCGGCTCTCGTGTATGCTGGTATAGTCAAGTCTCTTAGAGCAGTGCAAAGGACAGGGGCAAATTATTCGGTAAATGGACTGTAACAGCCGTCGTTCCGATCGATACTTGACATACTGAGGTCGCTGAGGGTGACTTAAACCTCTTCGTAGGCTCATCATCGAAGCTCATCGAAGATAACGTTGGATTCTACGCCCGGCGACCCGTACCGAAGTTCCTTTTTACACGCCCCCAGGTAGTAATAGAACCCCAGGGCATGAGGCTCCACAGAACCTCTCCGGATCGGGAATCCATGTAACTGGTAAGCAGTTACTTCAGGTAGAATATGAAAGGGGACGACATAACTTCTCCCCTGATCGCTCCTGTCCACCCGAAAGATTAATTGTCCGAGCAGTGGCACCTCAGAGGTAGGAACATCACCGTACAGTCAGGTTTCGTCTGGGGTAACGACCGTGGGAGGGTTGCCTACAGCAGCTGACTCCAAGTCTTCTCGTTTTGTTGAAGGGGCTACGAAAGTTTGGCAGCAGCATGGTACCCCTCCAGAAATGGTTTGATGTCGTTGAACTAGCACCCTCTGAGATACACCGAGAACTATCTACAGTACCCACGGGGGGAGACGCATTAAGGACGGAACCAGATAAGCAGCCAGACTTCGGACCTGGAAGCTACGAGTACTTGTAACGGTTTCACTCTCAGGCCAAAGGTCGTATAGCTCCTTGATGGGCATATTATGCTGCTGCCGTTGCTTTGGATCAGTTTCTCGCGGGTTACCTACCATTCGACTCTTCAGCTTGTGGGCACAAGGAAGAACCGTCCGGTCTGCGTCACCGTTATTGGGATGACCTTCGGGGATAGTTGTTTACCTTTAGGTGTCTGTTGCTCTCAAAGAAGAAGAGCCGCAGTTATCCGAACGCGTCTGGCCACCGCTTCCGAAAACAAATACTGCCGCAGCCATAAAAGTTCCAGGTCTAGTCTGCCTTGGGACTCAGCCACGGAAGCTTATTACCTGTCGTATAGAACTCGGAAAGTGTGTGTCGACGTTTATCTATCCCAATGGGCACCTGTCACTGGTGGAGTTATACAGGTAAGTGTACTTGTCCCGCCGCCTTTCTTACTCTATATTCACGAAATTCTCACCTTTGTGCAGCTCGAAAGCCTCTTCCTTATCGCCGATGACATCATAATTGTCTATGAGTTCCGACACTAAGATACGGACACAGCCATACGTGACACAATTAGCTGTCTCACGAAACTCGGCCAACGGTGCCCTTCATAGCAGATGTGCTTTTCGGCTCCTAAGAGCTCCTACTCAGCTCACAAATATCTAGCCATTCCTGAAACCCTGTCATTGAGTCGAGTGCCAACTGCCCCAAGGTCATCAGAGCGGAATCTCGGGCTTCGACACAACGGTATCTTCAATTCTCGGAACACGTCCCTTTTCAAGCAGTCAAAGGCTAGAAAAAAAGGTCTCGTCCTCAAAACATTTAAAGTAAAACTTATTCATCACCCTGCCACTTCTTCCACGAAGTTTCTGCATTTTCCCTACCCTAATTCCCCCCTGCACGCCAGGGGGACCTCAAATGCACCGTCGCACTTTCAAAGCTTGCAATAAGATCCCAAATCTTTCTTATCAACTTTTCAAAACACCCTCACCTGCCATTCCTAAATGCCCACCAATAGCCATATTTTAGCCATGCTCCAAAATCACCACTTACCGTCAGTTACCTGTTGCCTTTGACCAAATCCAGCGTATATGAGGATTCAGTCAATGAGGGAGGCGTTGGACTATAGAATTATAGTCCTTGAGTCGCCTCCCACTTAGTTTTCTTCATTCAAGCTGCTATACTGTTTTACCACCACTGTTCCATCATCCCATCAAATGACTTCTGTTTACATCTATCCATGAAGGTATGATCTAAATTCTCTTACCTAGCAGCTGCGGGTTAGGTTTCTAACGGCCCGTTTTCAGACTTCAGACCCGTCAACATGAGCACTGCAAATGATGAGACCCATACATCCGGCTCGGGCCTCACTCAGCTGAAAATGGCGCAGTACACCAACTCCAAAATACTTCTCCGTTTTCTGTTCTTTAACTCAGTTATAGCCTCGTCTTTCTGAGCAAATATTTCCGCGTTACTTAGGGTTCGCCCTAGATTTTGGTCTTCTTTTTCTAGAATCTGACCTTTTGGTCCTGAAACATGAAGTTATTGTATTCCACGCAGCAAAACCTATTCGTGCTCCGCTGCCGATTATTGAGAACTTTAACATCTTATGTGGTATGCTCCATCACTAACCCAGAGCCAGATTGTCCACTCCGATCGATAACGTGCAGCGGCACGTACTCTCTTACGTAATATTTTGACAAGCTTTTGAGGCCCACTGATAACCAGGGAAAAAGCCCAAATACCACGGGCGCGTTGGATTTTGCGGATGACAAGACCAATGAAGCTGTTCAGTTTAGGGACCACAGAGTTAGCCCATGCCCTATCACTTCGCACTCCCCCACAATCCCCTTCTTCTTGTTCTGCCCCTATCTTTATTTTGCTTCTATCAGTTCATCAACCCAGACCATTATTAATCACTGGTTGTGGATAGGGAATGGCCCGTGCTAGAGCCCGAAAGAATCTGGCATCGCAGTTAGTAGATTTAGGCAGTCCGCCGAGCTTCCTGTCCGTGTGCTTGCTTGTCCCCATATTCCGACCCTATGCTCAAAATAGCAACATTTTGGGTGGCAGTGACAGTCAGATCATGGATACTCTCGAGAGATGGATACCCGCTTTTTCTCCACCGCCCTTTCCCATGTCAATTTCTAGACCCCTCCATGCATGCCTGACGGTTCTCAGATATCCCACATTGGGCCACAGGCATTTCTTGTGTGCCCTTCAGTTTGGCCCGATTTTCCATGTTCCACCATTGTAATGACAACTTCACGTCACGATGTTTTTTTAAATTTCCAAATCGTTTGACCACTCACTACCCGATTCCTCTGGTCGGTCACCACATGTCGCACCTGCATTGATCGAATAATAAGTCTCATTCTTACCCGTTCTCCTCAATCCTGTCTTTCATCTTCACTCCTCCATGAACTGCTCCTCACAGTCTCCATCACTTCTGTGCTTCCGCATTCCTTTTTTCTCTCTCTGTTTGGCTGCCATGTGCACCTGTCATGAAGTTAATCCACCACGATATTCCAAAGTTAATTCTATAACCATTTGATCCAACCTTACCTACCCCTCCAAATGACTGATAATTTCTTTCTAGGACCCAATTGTTATTGCTCCTGCTTCTCTTATATCTATATATATATATATATATATATATATGTAAGCTTGCGCATATATGTATATGTGCATTAGCGCGGCACCCTGCAGTTCCTCACCGGCCATTTCTCTTGCTGTCATCCCAACGACCGTCATCATATGCATCCATCCCTTCTACATATGTGCCTCACATCTACTGTATCCAATCCCCCGGAATCATTTCTGTTGTCCGATCCATCTTCCACGTCTAGCATTGCTAGCTTTCTCTTTTACTTTGTGGTTTGTGCCCTGTCCGATGACCATCTACTGCAGTGTATCAAGGCTTAATTACTATCTTATCCCTAGCAATGAATCCCTCTCTTTTCTCCACAGCCACTCACTACCACCGTTTCTTATATCACTTTCTAGCCTTTTATGTATATCAGTAGGCCTTTCGATGTTTCCACCCAGCCCAGTCATACCCCCCATCCGACCCTGGCTTTCAAACTCACCGGGCGTCCATATGAAACCGCCCTTGGGTTCGTTTAAACTCCCTGCTTTTTCTACTATGTGCATACACTTATCATACCTTCATCCCACTTTATTCCCTATTCTGAGCCTTTTGTCCCACTTTTTCATGCTAATTTCCACATTTTCCTGAATCATCTCTGTCCATTCCACCACTTGTATGAACATAATCATGCAACTGGCGTGCTTCTGGCTTCTTTAAAATAACCCAGTATTGTTATTAATATCATAGAGCTGCGGGCTCGTCACCTGCTTGTCTCATCACACTAAACTTTATTGGCCTGGGTAAGTGTTGGCACTTTGCCAAAGCTCCTACAGGAATGCTTTTAGTTTTGGTTTAGAGGCACTGTCGCTGAGACCTTCTACCACATAGTCGGAGAGAGTTCCAGGGGTTAGTCGCCCTTCTGGAAGAAAGAGACAGCAGCGTAAGGCTGGTGGAAGTTAGCCTTGGAAGCATGAGCGCATGCCCACTGACGTTGCCTCGAACACTATCCTCTGTGGCCACCCTTGATAAAGGGTACTTGCGAAAGTGATCTCCGAACTGAGCAAAACACCAGTCTCAGTCGGAAGACTCTAGTGGGCTCCAGGATACTGGGCTGAGAATCGCCCCCGTAAAGCGACTAAAGTGGCCTACGCTAAAGCAAGTACCAGCTACTCAACCTTCTTCATGACCTTCAAGTTACATATGGCATAGCTTTCATTGAGCTATTTAAGGGAATCCTAAGAATTAAAGCTTCTAAAGGATTTCCAAAACTCAGAAAAATTCAGTGACCTTTTGTCCGAACACTTCTCTGAGGCGATCCCCTCAATATACGGCGTTGGAAATCGTATCGTAGGTTACATTACAGCGGTCTACGCTTAAGCACATCTCGACCATCCTGCCTTGTTCTTGACTTGCGTAATACATCCGGAAAAAATCCGGCAGCGCCGCCCGCAGATACTACCTGCAGTTTTGGGCTAAACAACTGGTATATAGTTAATTCCACCGATATGGACCTCCCGTGGCGAGAACTCTCCCCTAGGGCTCATCCATATTGGCCTTACTCTGCACCTATCCCCCATTCTGTTACCCCTGCGTATACCCGCTTATCCGATTGGCCGCCCATATCTTTACCACCATAGGTACGTTTACATCTACCAGCCGATTGAAAACCACTCTCTGCAAATGCGGTCGCAAGACCGCTAAACTCAAAAAATCACCGGATAACTGCTTATTTTACCTGATAGATATACTTGGATTGGCCAATAGACAAACTACGAAAATGAGCAAAATCCTAGGCAGTCTCTTCTCCCGAACTACCTCCCCCGATCTTATTATCGGCCCACCGTAGCTCTAGCGCTCTTGCTTGATTAGTTCGCACACCCTACCTTAATCAACTTACTACTGGCTGCGAAGTTTGTGGGCACAATTGCCTCGGAAGCCCTCAGGTGAATAAAAAAGGCGAACTGTGCTATCGTGCTTAACAATCCAGACCGGATACCCTTTTCGGCTGCTAAAAATATGATTATAAATGCTTGAAACCTGGGCTCGCAACAGTACCACTCCGCAAAACTTCTCAGCGCACCACGTGTCCACTGCTGTTCCAGTTTGCAAATGAATCCCTCACCGAGATCCTTATTAGCCATCTATCTTTAGTCGTGGCCAAAACTGGCTTCAAGTAAGACAAGATATTTCCTGACAAAACTCCACTGCAAAGAGAGGTGCACAACAGCTACGTCCGGAACTATGAACCCGGTGTAAGTTTAACCAGCCTTCCACCACGAAACTCTGGTTTACCTATCACCGGCCGTCACCCGATGTCGCCGCATTGTCAATCGCAATTCAGCCTTAGATATAGACAGTACGCCGATCTCCTCTCCAACTGGGCCACCTGGCAAAAGCCTCAATGTTCAGAATAGCCCAAGCAAGTCCCTAGTCTGGAACAAACATCCCAGCGTCCACAATGCTGATGAAAATTCCTCCGACTCATCCACCAACGAGCTCATGTTCTCTACAAATCTAGATGACCCCATTCCTTCTACTAGCTCCATGTCTGGTTATTCAACCATACCTAAAACTCACAGCACCAACACCCCTCCCCCGTCTTCACCCATGAATCCTGATAACCCTGGCACTCCTAGTAGGGAAACCAGGCCCCTAAGACCACGCGCCGCACTCACCAATTCGCCACCGGAATATATATGGTTACCACCCAGGCCATCTCCGCTGATTAGCCCGCAGGTGCAGACTCACCCTCAGAAATTACCAATTCGTCGCCCAAATAACAAGACCTACCAACATAATGCACATGCATACTATGAGGAAGTGCCTCAGTCGTGCGGAATTTTACCGGCCTCTAAGGCGGCTGTGAATCCTATTCTTCGATCCCGGCTAACTGCCCTTTCATTTCCACCCTGCCCTGATCCACCCTATCCCCCTCCAATCACCACTACGCTACATTTCTATCCGCCACACCAACCACCGTATACCTCAAGCTTTACTTAGTCCCTCCCTGGGAACCATCTCCATGCCTCACCTAACTTCCCACTCCCAAAAAACTCACCCAAGTCTCTTGGTCTAGTATTGTCACCCATCCCCGGCCGCCTCTTTACCACCAGCCCTCTCCAAGAGTATTCACCGCACTCTGACTACTTCCTCAACCAGCACCTCTCCATTCATCCTCCCTTAAACTGCTCCCATCCAGGCTTCAAATTATAAAATCCGTGGAACAACTGATGCTCCTCTACCATCCTTGCCGTATCCTCCCATGAAAACCGCCTTCATCATCACTACTAAACCCTCTATCATCTTCACCAATAACATCGCTACCAGGGCCCGCGTCATCTATTTAAACCATGCTCATAAATGCCCGTTCAACACTGAACGAAACTAAAGCCATCTGCAGCGTCTATCAGACTTCCGACTTTGAAATCATCATAGTTACTGAAGCTTGGGTAAGGTGGCCCGTCCAGTCAGATCGAGTCTTTCTAGTTGGTAGCCAGATGTTCCGAAAATAATGGGTGTCGTTTTGGGTAGGCTGTTCAGTCTACGTCAAAAAAGCTCTGCCGACTATTCTAATCTCACACGCAGATCTGGACTATATTCAGGATTCTCCGTGGTTAACGGTTCCCTTACCTAACCTCAACCTTCATATTGGTTGCATCTATGAGCCACCTGGTTCCAAAGATATGGATCTTGCTAAGTTATTGACGCATTCAACCATCTTCCATTGCAGCCCTGTTTCTGCACACTCGTTGCGATGGACTTTAGTGCACCGAGCATTTGCCAAAATACCCCGCCTGTCCGGAACAACTTATTAGATTTCATGTCGCGTCTGCATTGGGTGCTGGATCCAACAAGTAACTGTCCCAACCAGAGAAAACGCTACCCTTGATTTGTTGTTAGCTATTGGTTTATCTGATATTTCAGCTTGTACGCTCGACCTCTTCCAAGGAAGTGATCATAGATTGATGTCCTGCACCTCCTTGGTTCCGCGAGCTTCTGATGATCCCCACCCACCAAATCATCCCTCTTCAACAGTAAACTAGGCAGTCTTATCTGCAGGCTTCAATCTTTAACCTGCGGCGACTTCTTTCTGTAAAGCGACCGTCAGCTGTCCACTGACTTACTATATCCCAGCTCATCCAACCCTCATTCCGCAATCACTACAACTCGCATCATATCGAACCGAGGTCGTAGCTTAGTCCTGACCCGGAAGTAAAACAAGTATCTAAAGCTGCAGAAGGTGTATTACACCAATTGTGACTTACTGTCATTCTTGTAGCTCCAGCCTCTCCCGGCTGCAATCAAAATCAGGACTGACCATATGCTCAAAGAACAAGGAGCATCTGTCCCGCAATGCCGCGATACTTCTTCAAAGTTAGCACGCCTACTGAAGAACAGAAACCAGCGCTAGCCCGCTGGTACTCCCCCTCCAATTTCAACAGACAACGATCACGTCACTTCATCTGTGGTGGTAGCCGTAGCCCTTATTACCTAGTTTGCTGCTTCCATGACTACAGACCTCCTCATTTCATCTCCATGCATAGACTCTGTCGTCGAGCAGGTACTACCTGAATTTACTCCAAAAGAGGTGACCAACCATCTTACCCGTGTCCGAAAGTCCTCACACCGTGGCCATGACGGTGTTCCACCAACACTCCTACGTCTTCGAGAAACTGATGTCGCAGCCCTACTATTGAAGGTCTACAATCTATCCACCGAGTTTGGTATATTTCCCTCACAGTGGAAGACTGCAATCGTAAGAAGGGACCAATATGCAACCCCTCAAACTACCGCCTCATCAACCATACTGCAATTGCTTCTAGGTTGATGGAAAGCTTCATCAAACTGTAGAAGTCCGACTTTCTATTGTCCCATAACATCACGCACGGTGAACAGTACGAAGTTCTAGAGTCACGTTCATGCACAACTTGACAGCAAGCCTTTTTTAGCCTCATAACAGTGGCCGCCAACAGCAGAGAATCTACCATCATCAAATTCCTCGATATGAAAAAGGCTTTTGACGGCTTCCCTCACTCTTTATTACTAACGAAACTCAAAGCTCGTGGCTTTTTCGATCCCTTTTGGTCTTGGCTAACATCCATCGAGCAGCTCACAAGCAGTTTCCGTTGATGGTTGTTTCGCACAGTCTACTCCAGTCGCCAGTGGGGTTATACAAAGATGTGTACCTGGTTCTTTGCATTTTTTCATTCGCACAAGTGATATATTCCCCGTTTTGCCCTGTAGTACCCAATTCCCTTTTTCTGATGACATTATGATAGTCCGTGAGTTTCCTCATCAGAGCCTTCAAGCTATGCTGGATGAAATTTCTAGAAAACTGAGGAGACCCGGGGAATAGTGCAGTTCATGGAGTATAAAGTTCTCAACCTCTTAAAGCTGCTACACAATCTTTAGATGTTAAGTGGCCCCCTGAACCCTATTTATCCACGATCTACTAATTTCGTACAGCCCTTTAGTTCGAGGCCTTGGTCTTCAATACTCTTGTAGCTTTAGGTTTTCTGAGTACGTTCCACCCCAGATTGCCAAGAGGAGAAGACCATTGGTCTCATTTCCAGAGCTTTTCGGTTAAAGGACTGCAAACTGCTCACTTACAAATCTCACGCCAGGCCTTTCCCTGAAAACTATCCCATTATCTTCACCAACATGACGAAATCTGACCGCATTTATCTGGAGTCCGTACAGCCCCAATTCACCAAACAATTAGTGGAATGTTTCTCTAGTCTGTGTGACAAGGATCGACTCATCCTACTCTGTCTTCAACCTCTATGGATGCGTTGCCTGAAGCTCAATTTATGCTTCCTGTTTAAGCTGTACCCCCGTGTGGCTTTCTCATGTGCTGAACCCATTTGTCTCAGTCCCTCCGCGAATTATGCCCTACGCCACCGGTCACGGCAGCTCTCTATTCTTAGATCAAAAATGGAGTTGAGACTTAATCATTCTATTTTTAAACGACTTAAACTTATGGAATAAACCCCCCATGGACTTCCGCGAGAGACTCTCCATCTCTCGGCTCGGAGACTTGCTGGATCACTTCCTGACTGTTCCCTATATAATCCTTCTTACCGGCCACAGAGTCACCAATGAGCCGGCCTACGAAAACGGGTTTAATCACTAGGATAAAGGCACTAGAACTTTCATTATTCGCCTGATAACAAACGCCGGGCGGATTATTCCGTTTGCTTTATGCTGCACATAGTCTATATTGCAGTAGCTATATTTTGTTGCCGTCCGTAACTGTACCTAGTTTAGTTCGTTCCAGTTCTCCCTATTCTAGACAATATTTAAGCTTTGCTGCCAAGCCACCCAAGGTTCTTAGCCGTTGATATCTCTCCAGCGAAAAAAGTATGTATTTGGACCATGGAACACTGAGTTCCGCCGTCAACCACTTTACTTGATCCATTCACTCCCTTCCCCTCCATTTTGGTTACCACTACCCGCCTGGGGTTTACGTCCAGCCTCTTCGCGCTTTGCTTGGTTATCTCATTCCAGGATCTCTTATCCCAAATGCCCACCTAGTATCTACTTGTTGACCCGTCCCCTCGTCTCATTTCCATATCTACCTCCACCAACTACTATCACTTTCCATCTTACGCACCATACTATTTCCCATCAGCAGAGCTGAACTCTCTCAAACTAAATACCCGGAATGATCTCTGATGGTTTTAGGCGTGGTCTGGATCTAGATGAGACGGACATGCACATGTTGGCATGTGCTTCACACCACTCGTTTTTCTGTTCCGTGTGTTTGCTTAGTCCCACTCTGCATTTTTTCGTCCATGCGAAAGAAACTACTGATGTCAGCGGCGTCCAAACCACAGCGTGGTCTGAAGGTGGGGAAAGCAGACTGCCCCCGGTATTAGAGATGAAATACAAATACGCATAAAATGAGAGTCGGGTGGCGGGGCTAAATAAGGTTCCCATATGGGCTCAACTTTCTCTCTGTTAGGGAACCAAAAAGCTTAAAAGAAAAATGGAAAACGAAAAAGGCCTGTTGGGATCAGTTCGATCTCCAGCTACCACTTATGTCGGGCTGTGAGGGGAATGGGCAGCCTTCATTTACGGGTATGTCTGCCATCAACTGCAACCTGATCCTGCAAAGATGGGGAATCATCACATCGCCCTTGTTCGCATGACTATCTTTTGGTTATTACGCACGAGACTAACCGGGGCGATTGCGCACTGGACTCTCCTCATATGCTTATCCATCTCCAGCTCTAAGTTTCAACCACCTCATACCCTCTCTGAGCACACCTAGCATGCGTATCGAAGTCAAATACAATCGCTACCATAACCTCGGCTCTCAACCCACTGATCCGGACAGCACGTCGACGAACCCGACCAGTAACACTAACCTCAGTGAAGCCCGAGAAAGAAAAAAAGAAAAGAGTGTGGTGAAAACCGGCCAACTTTTCCATTCATACGCATATTTTTTCGTTATCTTTGATAGAATGCCGCCTTCTCGATGTCTTAGCATTTCAGCCACGCTAGGGTTTACAACCCTGCCTAGCAGCAACCAGAACCCGACACCAGCCAGCAGCATCAGGCTGGTAAATATCCCACGGCTGCACTTGTCAAATATTCCTCAGGCTGGTTACACAACCGCTTTCTGGGTTCTTAGTACATCTCGTTGTCTCCCGCCAACTACAATCATTATAGTGGCCTAGACTTTAAGCCCAATAAAGTGGACAGCATATCTGGGCAAGAGATGACCAACACCCGCCTCAGTTAAGCTCTCAGAACGTGAACATGGAGAACCGTTCATATTTTCTATTCCCAGCTGAATATCTTTCCTCACTCTTGTAAAAAAGCGACGTCCGACGCGTCCCAGCATACAACTTATTATTTGGGTTACTGCCTAACTTATTAGTAACCTGCGGACAAACTACGGACACCAGTCAGTAGCGTTCGACCATTAAATAATCCACAGCTGCGCTCCCGGTTCGCCAGTTGTGCCGTTGGTTCCTCCACTTATGCCTAAGCCGGACAATAGCGTACTAGCTTTCCACATACTCAAGCCGACCAAGCTCTTTCTTCTCTATTATCATGTTCCACCTATGCTAACCGACCGTCATTATGTTTACCACGATTCCCAGCTGTAACCTCATCCAGAGTTCAGCTTTCTCCGTCTATTTCAGATCCTGCTGGGTACTGTTTTATCTACCACAACACCCAGTAGAAACCCCAGGCGACAGCGGGAGTCGCGTGCTGGCTGATTCTACCATGTAATTCTTCATACTTAATGGCCAGGGAGTACACCCTAACTCATGTAAGCTGAGCCTTTACTGGAGCCCTTCACTCTCTGGCCAACTTGATCGCAATCTAACAGAAAGGCATAATAACTCTTCCGACAGCTTTCTACTGGACTGACAGTTATTCCCACATGGATGTCTCAATCCGAGCCTATGCATCTACAGGCTGCTTACCAACTATTTCTGGGATAGTTACCAATGTCCTCCGTTTTCGACCCACTTGGCTTGCCAATTTCCGCTGTTCACTTCGGTCTTGACAACTCACCCCTCGCACCAGTAGAGGACAATACCTACAGTATAATAAGCAAGACCTATGGTTGCCACGGGCTGACTTGTTATAACTGGCAGAGGCCTCACCTCGCCAACCTCCACTGATTAATACTAATACTAATACTAATACTAATAATATATTTCTTAACCGTGGTCAAAGTACAGACACAACGCGAGATCAGAAGATGCAGCACTTCATAACAATGTGAGGTATTCACCATTTTTAAACTTAAGAATCACACAGTAACCGAAGTAAGACAGTAAAGTCGTGTAGTGTTTGAGTGAGCTAAAACGGTGATGGTTAAAGCGGGGATTATAAACCAGCCTCGAATTCGATGAGGGCGGTGTGGATAGCTGGACAAACGTGAGAATGCTTATATAGGCGATGCTGGAGAATGGCAAAAGTGCAGTGGTCGCAAGAGCCAGTAAAAAAATAGGCGTCGAACATCACAACATGGACAGCACGTTGAGGCAGGGGTAATACACGATATGCCTTATGGGTGGCAAAAACTAAATGCGACATGTCAAGGCGTCCAGAAAGTGACTCGAGGGCGTATCAACTGGATAACTGGACGTTCACTAACGAGTAACCGCGCGGGAGAGTTACCAAAAGACAAGATTAAGAGTAAAGCCCGCATGCGGCTATCAACGTGCAGTCAGAGATGCCAGCGAAATGTAGAACATTGATCCAGCATTGGGTAACTAATTGTGGAGAAGCATGTGAAATAAATGCAAGTGAGTCCAATGTAATAAGTAGGCAGACCTTTAGTGCAGGTGATTTCACTGTCGTATGGAAATTCACATGAAGGCGAAAAACTTAACGAGGAATGCAGTGGAGGTTTGAAGGGTGTGAATGCTGTATGGAGGCAGAACGGACTTTCAAAGAGGAGCCGTCGAAGAAACAGTCTAGTGGGGGCAAACGCTATTGGCACGGCTAGGCAGAAGCTAGAAGAGTGTAAAGATAAAATGTTTTGTATAAGTGATGGAAGAATTATTAACCAAATTCTGGTTGGCTGCAGATGGCAGGTATTCTGTTTCATAAGGACGTTGGTTGCAGGTGATTGCAGGTAGAATGGTGAAGGTAACGGGCAAAAAGGGGCTAGATTGGCAAAGTGGGCAGAATAGGTTGGGAACGCAGCGGCGAGGGCTTGATTCCGGTCACTGATTTTGTGCCGCAGCTCGGAATGAATTGAGCTGTTGGAATGGAGTATTGGAAATAGATGTTGAGCGGGTGTGGGGTGATGATTGGTGTCAGGAATCAGCTCTACGATCTGGCGAGACTTTCATGAGGGTTTGTTCCTACGGTTATAGGATTATGGTCAGCCGTGTACGGTGCCCCATGTAACGTCAGCAGGCTAGATTATAGGTTTAAACCATTGTCAGTCCCATTGATCAAATCGTCAAATCCGGGGGTAACGTCGGTTTTGCTGGTGGCTACCCAGGTAACCAATGCGATCTGAAAGAGATCAGGAGTGCAGCATTCTGGAGTGTGTTCCAGCTGCGGGTTATGATTATCGTTTTGATGGAAACCAGAAAATGAACACTTATCTGAACGTTTAGTTATCTCTCGGCTGGTGAGCCGGTCTATTTTTGATCCCTGAAAGGAGACTGGTAGCTTTCTAGGGTAGTTTGGTGATAGTGGAGGTTTATGAAGGTATCAGGTGAAGGCTTGGCCGGGGTGCAAAATAGTTTATTTGGTAAGTAGTGGATGAGAAGAGGGGTCCATTCGGGAACCAGGAATAAAAAGATAGTAGAAATTATGATCTGGAAGAAGGATGGGAAAATAGGAAGGTAGCAGTCTGTTGGGTTCACCGGCTGTGGTCGAGGACGGCAAACAGCGAAACGGGAAAGAGAGTACTTGGTGTTAAGTTGGGGCTTTTTTTGTGAAAGTCAACGTGCTGGTGTTCCGCGGGGTCATGAGAAACCAGAGGCATACGGATCCCGGTTGGAATGGGGTCTTGACTTACCACGAGCATATACGCAGAGCAGTGAGTCTTAGTTACTGGAGTATAGTAATCTGCGTGGGATAAATCCAGTATACGAGAAAGGCACAAGAAAAGCAGTCAGACCGCTGAATTCTAGCCTGAGGCAGAACAATTAAGTGAAGGTGAGCACCTACCAGTAAGGGACGAAAAGTTTTTTTAAAAAGAGCCAGTGTCAGTAGATATTTTGGATGAGCAAGTGAGTCAACAACGCAGCAGACAAATCAGCTCTGACTTTTGTCATCCCTAATAGAGCTTGGGCACGAGGAGAACACAGAAAAGGTGAAGTTGTGGATGGCAAGCTACATAAGTGCGATGATTACGTTTCTCGTTCAGTCAACCAATACAGGTGGGGTTTAGCCCGTAGCTCTGAACAGTAGGCATATCAGTACCGAGGTGTCGTCAGAGCAGAAGCAGCATAGTATAACTATTCCAACCGTACATTTACTACTGCATCGGACATCAGCAAGCTGGTTAAGGGTTTTGCAGGGAACCCAAAAAAGTAGAACCTGAGGAAGGCAAGGTAGGCAAGCATGTGTGGAGAGCTTGGGCGGCAAGCCATCAACCCGCACTGGCTCAGGCAAAAGAAACCAATGGCTACCTCAGAAGCTTGGGGTTTTCCATATGCAGGGTCTGATCTAGGCTGTTATCAGAAAGGGACAGAGAGCATAAGCCCAAGGTCTTCCCAGCCTGAAGCTTATTTTCGTTCCATTTTTTACAGAGGAGTAGGGGAGCAAATTTACACCCTAGAGTGATCTTCCCATCTCTCCTTGACCAGCCCTCTTTTAGTCGTCGCCCATTGGGTACGAAGCTGCTAGGGATGACTGTTTCCCTTTATTGTGAGATCGCCACAGACTAGATGCAAAAACCTCCGGGGGTGTTGCTGCCACACGCTGCGGTAGGGAAGAATAGAGGATGGAACAAACTCTCAGACAACGGAAACGTTCGTGGGACTCTCACTTGACCGCTTGCTCCTGCGAATAACAGGGTCAGACGGGTTCCAGTATATATTCGATTCATCTGGTGACTGCACTGTCGGTTATGATATGCTTGATAGCTTTGTGAGCTTGACGGCTAGCTATTGCTCAAGCATTGGGTTGTCAGCACAGATAAACCAACGAGCTTCAGCCAAAGGTCACACACTGAAGATGAGAAATGGATAGTTGTAAACATCTAGGATTTAGTAAACCGAGCTCCTTGCATAACGATGAGTCAAAGCTAGGTGACGTCTACCGGATTGGCGTTGTTCTAACAGAGCCTTGACCTGGTTTTTAATTGCAGACGAAATAAATGTATACTAGTTATGGTGTAAAATGACACGATCTGATGAGGAGGGAGAAGAAAAGTGAGTGGGGCATAAAATATTTATATATGTCTGTACACGTGGGTGCGATTATCAGACGGGTCATGAGAAGGAGGTCGGAAGCAAGACTGTGGCTTATTGTTGGCTACTAATCAAGACAGTCTTCGTATGCCTCGTCCATGTTAGTGTTATGTCTGATTACAGAAGATGTGTCTGGTACTAACAACCGTGCAACGGAACCTATCCCAATAAAGGGCATTCCTGAAACACTGTAGTCCATTCTCATCTATGGTGCCCAGTTCAGATGCAGAAATGTCCCAGGAGACTCGATAAAATAACATATTTATCTCTTTGGGAGTAGTCGGGCCTACTCCAGGGGCACACCTCTATTCTCTTCTCTACTTCGATATTTTGCTCCTTCTTGAAGGTATAACTTTTTGCAATTCATTCTTCATATCGTGTGACTCCATCATTCTTCCACCTGTGGGGGATTCGCATAGCTGGACAATACCCGTTATTCCTGGTAACTTCCTCTCCTTGCTCACTGTTTCCTGACTTTTCTCTTTCATAAATGTCCCCCGAGCACCGTTTTGCAGTTTCTCCCTGTTTAGTTCGTCCAACAAACTTGAAATTGCACCTCTGGTCACTTCTGTGTCATCGTTCAGTATGTTGAATCTTCGGCATTGTGCGTCGACTTTCTTTTCAACAACTTCATGCCCTGCCTGTTCTCCACCACAGCCGATGATGAAACCAGAACGGACTCGCACTTGCCGTTTGGACCGTTGTCGCCGTGGTCCACTTACACTCGGTTCATTTTTATTCTCTTATTCTAAAGCCGTCCAGTCCTCTCTTCAAAGTTCGTAATTTTCTGTTTCTTTGAGTCACAATGTACACTTTACTCATGCCTCCTTGCATGACTCTCGGCCGAGGTCGAGAAATATAACATTATGGTTATTGTAGTGATGCGTCTTCCATAGCCCAGGCCATCGCGAGTTCGCCTGTAGGCAGTAGGGCACAGTGCAGTAGCCTTCAATCATTCCTCATAAATGATGCCTCCTGGCCCAGAAATATGACGCTTGGCTGCCCGCTGAACTCACTGCAGTTTTGCAAACCAAGCAATCTTACATAAATAGGCAGATGAACCACCATGTTTTAAACCAGGGCGCACGTGAGGAAAGTATAGCAACTGGAAAGCCTTCATGGTATGGCTTACAAACGGAAAGGGAACAGAGCCATACCCTCTGCACGTTGAAGTGCAGGCCTTGCCAATATGGGCCAGGGGCTACAGATTCAAGGTTGCAATAAACTGCCGTGTTCCCTCCACATGTTCTCATGTGAACACATTTCTGGGGATTCACAGGTGCGCCCCAGTGGTTTCACCGTTGTACCATCGCAAGCAAATCCTGCCGCAGCAAACCAAGATTCTCTTCTAACTGAATGGTGCGTCAGACCATATCATCGTTGTAAATTTGGCAAACGGACTGCAATATATCCGGAAGGTAATTCACAAACCAAGGGACAAAGGGAGTCCCGGGACAGATTCACGCAGGACACCTCTAGTGACGGGAAAAGCCTGGGACAGAGACTCGGAAACTTTCACGGGGAAGGCTCTTTCATTTAAGTAGTCCTCATTCCAGCAAAGCATGAAACCCACTATACCGAGATTCCAGAATTTTGATAGAAGTTCCTCATGGGGAACCCAGCAGAAAGCTCTACTTAAACCACAAATACTATTTCCACTTCACGTCCTTCGGCCTAGGTGTCGGACCAACCTCCATTAGCGGCGAACTTTTGCCATAGAAACTATAGTGCTCCATAAGTATGAGCAGATTTTTCTCAAAATGCCCACTAAAGCGGGAGGCCGCCTGCTGCTTCATAACCTTGCCAGGTGCGAAAGTGAGGCTGACCGGGGGTAGTCGGCTGGCGCAGACACAGGTACCTTTTTTGTACCACAGTGTGATGATCACGTTTTCCAGTCTTGGGGTGAGCCGCCTGTGCACCGGAAAGTTCCGAATTGCCAAGTCGATTCCTCCCTGATACTTACGTCGGCCTTGTTCGTTCAATACGCTTTCTCATTTTTTACGATAATAATAATAATAATAATAATAATAATAATAATAATAATAATAATAATAATAATACTGGTGTATTTCTCGGCCATGGTCGAGATGCACGCTGTAGCGCATGATCATGGTGTAACACGTTACTCAATAAGATGGAATATTCACAAATTCAGAATATGAAAGTCGAGAGTATCAGAGATGGAAAAACAAAGCCAGCAACAGTTTTAATGGATCATTCTGATAATAGTTCGCGCGGCACCTTTGAACCGGTTTCGAATCCGGCCTGGGTGTAATACGCTCAGACGGATCGCCACTCCCATCTCTATCGGTGTAAGTGTTGATGCCTGTTGATGCACTTACTGAGCTCCGGATCACCGAGTTTTCCTTCTGTTTTTGCAGATCGTACACGTGCAACCCCCAAGGAAGACACTGCATCCCGCATACTACATTTTTGGCGACCCTGTCAGGATCCCTGTCATCCAGTGTTTCACAAAAACCACACCGACAGATCCTGCCAGCTGACCAGCTAAAATAATGTACAAACACTGAGGACAGTGTTCCTTCGTTGGGGGGAGCAGTGTAATACGCTCAGACAGATCGCCACTCCCATCTTTATCGGTGTAAGTGTTGATGCTTATTGATGCACTTACTGAGCTCCTGCTCACCGAGTTTTCCCTCTGTCTTTGCAGATCGTAAACGTGGAGATATCGAAAAATCATTAACGCAGTGCCAAGGATGCATTATGAACGAGAATGATGCAATCCAAGGAAACCGGAGGCCCACCAAGGTTATGCAGATGGAGTAAAGTTTTGAGCAAGAGGAAAAGGGGGGGGAAATTGTAAAGAAGTATGTTCGGGAAAATCAACGCATGCGAAGAGGATGGCGATCATGAAGACAATGCAAACCCTGAATGACGGATTTACCGGAGTTCAATAAACGGAATGAGTTTTGAAGCGGTGGGGGGGGGGGCATGAGACCAATTTTGTGAGAGTGAACACTGGTGGATGCGGGAGAAACAGCAGGCCATAAAATGGTGAGTTTAGATTCTGGATCAGTAACATGTACCATTCTTAAATAAGAAAGCGCAACTGGAGGGTCTTCGAGAAGTGGAGAGTCAATTTCCGGCCTGCTACGGGTCGTAGGAAAGATAAATAATGGTAACGGATGATAAAGTGGGAAATCTCCGCATGGACTTCGGAGTTATTATGCTGTTTCACTGACAAATATATATGTATGTGTTGACACTTTTGCCTTCAGTGTTATTCAGCGTCGTTTCTGGTAACGTTTTGCATCGAGTGCGTAAGGTTCGTCTGGCAGGACGAAGTATGTGTCGGTCGATCAGTCGAGTGTGGCTGTATATTAGCGGCATGCGCGTGAACTGGAATTCGTGTTGGTTGCATTTGAAAACGTTGAACGATCTGATAAGCAATAAAATGTATTTCCTGTTGTGTGGTTTGATTTCGATCCCAATTGCTATGGTAGGTTCCACTTGAGTCTCTGTCCGTACGAGTCAAAGTGGCATCCTTGGTTAGCCAGTTTTGCGACTGAGATAGTGGGAAACAACGAACCTGAAATAAGGGGGATTGCAGTCTGGACGTGTTTCTAGCTGTGGGTTATGATAATGTAATAATGAAAAATAATAAGGGTTTGTTTCGTAGACGTCCGAGGCCTGCCAAGTGCATAATCAGCTGTTTACAAGTGATGGAATAAAGAGACAAAACCCTTGAAAATGTGGAAATTAACATGACAGGAGTTGAAAAAGGGCTAAGAAGGAGGGATGTTAAGTGGGAAAGGAGAGCAGATAAAAAACAGCAGTCAGGGTGTGCCCCTGCTGTGGATCAACGGTTAATAGAGGCATATAAAAACCAGTAAAGGACGAGGCATAAGAGTGACAGAAACTACGGGGTTAGGTGGAAGAAAAGTGGTTGAAATTAGTGGCGTTTCCATTTGTTTGGTTCATTAAGGAAACGGCCATAGGTAGTCTAACGTTGAGAACTCAGCCAGATAGATGAAACTGTCTATCGTTGATTGTGTCCTTAATTGAAGGGAGCAGGGTCGGAGAAGGGGTTGCTCTTAGAAGTCGAGGCCCCTCTCGTAAGCTATTTCTTCTGCCAAGCACATATTAAATAACTGTAGTGCACGGGTGACGCTGAGATATGGGATGAGTGCCGACAGAAATTGGGACTTGGTTTGTGAAGCTCGGAGGTTGATGGGGAACTTGTTCCAGACTTTAGAGTAGACAAGAAGGAAGAAACGTGACCGCATGGCCGACTTAGCTGTACTAGAAGGGACAGAAAAAGGCCTGTGCCGAAGTGAGTAGGGGGTTTCACGGAAGAAGCTTACTGGGTCAAAGGAAAAAGACCGGTTATGAAGCAGGTTATACAAAAAGACTAAGTTTATTCTTAAGCGACGGAGCCATAGTGGGTCAAGGTTCAGATTTTGGCATCGTTCTTTATAGCTTAAAGACGTGGACCAACCAAGTAGTTGTTTGGTGAAACGCCTTTGTATGCTTTCAATCGCAACCCTGTCGAATTTCGTCATGTTAGAAAATATTATTGGGCAGTATTCGAGCAAAGGCCTGATGTGTGATTTGTAGATGCTGATGATGCTGTCCCGGAGACGAAAGGAGCGGAAGAGAAGGGCCATACTTCTTCTAGCCTTGGCCGCTTGGATGGCAGCGTGCTCAGAAAAGTTGAGGCCCAAATCGCGGATAGTAGGTCGACTGGCTATTATGGACCCACCAAGAGTTAAGGATCCAGGGGGCAATTGGAACTTGTAGGTGAGGACCTCGCACTTATCAGTGGAAAAGCTCATCCTCCAGGTGTGGCATCAGCGGTCAAGTGCTGCGAGGTCAGCGGAAATGTTGTAAAGAGTAGGGATGGCATAATTATAATTGAAAGGGTAAACTATTTTTATATCGTCTGCAAACAAGAATGGCGTGCCGTGGTGCACTAGATCCAATGCGTCGTTAATGTTTATCAGAAATAGGGAAGGACCCAGTACGCTTCCCTGTATAACGCCACTTGTAACAGGTTTCGGTTTAGAAGTATGTCCGTTGGCGAGGACCACTTGCGAACGATGAGCAAAAGAATATTTCAGCCAAGAAAGCAGCGGGTCACCAATGCCGAATGAACGCAATTTGGAGATAAGATGCAGGTGTGGAACACGGTCGAAAGCCTTCGACAGATCTAGGTAGACAACCACTAATGCCTGCCCGCTATCAACAGCCTTAGTGACTAGGTTGAGGAAGTCAAACTGACATGTGGTGCATGATCGCGATTTGAGGAACCCGTGCTGCCTATCGCCAAGAAGGTTAGGAGCGAGAAGATGGGTGGTAATGCCATCTTTGATAATCGTTTCCATTATTCTGGAAATGATACGGGTATGGTTGACGGGGCGGTAATTAGCAAGTTCGTGGACAGGTCCTTTTTATTTCGTGGAATGATGACTGAACGCTTCCAGTTCGACGGTACCAAACCAAATTTGAGTGACAAGGTGAATAGGTTCAGCAGTAAAAGTTGATGGTCTGATCCACCGTTAATGATTGCAGCTGGGGGCAATCCGTCTGGTCCAGGACGCGCAGATGCTTTATAGCGTGAAATGGGCCCGGAAATAACGTTTACTTCAAAGGTTAGGGTAGATAAGGAAGAGCTGGTAATAGCCAGAGGATTTGGGAGTGTTGTGTCTGAGGCCAGGGCCATGGAATTGGCGAAGTAATGGTTGAGGGCCTCAGCGATATCAGAAGGGGAGGTGGCCGAAGTTTTATTCGGTAAAACGACATATTGGATCATAGTATCCGTTGCCGAATTCCCAGATTTGTGTAGGAGTGAGAGTTGCAATGCTTTATTGGGATGCCTTAGGGCTTTGGATTCTTCGTTGCGGAGCTGTTTTTCCTTTAGGACCCGGATAATATCAGTAAGACGCGTTAGCCTTATGAAAAGAGAGAAGTCGTGGTTTTGGAGGTAAAGTCTTTGCATCTTAAGGTACTTTTGTTGGAGGGATGCAAGCTTGGACTTCCTAAGGGAGGAGTTTTGGGATATTGGGCTAAGTTTCAGGAGGCAGTTTTCCATGTTAAAGTAAAAGTGATCAGCCGCTTGTTGGGGGTCAGCCGTTAGAAAAAAACTGCTCCAATCTTGATCATGGATGAGATCGGGCAGAGGGTTCCAATTTAAACGGACGGGATTGTTGACTGGGGTCAGATAGTCTGATGGATAAGGATTGAATGAAAGGTTACCGGCCACGATCATATGGTCGCTACCCGGAAAATTATTCAGAATGGAAACCGAAAAGTGGGAAACGCTGTGGGTGAATATAAGATCTAGTATGTTGGCGTTTCTAGTAGGGGTTTTAACGTGTTGCACCCAGCCCCCAATGTGAGTATGGGACACAAAGTCTATTAAGTTGGGAGGTGCCGTGAGGTTTCTCCAAGATATTTTAGGCCAGTTAAAATCACCGGATATGATTTTCGCTGCCGAAGGTAGTAGTGAAAGGTAATCAAAGGCTTCAATTAAAGAAGTTAAGTCTGCAATAGTAGATGAGGGCGGGCGATAGATACAGCCAATGTGCATGACTACAGTTGGGAACCGAATTGTGAGCCATAGAGAATCCGGAATTGAGTCGAGTGTGACATGTCTGATGGGGACTACTGAAAGGGCGTGCTGTACGTACACAAGGCACCCACCTCCGCGTCTGTCGATCCTATTTATCCTAAAAAACCTTGTACCCTTCAAGCATAATTTCGCTTGTGCTGGTGTGTTCGGTGAGCCAGGTTTCAGTAATAAAGATGATGTCAGGACTGGAGGTAATGACATAATTTTTTAAGTGATGAAGCTTATTTAAGATGGATCGCGAGTTAAATAAGATGAATGACAACCCACTCATGTGGAAGTGAGTGCCAGGGTTAGGTAACGTATGGGAGTTGTTGGTCGGAGGAAGTGCATGGCGAGGGGCGTGAGTTGGAGCTATAACCGAAGAGGAGGAAATGTGAGCTTTGGATGCCTCCGCGATGGCTTCGGAAGCACCAGCCGCCGACGAACAGGAAGTAGTTAATTTAGGGTTATTACGGGGTGAAAGAGAAGACCTTAGACGAAGTAGTTCTGCCACTTGTCCTGATTCGTTGGGATCGTTCGATGCCCCAGTGCAGTGATAGAATACGTGGTTATGGAAGGTATTGGCTTGCCCACGTGACAACCTTGGTATTGGTTGTTGTGCGGTAACAGCAGGCCTCAGAGGGTAGGGACTAAAAGAGTTTGGGGTAGCTTCGCCGCCCATCGATGCGACTTGTTCGGGTGGGGTAGGATGGGAATCGGCGGTTGGTAGGGGGTTATATGGAGGTCATTAACGATCAGCATTATCCATACTGCAGCGCAACAAGGCTTGCTTTCCCACGGGCCCGTAGGACCTTCGAAGCACCGGAGTCGCGGCCTTCTGAAAGACCAACTCTAATTTTGGCTGATGGGGGACGTTCTATATCGTTGACTGTGCCTATTCGGAAAAGTGACTCGACCTGTATCCCCCCATTGTCTACTTTTCCCTCTACAAAACCAGCATTGTTTATGAAACTCGGAGATTCGCGAGATCTATGTTCGGATGAGCCTACGCCTCAGTCTTCTACGCAGCATGTAAGCTTGCTATAGAGGAATTCTGCCTCCCTGATGGCTTCGCTTTTAGTTGCCCATTGGCGGTTGATACCTAGCCTGTTTGCCTAGGCTGCGCTACGCTGGCCGAGCACTATATCTTTGCCATCTTCTTGTGCTGGTTTTACAGCATCGGTGTTTGCACCGGCTTCATTTGAGTCTTTTGGATGAGCTTTGGAAGTTGTCTCATGCATTTACGACATTTTCTCCTTTTGGATCAGTGACAGTTGCCGACGCTATTTCCGCGTACGCGGAGCAGTTTGGATAAGAAACCGGAATCCCAGCTACAATAGTAGAGTCATAAACAGAGGTAGCCCCTGACAAGAGTATGAAGATATGGTTCAATGTCTTTTCCTCTGGTCATGAGAAGATAGCTCCTTAATGCATTTTACGCCCAGCATTTTAGGCAACGAGGTGGGAATGTCCTGTATGGCCGCACAAAAATTGAAGTCAACTTGTAACAGTCTATGCGTAGCCAAAAGTCAGAAGCACCACATCAGAACGCTTTGGTCTGAGGGCCTACTACCTGAGAACAGTCAAAATACACGGGAGTAACCTGGACTACAGCGCGTAATTTGGGGATAATAATAATTCACTGGGCGCCATGAAGCATACCAAAGACAAATCCGCACTGAATGACAGCCGGGTGTCCCTATCCACTTTCTGTTCCTCAGAACAAGAGTCTCCTGGAAGCAGCGGAACAAAGTCAGACCTCGAAGCTTAATTCCGTTGGTTCTGTCTCCAGACTAACGTGGTGGTTATTTTTGGATGATGGTTACTTATTGCTGCAAGGTTCAAAGCCACACGCCGAAGCTTCAAATGCCCTGACTAAATTGGCATCGAAAGTGCTCACCTGTGAGATAGCCCTCGCCAAGATAAATTAAATGTCAGACCTCAACTCGTTAGCCATCATGGAATGGATTACTTGAGTGCTGCAAACAATCCTATAGTATTTGTGGGCGAGGATCGTTGATGATTGTTTCAGGAATAGAAAGGCTCTTGGACTTACCCCCGTTTCAAAAATCTCGCTGCTTCGTCTGCGATAGATCTTCCTAGAAGTATTTTGCTCTACTCAAAATAAACGAATTGCCTCAAAACCGAAGTTCTTCCCGTTGTCCAGTGATCCATCGCCCAGGTCACCAAAAATACCAGAGGCAATACACATTCAGGATTTGTATCTATCACCTTGTAAAGAACGAATACTGAAAATCCTTCTAAATGTTCAACGTGCTTTGTAAATTTGACTATATTTAACATTATCTTGGAAAGCTCGCTCATACACCACACATCTTCACGTTTGTTTATCCATGTGAGACATTTGAATTTGGCCTTGAACCGTTTCTGACTGTCGTGCTTGAGCCACGGGGCTTTGGACCTTTGGGTTTTACTGCGAGGTCTATTTGGCCGCATACTTGAGGTTCGTATATATTTGTATCCTTTGTGCATTTCAATTTAGTACCGTAGAAGCTACGAATCAATCTTGTTCTGGTTTTGGGATTCGTTTGAATTGGCTACGCGTTGCTCGATTTGCGAGACTTGACTTACAGTACTCAAGTGGAACCTGGACAAGAAAACTCATTGGAAATGCCCAGACGAGGAAGCAAGGACATTTTGAGAAAACAGGGAATAACTCGGCAAGTCTCTGGGGATGGTTCGGTTGTTATTGATTCTCTAGATAATACTAAGTTTACTGGCTCTGTCAGTGCCAGGTCATATATCTCTAACCGCGAAGCGTTTGACGATATTAGTACTTATAGAATGAGAGTAATAGAATTAGAAAACGAGCTGCGGTTAGCCAGAAAGGAAGCAGAGCCCCTTACATAAGGAACTGGTCTCAGAGAGCCAACAAAGAGTCCATGTAGTTCACAATTTCAACATCGAAAAGGCACTGTGATCGACGAATATAAACCCTTGAGACAGCCTGAAACTACCGAGGTTTTGGCTCTTGACCTGCCGAGAGTGGAGCTGTCCCACTTCGACGGGCACCCCGAGCAATACTGTATATTCATGAAACAATTCGAAAATTT
The DNA here is from genome assembly GCA_948099385.1 of Fasciola hepatica. Lineage (NCBI taxonomy): Eukaryota > Metazoa > Platyhelminthes > Trematoda > Plagiorchiida > Fasciolidae > Fasciola > Fasciola hepatica. Next base: position 586,684 of record CANUEZ040000169.1, read on the forward strand.
TGTTGAGTGCAAAGTTGCAAACCCTGGTCAAAGGTTTTTGTATTCATTACATTACTGTCGTGGGAGAGCCAAAAGTGCAATCGAAGGCTGCGCGATGCTTGATCCACCGATGGGGTACATCAGGGCGCGCAGAATCCTGAAAGATTTGTTTGGACAACCATTCAAGGTGGCTAGAAGCCTAATTGATAGTGTTTTATTGGAGGCGAAAAGGACTGAGGGCAAGGCTGAATCACTGTCGAGTTTGGTGATAAAAATGCAGAATTGCAGTATAGCACTGGAGCACTTAGGATACCAGTCTGATCTGAATGCATTGCACACACAGGAATGCATTGTCCGATGTCTGTCTATTGATTTACAGAGCCGATGGGCAGAGGAAGCTGAAAAAATAAATATGCTTGAGCGGGAATCTACGTTCAACGATTTGACGGAGTTCATAGGTCGTCAATCCCGTATCGCCAACAGTCGATTTGGACAAATCGTACGCGAAAGTTGCAGACTGGCGCGAAGAGAACCAACATCTCAAATTGTGGAGAAGGACTGTAACCAAACCCAGTCTTTGTCTAACATGCACATGAGAAGTCAAGAACCCGAGAGGTCAGCTGAATGCAAGCTATGCAACTCCCTGCATCGGTTACTAGATTGTCCGACCTTTCATGGGATGAGTGTACCCGATCGGTGGTGCGCGGTAAAAAGGATTGGCTCATGCTTTATGTGTTTGAACAACTCTCATCGAGCATCTGAATGCAGCTTAAGAGTGAAATGCAACCAAGACGGATGCTTGGGTAATCATCACTCGTTACTGCATGGCCTTCTCAACAATAGACCTATTTAGCCAGATGAACCCAAAATTGTCTGTTCAACGGGACATGATGATTTCAAACCGGCAAGATTAGGCATCGTACCTGTCGGTATCGTGACACCTAAAGGACTGAGGAGGGTCAATGCATTTTTGGACACGGGGTCGGATACCTCGCTGATTACTCGCGAGCTTGTAGAAAACTGTGAACTAGTAGGCGACCCTACCTCGCTCACTATCAGCACGATTGCAGGGGGTCATGTTAGCAACCCTAAGAGGCTGACCCTGCAGTTAACGTCTTTATCTGATGAGGGGACCGTAGAAATTCCGGAAGCTTTTGCAATAGACAGCTTGCCAATGAGACCAGTCGACTCTGTTAGATCGATCGCCAAGAGATGGTCTCATCTCAGGGACATAGAGTTCGAAGAAGTTTCTAGCCCCCACGTCGACATACTAATTGGATGCAATGTACCAGAGGCTCACTGGGTGCTTGAACAGAGCATAAGCAATCGAAAAGAACCATTCGCTACGCGAACGATACTAGGCTGGACACTTCTCGGACCCCTGACGAGCGAACTTCAACAATCGGCATCAATAAATTGCTCAAATGTTGCTGAGAGAAGTGCCTCTGTAGAACACGATCAGCCTTTCGATATTGAATCCAACAGTCCATCTCAGGAAAGCGAAGTTCACTCCAAGGATCAGTCGGCGCTTTCGATGGCGAATTCAAAGACGGGACTTCACAGTGGGCAACATGAAGTTGCTATACCCGAGAGACCACCGTCAAGTCACTTATTGAGAAAAGGAGAAGTTGCCCGGAGGCTTTTGAAATATCTCAAAAAAGGACACCAGCAGGTCACCCAAAGCAGCTTTAAATTTGCCGACCCAGTGACAGTGTACGGTACCTGGGTGGAACTGCATGGCCGGCGGCGAAACAAAGTACCCTTTGCCAAAACAAAAATTGCTGAGCTGAAGTCAGTATCCCTAAACGAGCTCAAAACGACTGCACTGGTATTGGGTTTTAAGGTAGCACGAATGCTAAAAGAGAACTGCACCACCGCCGAACTGAGCCTTGCCTATTGGACAGATCCTACAGTTGTGTTACATTACAGGAAACGGAAGAAACGAAGAACGTGTTCGAGACATCAGAGAGTTAATCCACTCGTAGCAGGAAACAGCGAGAAAAATGTTTATGATTCGAGCTCGAAACCACATACAAAAGACAAAGTAGCTCGCAGATAGCCTCGCTCCAAGTTACTTAGCACTTTATTGCATTTCATGCCCTACAACTAATCAACTGGACCCATTTTTTCTGAAAGGTTGCAAATGTACTTAGTTCCAGTTTCTATCTAGCGTGCACATAGGCGAAGAGGAGAAATTCACCAGTATTTCACTTGAACAGTTCAGGTGAGGCATACTAGCTGCGAGCACATTGTGAAACTATTATTATCTTTAAAGAAGAACATTTATTTACATTTTATACAATATTGATTGTCACATATTTTGTGCACAGAAAAACTTTGAAATACTCTGACAGATGCCAGTATTCGATCAATCTCCGTGTTCATGTGTATTTCGATACTGTCCGCCGTACACTTGTTTTCGAAATTTATTCATAATCAGAAACCGGTTTTCATTTCTTTCGGAAGACTTGGTGCGTTAATTTTATGTAATTCCACTGGTTCGTGACCTGTCAATTTCACGCGATATCTCATTAGGCGTTGCACCTGCGTTCAACTTCTGCGCTCATGCTTGTAAACAAAATTAGTCTAACCAGTTGCTGCAATGGGTTACTGCTTGTGATGCTTAGACTTATTTCGTGCGGCGAAACACTTCACTCTGCGAAGCCTTCATCTTCATCGTGCGTCTGACTATATGCGCCGGTCTCCTGATGAATATGTCAATCTCAAGTTGTGCAGCGGGATTTGGAATTGATTCCTTATGGATTGTGCGATGATGACTACGGCAAAAACCTGTTTCACGTTCAGATAACACAGGAAGTTAGTATCCACAGGCACTGACAATAAGTTAAAGGTAGATAGGGTGAGAATCATGACCCCTTCCTGAACCTTAGACAACCATTTTCGCGGAAGGATTTTGGCCGGCGGTGTAACGAACGAATACTGAAAATCCTTCTAAATGTTCAACGTGCTCTGTGAATTTGACTATATTTAACATTATCTTGGAAAGCTCGCTCATACACCACACATCTTCACGTTTGTTTATCCATGTGAGACATTTGAATTTGGCCTTGAACCGTTTCTGACTGTCGTGCTTGAGCCACGGGGCTTTGGACCTTTGGGTTTTACTGCGAAGTCTATTTGGCCGCATACTTGAGGTTCGTATATATTTGTATCCTTTGTGCATTTCAATTTAGTACCGTAGAAACTACGAATCAATCTTGTTCTGGTTTTGGGATTCGTTTGAATTGGCTACGCGTTGCTCGATTTGCGAGATTCGACTTACACACCTTACCATTTCCGCCTTGCCTCTTTACGCATCGAACTAACTTCCAGCTCATCTTTGATATTTCGATACCAAGATAAGTAGGACCGGTAGCATTCAACCCTCAGCCTAGAGCCCATCTACCTTATTGTACTACTTCGACTACATTTTAAGATCTGCAGCACCTACTGACCCGTGAAGCGAGGGTCGCCCCACAATCACACTTGGTAAACTGACAGCCGATAGAAAAGTTCCTGGGCACTAGGCGCCACCTAAAGGAAGGAATTACATGTAGAAATGACGCACCGAAACGAACATTTTCACATAAGAACGGGGTAAAATCCTTGTCGGTTGCAGCTAAAAGATGCTTGGTGTGTAATGAAACACAATTCCGTAGTGTGAGCGCGTTTCATCTCGTGATACATGCGGTCAGTGGACATTACTCAAAGATCTCTGGGCTTGTTTGTGCCTTAAATGAGGATAGCTAACAAGCAAAAGTACCATGTTATAAGTATTTTTAAATTAGGTTGTCATAAAAGGCATTAACCTATTCGGCCTAGTAAGCGAAGGCGACCTACGGCCGTTTTGTGCTCACTTCAACCTGAGAGCTGCAGATGAATAAGTTGAGAAAGGAAGAAACCAAAAAACCTAGTCAGATGACTAGTTGTGAAGCTCCTCCTAGGTTGGAGTGTCGTGTTAGTTAATAGTATGAACAGATGGACCAAGGGACGCTGTGGAAACTCACGCCAGACTAGCAGGGGGTTGAATAGATGTAAATGAAGAAAACCCTCGGAAGAAAGCGTGCATGAAGGCATCTCCACCGTCACTTTCCATTTTCTCCGTAAATGGGGCAACCGTTTTGAATTTGGGAATGACGGGGCTGCGAATGGACTCAGTGCTATAAACTGATTCTGGGGATAAAATGCTAGCCCATTTTCTGATAGTCTACCAGTTTAAACTGTTCGCACTGGTAAGAGGCGTACTTTTTTATAGTCCTGAATATGTTGCTTCTAGCGGAGGAATCTGAAGGATTCAAGAGCAGTAATCCTGATACACTCCGACGCTCCAAGAGCAAGCTGGGCATTGGAACAAAGTAGCTGTAAAAGAAGGCGGCCCAGTGCCTAGCCAATACCTTTCAGACCGATGGCCTTTGAGCCAATAAATCAGAAACCTTTCTTTGTGAGAACGGTATACCTATTAAAATGGAAATCAATCCCTTAGCAAAACAGATTGACTGACTATACAACACCAATTTCCACGAGGAGGATGCAGTATAATGCTCTGCTTCTTGGAAGGTAGACAATACTTTGATATAGCTTCTCAATGCAATAATCTTGATGGACCGACACAATGAAATTGCCTTTCCATGGAAGGATCCTGCAGTCAGATCCCCAGATAATTACGTTATAGACTAAAAAAGGCTGAAAGGATTGAGAAGAAGGTTTACGCATGATCCTTGATGAATACTGCATGGTAGTAGACAGGTATGTAATCAGGGGATACTCTGATTTAGAGCCGGATATTTGGTTGAAAAGGATTTTGAGCCTAACTGGCTTTTCGTATATCAAGCATCAAAAGACCACGCAAATCCAACGGAGTCCAAAGTAGTGTTTGATTGTGCGGCTGGTTTCAAGAGAGGCTCGTCGAATAATACTTGATGCAGGGACCGGACGCAACCGTAAACCTAGTTGGAGTGCGGCTTTGCGCTCAAAAAGGGTCCGGCGTTTTAGCAGCGAACAGGAAAGAAATTTTCATACAGTTTCAAGTGCCGACAAAGGATGGAGGAGCACTGAGGTGCCTTAGACGAATGGCCAACTATGTAGTAATCTGGCTGGATAGGAAGCGACTATTCGTCTACTTGGCGTCCAAAAATCGTTTCTCTGGGAGGCTTCCACAGAGAGTGAACAGTACTTATCACATTGTACCCAACAAACACAGAGTATGGTGTGGTGGTTTGCTCACGAGTAGAAGAGCCACCGAACCGGCGAGGACAACAGAATAAGGTCTCTGATCGCAAGGGATGTCCTTATCCGATGATCGGAATAACTCACCGGTGGCCGTATGTAAACCGTTCAAGCCGCCGGGATTAGAGGCAGTCAAAAACGTGTTGTAAGCGCGGTGTGGTGGAGGTCAAAACGAAATTCATCATCTTCGATGTCAGGACGACGCCCGCCGTCCTGGAATGGTAACTTTGTGCAGTATTGGGCCCAGGTTGGCAGTCATGCACCTCGGTGAGAGGGATCGGTGCAAAATCCTTGATAGCACTTCGGGCTTCCCCTCTAAGACGCAAACTGGGCTGAACAATAAAAAGTACTGGGGTTTCGAAGGAAGTGATGTGATGCTATACGCCAACGCAAGAAACAAGCTGCCTTGGTTCTTCTAATCCTTTAAGAAACACAACGCGTCAGAAGCTCCTGTTACGGAAAAATAGATCTCTAAAGGGTTCTTCTACGGGGAATAATAAAAAATAGGTTTGCTATCCAAAGGCTCGACCGGGAGGCGACCCTTTGACAGGAGGGAGAGCCACATTCATTAGGTTAGGCACAAACCGACTAGGATTGGATACCACGGTCCATATTCAAAATACATAATTATGCAAGATTAAGCACACGCTCCTGAGCTGAAGGACAAATGCGCTGCTTGTACTCGGTTACAAAGTTCGACGAGAAGTTTCTCCTTCTGTAAGTACTTACCGCTCTAGCTAAAGAATATTACGGGATCTTCGTAGTTCGTAACTAAAACCTATCACAAATAGGCCGGATAGTTTATGCATGCACCCAGGAAACTCAAGGGGGTAGCCACTGTGATTAATTTCGCATTCCCTGTGTCAGCGCAAGAGGAAATATACGAGATATAGAACGGGCTGCTAGTCGCCTCCGTTGGACATCGCGGGGCCTTTGAATGCAACCGAGTTGTTCCACGGCTTTCAGAACTTATCACATAATCATCTTCATACTCGCAGGTTTACTGTTATGCTTTCTGACCTTGATTGCTCGCAGTAGTCTGGAGAAAGAACCAAAGATGGTAGACCTCGAGGACCCATCTTGGAAGCAGGCTGCCTGTCACTCCACAGTGATTCTTCGCTTAGTGGGGTCTGAGGTTAGGTGTGCTACTTCCATAACCTCTTATTCTGGAGGAGAGGAAGTGAACGGTCAGGCATCTAGTAGTCTACAGCCTTATTGTGGCCACACGGACTAGGGCTAGGTTTATATTTCTGTTGCGGCACGGGAGGACTTCTGGGGCCTCGGGTGCGGGAAAGTGGATAAAAAATCTGACTCACTCCTCCATACTCCGTGATTTGACTCTTTCTGGCTTGATCCGATCTGGTGGCTTGCGCTTTTGAAATAAACCTGCCCGCGACCGAGTGTGCCAGAGGACGGCTGAAATCCTACAAAGTAAGAACTTTACCTCACGGTTCGGTTCCTTTCTGAAATATGCCAACGAAAATTGATAAAACGTTTCGGGAAGTTCAGAGGCGATCGTAGGAAAAAAGAGCTGGTAGGTTGGATGCCCATCATTGGAAACCCCAAAAAACAGGGGCTCTCTGGTGAAGGTAAGTAAGACATTCGTCCCCTGTTGGGTAAACTTTTGGCATTTTCAGGCCTTGTTAGGTCATACGAACACTCTAGCCTCAGTGCCGTAATACTACCAAGGACGTGGCCCCTCAGTGATATAGAAGATGAAATGGTTGAGCCTAATGGTTCCTCTGTGTATAGCGCGGACTTCGCCGTCTCACAAGCGAAGCGCGATGGCGGTGCTACCAGGCGTGTCAACGATCAATGGTGATAAAGGGTCCAGCCTGTTTTCACGTGTTCAACTACTCATATCAGTTTCTGCTTTATTCAGTGCAAACATAAGCGCTGAAGATACGTTCGCTCTGTTTGGCTATAAAATAATAGTAATAATAACTTTTTGTTTCTAGGACTTTTGAAGCACGCTTGATTTTATTATCATTTGGTACCAGTGAGGTCACTAAAGGGATTCCTGGATATTCGGTTGGGTATATGCAGCACAAAATGGGGTAGAAGTTCTAGTGGTCGCGTGAATGAATGTCCGGCGAGGTTGAATGTGAAGGTCAGATGGACACACTGCCCAGTAGTGGATAAAATGGACTTCGTAGACAGGTTACGTAATCAAGCACAGCGAAGATAGAAAAAAACGCGCAAGAATTCAGGTACGATCGACATAAGGCTGCAGGAGAGAGAATAATGACAGGCAAATTTTCGAAGAACGCTTATGGGAAGCTGAAAAATTACTGGTGGTAACATATGTGCACCTAAACAAATACCTCGAGAGACCCAAAGAAAGGCAAATGAAACAGGAATTTCGATTTACCACAGCCTTAGTACTCACTGTCCGGCAAGAGGTTGTGAAGGACGCGCTCATTGAGGGGTGTTCGTGGACGCCCGTTCATAAAAAGTTTGGTGGTGCAGATTGTGTAAGTTGACTGTTGAGTGAAATACGATTCAAATACAGTCTGCTTCAGAATAATTAGTGAACATAAGTTGATGAAAAGTGGAAGGGGGAGTTAGTGTACGGTGGTCTTATAAGGTCATATAGGGGCGGTACACAAGTGGTACTGTCAAAACAGGCGGGCGATCGCATAAAGGGATATGCTGATAAGAGTCTGACTTGGGGCATTAAGGGAAAACTGGACTGTCAGTAACCTGGCTTACATGTAGCTCATCTTTAACAGAGGGCTAAAGGAAGTGCATTCAAAGCTGTGGTAGGCGTAGATGACCAGTCGCGGAAAATTGATGGAATTAGTTGCAACAGGTAAAAGTAAAGTGAAATGGTATTCCATTATTGGTTTATCCCAGGCGGTTCCAAGACCGACATATGAGTAATACAGATTTATAATGAAATGGACATGATAGAGGTATGTATATGATATATACTGTGTATATATATATATACCCGACAGAATCAGCCAGAAGTAATGCGTTATTGAAACTGTCAAAAAGTGTAGATAATTGAGTGGCTGGACACGTTGTAAAAAGCCCAGCCTGAGACATTAGCAAAACAAACAGAATAAAGGTAACCTGCATCACAGGCAGTTGCAGACATAGCAGACGGCTCGCTCGTTTCACGTGCCTTGGCTAAAGCCGTGGGTCTGACAGCCCCCCGCATTTCTGGGACTGTTATGAGCTTCCTTGGCAGGGCCAAAAACCGTACACATCGAGTAGTCTACAAAAAAGGGACCAGGCTTCGGGAGTCCCGGAAAGTAACCAAGGGGCATCAGCTGGCAGTAGCCGATGGACTTTTGGACACATAGGCCAGGTTGGTGACCAGTATGGTCTCCAGCATATCAAAAGTCATCGATAGAAATATATGCACGAATAAAGGCCTGAAAGTAAAGGAGAAGAGGGACGCTTTTTGGGATGCTTCCTGCTGAGGATAAACGAGAATCAATATAGATGGAAACACTAATAAACCATGGGCCTCTAGGACTAGTTTCTTGATTGTAAAAGGCAGACAGGCTAAGAATTTTGACACACGTTGGTCTGTCGTAGACTGCCAGTGTTTGCACGGTGCAAACTTCCGGATCCTGCTGACGGCCCTGGTCACTGGGTACGTTTGCTTTGAAGAGGACTAAGGATCGGGAAACCGTGAGGAACGTATCCAATGCACATCTAAACCGATGGCTGGAAGTAGAACTGCGGACGTTCAAAGACAATTTATTCCATAAGTTAGAGTACAGTTTGATACAGAGGTGTGAGCATAAGCTAGTGTTGGTAATAATCATCGGAAGGGTACGAATCCTGAAAAGCAGTGCGTAGCTAAAGACAGGCTCAGAGAGCAATGAATTTGAAGTATATGACTGGCTGTGAGGGATGTCATTCAAACGGATAAGGTTCAGTTTCATAAGGTGGAGCCAAAAACTGCCTGGTCCAAAAAAAGCACCGTTCTTCATAAGCGAAGGATGAACTCCATCCAATCAGCTGCCTGATAAAAATTTGCAGGACTTATTCGACACCTATCTTGTCTGACTTGTGCACACTAGAGAACATCAACCGGCAGGCCCGGCATGATATTTATGAGGGAAGAGGACTCACTATCGAAGCCGGAAGGAGCGGAATATCAAGCCCAAACGCCTTCTGGCCCGATCGACTTGGAGGGCCGAATATTCGAAAGAAACCGAATGGTTAGAAGAAACTCAAGCCAATGCCTCGAACTTTTTGTTTGCTAGCAGTGGATGGACCACACAAGGCTGAAGACCCCGAACGTAGTTTGCATTCGTTTGTGCGTACCTCACACTGGTCAGCAGAAAAATTCATCTGCCAAGTTGAGCACCATCAATAGGCCAAGATATGTCTTCCAAGATGTTTAAGATAGCCGGGGTGAGGCATTCAGGCTTGAATGAGTAGGCTATTTTAATATCATCAGCAAAATGAAATGGGGTGTTATGGCTCACTGAGAGCAATGTGTCGTTTGTACACACGTGGAACGGCAGAGGGCCGGGGAAGCTGCCCTGCATGACTGCTTGTAACCGGTTAAGGCCTGGAAAGGCGTCCTTTTATTTAGACAAACTGAGAGCGATTAGATAGGTGAGGAGTGATTCAGGATAGTAGGGGCCAGTGACACCAAAGGACTGGATTTTGGCCAAACGATGAGGGTGTGACACGCGGTCAAAAGCCTTTGATATGTCCAAGTACGGCAATACAATAGCCATTCCATTTTCTGCAGTCTGGTTTGCGAGACTCGAAAAATCAAGCTGGCAGGTCGAGCAAGATCTTGATCAAAGAGAACTCTGTTGTCCAGCACTAATGACGTTTACTTGGAAGGGGTACTTTACAATGTTTTTTTCACCATTTTATTCGTTGACCGAGAAAGGACAGGTGTACGGGTAATAGAACGGTAGTTTGTTATCACATGTAGTGGGCCTTTTTTGTTGCGCGGGATTACGACTGGGCTTTTTTCAGCTTTTTAGCACCAGACTGGATTTAACTTATTGAATAAATAGACTGAGTAATAAGCTAGACAAGTCAGATACACATTTAACTCTAGCGGTGGGTTGTAGGCCATCAGGTTCTGAGCAAGGTGACGGAATGAAAGTGGTCAATAATTAGGAGGTAACTGAAGCTTCCAATTTCACTGTGAAGAGAGTTGAAGCGGTAACTGGGGAAGAGGAGGAGAGTCAATATTGTTAATAGGGCCATAGTTGAGGCAGAGAAGAAGTTCATTGCCCCGGCAATAGCTAAAGGAGAGGAGACGAGTGCATTGTCTGTTGAAACTACGTGCAGGATACCTCTACGATCATTAGAGGTTCTGGTTCTGTGGAGTAAAGACAGTTGATGGGTTTTACTTGGGTTTTGAATTGCCCTTAGTTCCTGGTTAGGCAGTGTAGTTTCTTCAAGCCTCTGAATAGTAGAAAGGGATGTGAATGAGTTGAACCAAAATTGCAAAGTCTTCAGTAGTTTTAAATATTTTTGAAGTTTAGCCTATTTTTGCAGAGAGGTGATACAGAATTTTCTGTTATTCCTTTGCTGGGGGGTGCAGGTAATCTTCTCAAGATACCGGCAGGACTGTGCATAGAAAATACCGGTAGCGTGTTTTGGATCACTATGGAAGGAAATCTTACTCCGTTAGGCTCTTTGAATGGTCGTAGAGAGGCTTCCAGTCAGAAACAGGAACGGGTTTGACGCAATGTGATTTCAGAGTAGGCTACGGATGAGTGGGACTGCTGCTTTTAACCGTGTAATTATCTCTACCGGGTAGTTCTTGGGGGATTGAGACAACTAAGTGAAGGAAGCCATGGATGAAAATGAGATCTGCAATGTTTGACTTCTGCCAAAATATTCCGCCGGTGGCCATCAACATTCCATTTTACAAGTTCCACTAGACTACGCGTACCTTCGTTTGAGCATATTTACCAATGCCCTTATTCATTTTGAAGTCACCTTTTTTCTTGCCGCCAGCCTTGTAAAAGCTGTGAAATTTTCAACTACACTGGATGGACATTTTTTGGGACATTGGTCCAAATGTTTCTCCAATTCATTTCTTTCCCCCTCGCTCATCCCACAAGGCTACAATCACGATTTTGCCTAAGGTTTATGGACGCACCAGCCACCGACAATTCGCGCAGTGCTCGACTGCAAAGTTAGCTAAAGACAGACCTTTTCGCCGAATATGCTGACGCATAAATAAATCATTAGTCAGAGTGACATTTTTGTATTCTCGGAAAATAACATATCTGTGTGTCTTTGGGTCACCTTACCGGTAACCTTGCTTTAGCGTCTGCTGTCTTATCGAGACTCCCCACGTAAACTTCGATCGCTTACCATAGCCTCACCTCAAACGACTTCGTCGCTGGAAAGAATAAGCTTTTAAACACAAGATTACGCAGAGGCCAAGGTTCTGAATAAATCAGTCAATATCGAGCTTTCCAGACTGAATTAAACGTTTACACGTGACCTCTTGGAACTTAAGACCATAGAGACTCGGAAGTTATCAAAAAACTTATTCGAAGTTCAGCGGTGATCAAGTCAGCTGCCGTGGATACAGCAGCCGCGAATCGGTTGTTCTTCAAAGAATCTGGGTCCCTCATTTCTATGTTTCCCGGATATGACTCTTTAAAAGTGCCCACTTTTTGCATTTTCATCTCTGCTCTATGAAACTAGCCACTTGTTTTAAATTTCAGTTACACCGTTGGACAAAGCAGCCTCAGCTCCGTAGTCCTCAAGGTGTGAGCAGCCACAATGCCTCCTATTTTCTGCCAACTTCTCAGACAGTGACAGAAACAGAATAATTCCGGACTGCTGGAGGTCGGTGGCCATCATTTTTTCTCCCGAGAAAAATTCACCTAAATTACGTCCCACTGCTGGGACCTCAATAAACAAGGAAGCCTTTGGAAGGTAATTCTCCCACAAGTGATAACTTTTTGGATTTTCCTGACACTCAAATTTTTGCATATCTATCTTCAAGGTCCATTACTGGCTTTCCTGTCACTCTGGCACATTGAATTATCTCAATATCTGATAAAAGTAGTATGGATCTTAGGACTTGCCCCTTGGACTACCGTAATTTCTGTAAGCTTGTCACTGGGGTGAGCTCTTCGTTTTTATCCCCATTTTAGGGGCCAGGCCTAATCTTATTTTTCTTTTGGGAGACTTCCTCCGAAATTGTCAACTGTTCATCGGTTGCAATGACCCAGAACCTCTCTAGTTACTACTGCTCTTGGTTTTTCTCAAAAAGCCCCTTGATAGCCGTTTCTTTTTTTAGCCTACGCGTATTCCTTTCCCATCAACAGCAACAGCCTCTGCATCAAATGAACGGGCGGCTTCATCCTTGGGTGTTTACGCTTCCGTACTTTTTCCTTTCCGGCTACTCAAAGGGCATCACGAAAAAATACCTAAATGCTTCATCTTGCACAACAGGCCAATCTTCTCAGATATGGGGACATTCCCTTTTCCCACATGAGAGGCAATAAGTACTCTGACATCACCGACCCTCACACTTAAGTATCAGTTAGTAGAAGACAACTGAATCGACAAGATTCAGTAAAGTACCTTGTTGAGATACAGGACAGAATCTTCACCTTGTCACGGAGCCAAAACCATATTTTTACAAACATCGGACGTTTGTCTTTTTACATATTGCGTCTCAAGTTTCACCCGATACCAGCACGCTTCATCAGAAGCTTTGTCTTTTCGTGTGTTCTACCCCACTCGGTCTGGTCCCCCGTAATTTTTATGGGTCTGCCGTGGGAAGACTTCAAAGCAGTATCCAGATGCCCAGAGTTCCTATCCGCTTCTAGTGACATGCCCAGATAACGGTTCACTCGTTTCATCATTTCCCAACACTGTGGGCTTAGTATGGACTTTCCACAAGGGTGGTCGTAGGTTCTTTTCACTCGATTCACGAAGGCCTGACTGAATGAGTTTCCTCATGCACCATGGCTTCTAGTTATATGTACTTCATTCACGCACCCAGAATTATGCCACTTCCACCTTTTTGTAACTGGCTAGTTTTTTAAACAGCTCCGAAGCTGAAATGCCTCGTCTTAGGAATCGATTCAACGAGAAGCCCAATAGACCCAATAATTTTGTGATGATTTTCTTTCCCTTCACTTTGAGAATACATTGCTTGGTTGCGAGCAAACTGAATACCCACGCAAGTGTTGCATTAAGCACCATTTCGCCTCTCCAAGCCTTACCATATGGTGATAACGAAACACGGGATCGATGCATTGGAATTCCACGCACAGTGCCCTTAGTGTGAGAGTAGTCATATGGGTGTCAAAACCACTCTTTACATGCGTCAACCCGAGGTAGCCTAGACTTTGGCCAGAAGCTCCGTGAATATGGACGTTTTGCAAGGCTCCAGAGTGGCGGACCAAATTCAGGGTGGGCAGGAAGATGTTTATTCGGAGGAACGCTGGCAGGCGGTATGGGGATCTAATTTAAGTACAAGAAGAGCTCGCTCCTTTGAAGCGTGCTGGGTGTGAGGGAAAACCGGAGTGGTGGAGAGATGAAAGGGGCAAGTCAGTGAGGAACTGAAACTGTAGTTGGGCACTCCGTAAGCCGTCCGGGAATCGCCGTTTTTTGTTTCGGTATACCAAGTGCAAACGTAAGGCAGTTAACCTCTTGCGACCTGATGGGCACTTCTATGAAGTTACCTTGGCCCTGTGTGTCAAGAAACATCCAAGCTAGTACTATAGATACTTGTTGTCTGAAGGTTCTTCAAGGGATGCAGTAGCAGCGCCCATGACCCATGATCATAGGGAGATAACCTAAATGAAGCAGGTGTTCTGTGCTTCTGTTTTAACAAAAAGCATAGAATGGATAAAGGCTTGCCAGTGGGCTTTGCGGTGGTGAACTCTGTACATGCCGGAAATGATTTAGGTCTCCAAGAAGTAACTCACAAGCACCCAAAAGCGTCAGGTGTTCATAATTCTGTCGGCTGGGTTTTATCCACGATTCTGTCTTCATACCGCCGGAACATATGTTGCCTTTGCTAGAAGGTTGTGTGAGTCCATCAAGAAAGACGAAAATTGGCCGGAAAACAGAAAATTGCAGCGGTGGTTGCATCCACGCAGGCTTTCTTTCGGCACCCTCACTCGATCCACCTGAATACCTTCCCTTGCTCCTACAAGTAATGCATTTATGGGGTGTACATTTCCACTCACATGGATGCTGTTTTTTTGATTAGGCTGTTCATAATGCCCAAGCAGTCTGTGTCTGGCGCAGACCTCATAAACAGTTGTTCACGCACGTTGCGAGGGATCCATGTTCTGATTTAGAATATAACACTGCCGTTGCAGGCAATGTCTATTTTATTTGAGGTACCTATAATGTTATGGATAGAAGCCGCAGTGCTCATCACTCCAGGTTCGTGAACTTTCTTATAAAAATACTTCTGCATTACCTGGATTTACTCCTATTGGGCAATCCAAGTGTGATTCTGGACAGCTTGGTCAACCTAAGTTTTTCACGAAACTATCCGGTTGCGAAGCTTCGGTGGCTGGTAGGTATTCATGCCCTCCATCAAAAATACCCAGAACAGAGCATTTTTAGCTTTTATTTATCTTGGTTCGTTTGTTCCAGTTCTTTGGAATTTCGGAGTCTTTACAAGGCCCCAAACCGCGCATCATTCAAGGAGTTTGTTGCTGAATGTTTTTTCGCAAACCTTTCGGTAAATTTGTGAATGTCGTTTTTTATCAACGGCTCATCGCCGGTGTGAAAAACTGCAAAATCCTAGGCCCATTTTAAAAGATGCACCAAAGATACCACGAGAGAAAATAAGCAAACTGACTCGAAGCAACTGGTCCGTTCACAGTGTGACTTATTCCCCAACTCGCGGTGTCAAGGTCATTCTGACGTATAAATAAGATTGTCCCGTTTTTCCCTTTTACCATCTTTTATGTTTGGTTTTACGTCGCACTTAGTAGTAATAGTTATTCACACTGAAACGTCAAATTGTCCGTGGCATGAACCGCGACACACCACAAGGCGTCCGCAATCTGGTACCTCGAAAAATCAGCAAAACATTTCACTGGGAAATCTAGATCTATACCTACCAAAAATCACCCTTTGCTGGCCCATCTATGAAATACTTGGCGATTGTTGGCCAAATTACCTGGCTTAGTCGTCACCCCCTCCTCGGCTAAAACCTTGATCCCCATTCGTCCATAGAGTAGAAGCTCCTGGTCAACCCTTTGTGTGGCTATTCTAGGTGACTCCTCAGAAAATTAATTCTTTGTTTCTTATCTGGGCACTTTGCAGTCGCCAAACAACCAGCAAAACTAGCTGATTTTTCGAAGCCTAAGGTCTCCGTGCGCAACTCCAAAAGAAGCAGACCTGCCAGTAAGATTTTTCCACGCTTGGCCGTATGTCTCCAAGACTTTACGCCGTGCTCTTTCTCATTACTGAATATCCATTATGAAGCGCATAGCAAGATTGGCAGCCTCTCACAACAAGTTAGCCTACTCGAATCGCGAACTAATGCTTCTGACACAGCCACCAGAATTCTGACCCTACGGGCTCAACGTCCCGGGTCTTCTGCGGCAGTCACGGACGGTAACTTACTTGCCGCGTGTAACTTCATTGACAGCACATCTTCGGAGGTTTCGGAAGAACAACCAAATTCTAATCACGCCATTGTAGTTACCATTCCTGATAGGGCCCCAATCAACATAATCAGCAGTACCTTGCTAATGGCCGCTAACATGGAACAGCTGACGTGAAGCAGCAGCAGAGTACAGAAACAAACAACTGGACACCAATGCCTCCTGCGTTTCTAATTTTCGGACACACTGAATACAAGTGAGTTTATTCATAAGCAAAGCTTTAATTAGTATAGTATAGTATATTTCTTGACCGTGGTCAATACACATGCACAAGGCAAGATCAGAGTATACAGCAGTAAATGTCAATGTGAGGTATTCACAAATTCTAAATTTATAAATCACACAGCAACGGAAATAAACCAGTAAAGTCATGCAGTGTTTGAGTAAACAAAAGTGGTAATGGTTGGGGCGGAAATTCCAAATCGGTTTCGAAATCGCTGGGGGCGGTGTGGATAGCTGGAATGTCGTGGGATTGCTGATATAAGCGACAATTGGACGGTCACTAACGAGTAACCGGGCGAAAGAGATGCCAAAGAACATTGTTAGAAGTAAAGCAAGCATGAGGCTTTCAAAAAGCAGTTAGAGATACCAGCGGAATATTGGACACTGATCCAGCATTGGGTAACTGATTGTGGAGGAAGAATGTGAAATAAAGGCAAGTGAGTCAATGGTGATAATAAAACGGACCTTTTGTGCAGGTGATTACAGTGTCATGGAAATTCAAGTGAAGACGAAAAGCTTCGCAGGGACTTCAGTGAACTTTTGAAGAGCATAAATGGTGTATGGACATATAACGGACTTTTAAAGAAAAGAAAAGCCGTCAATGAAACGGATTAGTGGAGAAAAACATCAATGGTTTGGCTAGGCAGAAGTTGGAAGAGTGTAAAATGTTTTTTTGTATGTGATAGAAAATTGTTAACCAAATTATAGTTGGCTGCAGATGGCTGGTATTCTGTTCCGCAAAGACCTTGGTAGCAGGTGGGGGTAGGTAGAATGTTGAAGGAAGCAGGTAAAAAAGGGCTGGTTTGACGAAGTTGACAGCTGCGAGGGCTGGGTTCGGGTCATTGGTTTCGTACTGCAACACGGGAAGAATTGAACTGTTGGGTTGGATTATTTGGGAATAGACGTTGAGCGGATGTGTTGATGGTTGGTATCAGGAATCACCTCTGCGATCCGGTGAGACTTTCATGAGGTTTTGTTAATCCGTGTACGGTGCCCCATGTACCGACAGCAGGCGAGAGTATAGGTTTAAACCATTGATCAAATCGTCCAGTCTTTACGGTAATCCGGAATAAACGTCGATTCGGACGATGGCTACCCAAGTAACCATCTTAAAAATCCTTAGAGAAGCATCGGACAAAACCCCACTAGAACGAAATGTGCTGAAAAGTTGAACTCTATCAAACATGAAGGACAGGAATCCGCTTAAATTACACCTACCCACTGCATTCCCCCGACTCGCTCCATGCAACTAACGTCTGCTGCCAAAACATTTTCTGATGTAGACCTTGAAATAACACCTGGACCTCCGCTAAATCCACCAGTCTTCAAGCGCCCTAGACTCGTCAGTAATGTCATAGACGCCGTGAGCTCGAATCCACCAGGTCTTGTCAGACAGTTTAGCCTCGTGCATCAAAAACACCCAGCTGAATCACGTAGCCTTCCCAACCCAACAACATGGCGGCACTCTCTAAAGGTGACGTATAAACCAACGTAAGGTTGTTCATGTCCCCACCAGTTAGCCGCGATAAAAACCTGTCCGCTGGACCGCACCATACCACGGCCGGATTATTCTCGTAAGAATCAGACCCGTCAGCTCCCAGGGCATGTCCTCGCAAAGGTACTGCCAATGAGCAGCATCCCTAAGGACACATCCTCGTTGTTGCGATCCGACTTATCACCCATAGGCCGGAAGTTGGCAATGATTTGTACTCAGTCCCCAAGGCAGAGCTTCAGTACCGATGGAAACCCATGACCGCAGATGCAAAATTTGGCAACCAGCCCTCCATCCTCATTAAACGCCTAAACGTCCTGTTCACCAGGTAGGGACGGCTTTATACCGTCAGGTCACTCTCCAATGGTCATGCGAAAACTGGAGGCGAACGGATACACTAAACGGATGTTAAAGATGTCAGGGCCCACAATTTCTGCTCCCAAGACACAGTTTCCCAAAATGTATTTTCTCCCAGGGAAGTCACAGCTCTACTAGTTTTTATACGGACGATACCCACAACCCACCCACAGCTATTATTTAACCCTGCATCCAACTAGCTCATCACTTCTTACCTTTCCATGCCTCCACCTCTCATCCCGTTGGTTCAGTTAACATACCAAATTTCGGTTTTGTTCTACCATTGCACATCCCACAACAATCTTTTTACCCGCGGGATAGATCCACAAACCCATGCGTGTAAACTCCCACTACATTGTGGCGTACAATCCCACAATCTCTCCTTTCCTCTGGGTAAGGATTCTTCGTAGTTAAGCCAGGACCTGCTCCAGCATGGAATCTATGGCCTCCGGTCCTCGGTTTGTGGCACGTTAGCGTATATATTCTCGGCAGCGCGCCAGAGAGCAGAACTCAAGAGGCTGGAGCGGGACAACGCGTGTTTTGGAGGAAAGCAACGGCTTGCAGACGGTGTACAAGGACGGAGCAAGTGGGGCCTCTAGATTCGGTAGTTGCCCAAATAAACAAATTTATTAACTTTGTAATCGTGTGTCGCATCAGTAGCACTAAACTAGTCTTACAGAACCGTCCTTCAATATCAGCACCTTGAGAGTCGTTCAACCCTTTGATAGCACACCGGACTCTACAGGCCAACTAATCGACACCGTGTATTCTCACTAGCCCCTTCTAAAACAGCATTCGTATACCCCTCTTCCAACCGCCAACTCCTATCCTCCCCCACCCAAGCAAGCCGCATCGACAGGCGGAGAAGCCACTCCACGGGCCCCCAGTTTCTACCTTATGGGGCCCACTCTTACCACACAAAGTCAACCGCTACCAAGGTCGCAGGGCCAATATATTCCACAACCCCATATTCTGTCATCACACACGAGCATCGAAAGATTCCAACGAATCAGGGCAAGTAGAAAGACGACTTAGTCAAAAGGCTTCTCGTTGACCTCGTAGTATCCCGAAATTAATCATTTCCGGGTCCTCAGCAGCCGAATCCTCTGAAGCCATCGCCGAATTGTCCAAAGTTCACGTATCTTCGGCGATAGCTCCAACTCAGGACCCTCCCCGTGAACTTTCTTCGTCCAATAGCTCTCCCACATTACCCTGCCCAGATACTGACCTCCACACAGATGGGTTAGACTTGATCTTATTTTACTCCCGGTCCCTCCTGAATAAGCCCAATCCATAAAAACTTCATTTCGTAAAGTCAAGAGCTGTTACCATCATTATTACTGAAGCCCGACTCACGGAATGCACACCTACAGGCGAAGTTCTGCTTAAGCTATACCAGCTTTTTACAGTAAATGGGATTGGCAGACGCGGAGGTGGGTGCCTGGTGTACTAACAGCACGCCCTTTCGGTAGCTCCCTCAGACATGACACAGTGGACTCAGTTCCAGACTCTCTATTGCCCACAATTCGGTTCTCAACTTTAGTCATGCACATTGGTTAAGTCTATCCCCTACCGTCCTCTACTACTACCGGACTTATGTCCTTTAACTTAGGCTTTTGAATATCTTCCACTGCTGCCTTCGGCAGAGAAAATCACAGCCGGTGATTTTATTTGGCCTAAAATATCCTTCACGGAACTTACAGCACCTTCCAACCCAATAGAACCTGTCTCCCATGCTCACAATGAGAGTTGGGTGAAACACGCTAAAACCATCACCAAATACGCCAACATTCCAGATCCCATATTCACCCACAGAGTTCCTAACTTTTCCGTTCCCTTTCTGCATAAATTTCCTGGTAGCGACCATAAGGTAGTGGCGGGTTTTCATTCATTCCATCCCTATCCATCAGGCTGTCTGTCCGTATTCAAAAAATCTCTCCCGTGAAATTGGATTCCTCTGCCCAATCCCATAAATCATCAAGATTGGAGCCGTGTTTTTCCTAACGGCTGACCCCCAGCAGCCGGCCGATCACTTTAACCTTCACACGGGGAACCACTTTTGAAGCCTTATCCCATTGCCCGAAACTCCTCTTACAGGAAGTCCAAACTGGCCTTTCTCCGACAAAAGTACCTTGAGATGCACAAAATTTTCCTCCGAAACCACGACTTCCCCCTTCTCATGAAACTAACTTGCCTTACTGGTATTATTCGGGACCTAAGGGAAAACCAACCTCGCAAAGAAGAAGCCAAAGCTCTAAGGTATTCCAATAAAACATTGAAACCCTCACTCTTACATAAACGTCAGAATTCGACAAATCATACTACCATCCAACGCGTTGTCACCGGATGAAACTTCGACTGCCTCCCTTTCTGATAAAGCTGAAGCCCTCAAACTTTACTTTCCCAATCCCATGGCCCCCCGCCCGCACATACCCCCTTCTCCGTATCCTCCTGCTATCGACCAGCTCTTCTCTGCCTACCATCATATTTTACGTAAACATTATTTCTAGGCTCATTTGATGCAATCAAGCACCTGTGCATCCTTGACCAGAGGGGTTACCCTCAACTGCAATCACTACCGGTGGATTGAAACTTCCACCCACATAACTAAGCCTTTGTACTCTGTTATTGGAATCCGGTTTGGAGCCGTCAATTTGGAAGCACTCAGCTTTTAATCCATGACACAAAAAAGGGCCCATCCACGAAGTCGCTAATTAGCGTCTCATTATTCACACTTCTACGATTTCCAGAATGATGGGAACGATTGTCAAAGATGGCAGCACTACCTATCTTCTCGATTCAAACCTTTTTAGCAATAGGCAGCACTGGTTTTCCAAATCGCCATCACGCACCACATGCCAGTTTGACTTCCTCAACCTACTCACCAGGGCGGTTGATAGCGGGCAGGCATTAGTAATTTTCTACCTAGATCTATAGAAAGTTTTCGACCATGCTTCACACCTTCATCTAACCACTAAATTGCGTTGCCTCGGCATTACTGACCCACTGCTTTCTTGGATGCAATCTTATTTCAATCATCGTCTGCAAGTGGTATTCACCAACGGACATACTTCTAACACGAAGCCTGTTACAAGTGGCGTTATATAGGGCAGTGTAGAGGGTCCTCCCCCATTTCTAACACGTCTTACTGATGCACTGGATCTGGTACACCATGGCACGCCATCCTTGTTTGCAGATGACAAAAAATGGTCAACTCCTTCAATATTATTGATGCTACCCCTTATCTTTGCAACATTTCCAAGGACCTTTCTGCGCTTGACATCTGATAGCACTCCTGGATGACATACTTTCCCGCTGATAAGTAAAAGGTCCTAACCTACAAATTCCAATTGCCCTCTGGATCCTCAACTCTTAGTGGGTCCCCAATGGCTAGCCGACATACGATCCGCTATTTAGGCCTCAACCATACCTGCTTCCTCAACTTCTCTTAGTAAACCGCCATCCAAGCGGCCAAGGCTAGAAGAGGTGTGGCTCTCATTTTCCGCTGCTTTCGTCTCCTGGACAGTATCATCAGCACCTACAAATCCCACACCAGGCTTTTGCTTGAATACTGCCTAATAAAATTTTCTAACATGACAAAATTTAACAGAGTTACACCTGAAGGCATACAAAGGCGTTTTACCAAATAACTACTCGGTTGGCCTACGTCTGTAAACTAAGGAGAAAGACGCCAAAATCTGGATCTTGACCGACTATGATTCCGCCGCTTCAGACTGAACTTAGCCATTTTGAATAACCTGCTCGATAACCCGTTTGTTTCCTTTCACCCAGTAGGCTTCTCCCGTGAAACCGCTACACACTTCGGCACAGGCCTTTCAAGTATAGATAAACCTGCGGTTTCGTCACAATTTTTTTCTCGTCTACCTCAGGTTCTGGAATAAGTTGCCCATCACCTTTCGAGCCTCACGAACCAAGCCCCAATTTCTATCGGCACTCATCCCATATTCCAGCGTCACCCGTGCACTTAAGTTATCTAATATGTGCACGACTGAGGGTATAGTGTACGACAGGGGTCGCGGCTAGTAAGACCAATTCCTTCGCAGATCCCACTCCCTTCAATAGAGAACACTATCAAAGATGGACCGCTTCATCTGTCTGACTGAATTCTCAAGGCTTGACTAGATGTGGCCGCTCCCTTAACGAGTAAACGGAATTGAAATGCCATTATTTTCACATGCCTTGCTTTCTTTTCTCCCATAGTCTCAGGCATCCGTATGCTTTGTATTTTATTGGTTTCCATAAGCCACCAATAAGCGTTAATCTACAGCAAGGCATAACCTGACTGCTCTTTTTTGTCTGCTTTCCTTTACCGGTGCTCTGTTTATACGCATTTCCTCCACAATGCTGTTATACGCGCCCATATAAAGCTGCGTTTTGATCCATTGCTAAAGGCTAGCTATGCTCTCTGAGAGCTCTCGCCACATGACCTTCTCATCACGGGTTCATATAATTTCATAGTTGAACTAGGCCTCACATGCACAACCGTCAGTGAACATAAGTGCCATTCCCAAATATGTGCAAAGTGATCAGATCCACCGCTTTGGCCAGCAAAAGTCGGACATGCAGACCGTCTGCGACCATATGCGAGCGCATTTAGGTTGACGGATCATTCCCTGAGTTCATTTCGAAGTGACTTCCAGGATAGGTGCCCAGCTCACGGCCAGCTCCACCCATTAGCACCAGCTTCGGATGGTATGCTCCAATGCTGCCAGTTGCAGATTGACCGTTCCCACCATCCTCGTTCTGCCACTGTACGCCCACCTGTCACTCTTGTCAATACTCTCATCACTTCCATTTTTGTCGTTCTTCCACGGTGCGCACACCTACCCATTCTGTCCCTGTTCCTATCGACTCTCATCTTGTCACGTCTCATTGCATGCCACTACTGTCCTACCCTCTTTTCTCTGCTGACGATCGCCAGTATTTATTTTCCACCCGCGTCATCATTGCCGGCTGGTAATCTGAACCCACTTGGTATCACCCTATGCTCATACAGCTTATTGATTGCATTCTTTTGCCTCACCGCTTACCGTTCTGTCGAATTCTCCCTCGTTCTCTCCTCTTATGCCTAATGCCATTACGCACTAGCCCCAGCCGCACCATGACTAATTCCCATATAAGAACTCAGTTCCAAACGTTTCATCTGTTATCTGATCACCACCACTATATTTTCCTTGCTTGATCTGCGATTCCTCTGTGAACCTTTCCATTAGGAAATGCCCCAGTTAGTATCCTCCGGCTCCATCCACTGGTACACTTGCCTGCAGACACGCAGCTCTTCAGTTCCGTCGCCCCAACTCCGACGCTTATTCATTTATTGTGCCTTGTGTCCATCCACCGGTTTTCCTGTCCTGGTGTTTCTTACTTCTCAGCCTCTTTCGTCTTTTACCTGTAGCAAACCTACTTGGCTGGTTTCATCTCGCCTGTCTTTTCGGTCCGTGCTCTCATCTCCTGTTTCGTATATTGCTCGCCACAGGCATTTTCTGTGTGCCTTTCAGGTTGTTCTGCTTTTCCAAGTTTCGCCCAATGTAAAATCATTGTTACGTCATGGTTTTCACTTCCAGTTTCGGTCCGTTTGACCTGCCATTACCCGATTCCTCTGGTACTCTTTTGCTCATTTCTCTCCCACACTGTTCGCCGTCACAGCTGCTGCATCTTTGCACCACAGACAACCTCACCTCCCAAATACCTTTCCTCACTTTGTATCTTTATTCGCTCTGCCCTGCCCAGCCACTTCCATCGGCATCATCTTCCACCGAATAATGTCAGTTCATTTATTTCCGCCTCTACCATTCTCGACCGTCACCACATGTCTTACCTACATCATTCAAATTATTAGATCCATTCTTACCTGTTTTCTTCGATCCTTTCATTGGTCTTCTCTCGTTTATGAACTTCTCTTCAAAGTCGTCTTCCTTTTTATGCTTCCAAATTCTTTTTCTCTCTTTGTTAACCCGTCACGTTCACCTGTCATGAAGAAAATTCACCAGGATATTCCTAAGTTAATTCCATAACCATCCGATTCAAACTCACGTAGCCCTTTTAATCGTTGATATTTTTTCTAAGACTCGACTTTTATTGCTCCTGCGCCTCTTATATATACACCGGCATCCTGCAATTCCTCACCAGTCATTTCTTTTGCTTTCATCCCGCCGACCGTCATGATATGCGTCCATTCCTCCTATATCTGTACCTCACATTTACCGCATCCAATCCTTCCAAATAATGTTTGCCATCTGCTCCACCCTTCGCGTCTTGCATTGCTCGCCCTCTGTTTTACAATTAGTTTTGGGCCCTGTGTGCCGACCACCCATTTCAGACTACCAGTGCTTTATTGCCATCTAATCCATTGCAGTGCATCTTACATTTTTCTCCACCGCCTCCCGCCAACACAGCTTCTCATACCGATTTCTGGCCCATCTCATACATGCCTGTGGGCTTTCAGATGTCCCCACTCGGGCCAGTCAAGCTCCTCATTTAACCTTGACTTTCAAACTCACTTGGCGTCCATTTGAATACGCTCTTGGGTTCATTTAAGCTCCTCAAGGTTTTCTTTGGTGCATACACTTTTCATACCTTTGTCTCCCTTTATTCTCCTATTCTGAGCCTAACCATTCTACTTTTGTCGTAAAAAGTTCTACATTTTCGCGAGTTTTACCTGTCCATTCTATAGCTTGTAACGTTTTGATCAAGCACCGGGCTAGTTCCAGGCCTCTACGAGATAAACCAATATTATTATTTATTTATTTATTACAAGCGTCCAAATGTTACGCAAACTACTCTTTTTCAGTTGGGGGCAAATGTTTCGTTGGTGGCTGATCGACCCACCGGGGCATCGGTTTTGAAAGCCCGGTAGAAGCCACTGAGTGTTCCTTGTAGTTTAAAATCGAACTTTCCGCCAAACTCTGTAACACCATATCAGTAGACCCGTAAGACAATGAAACTCTGGTAAATGTGAGGGATTTCTCCACCGCCAAAACTGTTCCCCCCCTGAATTCTGGAAATAATTTTTGCTGAACACCCTAAACACGTATTTCGAGCTACATTTTCTATTCTCTGATATGCGTACTATTCACTTTTATCTTAAGACTTTAAAGTGGTTCTGCTAATGAAGCTTCATTCTGCCTCACCTCTGATCTCCACCTCTTATCAATTTACAAATACAACTCTAAACCTCCATTTGTTCCAGTCACAATTTATAAATCAGACTGACGCTTAAATGCTGCCCCAGGAACGAACGTGTTTGTAACGGTTCATTTTGTGCATACAACCTTGTTCTGCTTCCGCTCCGTGTGGTGCACGAGGTGTGCTGATACGAGTCAGCGTCGCTTCAAGACCCCAAGCAACCGGAGACCCCTTACAGGCGATAAGAAGTACACAAAGATGAGAAAATTTGCAGTTCAGATTTCAAAGGTGTGTTAGGAGATCCTGCATTATTTGGGCTGACGGAAATGAAATCGGAAATCACAAAAACTAGAACTGATACGTACTGTTGTTTAGAGTATAAAATGCGACATTTATACAGGCATGAAATACAGAAGAAAGTGGATTTACGCACAATTATTGATCCATCAGCAATGTGGTTGAACGGCACAAACTTGCCAGACCACTTCACGTGGTATGGAAGTATATCGTGTGCGCCAAACATGAGTGCCGCGATAATCAACACCCATGATTGGACTGAGATGTGTCATACACGCCTGGAGCACTCGTTTATATGCGGAAATGAGCGGATGTTGATTGGAATTTATATTGAACTTATGAACACATATTGGTCCCAGTGGGTTTCCTCAGATGCGTGCAAGCAGAGCAGAGCCACCACAGCTCTCACGGCAGGGATGATCCGCATTTCCCTGGAGTAGCCAAAAGCTTTCTACCGCAATGCGATGCTGGTGACAGCGGCTTCATCAGTTATCCGGAGTCTGTGCATTACTTTTTATAGCACGACAATCGTTCAGCGATGACCGTCGACATTTTTATCAAATCAGCAATGGCCGAGTAACAAAAGGTGACATTTATAAAACTTTTGAACGTTTCAATATGTCAGCTGGTCTTGACGAAACGGAACTCCTTGTACTGAGTCAACCCAGAGGACAGCCTGAAAAACAACTTTGGAGAAAAGGGAGATTTTCTTTTATTCTTTGCAGCAGATGCCGTCAAAATTATTGAAAGGTAAGGAAAAGACTGCTTTATAGATTTCGAAAGTGATGCGGCCGTGGGTGTGTACGAAGGTCTCCTATTTGTTGAGAACATTTCAGGCAAATAACCTCTCAATTTTAGCTGAGAGGGCATTTGCCCGTGCGATTTCCAGCTCGTGCATCGCGTTTATCGGTCGGCTTGAACTAATTACACAAGTCCACGTGTACAAGCACAAAGGAAGAGGATTTATTGAAGTTTATCGGTACGTGCTTTGCGTGAGAGGCTGGTCGTTGCTGTGGAGTGGGAATGGTGCCAGTATATCGAAAACTACTCCAGAAACTGAACTGAATTAATGGTAGTATGAACACCATAAACTGTTACTCTCATAAGAAAACGGACCTTTTAAAACGACTATGGAAAGCTCGCCACTATTAGATAAATTTATTGAGGGCTTCATGGCCTGCTCCACTGCTCAAGCCATCAACGTCCCCTCTTAGGTCTGAAAATTGGAATGTCCCTTCGCAAAAACGATTCGTTCTCCTCTATTTGAGGCTATGCACGTGTGGTACTTCGTGAAAATGGTTTTCTTTCATTTTACCGCAGCTACTCTGTCAGCTCGTTAGGCATTGACCCACATGCCGGTAACGAGTTGGCCCCTTGCAAATGCCGCAAATCAACCTACGTACATTGATTCGTGACAAAAGGTACTAAAGATTAAAGTGGTGACTCCAAACGGTGCACCCTTTACTATTCGTATAACCTGTTCTGGCCTGAGTATAGTCCGCTCGCAGTATAATAGATACAGATCCGGCCAGTCTGGTTTGAGTCAAACTCCAGGGGGCTAATCTGAGTCACACCACACAACAGAAGGTTATGGCCACGAATCTTTCGAAGATGACTTAGAGTGAGGAAGGAATTTCCGGTCTGTACCGCAGTCTGGGTACCAGCTTGACCGGAATATTGTCAGCATTGGGTACCAGTCTGGTCTCTTACGGGGCTCTGCGTTGGGAACCCCGTCTTGGCCCCCTTGGGTCTGTATAATCAGCTATTCCACTCAGCCCTTTGCGACCCAATATTCACGGGCATCTTTCCACCAAAACCTTCACTACGAAATCCACTCCACACCAGGCTTATCAGTTGCACCAAACTTACTTTAGCTCACTCTTCCTGTTATTTTTTATGAGGCTGCTGAATAAAGCAGTCACGTTCCATTTAAAAGGCTCTTCATTCGTGCACCTTCGTTTTACCGATTAGTGAAAACTTATTTCATGTTATCTTGATGCACGTATCACTATAGCTCTATCGCTCTATGAGTGACTGATCGGAATAAAAACCACAACGAATTAATGGAAGCCCAGTGAAGCCCGGTCTGGACAGACTTGTATATCCCTATATATAAAAACACAAAATCTACCCTGAGCGAAACTTAAATATCTTTGAATATGCCAGTATATTTTTCAAATTAATGCTCCTGCCAATTTGTTTGTTCACACCAAACATCAATCACTTTCTGACCGAACTTACGCTGTAGTTCACTTTACTCTTTTCTGGTTCTTGTTTTATTCGGCAGTTATTCTAGTTTTACGTACAATTGCGCTACAGTCCTCTGCACGCTCCTCATGCCCTCATATACTTATTTATCTGAATTTCGCAGGAACTAAGAACCAACCATGTTCTGGTTTCAGGATTCTTCAGGAGCGTTCATACTTTTCTCGAACCGAGTCTTTTGTGACCTAAAATGATCTTCTTGTGCAGCGGCTTGAAATTGTGACACCGAAAAAACCGTTTTCTGGCCACGATTCAGGGAGTGCCCTGGGCCTTGTGACCTCGGTTGACCGTATATCTGCGTCTTCCATAGATCTGCTTTTAATACGCCACGAATATCCTACTCTATTCGCCGAATCAGTTGGACATGCTTACAAGGCTGTGGGTGAGATCTACTTGAAACCGGATGCAAAACCAATGTACTTTTTCCACTTCGACCGATACCATCGACTTAAAGTAGGAGCTGCATTGAACACAGTACAGAAACTCTTCAAGCGACATTCCTGAACCAAGGTTACGCCCACCCCGGGTGCATCCTCTGGTTTCAGTTTTCAAAAGAGCTGGTAGCTTTCTTGGTCGTGCAGAAAGTGTGGTATTGAATGCTCACGTATGTGTTGGAAAATGGATAACTTCAAGTTCTGAATAGTTGGTAGTCAGATCTACTGGCTCCAAAAGTTCTACCAAATTGAGCATCACCAGAGACTCCTATCACATGCCACCTACGACACAATCCCAATCACTCTCTGTTTTTATTTCACCCGGAGGATTGTTTCGGTACATGGTTTTGACAGTTGGTCTGATTCCGCTCCATCTGCGCGAAATCATCCATTACTCCGTTTATCCGCCCTCCGAGTATGTATGTTTTTCATGGACGATATACGCATTTTTAGAGCGTCTAAACATGACAACCAGGCTACAGTCCAGGACGCCCCCTTTGATTATTCTTGCGTTCGAATATAAATAAATGTGTTCTATGGGCAGCTGGGGTATCCGATTTTAAGAGCCTTTATCCAAGGATAAGATTTGTCCCAACAAAGATATTTCAAATGTGATCATAAAGGCACCTGAAACTACTGCGTTGATGAAACTCAAACCTCTCACCAGTATATGATGACAAAACTCAAGTTGCAGACGCACCTTTTAGTCTACCAATCAGTGGGCAAAACCAGTGGACCATACCATTGAAGTTGACGGTGAGGACATGTCAGAAGATTTCAGAGTTAGAGCTCCAACCAGACAGCTATTGATTTAAGGGACACTGGGAGGCAGTAAACTACTTTGGGTCAAACAATACATTCAGGATAGATGCTTGCCCCAAAGTGAAGTATCATTCCAGTTGAAATCATCCATTACTACAATCTACCAGAAGGGCCTTCATTCATAGATTAGTGTGTCACGCGAGCGTCGGGATTCACTCCACTATCAGTCAAACATGAAATTATAAGCGTACTAGCGACACCTTGGAATAACCAGGACCAACTGGCGATCAAGAGAATCTTTGAGGCCGCCGCGCATTTTATTCAGCTGATATATTTGCTACTAGTCGTAGACCTTCACAAAGTTTGGATGAAGCAGTGAAACCCATACGGGCTCCAGTACATGTAGTGGATTTCCATAAATGGCCAAGGAACATGTTAACCCTTGATCTCATGGGGCTACTTACAACAGTTTCGGATAGGCAAAGCAAATGCGTCTTGCCATTGGCTGTTATATCAAATGACCTGAAGCACGCATGTGGGGAGATATACTTCTTCTGCGATCATTCAACGGACGAAATACCACATTTCTCCTCCCGATGTACCAGAAGAAAACGTAGGAGATGAGGAGCCGTGGCTAGTTAGTTGCAAATTTGAAAAATTCCTAAGCCTGCAGTGATTGAAAATTCACGAACCGTCCAGCATAGTCCTGCATGCTAGGGCTAGGTAGAGCGCTTCAGCCACTCACCGAAAGGGGACATTTAACATCACAGAGACAGGGAGACCTATAGGAATATTCCGTGCCTGAAGCGCTGCTCTCATTTTGACCTTTGAATTTTAAGCGTTTGGGCTTTCCTCAATGTTCTCCGGGACTCTTTAAAAACCCTACATTTTTTGGCGGTTTAGAGTCGTACCTCACATTTCATGCCGAATTCCGCTGTCAGGACTCAATGGCTCTCTTTATCCCATCACATTCTGACCCTATTCTGTTATGACAGGTACTAACCAGAGAGTACCACGTATCTGTCTCTGTTATTTTCGTCCTTGATTTTTCAGGAACCTCCCTCCGGGTCGTGGATCACTCCTCCAATATAGTGACTTATGGGGTAGTGCAATTCAAGCTCTGTTTATTTGCTTTGTGTTTCGACTTATACCAGTTTCTTCTTTAAAATTCGTGTATCGTGTCGCGTCAATTGGGCTGTGCGCGTAGCCACCTTCCTTTTGGTCCGTAGTGGCTCGGTTGAAGTGCAGAAAACAGGTATGAAGATAGGTATACTCAGTTTTGTTAAGATAGCTTATGAAACCGGGCTTCAGTTTACCTCTGTAGGTCAGCCAGAGAAGTTTGATGTCAGCTATATCCACTCGAGACGGCCAAAGCACGGTTCAGATTTGTTGTTTCCTGGCGAAGCCCCTATTGTTGTAGCTTCAAACACTATGTATCGTGTTACTCAGGCGATTACGAGGTAGTTTGCCACCCTATACTAGGTCTTCAAGCAAGCTTTTCCAATGGGCACCTACCCTTCTAACAAAATTATTCACCATCTCGGCCTCCACCACCAAGGACGGAAGTTTGATTCATCGACATTTTACTCGTTGAAGAGGCGACTTGCCCTAACTACCACACTGCGAAGGCTTTTTAGAAGCTTTGGCTTGCGTCCCCGGAGCTATTTGTCCCTGTTTTTTGGAAGCAAATAAAGTCCTCCCTAGTCCCAGAGACCCTTCACAATCCTGCGTGCCTCATTGAGGACCCCCTTGCTCTCCTCCATTCCAGAAAGGACAGCTTTAGTTCTCTGAGCCTTTTTTAAAGAGGCCCGTAAGTTGTGGGATGGAAATCGTCGAAAATGAACCTTTCAGTAGAGTAATGAGTGCAGCTTGGCAGTTTTGATCGATCGAAAAAGCCAGAATGTGGCTCTGCCAGTTGAGAATATATATATTTATAAACATATATATATATATATCAGTGTTTGGTCAACAATATTGGGCCATCCAGAAGAGGGTCCGGAAACCAATTTTCTACCCACCCCCCTTAGTTACGCACTCAAGAGGGTTGGCTTTCTGGCAGAGTAACCAACACATCGTCAGAAAATCGGGCTTTTGTGGGGCAAGGCGGAAGAAGGCAAAATACAAGCCGTTGTACCAGCGGCCCGCCAGGAGGGAAAAAGTAATGAAAAGAAAATCACATATGAGGTAGTAACGACGCTTTATTATGAGTTTTCAAACGTGGTGATTTCCGTGAGGGTCGCGGCAAAGAAGGAACTTTAGGCAGCTATGCAGAATGGCATCCCTCATACTCTGAATGCCTGCTCAGAACGGCAGGAGGTGGTAAATGGAGAATAGCAACCAGCGTGATAAACTCCATTTTAACAGAAGGTGCAGGAAAAATAGCGATGAAACCACAGAGTTGGATTATTGGACAGGAGGATTCCGTCAAGTTTGAAATCCACAACGAAGGAAAAAGCACGGCTTTCAGGAAAGACTGGTGTCACGAAGCATTTCGGCTACGAGGCTGAACCAATGTCGCAGCAGAAAGTTAACAGCTGACTTCAGAAAATGAGCTGCTGGTGCAAGGTCTCGAGGAGAACACGGAGAGAATAGAGTTGCGACATTCAAACATGCAATTTGTATATTACACTTGTAGGCAACCAAGGGCAGCTGAGATTCAGACCACAGTTGTTTACAGTGTAATAATGCCGGAATATCGTCAAAGCAGAAATCATACGACTTAACTTTTCAAGCATTGTACCTACTGGCTCTTTGGGCTTTGGTAGGCTGGTCAGGTGCTATACATGGAGCCCCAAGACGTCAAAGCAAAGAGAGGAAGGTTAGCATGTATATGTGGAGGACTCGAAAGGCATGCTGTCATCGGACAGAGGTGTAGGCAATGGAACTGAAGGCCAGCTGGAGTGCTCATATTTTCGGGATTTTTCAAGTACAGAGTCGGGTTTGCGCTGTTATCAGAAGTTCGCCAGTTATAGAGTAAAGAGAGGGCCCAAGACCTTCCCAGCCGTAAGCGTATTTTCGTTAGTTTTTGCTACAGAAGAGTAGGAGAGCATGTTTGCCCCGTGAGGTGTAATCCTCATTTCTTCTCTACCCTCTTTTCTTCGCTTGTGGCCCATCCAGTCCACACTTTCCAGGAGTTGCCGATTCCCCTTATTATAAAACCGTCACCCGGTGGGTACTACTGTCTTAAAGATGTTGCGACCTTAAGATACCAAGGAGGAAGACAAGAACAAAACAAGTACCCAGAATATGGCAGCATCCCGCTGAAACCCTGATTCCGCCTAAAATAGAGTCCGTCGTTTTCTAGCGTGTGAAACACCAGCAATTTCACAGACACTACAACTTTGACGAAAAACACTAACACCGGCTCTGCGGCTGTTGGCCGCTAGCCAGTGCAGTAGCTTTTTGGGGTAACGGTTTACGTATCAGGAAGTGCCAGCCTAAAGCCACAGGCCGAATAAAAGAGTCGATAATTTGTAAGGAAGTGGAGTTTACTAAACCGAGAGTCGGTGATCTTAAGAGAGAACTTTGCTGGTAGAAGTTCGGTTACAGGTCAGGCAGAGGCAACTTCGTCAGCAACTGCGGAAGCATTGCTTGAAAAAACCACGGATTTTATGAATAATAATAGACTGATGGTCAAGGACCATTTCAACGCCATGGTCCTCGGGCATAAGGGCGTGTGTCTAAGTCAAAAAACTTCCAAATGTTAGGTACCTTTTTGGTGGAGCATATAACTGGAACTTCAGTTGTGGTTTTAATTATCCGCAAGCAAATAAAAATCCAAAGCCAACCTGAAAATTACTCGCTTTACATAGGCATGGGTTATTTAGTTGGATAGTGATTTGCATTTAGTTGCATCTATTTCGGATTGTCTTACAGGCCATTGCAGACTAAAAGGAAGGCGGATTTTGTAATAGTTTGTTCCTAGGGACCCCTTAGTTTGAAACGTTTAGGCTGGATCACTTTTGTGGGGGGGATAACCATCGTGTTGTCTCCAAATTTCAGGGAGTGGCGAGAGCCTCTAGTTTCTGCACTGCAGCTCTGACTCTGGGACTCTACTTCCAAGAGACAACAAAAGGGTCAAATTGAATCCAGTTCTTCTTGGCCAAAATGGCTCTGCTTTCAGCAGGTTGCACCGTTTGCTTTGGTTAGGCTGAGTTGAATGGTCGAACAGTTGGCTTGTCAGAGATCTTTGAACATTCTCAATGGCTGCTACATTACACTGACATATATTCTTGCATATCATGGAACAATATTCTGGTATGGGTTCGACATGATTTCTAGAAATACTAATCTCACTTCCTGGCAGGAGGAAGAATGATTCAATCAGGCCGGTCAGTCTATTGGCCCCTTTAAACTGATTACCTAAATGCTCCGAAAAAGTAAAACAGGATGAATAGCGCAACCCTCAATCCCACACTAATAGTTCATCTAGAAATGGTTGCCCATTCTCGTGAGAAAAACCTGGGGGATATTGCATTAAGGTGTTTAGGAGCTTTTTCTCATTGCAGAGAATTTCAAAGTATGAATGCAGTAGGAGCCAATGGAGTTTACCTCCTGGAGGATGTCCCTCACAACAGAATTAAGCAGACCGGGATCAAATGCATATGATTTCGATATTGTCCGCAAACCAATACAGACTACCAGGCCGAAAATCTTTGAAAACTACACTAATATACATAATGAATAGAAAATGACCTGGCAGCTTCTCACAACAAGTTAGCTTACTCGAATCGCGAACTAATGCTTCTGACACAGCCACCAGAATTCTGACCCTACGGGCTCAACGTCCCGGGTCTTCTGCGGCAGTCACGGACGGTAACTTACTTGCCGCGTGTAACTTCATTGACAGCACATCTTCGGAGGTTTCGGAAGAACAACCAAATTCTAATCACGCCATTGTAGTTACCATTCCTGATAGGGCCCCAATCAACATAATCAGCAGTACCTTGCTAATGGCCGCTAACATGGAACAGCTGACGTGAAGCAGCAGCAGAGTACAGAAACAAACAACTGGACACCAATGCCTCCTGCGTTTCTAATTTTCGGACACACTGAATACAAGTGAGTTTATTCATAAGCAAAGCTTTAATTAGTATAGTATAGTATATTTCTTGACCGTGGTCAATACACATGCACAAGGCAAGATCAGAGTATACAGCAGTAAATGTCAATGTGAGGTATTCACAAATTCTAAATTTATAAATCACACAGCAACGGAAATAAACCAGTAAAGTCATGCAGTGTTTGAGTAAACAAAAGTGGTAATGGTTGGGGCGGAAATTCCAAATCGGTTTCGAAATCGCTGGGGGCGGTGTGGATAGCTGGAATGTCGTGGGATTGCTGATATAAGCGACAATTGGACGGTCACTAACGAGTAACCGGGCGGAAGAGATGCCAAAGAACATTGTTAGAAGTAAAGCAAGCATGGGGCTTTCAAAAAGCAGTCAGAGATACCAGCGGAATATTGGACACTGATCCAGCATTGGGTAACTGATTGTGGAGGAAGCATGTGAAATAAAGGCAAGTGAGTCAATGGTGATAATAAAACGGACCTTTTGTGCAGGTGATTACAGTGTCATGGAAATTCAAGTGAAGACGAAAAGCTTCGCAGGGACTTCAGTGAACTTTTGAAGAGCATAAATGGTGTATGGACATATAACGGACTTTTAAAGAAAAGAAAAGCCGTCAATGAAACGGATTAGTGGAGACAAACGTCAATGGTTCGGTTAGGCAGAAGTTGGAAGAGTGTAGATTTTTTTGTATGTGATTGAAAATTGTTAACTAATTTATGGTTGGCTGCAGATGGCTGGTATTCTGTTCCGCAAAGACCTTGGTTGCAGGTGGGGGTAGGTAGAATGTTGAAGGAAGCAGGTAAAAAAGGGCTGGTTTGACGAAGTTGACAGCTGCGAGGGCTGGGTTCGGGTCATTGGTTTCGTACTGCAACACGGGAAGAATTGAACTGTTCGGTTGGATTATTTGGGAATAGACGTTGAGCGGATGTGTTGATGGTTGGTATCAGGAATCACCTCTGCGATCCGGTGAGACTTTCATGAGGTTTTGTTAATCCGTGTACGGTGCCCCATGTACCGACAGCAGGCGAGAGTATAGGTTTAAACCATTGATCAAATCGTCCAGTCTTTACGGTAATCCGGAATAAACGTCGATTTGGCCGATGGCTACCCGAGTAACCAATGCAATCTGGAAGAGGTCAGGAGTGCGGCAGTCTGGAGAGTGTTCCAGCTGTGGGTTATGAATATCGTTTTCATGGAAGCAAGAATATGAACATTTTGTTATTCGAACAATTAGTTATCGTTTGGCTAGTGGACCGGTCTATTAGGGATCCCTAGACGAAGACTGGTAGCTTTCTAAAGTAGTTGGGTGATAGTAGAGATTTAGGGCGATATCAGGTAGGCGGTGGATAAGGAGAGGGTGTCCGTTTGGGAACCAGGAATAAAACCGTAGTATAGGGTATGGTCTGGAAGGAGAATAAGAAAATAAGAAGATAACAGTCTGGCCAGTTCACTAGCTGTGATCGAGGACGGCAAACAGTAAAAAGGGAGAAAAACACTGGGTGTTAAGGAGAGGATTTTTCATGTGGGAGCAAACGTGCTGGTATTCCGCAGGGTCAAGAGAAATCAGAGGCATACGGATTCCGGTTGGAATGGGGTCTTAACTTACCATGAGCATATGCGCGGAGAAGTGAAGCCTAGTTACTAAGGAATGGTAATCCGTGTGGCAAGGCTTCAGTGTACAAGAAAGGCGCAAAAAACAGGATGGTACGGCTGAGTTCTAGCCTGAGCCAGGAATTAAGTGAGAGCGAGCACCCATCGCTAAAGGACGGAACGGTTGTATTTATATTTATGCAAAATATGTTGTAAAATGGCACAATCTAGTTAGGAAGGGGGACAAAAGTGAGTGGAGCATACCCAGGGTATATACATATATATATATATGTATATAAATATTTAAAGCTGTATACGTGGGTGCGATCATCAGACGGGTCATGCGAAAGCGGTCGGACGCAAAAGACTGTGGCAAGGAAAGTGAGATAGAGAGACGCAGCTGAGGATCAACGGTTAACGGAAGGAAGAACAAAAGTTAAGCACGGGCTCATCGGTGCAGCGGATCCCTAAGGCACATTGAAGCCATGAAACGTGAGACTATAGGGGAAACGCCTATGTGTGGCTAAAATTTTCAATGGGAAAGTTAGTATTTCGCCTAGAATGGACATCGAGCAGGAGTAAAGACCAAGTTCTGCATGAAATTACAGAAGAACCTTGGCTGGAAGATAGGGTGGGAGCAGAAATGGTAACGTCATAACTGGGTGTTGAGTTCAGTTAGTGGGTCACGCCAAGTGAGATAAATCAGACTGGATTTTCCAGTTCGAAATCACAGAGATGGTGAGGGAAGTATATGTGGTGGGACCTGGTGCGGAAGAGAGGCATTGTAGGCTAAGAGATACCGAGGAGCGTTGAGTTACTCACCATGCTTGTGTTAATAATTATAGGACAGTAGTGAGTATATATATATATATATATGTATATATGTATATATATATGCATACATGTACACATATATATTTGTATAAACGAATATTATATATATATATAAAGCCGGCCAAGGGTTGGATATTGAAGCAGTTTTTATAGCCTTGTTGAGGTTGGTTTCAGGGCCGCAGACGCGATATAACTAAATAAAGCTAATTAATCGTGGAGCGGGTGAGACTTATTGACAACCTGTGGGGAGTAATGCGTTGGTCTCTATAAATGCGATGTCATCTGGAAGGATTTGTTTCAAAGTTGAATTGGCAGGATCCTATAAGTTGGTATGGAAAAACAGTTAGTGGACGCAGACATGCCTACATATGTCGATGGCGAAGTCTAGGAGAAGCGGTCAAACAAAGTAATCAGAATTTTAAAAGCGGTGAGGTTATTCCGGAAGGTAAGGTAAAGAGAGAAGACAGAGCAATGGCTTAATAGTCCATGCCTATCTCGTAAGCTTGACGTTCGGTTACGTGAACGTTGAATAAGCGCAAAACAGTTGGGACAGAAAGGAATTTATCAATAGCATGCACGAGTGCATACTTCGACCGAGAAGATATGGTGTGCGAGGGAAGTTTATTCCAGATTCTGGAGTACTCGAAGAGAAAGAACTTAGAGCGTAGAACAGTCCTCGCGGAGGTTGTGGCAATAATATACTGTCTATTACGGAGTGAATATCCAGTATCCGGGGAGAAGCACAACTGGTCGGAGGAGAAGGACTGCTTAGTCAATAGCTTATACAGAAATATCAAATTTAGCTTGATGCGACGAAGCCATAGTGGTTCGATTTTGAGAGATAAGCATCGTTCCCTGTAGCTTAAGTTGGACGACCAACCGATAAACTGTTTTGTGAATCTTCTTTGAATACATTCTATAATGATCCTGTAGGATTTTCTCATGCTAGTGAAGATTAGGGGACAATGTTTGAGAAGGGGCCTGGCATGTACTTTGTACATGTAGAAAAATGCTCTGCCTAAGCTGAAAGGATCTGAACAGAAGACCAAGACAATTTTTAGCCTTCGCCGTTTGGAGGACAGCATGTTCCGAGAAGTTGGAAGAGCAAGAATAACTTAAGCCAAGGTCTCTTACTAAAGGCTGGCTGTCGACGGGTGAACCGCCAATGCATAAAGAACCAGGAGGAACCTGGCATTTGTAAGTAAAGAAAATACACTTGTCGGCGGAGAATTTCATCGCCCAGGTTGAGCACCATTCATCAAGAGCAGCTAAATCAGCAGAGAATTTAGGGGTAGTAGTACTGAGGTTGCCAGGCGAAAAAGTGTAGACTATCTTAATGTCGTCCGCGAACAAAAACGGCGTGCCAGTAAGTATTGTCGGAAACATCATTTATATATAGGAGGAAAAGCAGGGGGCCCAAAACACTGCCCTGAATAACACCGCTAGTAACAGGCTTAGGATTAGAGGTGTGCCCGTTAATTAGGACAACCTGTGAACGATGAGATAAGTAAGACGAGAACCAAGAAAGAAGTGGATCGACAATCCCAAATGACCGTATCTTTGTTAAAAGGTGGGGGTGAGGTACACGATCAAATGCCTTGGATAAATCAAGATAAAGAACAACAAGAGATTTCTCACTTTCAGCAGAGTCGGTGACGAGATTCAGAAAATTAAACTGACAAGTCATGCAGGACCGTGAACGGGGGAATCCATGTTGGTTGTGATTAATAAGACTGGGGCTTAATAAATAGCTAATAATATTATTTTTAACTATTTTTTCCATTATTCTCGATAAGATGGGAGTATGGTTTATAGGGCGATAATTGGATACCTCATGGAAAGGTCCTTTTTTATAAATGGGGACGATGACCGAGCGCTTCCAGTTAGCAAGTACGGTGCTACCACTAAGTGAAAGAGTGAAAAGACCAAGCAACAACGGGGGGAAATCCGGTCTACCAGTGACGAGTGCAATTGGTGGTAAGCCGTTGGGGCCTAATCGAGAGGAGGGTTTGCTATTGAATAGTAGCTTAGAAATACTCCTGGCATCGAAGGGTATCGTAGAAAGGACAGACTCGGTAAGTGGTGAAGATGGAGGCGGGGCAATGACAGTAGCTGGAGCCATGGCTGAAGCAAAGAATGCATTGAAGGCTTCGGCTATGCAAGGTGGGGAGTTGATATATGAGTTTTTATCCAGAATCAGAAGTTGGAAGTCGGCCTTAACATCGGCGTTTCTAGACTTATGTAACATAGAAAAAAGTTGCGACTTGTTAGGATGACTCAAAGCCTTAGCTTCTTAGTCACGAAGTCGCGTATTATCTTGTCGTTGAATAAGTGTGGAGAGGCGGTTTAGACGAATAAAAAGTGAAAAGTCGTTGGAATTATGTAGTTGTTTGAGAAGTTTACGGTACTTCCTATGGAGTGGCGGGACAAGCGACCTCTTTTTAGGTACAGCCTGGGCAGTATTGGACAATTTTTCCAGACTATCGGAAAAAGGGAGTGGAAAATATCCACAGCATGCTGAGGGTCCTGGGTGAGGAAGTAATCACCCCAGTCTTTCTGCCGAATAAGCGTGACTAGCAAGGCCCAATTTCTGCATAGGAATGTATTGTTGGAGGGGTGTGCGGGATTAGGTGGGCCACTAAGGGGCAGATGGCAGATTGTAAGGTTGATTAGACCTTACTTCGCGGTTCCCTTAGTAAACGCGTGCTTCGGTATTTGTACTGCGTGGACCACCTGCACGTTACTCTAATGTGCGGCACTGTACAAATATGTTAACCAGAACAGTATTCTCCACGACCCGTGAGAACGAGAAGGCGATTGGGAGAGATAGTGGTTAGCGTGTATTTGGGAGCGTGCGCGAGAGCGTGCGCGAGAGCGTGCGCAAGAGCAACGGTCAAATGGCAACCGCGCTTGGCAGTCAGCATTCAGCTAAACAATAGACGTGGTAAAAGTATGAACGAAGATGGCAACCGCTACAGGGGCCTCCTCCTAGAAGTCCGACGGAGTTGGGAGTTGCTGATGAGTTTACCGGTGCCTGCACTCTCGGGGTCCGACGTGCGTAGGTCCAACTGTGTTTTGGCGCCCACGGGTCTCATACGAATGCAAGCCGGAAAATGCTTCGTCAGGTCCATCCAAAAAGGCGTCCAGTAGCCGTCTCCAGTGCCAGGCTGACCAATCGTCCCGTTGTCCAGTGAGCGGTTGGCTCCTTGAACGTGCACGGGAGTCAGCGATGCTACGGATGAAGCCAATGTGACTGTGTAGATCCGTCTGAGAGAGGGCAAGGTAAACTGGAACAAAATAACACCTGAGGGCGCCGGTGGATGTTGGACTGTAATAACAACACACAAACGATGTTCGGTGTTGTTGTAGTCGCTAGGAGACCAGAACAAAATGAAATCATAACTACCGATTGTAATTTCACGGGTCTGTTGTTTAATGAATCCGTGGCGAACTTCCCAACTTATTGCTAACAGTCGGTTGTAAAAATCGTCACGAAATCGGCGAGGCGGACGGGATTTCGTAGTTGGCGACCGCGACGGCTACTTCGCGTTGCGGGTACGGTTGGAGAATCTGATGGACTAGCTGCCGAGTCCTCACTAGGCGTAATTGGGGGTGGTTCGAGTGGTAACTCGCTCGATGCAGGTGGCTGAGCGACTTGAGCGGGTGTAAATTGACCGAGCGGCTTGCACTCAGTGCCGGCAGGCTTGAGACGGTCGATAGATACGGTGTCGTGTCGTCCGCTGATATCTATGACAAATGTTTTTGCCCTACGTTTTATCACCCGAAACGGGCCAGTGTATGGCGCTTGTAGTGGTGATCGAACGCCATCGGCGCGAAGGAATACGTGGGTAGCGGCTCCTAACGCAGTTGGGACATAACTTGTAGACTGTTGTTCACGCGGCGGACTGGCCCTGAGCACTCTCACGTGTTGAGCATAGTCACCGTAGTCGAAAGTCACGATTGGTGCGGAAGCTACCAACTCCCCAGGCAGACGAGATGTACAGCCATATACTAGTGCGGCCGGTGTTGTGTGTAACTCCTCCTTAGCGGCATTACGCAGGCTTGAGAGTGCTAATGGTAGTGTTTCACTCCAAAGGGGGTTACCGTTTGCTCGAAGGGCGGCTTTTAATTGCCGGTGGAAACGCTCAACCATACCATTGGCCTGGGGGTGGTAAGCTGTCGCCTTAGCGTGTTGACAACCAAGCGTAGCGAGTAGGCTGCCGAAAGCGCCGTCAAAGTGTGGACCGCGATCGGTGGTCACTATTGCCGGGCAACCGAAATGGCTAACCCAACCGGTCAGAAAATCTTTCGCGGCCTTTTCCGACGTGGGACGAGGGATAGGGATGGCCTGCGGCCAGCGACTAAAACGATCCACGCATGTGAGCATGTAGAAGTACCCAAGCGAAGGTGGAAGCGATCCTACGAGGTCGACGTTCACATGATGAAAACGTGTTTCGGGTTCTGGGAACCTGGCTAACGCCGACTTAATGTGCCTATGGGTCTTAACACGTTGACACTGCAGACAAGCACTAGCCCATTGACGGACATCTCGTTTGACATTGTGCCAAACAAAACGCTCAGTTATCAGTTTCACCGAGGCAGTCACACCCGGATGAGCCAGATTATGGAGTGTCAGGAACGTAGGATAACGGTGGGCAGCAGGAACTACTGGCCTAGGGTGACCTTGCGACACATCGCACACGATGGTATTCTGGGAAGCTGGGATAGGCACTGTGATTAAACTCAAAGAACCGTTTTGTCGAAGTTGTTTGATGTCAGGGTCCATAGTTTGAGCCTGTGCCATTGCGTCCAAATTGATGTTAGGCATTTGTGACAGACTTAGTTGATATACGCGCAATAATGCGTCTGCGACGGGATTAAGTACCCCAGAGACGTGTCGCATGTCCACAGTAAACTGTGAGACAAAGTCTAAGTGGCGAATCTCGCGTGGTGAGTATCGATCCGAAGCTGACTTTAGTGCGTAAAACAAAGGCTTGTGGTCTGTAAACACCGTGACTGAACGGCCTTCGAGTGCATGTCGAAAATGACGGATTCCTCGGTGCCTGGTCGCCTGATCGCGGACTTCCTGATGCCTACGGCCGTTTGGCCCCACCAAGAAAACTCATGTCAATCACAACGGTGCGAGGCGCGGTCAGATCCACCGCTTTGGCCGGCGCACATCGAGCGTGCAGGCCAACTGCAATGATACGCGGGCGCAACTAGGCCGGCGGATCGCACCTCCTGTCACCAGAATTGGTTTTCAGGTTGGGTGTCCAGCGCACGGCCAGCCTCACCCACTAGTGCCAACTGCGGATTGAAAAACAACATCCCCTGCATATTACTGCTGCCACCCGTTGCCTCCTCCAACGTTCTTGAACAAGGTTTACCATACCGGCATTTATATCCATCGACTTACCTTTTAGTTGTCTGAACTGATGCCATGTTTACCCTCATTCTATTATATCCAGTTACCGGATTCTGTACCCCAAAACATGAAACGGTTTCACTGTTCAGATCTTTATTATAAATATGACAATTCCTGGTATACTCTTGAAGAGACCATTCATCCAATTGGTAATTTATTCGTCTCTCACCTGCCAACAATTCCACACAAAACGAAATGGTCCTCCTTCCAGCGCTTCATCGGCGTGAAACCACCTCTATGTTCAATGTATCCTTCCGTTGCACCTTTTCTCATTCAGCCATTTGCATTTCATGACAGTTGCATTGGCAATGAGGTATTCACAATCCAGGACAACAATAGTTCGACACTGCGAAAGCGATTTCTCCAAACCTTTGCTGGCAATGAACTATACGTATGCCAATTTACTGACCTTCCAGTTGTTCCCCAAATACCCCATGTCAGACTCTTACCAGCGCATCCCGTTAAGCGATTCTTTACATGTTTTGACAGTATCGTTTATGCACCACTCCCTTGAGACTTCATAAGATCATCGTATATCAACTGCTGTTGTCAAATTGTATTCACCAATTAACCTGAAACGAACCCTTTATTCGAATCGTGTTTCACTCACCTGTCAACTTTCGTCACTCTGCTCCAGTGAAATTTCCAGGCTCGGGCAGCTACATCCACCTCTTTATGAGGGCGTTCTCCACAACCTCTTGATGAATAGCAAATACCAATTCCGTGGTTGCACGGACTGTTTCATTTACGCATTCCCCCTCCTCGAAGGACACCACAAATCCTTAGGTATTATATTTCTGCTATTTTCCGGGTCATCTGGACTACTGGTTCAAGTGCATGTCCTTCATCACCCAAAATTCTCCAATTTTTCGTTGGTGCTTTTTCGAAAGTTTTCTTTGTCAGTTTACTCACCCTTGTGACTTTACATCGACGCTATCCAAAATACTGCGCGCTTTTACTTCGTCACCGCTTTACATCATCACGTATCTCGACGGCGGAGCCCATTTCACTCATTTCGCAAATGTACGTCCACCCGACCTTCAAACTCAAATTTGCCGGGCAATCGTTCGTGTGACCACTAAAACCTGTACACTTTTAGGCTGCATTTACCCAAATGAATATCCGAGGAACCTTTCTGTGACCTCACCTGTATCATATGATCATGCAATCGAGCATGTTTCGGGTGTCCCCGAAATAAACCATTATTATTATTATTATTATTATTATTATTATTATTATTATTATTATTAACTCTCTACCGAACGTGCTGGACCTTGATTCCGCGGGTTGTAGGCGCTTGGAGAAGAATGCTAAAGGTTGCCAAGAGTCATCTACGAACTGTTGCAGTACTGCTCCAACCGCTGTGTCCGAAGCATCCGTCACTACCGAAATAGGAGCCAAAGGGTCGGGGTGTGTAAGGAGTGCTGTGTTGGCGACAGCATCTTTGACCAAGGTGAATGCGGCTTGTGCCGTGTCAGGAAACACGAACTTCCGCTTACCCCCGCGCAACAGGTAGGTGAGGGGTTGCGTGATTTCCGCACAGTGAGGAATAAATCGGCGGTAGAAATTCACCAGGCCGGCAAACTGACGCAACTGGCGAAAAGATTGGGGTTCAGGGTAGTTGCGAATAGCGGAAACTTTATGTGACAGAGGACGGATACCCGAGGATGAAATAGAATGTCCTATGAAGGTGATATCAGCCCGGCCTAATTCGCATTTCGCGACATTGATCGTAACGCCGTGCTTGCTAAGACGTTCGAAAAGTTCTCGTAAGTGTGTAACGTGCTCTTGCTCTGAAGAACTCGCCACCAAAATATCATTCAGGTATACGTGGACATTTTCCAAACCACGAGTTGCCTCGTGCATGAACCGTTGAAATGTCTTGGCTGCATTGCTGAGTCCAAACGGCATTTGCAGAAACTCGAACAGCCCGAAAGGTGTAGTGACGGCAGTTTTAGGGATATCGGCCTCTGCTACCGGGATCTGGTTGTACGCCCAAACCAAATCGATACGGCTGAAGACGGAGCAACCTGATAAAGACGAAGTAAGATCCTGTATATGGGGAATAGGGTATCGGTCCGGGAAGGTGACTTTGTTAAGCGCTCTGTAATCACCACAGGGTCGCCAGTCGCCACTAGACTTAGGGACCATATGAAGGGGGGAAGCTCAAGGGCTACTAGAAGGGCGTATTATGCCCAGCTCTAGCATATGTTCGAATTCAGCCTGTGCAACACGAAGTTTGTATGGTGCTAACCGACTCGGCTTACTGAACACTGGGGGTCCCTTAGTATCGATATGGTGAGTGACACTGGTCGTCACTGCTGGGAGAGGCCCGGCCTGCCG
This sequence comes from Fasciola hepatica, assembly GCA_948099385.1. Taxonomy (NCBI): domain Eukaryota; kingdom Metazoa; phylum Platyhelminthes; class Trematoda; order Plagiorchiida; family Fasciolidae; genus Fasciola; species Fasciola hepatica. The sequence continues at coordinate 630,732 of CANUEZ040000169.1, forward strand.
AAACATAGCCGGGTAGGCGGCGACGAGTTCGCTATAAGGTTGGTGTGCCGATGGTTGAACGTAAAAGGGCGTGACGTGATTCACTCGCGAGTTATGACCCGCAACAACGAGAGTGGTCTGACGATCCATCACTCTGCGGCGCCGTGCATCAACTAACAAGTCAAAGTGATGCAGGAAGTCAATGCCCAGAATTGGGTACGGGACGTCGGCGATGATGAATACCCAACGAAAATTACGCTTTAAACCCAAGTTTAAGGTGAGCGACCGCTGGCCAAACGTTGGGATGGCCGTGCCATTGGCAGCGCGTAGTGTTTGGGCCTGCGGTGTGCTATTGTCGTCTTTCGCTCGGGGAGGACGCTCACTTCGGCACCGGTATCTACAAGGAATAGGTTATTTGAAATGATGTCCCTTACGTTCAAAAGACGACTATTGGTGTGATATTCGGCTTGGTGGGTCGCCACCACGGGCCGGGGGTTTAGTTTCCCTGATGAGCACCGGGAAACGTACACCCTGGTTCGCATCGTTTGGCTCCCTCACCGAAGCGACTGTGGTATTTATAATACCCTTCTTTTGAAGAACCGACGAAACGTCTTCGCAATGACGGACTATGGAGCCTAGGTGAGCGTGCGCGGTGCCGCTCCTGTGACCCACTTCTAACTGCTAGGCGTTGCAGGCTCGCGTCAATTCTAGACAAAACTGGCGCGAGGTCGTTAGATGTTGGCAAAGCAGGCACCGTTGTGACGGAGGGCCTGGTTACTCCAGCTACAGCGGGGTTGTATCGTGACATAATGTCATCAGCTATTGCTGCAGTTTCCTCCAGCGAACACTTGAGCATGGCACTTAGTAAAACTGGGATGTTGTGCAGCAAACGCCGCAGCCAAAGTTCCCTTAAGAGCGGGTCCTCGCCTACCGTCGGTCCTCTCAAGCGCTGCATCTCACGCAGCAGCTCGGAGGGCTTCCTACTTCCAAGCTCAACGTTTTGAAGTTGTTGCATACGTTGGTCATGCGTTGGGGTCGTGCGGGCAACGATAGCCTCCTTTAAAGCCTCATAGCTTCGGGAAGAGATTAATACGTCCCTTACTTGCGTTGTGACCTCTGGCGGGAGGCGACCTGCTACCCACCTGAAACGGCTGGCGTCGCTGGTTATACGGCAGTTTTTGAATTCTAACTCGACCAGCGTACACCAGAGTTCTGGATCAGCAGGTGTGAATGCCAGTATGTGCACAGTTATCGCCCCAACGGTGGAGTCTGAGCGGGGTTTCCGTTTAGTGGACATAGCGATTGCTTTATCGAACACAGACGGGAAAAGAAACCAACGATCAATGGGGCACTATAATCTTTGCGAGAAAAAAACAAAAAGTCCGACGAACTAGACACCAAAAATACATATGGACAAAAAAAATTATTTGGTAAACCGACCAGAAAAAATCAACAGATAGGGAAACTATAAAACACAAAAACTTACGCAGACGGGACCTTGAACAGTAGAAAACAAGGAAACTCACGTGACCTGAGGATCACGTCGGGCTCACCAATTGTTAGGTTGATTAGACCTTACTTCGCGGTTCCCTTAGTAAACGCGTGCTTCGGTTTTTTGTACTGCGTGGACCACCTGCACGTTACTCTAATGTGCGGCACTGTACAAATATGTTAACCAGAACAGTATTCTCCACGACCCGTGAGAACGAGAAGGCGATTGGGAGAGATAGTGGTTAGCGTGTATTTGGGAGCGTGCGCGAGAGCGTGCGCGAGAGCGTGCGCAAGAGCAACGGTCAAATGGCAACCGCGCTTGGCAGTCAGCATTCAGCTAAACAATAAACGTGGTAAAAGTATGAACGAAGATGGCAACCGCTACAAGATAACCATTTTATGGTCACTACCGGGGAAATCTCGTGTTGCGGTCACGTCGATGAGAGGCATGTTATGAGTAAATACCAGATCTAGTGTGTTCCCATTTCTGGTAGGTTCGACAACATGTTTCTTGACCAAGTGGTGGCTATTGAGAGGAAATGATGATAACCAGCTTAGTAGTGGGTCAACCAAGAGATGACATTTCACTTGTAAAAACACGCGGGAGTGTAGAAACCAATCAAAGGTTTTTTGCCTATCAAATGGCACACTTATCGTGACTTTTCTGTCATCAGTTGCCTCTTCGTCCGAGTTCGGGTAGGCTACTTCCTAGGTCGAGCACAAACGGTTTTTTAGGAAGTCTGGTACCTGCCATCCACAAGATTTTAGTTAGGAGACAGGCCATAATCTCACCTCTATTGTTCTTCTCGGTGATCCTGGAAATAATTGTGGTACTTTTTACAGGACTACAGTTTTCCAGTTGATGTCAAGAACCCTTCTTCAACAAGAGAGATGATTGTGGATGTCCTCCGTTGGCTGGGAAACTAACTATACTCCGTAGACAGGTTGAACAAGTTTGCTTGAATGATAAAGATAACAGAATAATCTGAAGTAAATAGTGGACGGAACGCCGTCCAAACCAGCGTAATAATAGTTTATATAAGCCAGTAAGCGGTAGACTTCCCACGGGTGAAGCGAAACAGTAGACAAACTATGGTTGGATAAATGTGCTGGGCTTGCTTTGGATGGCAAAGTGTCAAACCTCAGCAGGAGAGCTCAAAGGGCATTTAATGGCTCTACTATATCCGCAGGTTCATCTACAAGCACTTTGTAGCAGTTGATGGAAGATATCTTGTAACGATCTTTTGTTTCCAGTTTCCATCGAATTACTCACATGCCCAGCCCTTTTTTGTGATAGTGCTTTATATTTTGCTGGATGAACATCTGACCTGCTTGCTGCTTGGCTGACCACGATACACAATCCAGCTGTGGGAATGTTGAGGAGTCTCATATTGCAAGTGAGCTGATTTATTCTTGAAAATGGCTTTGATGAGCGAGTCCTGCTGTTCTGGACTTTCTGCGACAAGATATCACCGGGTTTACGGCACCCAAGCAAATACTGAGGTTGTTTTACAGGTCATCGGCTATCATCGGAGGATAATCGAAAGGAAGCAAAGTGCAACCCTATTTGTGAGTCAAACAGCTTGCTGTAGGCCGTACCAGTAGGCTGAAAGAAACCGTCTGTGAACTGGATCTGGCGTTGCTACGATAGATGGCGAGAAGAACCAGCAGAAAACCACCTTATGACAATACCGAGGGAAGCTTCCCGCAAATCATCTCACCGCATGAACAATACCCTGAGGAGTAAGAGGTTCAAGGCGTTAGCACATCTGGTAGGGAAATCAAGTGTTGTGCCTGCCCACCGAGGCTGGTGCAGGCGGCTCATTCCCAGGAAAGCCTTGGGCCTTTGCCTGATAACCAAGACACCTCCCGTGGGCCGAAGTCCTCAGCTTTATGCTTAGATCCGGAAAAATTAAAAAGAAGCTTAAGAGCATTGAAAATGGGTACAATTTTCTGATAGGCTGTAGATACATCCCAGCTAGTTCCCCTGACGGGAATTTACCAACAGACCGGACTGAGTCCTCAATGAGGTCACGGACCTAAAGCTGTATTGATGAGACTGGTAGGTATTCACCAAGATGTACAGCACATCCGCCTTCTCGATAGTTTATTTGGGCCCCCAAGAAGACTACATCTGCTTATAGCCAGCTTGTTCATAGTGATTTCATAGGAAAGCCGGGCTTCCATGGTAAAAGTGGCACCATGGGTAACTGTGAAAACCCCGGTATGAAGCAGGTTTATTTTTGTCCTTGTTGACTTTATGACGAGCGCTAAAGGGGTAATACGCATAGTTGTCCCACGGATAAATGAAACGAAGAGTGACTTCTTCTCTGGCTCAGGCGGAGACAAGGGACATGAATTAGAGCTATGACCATCGGGCGGGCTAAGTTTCCAATGAGCTAGTGGTTAGTCCAACAGTAACATTTCTAGTTTCCAAAGATGGGAAAATGGTGAAAGGTTCCATAGCACTGTAGCTCTTTAACTGCCTCAATTAAACGTCATTAGCGAGGATGCCAATTGTTGCATCCTTATACGAGCGGAAAGTGATGACGTGGTGAGCGGAGAAGGACCAGGTACTGAGTGGGGTCCAAGAAGAGGCTCCGGGCTACAATTCTGAGTAAGGATACTGGTAGCCACGTGAAACCAGTGTTGAGTACTTAGTCACTTTCAACGTTGACATGAGGAGCCACCAAAGAGGATATTTGGAAGTCACAAACGGAGGAGAAATAAGGGAAAGACAACTGTCATTCACAGCGCTATTTTCGTGGAGACTTATATGTTCTGTTGGTGGGAGAAGTCAAAGAAATTTTAATGGAATGTGACACGTGAGCTGCAGTTGGATTGAGGTTGGAAGATTGGGTATGGTTTGTAATATGAAAGGGGCTTGTGGGCCCATATGGACCCAATGTCCATCCAAGCTTCGCAAACCAGGGAAATATGTGAGGCGATGCGAAGCCTTGGTGACTGGCTTGTGGAGGGGGCGGTGGCCACTGCGGTTTGCTGGTGGAGGGTTAGTGAGCAGCTTTCTTGGCGGGCGGAGCTGGTAGGGTATTGCTGCCATAGCCAAGGATGCGTGCGGTGGCTGTATTATTGCAGTCGCATAATGAGGCACTCAAGTGGCGGACAAAGTTGTATCGAAGATACCCGTGTTGGAATTTGAACTTGATTTTAATCAGATTTTTGCCTAGACGGAAGTCAGCACTTCGGCCAAAAAGACTTGTACTCTGAGCCTCATCGAATAAACGGCATGGAAAAAAGGATTTTACGCACCTAAATCACCAGGCTTTTCGACCATACTAGTACCCGTTTTTAGAGGATCGAGGCCAAATGCAGAACCGAACAAATGTTATTAGTCTAAACAAGGACGGATCGGAAGTGAGAGAATAGCATTCCGAGAAATTGCTGTTTAAGGAGTGAGCGCTATTTGCAAGGATTCTGTGAGCGAACTTTTCACGCTCTGTCAGGCGTAGTAGTTCGTGGTAGTTCGCATACCCTGACAGACTATTTATTTAAGGGCACCAAAAGCACGCAACTGATTATAGATGGACCTAGACAAAGAGCATGCGGGTCTCTCCGGGGCAGACCAGCAGAAATAATAGAGGAAAAACATTGATGAACTAAAAGGGAAGCAATACTCCGGTTAGCGGTGAAATGCCCGAGATTTCAGATTTGGCAGGACTGTTGGCGTAGTTACTTCAGGTAGTTTAAGGAACAAGTTTTTCTTCTCAAATTTTCATCGATAGTGATTCCTTAGTGTTTGGCAGAACCCTCTCTAGCCAGGGATTCTGTGGAAGTGACAGAAGAGTGGCCAGAACAGGAAAGGGTAAATAAGCATTGTCATTTAAACGAACCTAATGCTAACCCTAATCGAACAGAGGAATCAAAAGTATGGAGCAAAGTTACCGGAAAATTCGATATAATTCCGGGTCAGAGAAAAAGCCTGACGAAGAGCCACAACGTGGCTTATCTGAAACAAATGTGCAGAAGAACTAGATGAACTATCACTAATGTTGATTAAAAAACAAAAAGGGAGGGCTAGCTCACTGGGGCAGTGTCGAATTATTCGCCCAGTGTTGGGATGCTTGGAATTTTAATCGAGTGTACAGAGTTCGGTTGGTAAACCTATCAGGCAGCCACGCTAACAAAGGAGTAGGACAGCCGAATGCTTCCAGTTTACTGGGGAAGAGACAGTAGAAAAGAATCGAAGGCGGGTGAGTAGCATGGGAAAGTGCTTTTCGCAAGCTTCTCTAATTCATACAGGGATATGATTATATAGTGGACTAAAGAAATAGAAACGTCTATATGGGACGGGTTCCGTTTACAGACAAACAGTGAGGGATCATCGGGAGCTTTTGTAGACGAATTTAAACGTTCAAAAATAGCGCTCCCTGGTTGCAGGGTTTTCGTCCCACAAATGAATGACTCGCGGATAAAAGAACCTCAAGTTCCATGGCAGAGAACACCTCCGCGCCTGACTACTTAGGCCAGAGGGCAGATTGTCAAAGGACAACAGTAACACACCTCTAATTTGGGACTAACCGACCACAGACTCAATACGGTCAAGAAAAGCTTCATGACGCTGGAGCAGCAACAGACGGGGAGCTTTCGCGGCTGCAATGCAGGGACGAATCAAGTGGTCTACAAAGTAGGCCTCTACTTATGGGGGCGCTTTGGCAACTCAAAAGGCAGAAGAGAATTGTCTTTTCGAGGGAAAGCGCTCACAAAAGTGCTGGTGACGAAGAAGTTGAACAACCTGGTCATGGAAAAGGGCGAGATAACACGGAGATGGTCGACTCTATTCGTTCAAGCCGATACGACAGAGTGGGGAGAGCAAGAACTACGTTCAAGGGTTCATACCTCGTCGTGTAACCCGGACAACTATGACGGCTCATTACAAGGGCGCAGGGGAGGGCTATTATAAACGATTAACTCGAACGGATAAGAACAACAGTTAGACTGGTGAGAAATGGGGTCAATCGGCACTTGTCGTAGTCACAAGGGCAAAAAGGACTGCGTGAAGCAACTTGACTGAACAACAATCGTTACTCATGTGAGTAAGCACGGGTATGGTCAGCATGGAACTTGGTGGTGACAATGCATGAAATACAAGCAAATTATTTAAATAAATAAAGATAAAATTAGGATGAGGAGCATGGGGCCTGAATTAAGCGTCTAACCAAGCTCCTCGGGATGAAGAGCCGAATTCATCTGTCCAAATTCAATGAATCTTTATACCCTGCAGGTCAAGGACCAGGCGAAGATACAGAAACAGGAAGAAAGCTTTTGGCTACGACAAAGGGATAGCAAGTTTCCGGTAAAATAATGGTGACCACATTCCAGTATCAGGGAGAGGAAAATGAGCACAAGTTTTATCTGAGAGAAGTAAATACATCGGTTCGAACAAGGGCACCGGGTTTCAAAAGTGGTGGCTACAGGCCATCCCGGCCAACATTGAGGATAGTTTTGGAAGTAGAAGGAAGCTCAAATACATCTGTGGAGAACGGGGTTATGTGAACACCATCTTCTAAAACCAGTGCCACCGGAGAGTAATTTGATGGGATTGGCGAATGAGTGCACTGCTGATAACACAACGTCCCCAGCAGATTCCATTTTTCGTACCACCCTTCCGCACAGAAGACAAATGCCTAGCCCCAGTCGGTTACTGCTGCGGCTACATAGGAGATGACTAGCACGCAGCCAGTGAACTTGTATGATTTCTTTCTTTATCAAAATGAAAGTGTACTTTACTTCGTCTGTAGGATCAGGCAGGAAAAATAGAAGCAAGCTTCTCACCGTCAGTACCAGGCACATAATTTGGCCACTGGTAGGCAGGGCGAAGCTTGCTATTTCACTGGGAGAAGCGATGAGGCAATTTCTCAACAACCCCACCAGAACAAGTCAGCACCAATCAGCAGACCATACGCAGTTCTTGACGAATTCCGAAGCTGCCTAAATCACTGATGATGGGTAGGGAGTGATGTCGTTTGTTCATTGTGCAAATGCATACGTTTCGTCCAGAGTTCCACGTGATCCGCTTTTCCCTGCACTTACATGCGGGGCAGTGGCTGGGTTTTATTTCTACACAAATGCTCGTCGCAAATTGCTTGGCTGGAACGGCCATGGTGCTCGCCTAGTCTGCCTAGTGCGCAGATTGAATTCATGTTTTTCACGTACTTTGTGAGTGATCAGTGTCCTGATTAACAATAAGACAATGATGGCTATGCATAATGTTGAACCCCACTCGGAAAAGGGGAAACCGTGGGAAGGTTATCTTACCAGCGGTGCGATCGTCTCCCTCGGTGGGTGTAGCTGTTTTTGAAAGTTTTAGAACACACAGCTCGTCCCCCTCCATTTAAGTTTATCTTTATCTGTGCTGACTGGATCCTGAATAATGTCAATGCCCCTCACCATTGATATAACCGCTTGCTCAGATGAGGCTACTCTCCCCATGAGGCAGTGCGATTCCCCCTCCGTGGCCAATGCGTCACTCCTCAATATGGACGAAACGGTCCTTCATAATGCGCTGGCAACGGATGCACTAAAATGTGCAGTCCAATGTCAGGCTGCAGAGATAGCCGAGCTAAGGGCCACCATCCGCACCCTTAAGGATGAGCTGACCAGCCTGAGGAGTTTGGTAGTCAAATCCCTCCCGGTGTCCCAGGCAGCCGATCAGGTGTGTAGAGTTTCTGTGCAGCAAATTCTTGACGCCGCAAAGATTTTACAAGATACCGAGAATTGCTCCAAGCGAGTCATCCTTTGGGGCCGCTTCCTCAGTTCAGATCACCCTCATGACACCTACGCCCAGGTGTTTAATCGCCTTAAGCTCCCTTTCCCACTTAAAGGTCGGCCCCACTTGGTTGGTAACCAAGCGCACTAACCGGGTTCACGTTATTCTCATTGTAATGGGTTCCACAGATTCAGCCAAACGAATTGTTTCCTTGGCCGCAAAGATCAAGGAGGAAATTAAAGGGCTCAATGGAGTATCCATTGATAAGCCACTTCATCTGAGGCTCCGCAGTGAGAACGCTAAGCCAGAAATTTCACAAAAAGCCGATCCTAAGCTCAGAGTTCTGCCAGTTGTCCAGGTGACTCGCCTTGAGGACCGAGCTGCATGCCCACCCTCCCTCGCTTTCCTACTGACACCATCTCCCGTCGCCGAAAGTACTCCCGGTAGTAGGTCTAGTGCCACTAAACATCGGTCGCCTACGAAAAGCATCCCAGGGCCCATCATAGCGAACAAAACTGTTTCAACGGACGAGACTCACTCATCCTTGAGCCCGGACATGAACCTGCAACCTGTTTCTACTGAAAGAAGCAGTGAGGAGGTTAAAGCACCAGATAATGTATCTGGTGCTGTCATGAAAAATAAGCTCACCAACAGGAAAACTCAGAACAGGGCATCAAGCAGTGCGCAGAAGGGCAAACCACAAAAAGCAGCCCACCCTTTTCGGAGACCGAAGGATGTAGACCGTCCACCTGGATTGATACCCCCCAGGTTACTAGACATCAAAACTAACCGGCTCCCCAGCAGTCTGCTTACTCTCTAGCCCCCCAATATCTTCAGCCCCCGACTCTCCCAGGATCTCCTTTCCATCCTCAAATCCCTCTCTTTCCCCCTCATCAAACCCAAGACCAGCTGCCTCTGGCGATTCTGCAACAACTCCTGAGCATGTGCTCAAGTGTTTTTACAGCAATTGCCTGAGTGAGTTGAATAAGATCCCGGAGCTTTGGCAGCTTGCAGTGGATAAGGAGCCTCAGATCATAGCCCTCACAGAAACCTGGCTCACCACTGACATACTTGATGCCGAAATATCCATTGCGGGATACTTCACAGTAAGGCAGGACTCTAGCAGAGGTCCTGCCGGCGGGGTCATCATATACTACGATAAATCGATCCCTCCTCCCACCTTGCTGACAACCCCAACCTTTTCATGTATTGATTGTTTGTGGGCTGTTTAACCTTTCTAGGACAGACACCCTTTTGCTTGGTGTTGTCTATCGTCCTCCCGCATGCAATTCAACTGACAGCCCAGGTCTCATAGACTTATTAGGCTCCCTGAAAAGCTACACAGACTTCACTCATCTGTTAGTCACTGGTGACTTCGACTCTCCCAGTACAAACTGGCAAAGAGCTGATGCCCGGATATCACTTTCGGTAAACCCCTCCTTGATCTTGTACTGAAAAACTCATGGGTGCAGAACATAAGAGATCCGACTAGATATCGCACAGGCCACGCCCCGTCCCTACTAGACCTGGTCATCACCAATGATCGGTTCCAAATAGATGTAGTGCATTACTTGCCGCCCCTCGGCAAAAGTGATCATTTTCTCATTGGATTCGATGGTATCTTGAAATGGCCTCCCCTTCCCTCAGAAAACAAAATTTTCACATCTTTAAAAAGGACCAATTTTGACCAAGTCTGTGCCTTTTTTCGCTCCCAGTTAAATTTAACTAACCCAGGTAACTCTGCTGATGAAATGGCAGAGAATCTCAGAGAGTTAATCTCCTCAGCTGATAGGCTATTTGTCCCCAGAATTCGTCGCCCACAGACCGCCAAGCGACCCCTCCCTCGCCCGTTAGGCGCATCCTAGACGAACGCGCACGCCTCTTTGCTAGAAAAAAAGCCACAGGCCTAGCTCGTGATGCAGACTTCAGAATCATACAAAGCATATGCAAAGACAAGATTAGGTCCTATCAGAATGCAGTCCAACGATCTGTACTTGATCGAGCACGGACCAATAAGGCATTTTTCTTTCAGCACATGTGCCGTCGTATGGGTACAGCTCCGACGCCATTAGCTCTCAAAGATAGTGCCGGATCTCCAATCGCTTCCCCCAGCCAAGTAGCCGAGGCATTCAGCTCCTACTTCCGTACAATTTTAAGCTCCATACCCATGTCATCCTACCCTGCCATGCACCCGTTTTCTCTGACCACTACCCTTAACCGAGTCACTATTCCCATTGGTGCAGTGGCTCAAGGTTTCCGACGGCTCAGCGAATATTGCGCCATGGATCTTGACCTAATCCACCACTGTATTCTCAAAGAAGCCGCGGACAAATAAGCTGCTCCTTATGCCTTGCATTTTCAGCAATGTGTTGAAGATAGGGTTCCCACCGTAACTGAAAAAAGCAGTGATCGCACCAATTTATAAGAAGGATAGTCATGAAGTCTTCAAGTACTACACGGGTTCGAGGCTTGGAGCCCAATTGTCCCGGTTCTTGAGGAAATCTTTGATCTTCTGTCGGATTCACCGAGCTGAAACGAGAGAAAAAAGAACCGGCCAGGGGGGGGGGGGCGGGGATGGCAGCAAAAACAAGATACACATAATATCATGCAGTGTCACACTGTGGACAGTGCCTTAAGCTGAGTGGGGGTGCGGCATTCATGAACATGTATGCGATAAAAGACAACTATTTTGTTTGTTTTTTTTGACAAAGGGAATTATTGGGGGAGACCCAGGTAGAGGTCTAGCTTTTTCTTGAAGATAGTTTTGTTCTGCGAGAGGACAATATCTTCCGGAAGTGCATTCCACATAGTAATAACCCTATAGCTAAAAAAGGTAATCCTTAGTGAAGTACGTGGCCTCGGTTTGAAAACATTTCTGCTGTAACCACGGAGAGAAGAGGCTGGACAGACGGAGAAGAAGCAATCGCTTTGACCTGTTTCAAGAAGGTGGAACATCAAAAACAGATCACCTCTTACGCGTCTTACGTCAAGGGGATAGAGGTTGAGGAGTGAGAGGCGGACGGGATGAGGTAGGTGGAATAGACCCCTTACTGCCTTGGTGGAGGCCCGCTGAACTCTTTCTAGGATCTCACGGTCTCGGACAAGACCAGAGTGCACTATCTGACTACCGTACTCCAGCAGAGGTCGGATATACGTGCCGAAAATTATGGGGAAATCATCCTTAGATATGCGCGGGAAGGACCTTCGAATCGTGTTTAGGACTCGAAAGGCAGACTTGCTCGCAAGTTCGTGATGATGAGAGAAGGATAAGTTACAATCCAACCAGAAACCGAGCACCTTGTGTCGGTCAACCCTTGGCAGTGTGATTGCTCCATTAAGGGAAAACGTGTGACCAGTCTCTCTGCCGAAAGACATGCTCACGCATTTGTCATCATTAACTGGGAGGTTCCAATCCTCGGACCAGCGTTTTGTTTCATTAACTGCAATTTGCAGGTCTTCAACGCTTGAACTCCAGAGGGTTACATCATCTGCGTACATGGCAATGTTCTCAGGAAGGACTGTCGGTAGATCGTTTATATAGATCAGGAAAAGAAGAGGACCTAAGACCGACCCTTGGGGGACCCCAGTTGTTACTGGGGAGGGTTGAGACAAAACACTCCCGACTTTAACCACAAAGGTGCGGTCGATAAGGAAGCTACGTAGGATGGCCAACATGGAGCCTGTGATCCCGTATGTCTGCAGCTTATAAAGAAGAGGGGCATGGGGGACCTTATCGAAGGCCTTAGCAAAATCAATGAATACAGCGTGTGAGAGCTGGCCATCATCATAGGCTTTCGTTAGACTATCCATGAGAGTAAGCATATTAGTGATGCATGACCTGCCAGGAAGAAACCCATGTTGGGACGGGGAGAGGATCTTATTTCTATGAAGATGGGAAAGAATCTCACTCATAAGAATTCCCTCAAAACTTTTGCTGAGGATGTTAGTGAGGCTTATGGGTCTGTAACTAGAAGCAAGTTGTCTACTACCCTTCTTAGGGTAGTAGGTACCATAGAGCAAATTTTGCTGAGCCGTCGGAAACCTTGAGCCACTGCACCAATGCTAATAGTGACGCGGTTAAGGGTAGTGGTCAGAGAAAACGGGTGCATGGCAGGGTAGGATGACATGGGTATGGAGCTTAAAATTGTACGGAAGTAGGAGCTGAATGCCTCGGCTACTTGGCTGGGGGAAGCGATTGGAGATCCGGCACTATCTTTGAGAGCTAATGGCGTCGGAGCTGTACCCATACGACGGCACATGTGCTGAAAGAAAAATGCCTTATTGGTCCGTGCTCGATCAAGTACAGATCGTTGGACTGCATTCTGATAGGACCTAATCTTGTCTTTGCATAGGTTCCGTAGTAGACACCTTGCTTCTAGTTACAGACCCATAAGCCTCACTAACATCCTCAGCAAAAGTTTTGAGGGAATTCTTATGAGTGAGATTCTTTCCCATCTTCATAGAAATAAGATCCTCTCCCCGTCCCAACATGGGTTTCTTCCTGGCAGGTCATGCATCACTAATATGCTTACTCTCATGGATAGTCTAACGAAAGCCTATGATGATGGCCAGCTCTCACACGCTGTATTCATTGATTTTGCTAAGGCCTTCGATAAGGTCCCCCATGCCCCTCTTCTTTATAAGCTGCAGACATACGGGATCACAGGCTCCATGTTGGCCATCCTACGTAGCTTCCTTATCGACCGCACCTTTGTGGTTAAAGTCGGGAGTGTTTTGTCTCAACCCTCCCCAGTAACAACTGGGGTCCCCCAAGGGTCGGTCTTAGGTCCTCTTCTTTTCCTGATCTATATAAACGATCTACCGACAGTCCTTCCTGAGAACATTGCCATGTACGCAGATGATGTAACCCTCTGGAGTTCAAGCGTTGAAGACCTGCAAATTGCAGTTAATGAAACAAAACGCTGGTCCGAGGATTGGAACCTCCCAGTTAATGATGACAAATGCGTGAGCATGTCTTTCGGCAGAGAGACTGGTCACACGTTTTCCCTTAATGGAGCAATCACACTGCCAAGGGTTGACCGACACAAGGTGCTCGGTTTCTGGTTGGATTGTAACTTATCCTTCTCTCATCATCACGAACTTGCGAGCAAGTCTGCCTTTCGAGTCCTAAACACGATTCGAAGGTCCTTCCCGCGCATATCTAAGGATGATTTCCCCATAATTTTCGGCACGTATATCCGACCTCTGCTGGAGTACGGTAGTCAGATAGTGCACTCTGGTCTTGTCCGAGACCGTGAGATCCTAGAAAGAGTTCAGCGGGCCTCCACCAAGGCAGTAAGGGGTCTATTCCACCTACCTCATCCCGTCCGCCTCTCACTCCTCAACCTCTATCCCCTTGACGTAAGACGCGTAAGAGGTGATCTGTTTTTGATGTTCCACCTTCTTGAAACAGGTCAAAGCGATTGCTTCTTCTCCGTCTGTCCAGCCTCTTCTCTCCGTGGTTACAGCAGAAATGTTTTCAAACCGAGGCCACGTACTTCACTAAGGATTACCTTTTTTAGCTGTAGGGTTATTACTATGTGGAATGCACTTCCGGAAGATATTGTCCTCTCGCAGAACAAAACTATCTTCAAGAAAAAGCTAGACCTCTACCTGGGTCTCCCCCAATAATTCCCTTTGTCAAAAAAAACAAACAAAATAGTTGTCTTTTATCGCATACATGTTCATGAATGCCGCACCCCCACTCAGCTTAAGGCACTGTCCACAGTGTGACACTGCATGATATTATGTGTATCTTGTTTTTGCTGCCATCCCCGCCCCCCCCCCCCCTGGCCGGTTCTTTTTTCTCTCGTTTCAGCTCGGTGAATCCGACAGAAGATCAAAGATTTCCTCAAGAACCGGGACAATTGGGCTCAAAGCCTCGAACCCGTGTAGTACTTCAAGACTTTAAGACTACCCTGTATCCCTCGCATTTTTCTGGAGCGGTTCTTGAGGGTTCAGTTCTGCAGGCATTTACCGGGGAAATTTCATGCTTCTTCCTTGTCAGAGTAGATCGCTGGAAAACAAACCAAGCTTCGACGATCTCCAGAGCTTCGCAGAAGAAAGCTCTAGCAAGTCTCGTAGAGGTAAACAGGTAGAATTTCGTTATCGCAACATTAGTAATTCACGTGATTCAGCGAACTAGCAGCTTCTGTCAATCAAGCTGAGTTGTTTCCTTTATAATTGGACAGACTAGATAGTGGCTAATGGACCTCATTAGTGATCCTTTTGAATCAAAGTTTTCGACCAGTACCCGGACTTTGAAAGCTCCACCAAAGTACCGCAGTTTTCCTTACCTGGCCCGCCTCAGTTCTGTTTCCTCATAAATGATTTAGCCCTACTCATGCCGTCACGTGGCTCCTTTTTTACGAAGGACATAAAATCGCTGGGAGCTTTGGGTCAAGAAGACTTGGGCAGAGACATCTGCCGCTCTAAGACGAGAACACAATTGGTACATACCCGTCGAAGCTGAAAAAAGACGCATTATCAGAGATTGGGACAACTTTGAAGGTTGTGTACATCTAGCGCGTATTTAATATGGACGCAGTAAGCAGGACTAGGGACCCTAATATCTTGATGACCTTCGATCTTACTTAGTCTGACCAATAAGCCGCAACCCCCTGAAATCAAGCGGCCAGTCCTCTAGACTGCGATTGGCTCTGTCTTGCAGAAAATAAGAGGTTCTAATGCCAGTGTAAGCGTCCACAACAACTCTTTCAGAGAATTGCTTTAGGTCGTGGTCAGCAATGAACAAAAATATCATCTCCTGCTTACATGAAGAACAGTGTCTTGCAAAGATCATGACTGATCTTCGGGGGCAAGATGTACCGGTAAAGACTCCGGGGCCTCGAACATTTCTCAATGGAGGGAGTAGACTAAGAATGGATCAAATAAACTGCTCAGAGTACGGAGAATTTTCCTCGGCTAGACCATGGATTCCATCCCACATGGGCCCAGGTTCCTGAACAGGAGTTCATGATAAAGAGCTGACAAAAATTTGATTTAGGATGATACAGCGATTTCATGGCGATGCCCCAGGGTCATCTAGACGTGAAAACCAGGTTGTCCTGTTTTTTTGGTTATTTCAGCATTTAGGCTCGGCTTTGTGCCATCTCTAGCAGAGATTTTTATCCACACGGAAGGACTGTATTCTCAGAGCTGTTAGAGTCGATACCCCACGGTGAATTCGTAATTTGTTGTCTTGAACTATCACTATAGGCCTTTTCGGGGAACTTTCGGTTCAAACCTACCTGAGCTCACCCTTGGCGACCCTCTCTATAAAACACATACTGATTCTCGGCTGGATCAAGCAATTCAGGTATTTACCCTAACCTCGCTGTGAGTAGTTACCTTTCCGGACTTATAGGTTATTCAGGGCTTGGTGGGGCTTTTCTACGGTAAAGCTCAGTCTGGATACTCAGAAAAATCCAATAGTATTTTCTGACATTCGAAATCCAAAGGGACTTCTGCTGAAGCTATCACTGATATTTCGGAAAACTTTGAAATCCGAGCCCCCAGCTCTCAGTCACTCCTCACACGTAGTTGCACATCAAGCACACCAGCCTTGATTGACCCGAGCAACTACATATATTGAAGGAGGGACCCGGTGATCTGTCTTCATACTTTTCTTTCTGAAGTGTACACACTTCTGCTGCCATAGCAGCCCAGTAAAAAGTACCTCTGCACGGGTCAGATATGACCTCCACGCCCCCTCCAAACACGGCTGTCCCCGTTTTAGACCCAAAAGAATGTCTAAGTCTGTATTCAAAAGTTATTGACAGCCTGGTCCAAAAAGAACCATTCGAGCCTCCTGAGTGAAAGGAAACACAAAGGCCGACATGACGGCAGCTGTCCATACATGCTCTGTATCACTGGTCAATAAATACAGTTGGGCCAAAAATTAAATGAATATTTTGGAACAGAAGATAAACGACTTATATGGTAAATGACAATCGATTGAGTGTGCTTCCTCAAAGATTTTCTCACTGACAGTCACTGCTGAACTAATAGATCAGGCTGACCGTAAAACCCTATCCAAAGCCGGTCGTTATATAGATACAATTGCCTCGGAAACTCACAGGAGAATAAAGAACTCTAACGATGCTATGGTTTTAAATGTCCCGGACAAGATACCAACACAGTCTGTTAAACCTCTATACTGAATGCATGCAACATGGCTCATCACATGTGCCATTGCTCTAGGCAGTGGAAACGGTCTTCACGATACCCCTCCCTATGGTATTTCGGTTTTCCAACTAATTAACAGCCGTTGAGTTCAGCAGTGACTTTCAAAGGATTGCTGCAGCTGTGTTATTCAAAAACATCAAAGTACTCACCGATAAATCTCCTCTGCAAAAAGAGATGTTCCGCGCACAGAAAGATAAGCCAGCGCCTTCCACTGGCCCCGATCCAAAGGGACCCGTAGATGTAACACCAAATACTCCCGTGAACAGGACTCCATCCAGAACACCTACTACCCCAGTGGCCCCTTCAGCATCATTGGACCTTCATTAGTCTGGTCCCCAGAATCCCATGCAAGTTTTGGGCAACTTACCTCAGGGTGCGTCACTGTCTTCTTCCGACAAGCTCAAAGGGCCATCACAAAAAAACCCATCAGGCCAAGATTAACTGTTACGAAAACCCAGGGCAGCAAGTCTGTGGTGGGAAAGGCATCGGCGTTACCGTTGGTGCACATGACGCCAGCGGAGACCGCAGAATTAGACATTGTCGTACGTGTCACCGACTCTACCACAGAAAACGCCAGCACCTAGCCTCCTCGCCTAAAATGTCCGCTAGAATAAACAGCAAAAACCAACCTCATCAAACCAGCAATCCCACTTTTTCAGGGTCTTCCACAAATCTACCCACAAGTTTCCTATCCCCGTTTAGTCACAAGACAACTGATCTACCAGTGACATCATCTCTACAGCCTAGTACGTCCACCTGGAGGCCTCATGATATGACCGCGACAATACTACCGCCGCCGCCGCATATACCTGGAGCTATGGTGTTTCCTTAGGCACATTTTGCCACCGTCCCTACCCTGCCTTTGACAATGCCACAAGTCAAAGTTGCCGGTTGCCCGTTCACTACCCCTGCCTTCGTGTGAAAATATATCCCATACTGGGGCTTTTAACGGGCTACATTTCCATGCAGACTCGCATATTTAACCCTCCTTGGACAAATGGAGATATCAATAACCGAGACACTCCAGCTATCCAGCATTTCCTAAAGCTTTCGTCTACGTCGGACCCTGGCACCGGCTGACATCACAGTGTCACCAGCTCTTCTTTTTCCAATAGCGCTCCGTACTACGCAGCGGCTCACAGACCAAACCCTCTAACTCAAGGAGCGAATTTACCACCCGCATGTGGACCTTCTAGTCAGACCACGAATCTAGACTATTCCACATTACACAACGTACCTGACCAACCGAGGTCCCCAAAACTAAATACCAATAACGGCATCTCTTTAGTTCTTTTTAGTAGCCGATCTATTATAAAAAATATGGCAATTAGGATATCTGCAATTGAGTAGCAGGAGATTAGATTTGTATATAATATGGTTCATCTTGCAGCTTGAACGCTCAACTCACCATTGGAAACCATGGAAGCACTGTACAGCTGTTACATCCTTGTTGGGAATAATCGGCAGTGCTCTTACGATATCCGGTTACTAGTTCTAATTATGATATGATCCTGATTACTGAAACTTGACTGACAGATTACGCTCCAGCAGGCCAGATTTCTCTTGTAGGCTACAATGTCTTCAGATTGAATAGGGAAACTCGATGCTGTGGAGTTTGTTTGGCCTTTGTCAAGCAGACCTTTAATACGACAACACTTCATCGCCCTCCACTTGACTTTATTCCCGATTCACTTAGGCTAACTGTCAACACTCCTGGCCCTCAACTTCATGTTGGATGTGTTTACCGTCCACCAGGCCAAAATTTCTCCTGAATTCCACACCTAATTGAAACATTTGAACACCTATCCTTACTGCTCTCAAGTGTAAAGATTATTGCTGGTGACTTCAACTTGCCCAAGATAGCTTCACCATCTTTATCTGCACCCGCTTTCCTTTTACCATTTATATAAATTATTACTGTAGGAGAGTGGGTTCAGTATTTCCGCTCTCCTACGAGAAAAGGCAGCATTTTAGATCTCATTTTCACCCAAGGCTTCCCTCACACACTTGTCTTATTCTCCCAAAATTACTCGGTAGCGATCACAGTCTGGTTAACTGCCGCATTCCCACTCACCCACGGCCTGCTCTGAAATCAATTGCATCAAACCCTCTCCTCTTCCTGACTGGAAGGTTCTCCCTACGACCATTCGACAAGCTGACTGGAGTGAGTTTTTTCTCTCTCGTGATCCACAACACTCCACTGATATTTTCTATGCACAGTTCTCCAGAAGCCCTGATAGGATTACCCACCTCCCCTTGCAAAGGAATAACGAGAAATCCTATATCATCTATCTGCAAGCAAAGTATGCCAAACTTCAAAAAATTTACGAAACTACACACTATTTTACAATTCTTATCCAACTTTTTCGCCTCACTTTTACCATCCAAAGGCTTGAAGAAACTACACTGCTCAGCCAGGAAAGGAAGGCTCTACGACACCCAAATAGATCTCTTCGGCTGTTGTTATATTACAAGGCCAGAACCTCTAATTCCCAAGGAGATATCTCGCACGCTGCTTCAATGGATAAAGTATCGGCCTCTACTTACCTCTCTATCGCAGAGGACTTCAACTCATTCCTCGCCTCAACTATGGCCCCTACTATTATTGCTGACCCTTCGCCTCTTCCCCCAGTTACCGCTTCAACTCTGCCCACAGTGGAATTTGAAACCTACAGTATCTCCCAAGTATTGGCCACTCTCAAGCCATTATCTCACCCAGAAACTGAAGGCTTACCTTCCACTGCATTGGTTTAACGCGGACCTGACTTACCTTACCTACTACCGAATATATTTATCCTATCAGTGAACTCCGGTCTGGCACCCACAAACTGGAAATGCTCTCATAATCCCGCCCCACAAGAAAGGTCCACTGCATGAGGTAACAAACTATCGTCCCATTAACCATACACCTGTCCCCTCTTGGCTAACGGAAGAAATCGTAAAAAAACACGTCGTGCAGCACCACTTTCAGTTAAACATTATTAACCCTCGATAATACGGTTTCCTTCGGTCACGATTCTGCGCAACCTGCCAACTTGGTTTTTTGAATCTCATCACTGAAATGGCAGACAATGGAATGGCTCTTAAAGTACTTTACTCGGATATGTCAAAGGCATTTGACCGCGTGCCTCACCTACATTTCCTGGCCAAAATCCGATCCTTTGGCATTACTGACTCTTTACTATCTTGGATCAATTCTTACCTGTCTAATCGCTCCCAGGTTGACTCAATTAATGAACACTGTTCCAGACCTAAACCAGTCACAATCGGTGTTATAGAGGGTAGAGTCCTCAGCCCTCTGTTGTTCCTCATGTATATGAACGACATATTCCTCTCAGTGAGCCATGGCACCCCACTTCCTTTTGCCAGGGACAATAAAATTGTCTACTCATTCAAGTCTGAATGCATCACCTCAGCTATCTTAAACATCTCTAGAGACATATCTGCACTCCACAGATGGTGCTCAGCTTGGCAGATAAATTTTTCCGCTGACAAATGCGATGTTCTTACATATAAATGCAAGCTACCTCCAGGATCTTTAGCCGTTTGTGATTCAACGATTGTTAACAAGCAAATCGTTCGGTGCCTTGGCTTAAGCTGTTCTCGCACATTTAATTTTTCGGAATACTCGACCCTTCAAGTTGCTAAGGCCAGAAAGTGCATGGGGCTAATATTTCGCTCCCTCCGACTTCGAGACTGCATCCTCTTCCTTTATAAATCCCATGCCAGGCCTTTATTAGAATACTGCACACCGGTCTTTTCTAGTATGCGGAAGTCAGACAGAGTTGGTATCGAATCAGTTTACCGTAGCTTTACTGAGCGATTGATCGGATGGAGCTCGCTCCTCACCTATAAAGAAAGCTTCTTGTTTAAACTAGACCATTTATGGCTTCACCGTACGAAACTGAACCTCACCTCTTTGTATAACATCTTTCACAGCCGGACGTATACTTCCAATCCGTTGCACTTTGCGCCTGTTTCTAGCTACCCACTACGTTCAATAATTCTTATCCTTTCAACCCCTATTACCAACACTAGCTTACATTCACACTTCTTCATCACAGTGCACTCTAACTTATGGAACAAATTACCTTTAGAAATAAGCAGTTCCGCTTCCAGCCATCGGTTTAGAAGTGCGTTGGATAAATTCCTCAAGGTTACCCAAACCTTACGGCTCCCGAATATAGACATACCCGATGACCAAGCCTATGGAAAGGGTTTAGACATTTGAATCGTGCAAACACCGGAGGTCTATGACAGATATTTTTCTGCCCTCTGCAGTAGAAAGACTAGTCCCAGGGAGTCACTGTCTATTAATGTTGCCTCTTTATATCGATTCCCATTTATCCTCAGCTGGGAGCAGCCCAGACTGCGCCCCTCTACGTCTTCTCTATTTCCAGACCTTCATTCGTGCGTACTTTTCTCTCGGTGACTCTTAATACTCTGGAGACCACACCGGTCACTGACCTGGCCTATGCATTCACCTGACCGTCGACTATTCGTACGCTACCCGACCGATGCTCCCTTGGACACGTTCCGGGATCCCCTGGTGCCTGGTCGCCTAATCGCGGACTACCTGATACTTACGGCCGTTTGGCCCCACCAAGAAAACTCGTGTGAATCTCAACGGTGCGGGGCGCGGTCAGATTCACCGCTTTGGCCGGCGCACATCGGGCGCGCAGACCATCTGCAACGATGTGCTGGCGCAAATAGGCTGGCGGATCGCACTTCCTGTCGCCAGAAGTGGTTCCCAGGTTAGGTGTCCAGCGCACGGCCAGCCTTGTCCACTGGCACCAGTTGCGGGTCGAAAAACAACGTCTCCAGCATTTTATTCCTGCCAGCCACTATCTCCTCCAACATTCCTGAACGAGGATTGCCACACACCCGGTCAAGTTCCAAATCAACATATGCACATGTACTCTCTCGGCTCATAAATGTACCCTACTATCTGCGACTACTGACATTTATATCTATCGACTTATCTCTTATTTGCCTGGACTGATCCCATGTTTACCCTCGTCCCATTATGTCCAGTTGTCGGTTTCTGTACCCCGAAATATGAAACAGTTTCATTGTTCGGATCTTTACCATGAGGATTACAATTCCTGATATTCCCTTGAAGAGACCGTTTATCCACTTGGTAATTTGTATGTCGCCACTACATTTACCTGAACAAAACCATCATTTAAAGATTTGTTTCCCACCTGCCAACAATCCCACAAAACATGAGACGATCCTCCTTCCAGCGCTTCATCTGCGTGACAGCAGCTCTATGTTTATTGTATCCCTCCGTTGCATCTTCTCATTCAGCCATTTGCCTTGCATGACAGTTGCGTTCGCAATGAAGTATCCACAATCCAGGACATCAATAGTTCGACTGCCTCCTCAGCTCTCTAAGTCAGACTTCAGCATATCTAGCTATACAATCACCTGCACTTCCTGAGAGCTGTTCATATGTAATACTGTTTTACGACTGCATCAGTTCACCATATGTCCACCTGCCGCATCCACTTTGTTACCAACGTTAGATGCTCGCATGCGTTTCACCAACGAACCCGGAAAAATCCATTATTGTATCATTTTTCACCCATCTATGAACCATTGCCGCTGCTCCACCAAGATATCATGGTCGGCCACCTGCACCACAATCCATAGAGTGCTTTTTCCACATCTTTAGCTGAAAATCAACTGCCTGTAGTTTAGGATGCCGTTATCCTGTTTGTCCCTTCCTCCAAGTATCAGGTTGGACTTTCCTCAACTTGCCTAGACACACACCTATCTGCGCCTTTTGAAGGTTCCAGTGATGTGCTACTTCCAGTTGGTTCCGTCAGATATTAAACATGTACCACTATTATGCCCACCTTGTTGGAATTTTGCATTCCTCATCTGCTGAACACCATCTCACCCACCTGTTAACCATGGTCATTTTTCATTCAGTCTTCAACGATTGGGCATCTACGCCAAAGAACACTGCGAAAGCAATTTCTCCAAACCTTTGCTGGAAATGAACTTTAAGTATGCCAAGTTGCTGACCTTCTGTTAGTTTCCCAAGTGCCTCATGTCAGACTATTACCAGCGCATCCCCTTAAGCAATTCTTTCCCCGTTTTGGCAGTCTCACTTATGCACCACCCCCATACGACCTCATCAGATCATCGTATATTAACTCCTCTGTCCACCATGTTGTCAACTTGTGTTCACTAATTAGCCTGAAACGAACCCTTTATTTGAATCGTGTTTCACTCACCTGTCAACTTTCGTCACTCTGCTCCACCGTGATTTCCAGACTAGGGCATCTACATCCACCTCTCTATGAGGGCGTCCTCCACAACCTTTTGATGAATAGTGGGTACCGATACAGTGGTAAACAGGACTGTTTCATTTACGCTGTTCCCATCTTCAGAGGACACCACAAACCCTTCGGTATTATATTTCTGCTATTTCTTCGGGTCATCTGGGCTATTGGCTCAAGTGCATGTCCTTCAGCACCAAAAATTCTCCAATTTTTTCTGTCCGTGCTTTTTCGAAGGTTTTTTGTCGGTTTACTCACCCCTGCGGCCTTACATCGAAGCCATCCGAAATACTGCGCGTTTAACCCCATCCCCACTTTACTTCACCACGTATCTCGACCGAGGAGCCCATTTCATTCGCTTCGGAGAGGTGCGTCCACCTGACCTCCAAACTCAAATTTGACGGGCATTTATTCATGCGGCTACTAAAACCTATACGCTTTTATGCTGCATTCATCCAAATGAATATCCAAGGAACCATTTTGTGACCTCACTTGTATCATATGATCATGCAACGAAGCATGCTTTGGTGCCCCCGAAATAAAACTTTATTATTACTATTAATATTATTATATAGTTCCACTTATCAAGCCCAAAGACTCTCTCCAGTACTCTTTGCCCTGGAAGTCCCGCTATTCCTAGTAGGTTTGACACTTGGCGTCGAATTTCTGTACCCTCCGGTCTGGCGGCCTGATGGACAGGCTCAAGGATACCTTTCATCACTATACTACGGGCAAGAGCTATTGTGTACAGCTTGTCCCCAGCGGCCTCCAATTCTGTTTCTTACTCGACAGGTTTTTAACGCTTTTGTGACATTTCCCTACAAAGGCTTTCAAGCAACTTCTTACCAACTGGGCCGCCCATTACGGATATGGGTTCTGTGGTTTTTCCATTGAACTCGTCCATCGCTAAGGAGTCCGAACAGTCCGTAGTCTTCAGTGTAACTGACATTTTGACAGCCGTATGTTTACTTATGCAGATATCTGGGTAGTTCCGGAAGGCCCATTTGAGACACTGGAGTTCAGCCAAAAACGTAACACCTTGAGGGACAATAGACTACATTTTCGATGAGACCGGTCGTGAGGGACAATACGCCTTATCCCCTCCTCTACAGCTCGAAGGCGTTTGGTGGTCCAACAAGCGGAATTAACCTTCTCCAGTCTGATGGCACTGGCATTCATAAGCTCAGTACGCGGCTGATTTCAGCAGTGAGTGAAAAACCCTGGACAGTGAACAACGAAAACTTTAGTAATTTGGTAATGGACTATTGGGAAAGGGGCCAAGTAAAGTGTGCTCTGCTAGCGTAGCAGCTTAAATGGGAGAAGCAACCACAATAGTTAAAAGATTCATCAGCCACTTTCTTCGTCGCTGATTGCCGCAGACCCTCCGAGCAGAACCAAAGCCATCTCCGGGTTCCTCAGGTTTCAGTGGTCACGTAGCCGTACAAATCGGATGCCCTGGACCTTCTGTTTCCTGCTGGTCTACACCGGGGAGGTTTCTAATGCTAGAACGAATTTCTACCAAGGCCAGCAGTCTCTTTGCTCCTGCTCCTAAGTACTTGCTACCAGCTAGGTCGTCAAGCGGGATTACTCCTTGGTGAAACGAGGTTTTCCCCTGGCAGTGAGTTGTGGATATTTTTACTATATGGATGAAGGATAACACTATGGTCCATCTGACGTGTGTCGCGACCAACGTTTCAGTTTGTTGCACAATAACTCACTGAAGGTTCACAAAGTACAGTGCATTCCGCAGCAGATGTGTGATGAGGCTCTACTTTTCCCTCTCGTTTTATTGGGGATTCAACGAAATAAACAGTGCAGCTGAGGGTGTGTGTGCATTCCATGGAATGATTTCTGGACTCTCCGTTGTCTATGGCCATTACCTGCCGCGTGTAAACTGAACTGGGCTCAACTGAATAAGACAGCCAATAACCTAAAGTACTGTCTTGGCCACAGGAACAAAAGCCATATTCCTTTTTACCTTAGTAGCTCGTGAGAACCTCAGGAGCATCAGGTGCAAGAAACTGGATATAAACCCGGCTCCAGCCCCTAATTCCTATGACCCGATCCGACCTGGAAAGGAACTGAACTAAACCCAATAGAATTCTGTTTGTTCCAAATATTTCCACCTCGAGCCAATACTGTAAAACTCTCAGAAAGAAAGTCGTGCTCATCTTTATGGGTGTAAGAATTGATGCTTGCCTGCGCATTTGATGAGCTCTGTCTCACCGAGTTTTCTTTCTGTCCTTGTCCTTGTGCACGTGCAACCTCTACGGAAGAGGCTACATCCGGTACAGTACATTTTCTGCACCTATGGCATCCGCACCCACAACGCCGAAGAAATCGTTGGAGCTAGGGTACCACACGAAAAACCTGAAGGAGAATCCGATCAACGGCAGGAAAGGTAATCCTTGCTGGCTGCCGGTCGACTTTTTTATCTTCCATCCCCATCAGGCTGACATCTGTAATTCAGGGTAATGCTGTCGTCACCGATTCAACCCCGCGGGTTCCGGCTTCGAGAACTTTTTTGTGAGCGAAGATTTCCTCCATTGGTCCTCATACGTTCGAGAATAACCTCGTAAATTTCCAAAATCGGACCAAAGCATCTTACTTATGCAGATCTTGGATGAAGAACCTGGAGGATAGCTTAGGCCAGGAAGGCATCTTTGACACAGTGGTCTCGGGGCATACCTTCACGCGGTTGGGACGGTGTTTTACAGGACACCAACATTCCGTGAAGTACCGCCTTGCCTTAGGTCAGCGTCTGCCAAAGCCGTGAGAAAAATTGTAAGCTATGGTCCGTTGGCCGCGGCGTTTGGCGGGGGAGACGTTCCAGGATTTGTCACGCCAGGAGCGCGAGACGAAGGTACTGGACCAAACCATCATGGAAGTGCCTGAGGCCACCCTTCTCAAGGAATCCCCCATGCGACCACCATCATCACTGAAACTGGCGATGGAAATGGCTTGGCGGATCGAACAGGTCAAGGCGGCCGCACAGCGTAATCGGCTAGTGGTGCATAGCACAACTGCTGCGGACCAAAAGCCTTGCAGAAACGACAACCAGTTGAATGGATGGCCGTAAGGAGATAAGCTTTCGCTCCATCAGTGGGCCCCAGGAGTTTTAACAAAAGTGCCTAACACCCTGCACTGCTTTCGACCGATACTATTGCTGACTGTGAGCCATATGAGCGAGGACAGGCGGACGCAACGAGCAACGTGGGTCCCCTGTTGCAATTTGCTTTTTGAAGTGTCCGTCTACTGTCTCCAGGATGCCCGTGGTGAAATTGCACGCGTGGGATAGTCTTACTCGGGCATTAGTCAGCACCTAGGAGTGTGTTCACTAACTTAGGCTCAAAGACCTAATGGTCAGCAGACGGTGGCTCTAATGGCACTACAAATGAGCCTCTAGGGAGTGTCTAGGTCCCGTTGAATATTTGAGGGTTGCAAACAGCACAAGCCTTGTTGGCAGCAGAGAGACTGCCCTGGCCAGTTTTCATGGGAACCGAAATTTTAACTAAACAAGGCAAAAGTTGAAGTGCCTTGAAATAGGGTTATCATCGTGGGAAATATAATGTCATTTGTGTGATCAAGAGCTTTCACGGTGCCTGCAACCAACAGGGGTAAAACTCCACTCTCAAAACCAACGGAATGGAATGAGTAATATAATAACGTGCTCACGACGGAAGGCCTGAAAGCTGGGCTTACAGGTATGGAGCTTCATCAGATGGAGACAGGCAATACACCACCACCTCGTTCCATTGGCGCAGGGTTCCCATTCACTACCATAAATGGGAGGACAAGCTAATGGAGAATGTGCTAGAACAAGACGTAGTTCGACCACCTAAGTCACCATGGGGCGTCACCCTTGACATTGGTTGAGAAGGACAGTTTCCTTCGGCTGCGCTTAGATTATCTCCGACCACATGAAGTCACAAAGAGGATCCGCCTCCCCTATCCAAGACTGCTCGAGCTTCAGAAAATCTGGGTTCCACGAAATATTCCAGTACACTAGACCTTGACCCAGGCTATTGGCAAGCAGAGGTGCACCGAGATAGCCGCCGTAAAACGGCGTTTGTCATTCCAACAGGCCTATATGAGTTCCAAGCAATGCCATTTGAAATGAACGATTCCCCAGCAACCTTCCAAAGGCTGGTGCGCGTCACGTTAAGAGGCCTTATTCCACAAGGCTGCATGGTGTGCCAAGATGACGTCATCGTCTATGGATAACCAATCGAGTAGCACAATGCGAACCTTCTGTGCTTGCTAGAAGGGTTCCAAAATCATGGACTAAAACTGAAATCCTCTGAGAGTCATTTTCTAAGACAGGAGCTGAAGCTTTCGGGCCACCTGGTACCTGCAAGCGGAATACAATGTGACCCCACTAAGGCCACTGCAGTTCAGTCGTGGACTATCCCACAGTCAACTGATAGTGAACGAAGATTTATGGGGTCAGCACCGTATTGGCGGTGCTTCATTGAGAACTTTGCTAACGTTGCTCCTCCGTTACCCCGCATGCTCCAAAGGGAGGCGGCATGTTTATCCTGGACGCCCAAGCTGGTGCCCGTGCTATTGGTGCGGTTTTGACACAAAAGACATCTGATGAACAGGATAGTGTGGTTGCGTTTGCCAGTCGAGCTCTGTCACGGTGTGAAAAGAATTACCGTACAAAGCTCAAGGAAATTGTGGCGATGATCTAGTTTGTGAGGCAATTCCGACCGTACTTTTTGGGAGGACCGATTTTACTTCGTACGGACCATAAACCCCCTGTGTGGACTTAGAAGTTCCGTGACCCGGAGGGACAAAAAGATCGGTGGCAGGAGAGCTTACAAAAATATGATTTTGTTTGTGACCACCAAGAGGTTAAGAAACACCGTAAAGCCAACCCACTTTCAAGCTGCCCTTTTCGCATTTACAGAAATGTCCCTCGTGCGCGGCTGCCGCGGCAGCCATGTTACCTCACGGACCTGAAGCAGAAAACTGCGCCGCCATACAATCCACTGGTTATGAGCCCCATTCACTGTACAGCCTGTCGTCCAGCTGTCAAGCACGATCCTCTTCGAAAGAAAAGCAGAGACTAGCTTTAACACCAGGTTTCTTTTAGCGCTATGGCTTCATCCAGAAGTGATCGATATGGTTGTATCTTTTCAGAGCGGTCCCGATTACCTTCGTCGAACTATCGTTCCTTCTGCTGTGGATATCATCCTGAGAAATATACAGGAGGAGTTAGGCTACTCGGCCGGAACAAAATAGGAGATACCGCCCGTCGTCGTCTTTATTGGATTCACATGAGTTGGGAAATAGAATTATTTTGTAACTCATGCGCAGAGTGTGGTAAACTGAAAAATCCAACTGCAAGCAGGTGGGTCCCGTAGCAGCCGGTGCGTGCCGGGCTTCCCAAAGAACTGGTCGCAGTGGATATTGTTGGTCCCCTGCTCTTGACGCTGAACGGCAACCGTTATATTCTTGTGTTGATGGATTACCTCACTAAATGTTGCGAGGTAGTGCCCATGAAGAAGGGAGGCGCTCAGAAGGTACAATGGGGTGCACCCTGTCAGTTACACTCGGGCCAGGGTTTCGGTTCTCACTGTACCTTAAAGCTTGAGGTGTGCCATGTCCCAAATATCAAGAAGGCTAAAACAATGTCCTATCATCCCGAAGGCAATGGTCTGGCTGAACACACTAGTCGAACCTTGGGATACCCTTAAAGGCTCTTGTTACCTATCAAAGTTTCGGTTGATGCGACACTGTACCTGCACGATGTCTGTTAGCGTACCGGGCGACCATTCGAAAATCGACAGGCCAGGCAACAAACTGTGTGTCTAAGGTCTCCCGTCGGAAGTTCCTCTCCCAATCGCCTTGTATGAAACTCTATGTTCATCACCGCGTGTTCGTCGACTGCAATCTGGCCTTCAGCAAACACATGATTTGGTACGTCACTACTTGTAGACCACCCAATGCCACCAAAAATCCCATCAAGATCGGTGGCAACATCCTGTTTGTTTAACCTGGGGGATAACGTACGTCCGATGCAGCTCGTGCCTCCTAGCGGGGTACGGTGTTGTCATGACCACTGGAAGGATTGTTGTAGTTCGCTTCTCTGTTGGGCGGGTGAGGATCTCAGGGGCTGGATATAAACTTTGATCAGGCCCTTATATCCTGTGATCCGATCTGATCTGGACCGTAGTACACTGTGACGTGAAACCAAAGGGCTGTTTGGCCAGGCCATTGTTCGGAAGTTAAGGGAGAAAGACCCTGTCAAGAGGAGTCGAAAGTACCGCATTATTCAAAAAACGATCACAAGAACCATCTGAAGTACATCTGTCAACTGCCAGGGCAAGAAGGAACTTGGAACCAAGCGGCTCCACCAGCCTTGCGAATCAAACAAGAGCACAGTATCTGCCAGAGTAAACCCCTAAAGGTGAGTTGCCCTGCAGTTACCGCATGTGGAAGGACCCACTCAGCATTTTACTTTTAAACCCACCTACGGTAGGTGCTCCATTTCCTTGAGGGCTAGCTTTCAAAACTTTTATCCAGTCTACCAGGAAGCGATGGTTCCTGAGTCCCTCTTGGCTACATTAATGGGTTCACCCGTAGCCAAGTCTCCTTATTTTAGGAACGGATGTAAAGATGAGGTGGGTATGAAGGGTATACAATGAGATGTCTGTAAGACATGGTATCATCCCAAGTGTGGGGGCTGATGGAAGCAATATACGCAGTGTATTTCAAACACCAGAATCCCACATGGGTCTGCCCCAGGTGCAAAATCAAGGCCACGGATAATGTTAAGCGGGAAAGGCATGCTGCTGAGTCAGCAAATGGCAATGCCAAGAACGAGGCTGTCAACCTAGCCGAATTGGGTCTAAATCGGGATTAAACTGAGAACAGCAGAGAGAACCGGAAAGGGGGAGACTGTATTCAACTGGGAGGGCGGAACTCCAACAGCACTACATACGGAACCCAAGAACGTTAACGACAACATATCAATCTCAGAGACACCCGACAAGGTGAGGTCTGCGTTGCGAAATCGCGGAAGGTCTACCGACGGGTTTGCAATACTGGAAGCCAGGATGGAAGCTACAGAAGGTGCAAGTCAATACCTAACGACTATGCCACAGCAACTGATAAAGAACAGCGATATTGCCCCACGGCGAAGTAGGAATATGGTTATCAGAGCGGTGCCGGAGCCCGTAATCGAAATAAAAAGACAAAGAAAGCATGCGGCACGATATAACATAACAAATTTTTCAAGAATGATGAATTTGCCGGGGCAAGTGGCCTTCAAACGAGCCTTTCGGTTGAGAAGCTGGCAACAGGGAGGCAGGGCACACCCCAGACCACTGCTCGTAGAATTTGCAGGCCAGACACACGGCGATGTGTTCCTGGCTGGAGCGGCGGGATAAAGAAAGTGTCTCCAGGTCCGACGACGGTGGAGCCAGAAGACCACTCCAACCACAGGGGTAGGCCACCCGTAGTGAGCACGGAAAGAAGTGCCATTATCTCGATTACCTCTCCAGGCATAACTCTAACTCGAAACGACGAAGAGAGCTCCAAAAGTTTTTAACACGCCAGCGGGGGCAGCAGCCTCTCCAGAATTTACGGCCAGGTGCAACTGTAGGGCGGTACCCCGACGAGCCGCCATCACGAGTATTTAGTAGCATCTCCATCAAAGAGCGAGAAGGATGCTAGGGACTAGTATAGTATAGTATATTTCTTGACCGTGGTCAATACACATGCACAAGGCAAGATCAGAGTATACAGCAGTAAATGTCAATGTGAGGTATTGACAAATTCTAAATTTATAAATCACACAGCAACGGAAATAAACGAGTAAAGTCATGCAGTGTTTGAGTAAACAAAAGTGGTAATGGTTGAGGCGGAAATTCCAAATCGGCTTCGAAATCGCTGGGGGCGGTGTGGATAGCTGGAATGTCGTGGGATTGCTGATATAAGCGACAATTGGACGGTCACTAACGAGTAACCGGGCGGAAGAGATGCCAAAGAACATTGTTAGAAGTAAAGCAAGCATGGGGTATCCAACGTGCAGTCAGAGATACCAGCAGAATATTGGACACTGATCCAGCATTGGGTAACTAATTGCGGAGGAAACATGTGAAATAAAGGCAAATGATTCAAAGGTGATAATGAAACGGACCTTTTGTGCAGGTGATTACAGTGTCATATGGAAATTCAAGTGAAGGCGAAAAGCTTCGCAGGGACTTCAGTGAACTTTTGAAGAGCATGAATGGTGTATGGACGTATAACGGACTTTTAA
Source organism: Fasciola hepatica (assembly GCA_948099385.1). Lineage (NCBI taxonomy): Eukaryota > Metazoa > Platyhelminthes > Trematoda > Plagiorchiida > Fasciolidae > Fasciola > Fasciola hepatica. The sequence continues at coordinate 661,675 of CANUEZ040000169.1, forward strand.
AGAAAAGAAAAGCCGTCAATGAAACGGATTAGTGGAGACAAACGTCAATGGTTCGGTTAGGCAGAAGTTGGAAGAGTGTAGATTTTTTTGTATGTGATTGAAAATTGTTAACTAATTTATGGTTGGCTGCAGATGGCTGGTATTCTGTTCCGCAAAGACCTTGGTTGCAGGTGGGGGTAGGTAGAATGTTGAAGGAAGCAGGTAAAAAAGGGCTGGTTTGACGAAGTTGACAGCTGCGAGGGCTGGGTTCGGGTCATTGGTTTCGTACTGCAACACGGGAAGAATTGAACTGTTGAGTTGGATTATTTGGGAATAGACGTTGAGCGGATGTGTTGATGGTTGGTGTCAGGAATCACCTCTGCGATCCGGTGAGACTTTCATGAGGTTTTGTTAATCCGTGTACGGTGCCCCATGTACCGACAGCAGGCGAGAGTATAGGTTTAAACCATTGATCAAATCGTCCAGTCTTTACGGTAATCCGGAATAAACGTCGATTTGGCCGATGGCTACCCGAGTAACCAATGCAATCTGGAAGAGGTCAGGAGTGCGGCAGTCTGGAGAGTGTTCCAGCTGTGGGTTATGAATATCGTTTTCATGGAAGCAAGAATATGAACATTTTGTTATTCGAACAATTAGTTATCGTTTGGCTAGTGGACCGGTCTATTAGGGATCCCTAGACGAAGACTGGTAGCTTTCTAAAGTAGTTGGGTGATAGTAGAGATTTAGGGCGATATCAGGTAGGCGGTGGATGAGGAGAGGGTGTCCGTTTGGGAACCAGGAATAAAACCGTAGTATAGGGTATGGTCTGGAAGGAGAAGGAGAAAATAGGAAGATAACAGTCTGGTCAGTTCACTAGCTGTGATCGAGGACGGCAAACAGTAAAAAGGGAGAAAAACACTGGGTGTTAAGGAGAGGATTTTTCATGTGGGAGCAAACGTGCTGGTATTCCGCAGGGTCAAGAGAAATCAGAGGCATACGGATTCCGGTTGGAATGGGGTCTTAACTTACCATGAGCATATGCGCGGAGAAGTGAAGCCTAGTTACTAAGGAATGGTAATCCGTGTGGCAAGGCTTCAGTGTACGAGAAAGGCGCAAAAAACAGGATGGGACGGCTGAGTTCTAGCCTGAGCCAGGAATTAAGTGAGAGCGAGCACCCATCGCTAAAGGACGGAACGGTTGTATTTATATTTATGCAAAATATGTTGTAAAATGGCACAATCTAGTTAGGAAGGGGGACAAAAGTGAGTGGAGCATACCCAAGGTATATATACATATATATATGTATATAAATATTTAAAGCTGTATACGTGGGTGCGATCATCAGACGGGTCATGCGAAAGCGGTCGGACGCAAAAGACTGTGGCAAGGAAAGTGAGATAGAGAGACGCAGCTGAGGATCAACGGTTAACGGAAGGAAGAACAAAAGTAAAGCACGGGCTCATCGGTGCAGCGGATCCCTAAGGCACATTGAAGCCATGAAACGTAAGACTAAAGGGGAAACGCCTATGTGTGGCTAAAATTTTCAATGGGAAAGTTAGTATTTCGCCTAGAATGGACATCGAGCAGGAGTAAAGACCAAGTTCTGCATGAAATTACAGAAGAACCTTGGCTGGAAGATAGGGTGGGAGCAGAAATGGTAACGTCATAACTGGGTGTTGAGTTCAGTTAGTGGGTCACGCCAAGTGAGATAAATCAGACTGGATTTTCCAGTTCGAAATCACAGAGATGGTGAGGGAAGTATATGTGGTGGGACCTGGTGCGGAAGAGAGGCATTGTAGGCTAAGAGATACCGAGGAGCGTTGAGTTACTCACCATGCTTGTGTTAATAATTACAGGACGGTAATTAGTATATATATATATATATATATATATATACATGTATATATGGGCAGACAGGACGGAAGAGTCGAGGGAGGAGCTAGGCTACCAGTGGCCGGTCAATACAACTGCACGGACGGAGGTCGGCTAGCAACACCAAAGGTACAGACAGTCGGGGTTATAGCGCAAATAAGGGGGTAAAAATTGGCCGTGGCTTACATCTACAGAGGACCATCGGGGGAAGGTGACGAAGACGAGGAACTGCTTTGGTTTCTCAGAAGTAGGCTTCTTATCATGAGGGACTTCAATTCTCCAGAGGTTAGCCGATCAACGGAGACAGCGCCTGTGGGGTCATTTGGGGAAAAACTAGCAGCCCTCTTGCACGAGGGAGAGCTCGTCCAACAAATCGATCAAGGGACCAGGTGGAGGGCGGAGCAGGCAGAGTTAACCCTGGACCTTATAGTGACAAGGTACCCAAGTGAAGTTGCGAAAGTTAAAAAGCAAGCTCAGCTAGGCAAAAGCGACCATACTGTTATTTTCACTAAGTACAACCTCGTAGGTATACCGGTTCCGGTGAAAACTAGGAGAAAGTTTCCAAGATAAATAAAGATGATCTTCTGACGAGTGCTTTAATGCTCAACTTAGAAACGAAATTGAGAGAACGCACGGTCTGAGGGCAGCGAGAGAAAGTAGAGGGTAACATCCTTAGGTTGAGGAACGAGGTCGCCCTAATGCTAGGAGTCCGCAGGGCGGCAGTGCCACCGTGGTGGCGCGGTCGGGCACGAAAATAAGACCGCATCGTAGCGACCGGTCGTGGAAAATCCCCCTAAAACCTTTGCAGTTCCATGTTTTTCTTAACGTCACTCACTTGCTTACACTATTGACGTGTCTTTACGCGCTGTCTGTCTTTATGGACCAATTGTTGTTTGTTCGCACCCAGGGAGCTACTTTGTCATATCCTTGTTCTGGACCTGCGTGACGCACGTGCTCCTTGCTTGCACGCCGCAATTCGGTTTCTCCGTTGTTCAGTCCTTGTGATCTCGTTATTAAGGTTCGTATCTTTTTGGTGTCATTGTTCATCCAATAATCCAGTATCGTAGAATATCACGGATAATCGCTTTGTGATTTCGGGATCCGTTGTGAATTTGGCTACGCATTGCTCACACGAGCGTTACAATACTCAGTAGATCAATTTGGAACGAGAAAAATACCCAAAATGCCAAGAAAAAGATCGGAGACATTGGAATCTGGGCAGGAAGTAATACGGCAAGTCACTGGGGAGGTTTTGTGTACCTTTGATTTTTTAGTCAATGTTAGATCGCCTAATCTTGTCATTGCTAGTTCATGTGTTATTGAGGGCAATATGGATTGTAAGGAGGTTGATCTATATAGGCTAAGGATATTAGACCTAGACAACAACTGTTCTCGGCCAGATAACAGGCCCACGAAGCAGAACAGAAGTGTAGACAGAAAGAGCGTGAGCATGAGACCTACGACTGCGACAATTCCGATAGATCAGGACACAACAAAATAGGAAACTCCACGCCGGCGGTCGTCTACAAAACACGAACGATCGTTTTGCCAGGAGTAGAACTAACGGTTTTTGACGGGCAATATGAACACTACGGCAAATTCGTCAAGCAGTTCGAAATGTTCGTCGGAAATGAGATAATCGGCCCCGGGCAAAGGCTCCTCCATCTGACTCACTACTGTCGAGGCCGAGCAAGGGAAGCTATCGATATGTGCACCATGCTCGGATCGGAGCAAGGCTACACACGAGCGAGGAAGATTCTAAGGGACCTGTTTGGCCAACCTTTCAAAGTAGCCCGTAACCTAACAGGGGGCTTGATGGTAGAGGCAAAGAGAACCAAAGGCGATGTCTGCACAATGGCGAACCCGGTGATTTAGATGCAGAACTGCTCAATAACCCTCGACCATTTAGGTTACAGGGCTGACCTTGACGCAATGCACACCTTAGAAGGCATAGTCCACCACCTCTCCCCCGAACTACAGGTTTGGTTGGCGGAAGAAGCGGAATGGATAAGCCGAAGCCACCGGGAGGCCTACTTCGAAGACCTGACCGAATACTTGGACAGGCAAACCAAGATAGCCGACAGCAGATTTGGCCGACTTATCCTGGACAGAAACCGAGCAAACAAGTCTAGTACTAGCCAGGCTCAACCCACTGCCCTGGAAAAGCCGAAATATCAGCCTTGGACCAATACACACGCCATTTCACGTGATGCCACAGCGCAACCAAGTAGCAGGTCCTGTGATGCTGGCCACGGGCTATCAGAATGCCCCAAGCTCGTCAGCGCCACAATAGACGAAGATTAGGGAATGGCGAGGATGACGGGAGCGTGCTATATATGCCTCAACACCAAGCACCGGGTGGCAGCCTGTAGAACAAGGAACAGGTGTGGTTACGAGGGCTGCACGGGTAGACACCATCGATTGTTGCACCAGGCGAGAGAAATTATACCAGAGGCGAGCACCAAGCCCTGCGTGGTTTGTTCAACGTCGTGGTCTGCCAGTAAACCGGTAGGTTTAGGAGTAGTTGCCGTGGGAGCAGTGACCTCAACTGGGGGGGTCAATGCGTTGGCTTTCGTCGACAGTGGATCCGACACTACCCTAGTGAAGGAGCGGTTTGCCGACAAACACCGGCTCGCTAAAGGTGCGACGTCGTTAGCAGTGAGCATGGTGGGCGGAGCACAAGTAACGAATGCCAGCAGGTTGAGGTTGCAATTCATCTCTTTAGACATCAACGGAGACATTCGCGTTAGCTGATCTCCCCATGCTAGCACGAAGGTCGGTCAACGCAATCTTGACTAGGTGGCCCCACCTGCAGGATGTAACCTTTGTAGACTGGGAAGACGACGAAGTGGACCTCCCTATCGGCTGCGACGTGCCAGAGGAGAATTGGGTACCTGACCAGAGAGTGGGCAACCGCCAGGCACCCTATGTCGTATGCACGGCTCTGGGATGGATATTATATGGTCCAGTAGGGGGAGGTGGTTCCATGAATTATTTATCTGCCGAAACGGACCGCATAGGGTATCAACTGCAGCGGCTGTATGAAAAGGAGTTTCATGACAGCGGAGAAGAAAGGTCATCGTTGTCTCAAGAGGACCACTTCGCCCTGCAAACAGTGCGGCAGGGAGCTAGAGGCGTTAAAAAGCTGTTCGAGGTTCCCCTCCCATTTTGCACACCAGCTGACCCTTGGGTTGATAACAGAAACTATACTCTGCAAAGACTACTACGACTGAATGAACGCCTCGTTCGAGAACAGGATCTGCGGGAGCGATATGCAGATCTAATGAAGCGAAAAGAAGCTCTCGGCCACGTTGAAAGGGTGCCTGCTACCACCGACGGCCGAAACAGGATATGGCATTCAACTCACCACCCGGTTATAAACCCCAAGAAACCCGAAAAACTGCGGGTGGTTTTCGACTGTGCGGCCAAGTTCCAGGGCGAGTCGCTAAACGATTGCTTAATACAAGGCCCTGACTGGACCACACCACTAATCGAAGTTTTGTGCAGTTTCAGAGCGGATAGAGTAGACTTGTCCGCCGACGTTGAGGAAAAGTTTCATCAGGTGAAAATACCGGTAGGAGAACAAGATGCGTTGCGCTTCCTGTGGTGAGAAGAGGACGACCGGGACAAAGCAGTGTTAAATTATAGGATGACCGTCCACCCCTTCGGAGCCATATCGTCACCGATCTGTGCGAACTACACCCTTTGGGAAGCAGCGAACAAACATGGAGATCTGGTCCATCGGTCGGTGGTAGATAAAGTCAGCAGAAATGTCTACGTCAACGACTATCTTGGGTCATTCGATGATATAGAATCAGCTCTGGAGCAGTTCAGAGGCCTGACGAGATTGCTGGAAAAGGGCGGCTTCCATCTAACTAAGTGGATGTCGAACGCTTCAGAAGTGCTGAAGGTCATCCCGTATCACGAAAAGGCCGAAAGGGTAAGAGATTTGGACGGCTCTCCACTTTCTATCGAGCGCACTTTAGGAATACAATGGGACGCGGAAACGGACGATTTTGTTTTCGAACTGAACGTTCCCGAGCTGCCAATAACCCGTCGTGGCATGCTATCTGCCGTCTCAAGTTTGTTCGACCCGCTCGGTTTCGTCTCTCCCTGGCTGCTACCCGGAAAGGTCTTGCTGCAGCGGATGTGCAGTAAGAAAGTTGTTTGGGACCAGCCACTGGACCGAGAAGACCGGCTGGACTGAGAGGACTTTTGAACGCCTTGAAGAAATTAGGGGACATAAGAATACCACGATGTTTGACTCCTGGCCATACGACACGGACTGGAGAACTACATGCCTTTTCCGATGCATCCGAAGTCGGTTATGGAGTCGTGGTGTGCGGACCATGGTGGGCAGGAGATGGACAATATACTACGAGGATCCTATTCGCTAAAGCCCGAGTTGCCCCACTGAAGTCGGTCTCGATCCCACGCCTTGAGCTCAGTGCAGCCGTGCTGGAAGTCAGGGCGGTACAAGCGGTGAAGAGATGTTTTGACTTCTGCATTTGGTCGGCTAGCTTTTGGACGGACTCAAAGATAGTACTTTACTACATTACCAGCGCCCGGAGCCGGTTTAGTACTTTCGTTGCTAAACGACTCAACATTATCCACGATGAATCACCCATGAATCAGTGGAATCTTGTCAGGTCTGGCGATAACCCAGCCGATCTGTGCTCCCGAGATGCGACCAACTTCAGACAATTAGACACGTGGACGAGAGGGCCAAACTTCCTGCAATTGCCCAAACAGGACTGGCCCGTGTTCGAATTGAAAACCTTTACGGAAGTAGAACTGGTGATCAAAGGCTCAGTGATAGCGGCCAACTTCGTCGAAGCGACATCCATTCTATCGCGATAGGTCTGGTTTTCTTTCGTGGAGGAAGACACTTCGTTCGCTAGTTTGGTTAGCCAGGTTCAAGAGGAATTTACTAGTCATGAAAGGGCTACGGCCCTCAGGCCAGATACAGGTCGGCCCGATAGGTCCAGATGAGCTACAAGCTGCAGAATACGATATTTTCAGAATGATACAGCGCGAAGCTTTCGCCCAAGAACTCGAGATGGCGGAAAAAGTGGGACCAATCAACAAAGAAATATCATCTCCAAAAGGCGAATTGAACCGTTTAAACCTCAAACTCATTGACGGACTGCTGCGGGTGGATGGTAGGCTGACCAACGCCCACCTGAGCTTCGACACAAAGTACCCTATACTGCTGCCGGCTCGACAACCCGTGGCAGAGCCAAAGATCCAGCACGTCCGAGCCGTGGAGGGACATGCCGGGGAAATTCGCGTGACGAGCGTCATCCGAAAGCGCCTCCGGTTGCTGAGAGGAAGAGCGACTGTAAAACTCGTAATCCGACGTTGTGTGCAATGTAGGAGCCGCAATGCCACAGCAGGCAAACAACTTATGGCCCCACTACCAGAATGCAGGGTGACTGCGGGCTGATGGCCGTTCAGCGACACCGCGTTGGACTATTTCGGGCCCTTGTGGATCGAGTGCGGGAAGAGATTAGAAAAGCGATATGGGTGTGTCATGACGTGCATGAAGTCACGCGCGGTACACCTAGAAGCCGCACATTCGATGAAGACCGATTCGTTTCTACGGGCCTTGCAGAGATTTATCAACCGAAGGGGCGTACCAGCCGATATATACTCAGATAATGGGTCGAACTTTGTGGGCGATCACCGGGAATTGCAGCGTTGGCACAAGAACATAAGCAAGGACGAACTGCAGGGTTGAACCGTGGCCTGCGGAACACGATAGCATTTCAACCCTCCACAGGCCAGTCACCGAGGCGGCGTATGGGAACGCATGATCCGGTCCGCCAGACGGATATTACTGTCGATCATGGAGCAACAGCCGCCCGACGACGAGACGCTGAGCACCGTCATGACTGAGGTAGAGGGAATTCTGAACAACCGCCCCCTTGGTCTGGTAATGAACGGCGATCCATCTGGCGCTTACCCCGAACGACTTATCGACGGTAAGGTCGAAAGAGGGTTTCCAAGGGCTGGTTAGCCTTCGTGGGAGCTGCCTCCACGGATGGAAGCAGACGAATTATCTTGCCAAGGTTTTCTGGAGGCGCTGGCTGCTGGAGTACCTACCGGCTCTGCAGACTCGATAGAAATGGCTGATGAAAACAAGACCATTCAAGGTTGGGGATGTGGTGATGATCACAGACGGACGAGCACATTTCAGCACCTGTTCATTGGGAGTGGTTATGGAAGCCACCGAAAGCACTGACGAAATGATAAGAACGGTGAAGGTGAAGACGGCTAACGGAGCTCTAATTCGTGACATAGGCAGTATTAGTCTACTCGAGAGTGAAGGCGGAGAAGCTGATAAAGCCCAGGCCCAGTAGAATATTCCGCATTCGTCTTCGAGGTGGGTAAAGAAACCCCATATATGAAAGCTTCCGCGACACACTGACGTATCGAACCATCATAACCCCCGACACACACACACCTAAATTGTACTCGCTATACCACCTGGTCTCCGTCAAATACGTCTCAGTGCTCACAGTCTTTCGTTGACGTTGCGGAAAGTCCTTCTTTGATATATGGTGGTACATGCGATTCCATTATACATCCAGACACATGCGCACATACCCGATGCACGCTATGTCCCACAACCCCTGTCAAACATGTGACAGTTTTCACAATTTCCTTTTGTTGACGTTACTGAAATGTCTTTCGCATATGTGGAAATAGCGACGATTACATCATACACACATACACTTACGCTAGCACATACAGCCAGTGCATGGCGGCCCTTCCAAGGACAGCATCTGTTTCCCTTTTACGCCCGCCATCGGTCAGTTGTTCTCGTGGAAGATGTAGAATAGCCTCGCGTCTACGTGGCCAACAGATTAGGTGAGACCATGAGTAGAACGTTGACGACAAGCGTTAGGCGGGAGCACTGACAGCAGGGCCTAGGTAGATAGGAAGAATCAGTACCCTAATACCAAACCTCCGACTTTGCTAAGGATTCGGGAGGATTTTGGTGGGCGGTGTAACGACAGGTCGTGGAAAATCCCCCTAAAACCTTTGCAGTTTCATGTTTTCCATAACATCACTCACTTGCTTACACTATTGACGTGTCTTGACGCACTATGTGTTCTTATGGACCATTTGTTGTTTGTTCGCACCCAGGGAGCTACTTTGTCATATCCTTGTTCTGGACCTGCGTGACGCACGTGCTCCTTGCTCGCACGCCGCAATTCGGTTTCTCCGTTGTTCAGTCCTTGTGATCTCGTTATTAAGGTTCGTATCTTTTTGGTGTCATTGTTCATCCAATAATCCAGTATCGTAGAATATCACGGATAAGCGCCTTGTGATTTCGGCATCCGTTGTGAATTTGGCTACGCATTGCTCAAACGTGTGTTACACGCCGTAAGCAGGCGGCCTGGATAAGGTACTGGGTGAGGGAGGGATCTGAGGCCTCCTGCAGTATTTGGCTGCTAGAAAACGGGCCACTCGCGTTCGAAACAAGTGTAAAAGGGGCTATGAAGGGACACTGACCAGGAAGGTGAAGACGAGTCCAAGGGCATACTACGCATATGTGCAGTCAAAGTGCGGCCTGTGGAGTGAAGTAGGAGGGGTCACGGATAACCAGGGAGCGCACCGCTACCTCAGACCAGGAGAAAGTTGACCTCCTGTGTAGGTCCTTCCAAAAGGTAAACAGGGTTGACCAAGTGTCCGCATGTCCAGAGGTCTGTTCTCTGGCAATGGCTGCGACGGAAGACCACCCGACAGTGGAAGGTGAGGTAATATGCAGTATTAGGCGGCTAGTAAAACCAAGGCAGCAATCCTGGATGGTATCCACCTAGCCATCCCGACACCGCCAGCACCAGTTGTGGTAGGACTACTGAGGAAACTATTTAATACCCCGCTTGAAACTGGCGTCCGGCCTGGGGAGTGGGTGATTTTGACGGTCATCCCCATACGCAAAAGGGGTGGTAGAAGTAGATGTGAAAACCACCATCCAGTGAACCTAACCTCCATTGTGCTCAGGGCCATCTGCAGTGTCATTCGGGGCCAGATTGTGTTGCTTCTAAAGCAACGCAACCTTGTCCAGGAACTGCTGTGGGGCCTCTCTTGGAGAACTGTGCCCAGGCCTGGAGTCCACATCTGGTTCGGGACATGCAAGCGCCAAAGAAAATCCAGGGACGATTTGCCAGATTCCTTCAAATGTTGGGAGGAAAAACCTGAGGGGAAGCCTAGAGTACCTCAACTTATTCTCCATGGAAAGGGGAAGGAAACGAGAGGACTTCATTGTAGTGTACAAGGTCCACACAGGCAGAATCGACGTGGGGACTCGCACGTATGCCCTCCTTCCACCGGGAGAAGACCACAACATGACAGGTCAAGCCCTCAAGCTGAAGAGTGACAGATCACAAACAGGACTTTGGGCCGAGTTCCTCAAGCAGCTTGTGGTTAAAGACTGGGATAAACTGACACCAGAAGTGATCAAGACGACCACTGCGGCCGGTTTAAGTGAATTCTCGCATATCGAGCAACGCGTGGCCAATTCAAATGAATTCCAAAACACGAACAAGATTGATTTGTAGTTTCTACGGTACTAAATTGAAATCCACAGAAGGTACAAATACATAAAAACCTTAGGTGTGCGGCCAAATAGACTCCACGGTAAAACGCGAAGGTTCAGATCCCTGTGGCTCAAATGCGACAGTCAGAAACGGTTCAAGGCCAAGCTCAAGAGTCTCAAACAAATAAACAAACGCGTGAAAGTGTGGTTCGTGGACGGGCCTGTCAAAGTAATGTCAAATGTATTCACAAAGCAGATAGAACTTTTGGGAAAACTTTTAATATTTGTCCTCTTTACTGAGTTCAAGCACCGGCGGGACTGAGCATGGGCCTTAGTGTTTCTTGATGGACCAACAATATAGCGCTGCGTAGATTGGTGATAGTTCGTTGGATCTTGTGCTTACTAGGTTTCCTTCCTCTCCATCTTTTAAGTTTTAGTCTTTAAGTTGCAGTTCGCCTTCCTTCTACTAGTCCGTTCGTTCTTCGTCTGTTGCCGGTTCTCTCTACATACGTGGTGTTCCCTTCACCCTCCCACATCGCCATGTGCTAACTTCCATTATTAATTTTGACTCTATCTTTTTTCGCTTTGTCATCTGATCCACCATCTCCGCTTCCTTTCTTCCAAACCTAACTGACGAGTTTGCCCACCTGGTGATTCACAGTCAAAAATGTGAACCGCAAGTGAGTAAATACAGGAACTGAAGCTCAAGGAACTTGTCTCTCTTATTGTTGCAGCACTGGGGAATCCGTGGAGCCCATTTGTGCCAGAAACTGTACGTCGTGGCTATCTGCTATGCAGTCCTGGGATCAACGTGAACCTGAACTGAACTGTTCACCAGTAGAGGCAGTCAGTAGGGTTAAAGACCTTGGGGTCATCATGAACAGTGTCTTCAAATGGTCGGAGCAGTGCAATGCTGCTGTGCATAAGGCTCGTGGGGAGCTTATAGAAGACACTCGTGAGCGGCTAGCGAACGTGTCTCCTATCGGGTCTAGCAGCGAATACCAACGATATCCCCTCTATCGGGCGAATAGAGAAGACGTAAGCCGGTTTACAGATGCGAGGTGTATTCTATATATCGTGGCACCGAAACAGTACCGATACGAGAAATACACCGAACGGTAAACGGAACGAAACGCGACGGCTGTGCTGAGAGCGAACCGCGAGCGAACGAACGAAAATGAAAGTGATTTGAAACGAGGTCGACGGAAACCTCGGAAAAGTCAGTCCAGTAAAACGTAGGCAACCGGAGAACACTGAGATCAATGTCAAACGTCAGAAAAGATCGTGGAGAAAATAAATCCAAAATGGTGTCCAGAAAATAGTCATTTTCTCAAAACGATCGAGGTCACTACAGCAGCCCCCCGCTAGAAAGCACGGAAAGCTTTCGAACAAAAACGTCAAGGAGGACATGGCATACAAACGGTATTCGTGTGCGCGAATGCGTGCAAAATACGTGCATGTAGCTGTGCTGTAGGATGCTGACGGGCAAAATCCGTGGTATGCAGGAACCGTAGGATGATGGTCGAGCGTAAACCAGATTCGTTGCCAATGACGTCGGTTGCGTAAATCGTCATCAAGTTGTGCCACACCAATAACGTCCAGTGTCGGGTAACCGTTAACCAATATGATATCCGGAAGCCAGATCGATAGGTTCGTAAATGGGCAGGAACGAGAACGACAAGGCCGATCCAGAATGCAAACGTTGGTGCCAAAATTCTCCAGATTTCGTGGGACCAGCGAAGCGTACCATATGGTGAGGTTCCATGAAACAAAAAGAAACGAAAAACTGGTGTAGCAACCGCAATGGACTTGACTAGAATACAGTAATAACTAATGAGGTATGTTAAATCGTGTCGAAACGATAAACACGAAAGTTATTACTGCGAAGTGCAATGGTTAAGATCGTGTTTGACCTAGTCGCGAAAACGTGCTGGGCAAACGATCTTCCGACCGGAACGTGAGACGGGAGCCTCATTCACGGACGGGTGCGTAGGCGTGCTCTGCTGACTTGAACGTGAGACAGTATTCTCATTCGAGGACGTAGCAGGGCCAACTGGCTGCTGACTTGAACGTGAGACGATAGCCTCATTCGAAGTCGTAGCAGGCAACGCTAACTGCAGACCTTGACGTGACACGGAAGTGTCGTCAACAGGCAGTGCAGGGTTAACATCGAATCTCATGTCAGCGGGCGACACGCTATCATCAATTTACGCGGCTTTGAGACGATCGATGCTAACGGTATCGACGCGACCGTGTCGATCAACCTTAAAGGTCTTATCGTGACGAGAAATCACGCGAAATGGACCTTCGTAGGGCTGTTTTAATGGTTTCCGTACCGAATCAACACGGATGAATACATGCGAACAAGTTTCGAGTTCGGTCGGAACAAAAACCTGTCGTCGCTACATTCGAGTCTGCGCCGGAGCGAGATTTTGCATGTTCGTAGACAAACGATGAACGTAAGTCTGTACGGCAAGTGAATCTGTACTCCGTGGCGTAAAAAATTCCCCAGGCAGTCGTAATGTCGTGCCATAGACAAGTTCTGCGGAGGAACATTGGATGTCTGCCTTTATGCAGGTCCTGATACCAAGCACAACTAGCGGTAACGTTTCGTACCAGGCGGGGCTCTCGTGTGCTTTAAGAGCCGCTTTGAGTCGGCGATGAAAAAAATCGACTTAACCATTCGATGCCGAATGGCACGAGGTCGTGTGAACGCATTCCGTACCCAGCATGTGAGTTAATGAAGAGAATAGATCGGACTCAAATTGTTGCCCTCGATCGGTAGTGATTGTGGAAGGACAACCATATGAAGCTATCCATCGTTCTATCAGATGTCGAGCCACTGATTCGGCCGTGACGACAGAGATGGGAATAGCCCCGGGCCACCTCGTAAATCTATCGATGCACGTTAGTAAATAGGTATACCCGTGTGATGGGGTCAATGGACCCACAATGTCTACGTGGATATGATCGAAGCGAGCATCAGGCGTAGCAAAAGTACCGATAGGCGAAGCTACGTGCCTATGCACTTTAGATCGTTGACATTGTAGACACTGCTTTGCCCACATACGAACATCTTTATTCATGGACGGCCAGACGTATCGTGCAGCTACTAATCGGAGACTGGCTGCGATGCCTGGATGTGAGAGTCCATGAAGGGTATCGAACACGAGACGTCGATATTCAGAAGGTACGACTGGTCGAGGTATGCCAGTAGACATGTCGCAGAGTATAGTCCCAGCACTGGTGGCTAGAGGTACGGACTGACACTGTAGCGACGATGACTGAGCTGCTTCCATACATGAAGAATCCTGTGCCTGTGCGGCAGCCATGGCAGGGATATCTAAAACCGGAGATTTAATGGCATTAAGCGGAATACGCGACAAAGCATCTGCAACGCAGTTCGACTCACCTTTAACGTGTCGAAGGTCAGTCGTGAACTGAGAAATATAGTCTAAATGTCTGACTTCTCGTGGAGAGTAACGATCAGACTTAGTATGCAATGCATACGTCAGAGGCTTATGGTCTGTAAAGAGGATGAAATATCGACCCTCAACTGCATGGCGGAAGCGCTTAACGGCATTATATGCAGCCAGCAGTTCGCGACCAAAAGCACTATATTTGGTTTCCGTGGGATTGAGGCGTCGAGAGAAGAACTCTAATGGCTGCCATATCCCAGAAACAGACTGTTGCAGGACCGCTCCGATGGCAAAGTCGGATGCATCCACCGCTATGCTTAGCGTGGCGGATGGAACTGGGTGCATGAGGAGCGTGGTCTGAGCTAATGTCGCTTTAATCTCCGAAAACGCTACTCGTGCGGCATCCGTAAGTGACAACTTACGTGGATTGCCACAAAGTAGGTCAGTTAATGGAAGCAAACGTTCAGCAGCATGGGGTATGAAACGACGATAAAAGTTAACTAACCCCAAAAATGCCTTGAGCTCTTTGATTGAGGACGGTACGGCGTAATCTAAAATAGCACGCACTTTATCCTCGCAAGGCTTAATACCCTCTCGAGTGATCTTGTGGCCGAGGAACACAAGTTCCGGCTTGCCATATTCACGTTTATCAGGATTGAAAACTATTCGATGTTCGGACAAACGTTGAAATAGTAGCGTCAAATGTTGGAAATGTTCATCTACGCTCGACGATGCGATTAGCAAGTCATCGATATAGACGTGAACAAATTCCAAGTCTCGTGTAATGCTATCGATAAACCTCTGGAATGTCTGAGCAGCATTTCGCAAACCAAAAGGCATACGTAGGAACTCAAACAAACCAAAAGGAGTCGTGACAGCGGTTTTCTCGACATCTTCAGCGGCGACTGGGATCTGGTGATAGGCTCGCACCAAATCGATCTCGGAAAATACAGTCGTGCCGTGAAGTGATGCCGTGATGTCGTGTATGTGGGGTATCGGATAACTATCGTAACAGGTAACCGAATTTAGTGCGCGATAGTCGCCACATGGTCGCCAGCTAACGCCATCTTTCTTAAGAACCATGTGCAGAGGTGAGGCCCATGGACTGTGAGAAGGACGAACAATACCTTTAGAAAGTAAAGTGTCAAACTCACGTTTGGCGAAAACCAATTTGTCCGGTGCCAGTCGGCGAGGTCGTGCCGTGACTGGGGGTCCGTTAGTGACAATGTGGTGTGCCACATGATCGGTCACTGTCTCTATCTCTTCAAATGGTTTAGTCAATATGGGGAATTTAATAAACAAAGACTGAAAATCGTGCGGAATGTTAGAAAACAATCCTGTGATTCGGCGCGCATCTGTTCGAGCTGCAATACCCGTAAATTTAATGTCCGACGAAGGATCGATAAGCTGCAGCCTACGTGAATCAACAAGTAATTCATAGTGCTGCAGAAAATCGATTCCCAGTATGCCTGTGGGAACATCCGCAAGAACGAACGTCCACAGATACCGTCGTCGTGGTCCCAGGTTGACCGCAAGCTGTCTCGTGCCGTAGGTAGGAATGGAGGAACCATTCGCCGCTGACAGCCGAAGCAAAGAAGCTCGTGGCTTGTCTTTACCAACCGGCAAGACAGAAACTTGGGCCCCAGTATCGACTAGGAACCTAGCGGTAGTGCACGAATCATGCACGTAAAATAAACGGCCAACCTGAGACTGATTGCCGGCGAGTACGGCCGCTTCTACTCGTCGGCAGTGGCGTTTCCCGCCGCGTATGAACACGGCTGTCTGCACCTACGGGCGGCTGGTCCGAAAACGCGATGGAACCAACAAAAGCCGCTGGTAGGATGATCAGGTTTGGATGAGGCAGGTGAGGCGGATTCACGGCGGACGTGGGCAGTGGAGGGCGCCCGTCCGTGCCGTTGTTTACGTGGGCTACTGCGAGGAGTAGGTATTTTAACTCTGTCCTTGAAGGACAGGCGGCGCTGGATGGATCGAGAGTGCCGAGGCCTCTCCGGCGATTCATCCAGGTCGACACCCCTAGGATTGCGCGATGTCGTGGCAATGAGGGGGTTAGCCCCACTGCCGACACGTGCGACAATTTTGTCAGCCACGGCGGCTGCTCGTTCCAAGGACGAGTCCTCGAGGAGAGCAGTAACGGTGGTCTGAACGTGGAAGGGTAGAGAGTCCAACCACAGTTCCTTAACTATCTCCGAATCCTTATCGGCGGGCCCTGCCAAAGACCGGAGATGAGCTAGGTGGCGGCTGGGTTTAGTATCCCCTATGGGGTGCCGTGCTAGTAGCTGACGTAGCCGTTCCTCCCGAGAAGGAAGGAAATGTTGTAGTATAGCCTCCTTAAGCCGATCGTACGGCTGCACTTGAGGAGGATTTATTACCAAATCCCTCACCGAGGCGATAACATCACCTGGAATTGCCTCTAAGGCATAGGAAAATCGTTGGCGTTGGCCAACAATCCTACGTGCCTCAAAATGCAGCTCTAAGGCTGCAAACCAAACCTCTGGATCATGAGGGATAAACGCCACTGGTTTAAAGGCAACCACAGACAGAGTGAGATCTGTGTCGAGCTGCGCCTTATCCTCTGACATGGCTACGTTGCGATAATATATCGTAAAAAATATATATCGTGCAACGAAAGGAGGACGTGAAACAGCGATAAATAACAGACTCACCGGGCGGGCGAATAATCCAGGAGGTTCTGGAAGTTCTTGGGCTCACCAATATAGAAGAAACTCGTGAGCGGCTAGCGAACGTGTCTCCTATCGGGTCTAGCAGCGAATACCAACGGTATCCCCTCTATCGGGCGAATAGAGAAGACGTAAGCCGGTTTACAGATGCGAGGTGTATTCTATATATCGTGGCACCGAAACAGTACCGATACGAGAAATACACCGAACGGTAAACGGAACGAAACGCGACGGCTGTGCTGAGAGCGAACCGCGAGCGAACGAACGAAAATGAAAGTGATTTGAAACGAGGTCGACGGAAACCTCGGAAAAGTCAGTCCAGTAAAACGTAGGCAACCGGAGAACACTGAGGTCAATGTCAAACGTCAGAAAAGATCGTGGAGAAAATAAATCCAAAATGGTGTCCAGAAAATAGTCATTTTCTCAAAACGATCGAGGTCACTACAAGCTCTTGAGGCTGCGATCAGCTTTGTCTTGCTGGAAGCCGGAGGTATTCGTGCCTGTTTACGTGGCTATAGTACGACCTCACTTAGAAGTTACCGTGCAGGCTTGGTCACCCTCCTACAAAAAGGACGCCGCCTGCCTCGAGAAAGTCCAAAGTCTTGCCACGCGAATAGCTGAAGGGCAGAGGGATAAGACTTACGAGCAGAGACTCTGGGACCTGAATCTTTTCTCGTTGGAAAGGAGGAGAAGTCGAGGGGATCTCATAGAAAAGTTCGAGGTAATGAAGGGCTTTTCCGGCCTTAGACCAGATAGTCTATTCCAAGTGGCCGTAGACTCCAGAAAGAGGGGACATGAAAAGAAGTTGATAAAAGCCCGATCTAGGTTGATGGCTAGACCGCACTTCTTCAGCAACAGGGTTGGGAACAGTTGGAACGGTCTGTCTGGTGGAATGGTAGACCTGCAGACCGTCCAATCCTTCAAAGGTGCCCTAAATCGCAAGTGGTACGAGATATTTCATCGCAGTGAGCCTTGAGTATATTAACTAGATGGATGACGGGTAACACTGTGGTCCTTCTGGAGTATGTTTTAAAATACTTTTTTTGCTCATTGCGTACTGTCTCAGTGAAAGCCCACGATGCATAATGTCTCTCGCAGTTGATGTGCGATGAGGTTTTCCGTTTCCCTCTCATTTTTAGCGGGGACTCGACGAAATACACTCGGCAGTGGTGGGTGCATAACTGGTGTGCATACCATCGAAGGAATTCTGGACGCTCGATTGGCCGTGGCCACTACCTGTCCTGTGCAAACTGAACTGAACTGAACTGAATTCCGCGCGTTTCGAATATACGCGCCTCGCGTTGTTACACGTTGCTGGGTTCCTGTATCTGACTTCCGTGGTGTGTTCACTCAGTGCTTGATTTTTGTTATTTCTGACAATGGGTGGTGCGTCAAGTTCACCAGTTCCGGGGGGCGGTACGTCGGGGTATCACGTCCTTCGTGTAAGATGGCTTTCTCATTCATTCCTTCCTTCAGGTACAAGAAGGTTCTCCTGGTCATAAAGCAGGGCTGCAGGCGTTTTTCGATTTCATAGTATCCATAAACGATACAAGATTGGTAAGAAATTGGACATTCAAGCGTGTGTTATTTTGAAAACCTTATTTTACCAAGGACTTTCAATTTGAACTTTCGGTTCTTATTTAGTCCTTCCAGTTCGTACATTCATCAAATCTTCGAATTTTGAGCAAGATTGTTCGTAGGGGTGACTAAGTTTAGTTTCGATTGGTCTAATCGTATACTGCCTGATCTCCGAGGTTTCTGACTTGTAAAAATAGATCCCACAATGGTTGTTGACGTCGTCGAACTGAAAATTGCTCAGTGAAATCTGTCGAAAAAACCTGAGGTAGCTGTTATTCGATCAAGGACCACTAGTGTTGATTAGTGTCCATAATTGTTTTTTTGACTGGATAATCCTACTGTTTGGACGAAGACCACAGTATTTCATGGTCGAATGGCCCTGACGGTTTGCCGCCATTTTCAGCACGGGTTTATGAACCGACGCTGGTTCGTACCCTGGCATGATATCCTTCAATTGTTGGTTTCTACTACTTACTCGACTATCCTTTGTGACTCAAAAAAACTACTCCGGAGAAAGGTAATACCTTTCTTTGACGAATTAGCTACTTCAGTCTTCATATCTCGGAGAACGCCCGCCGAGCACGTGATACCAACTCGCCCACTAAATCTTGAAGCCCACTCTCTTCAAGTAATCCAGGCACAACGGAACCCTGCCATGTTGCATGCTGCACCCGTTGTATCCCGGCTAACATTTGTCATGATAATCTTATCTCATAGGGTCTCCAGCTGTCTTCAGATAAAGGGCAGTGGAAAATCATCCCGTATGAGCCGCGCCGCATCGTGATCTATTGACTCGGCTAGGTGTTGGTGCTGTGCCAATAATCCTTCAGGGTATGATCCAGTTTCCTCTTGAACAGTGTTTCGTTTTCCTCTTCCACCACTTCCGTCGGTAGGGCGTTCCAGAGATCGGTCACTCTCCTCGATAATCGATAGATGGCCAGCAAGCCAGTGTAATGCACCTTACGGAGCGTCAACGCATGTTCTCTTGTACGGTCATTATTCCTGAGCGGGAATTCCGACGGCAGGTCGGGACCCAAATCATCACGGATGACGCGCCTGGCATAGATAAGGTCACCTTGAAGACGTCTAGGCAATGGAAAACAACCCGGTGACTTCCAGGCGTTCCTCGTAGCTCAGCCCACACAGTCCTGCCACGAGGCGTGTGGCAACGCGTTGCACTGGTTCCAGCTTGGTTACCTCCGCCGCCGCGCAGGGGTAGACTGCCGGACCGCTATGTTCTAAGCGAGGACGTACATGCGAGGCATACAGCAATCAAAAGGCGTCCAGGGATAGAGGTCCAAATAGACGGCGAATTGGACCAAGTATCATCCACGTTGAAGTCCAGGCTCTCTCAGTGTGTTCTCGTGTCTTCCGATTGTTGGTGGCAGAAACTCCGAGGTCTTTTTCCTCTTGCGTTTGACGAAGCACGATATTCCCGAGGCAGTAGTCGGAAGTATTATTGGGGCTACCAGTCCTCATGCATGTGCGTTTGTCCACGTTTATGAGTAGACCCCAGGTGGTTGACCAATTGACTAGAGAATAAAGATCCTCCTGTAGTATCTCACGATTCTCTGCCGATCTAGTGGTGCGCCAGATCTTTAGGTCGTTGGTGTATATAAAGCATTGGGATCGAAGGGTCTGTGGCAGGTCGTTCACAAACACCAGCACGGAGCCTTGCGGCACGCCTCTGCTGACTGGATACCACGCGGACTGTAACTGTGCAACTCTCACGAAAAAGGTCCTCTCGACCAAGAAATCCTCAATCCAGTGAACCATGGGTCCGAGGATGCCGATAACCCGAAGTTTCAGCAACGGCCTATCATGTGAAACTTTATCAAACGCCTTACTAAGACTCACAAAGATGACATCCCTGACATATCCCTCATCCTTGGCGTTCGACCAACTTTCACGAGCAGTTAACAGGTTTGTCAAACGTGACCTGTTTCTCCTAAAACCGTGTTGCTCTGCGCATAGTAATTGATAGCGCTGCAGATGCAAGACGCCACCAGCCTTTCCATGACCTTTCCAGCTACGGAAGTGAGGCCAACTGGGCGGTAGTTGGCCGAGGCGAATTTTGGCTCACCCTTGTACAGCGGAACGACCACTGCTTTTTTCCATTTCCGAGGTAGTCTGCCGGAGGCGAACGATAAGTTGAACAACCGAGTCAGTGGTGGAGTTAGTTGGTCAGCCAACTCCTTCAGCATCAAAGGATGCACGTCGTCCGGTCCCGGTGACTTATGGGTTTTGATGGATTTGAGCATGTTATTCACTTCTGGCTCCGCAAAACCATGCATAACAAACAGCGGCGAGCCATTCACCATCGGGGTTGGTGCGCCTTCCTCCACAGAATACACTGGTGGTAATGTTTGGCTAATGTATCAGCCTTTCCATCATCCGTTGCAACCATTTCGTGATTGCCCATCAGCGCCGGGATACCTACTTCCGCTCTGGTATGCAAACAGGTGCTTGGGTGCTCGCACTGCATCAATCTCGTGGGCCTCCTCGAACGCCATCCGCTTTGTCCGTTTTTGTTCAATACACTGGTTATGAGTCCTGCGATCGAGATCATAACCCTCACTCGTAGATCGGAACAGTTGCCAGGTCCGATTTCGTCGTTTGAGTAGGCGTCTGAGCTCCCGGCCAAACCACGGTGTGCCCTTCACCCGGGGTCTAAGTCAGCTGGGGGGGGGGGGGAAGTAGGTATCCATAAGGTACAAAATACCATCACGAATAAACGCTCATGCTTCGTTCACATCGCAGTCAGCATCTAAATCCATAGGAAACCAGTTGACGTCTGAAGCCGTTCCCCGGACATCCTCGAATGGTGTGCGCCAAACGTTACGTCCGATGTGTGGTCCAGGGGATAGACAAGGACCATTGCGCTAGTGAATTTCTAGCACTATATGGTCACTGCTCCCAAGTGGAAGGAGATGTTCTACCCTATCGACATCAGAGATCCTAGGAGAAATCACCGGATCTAGAATGAAATCCTGACTGGATTGCCTCCAGGTTGATTCCTGAACATATTGGTATAAAACCAGTTCTTGGGCTGTTGTCAGTAACTCCCAAGAGAAAAGATCTGCCCCGGCCGCGGTCCTGCCTGACGTCCAATCAATATGCGGGGCGTGCTTTATATCGATAGAGGTAAGAAACGGCACTGTGTCACGATAAGTGGCATTCTTCTGTCCACACTTTCATCCCGAGGTATTCAACCGGAAGACACCAACTGAAACAGCAGCATCCGGTGCGTGATTATTGGTTTTTCAAACCGAACTAAACTATTTCTCTTGCTTTCTTTGTCCGTCAGTGTACTGAGCACAATGAGACTTGCCAAACGAGGTTGACTGAAAATAGGAGTCGGCCTGGAATAGGCTTCAATCAACCTGAAAACTTCGTAAACAGCTAAAGTGTAGAGGGGGAAATGCTTGTGAAAGTGAATATAGAAAACAGACAAAAAGGCGTATAATATTCACTGCTGCCGAAATGTTTTAGACGATTGTAACGGTGTGGTGAGCAAAGAGTCCAAAGGGAAATGTTGACGGAGGAAGGTAAATAAGTTCGTAGTTTAGGTCCCTTTCCCAAACAAAGAGGCTAACACACTGCTGAGGCTTATTTTTTTCCTCCACGGGGTTTATTGCTTCCATTTTTGATTTACTAGGAGAGTGGCTTTTCCTTCACTAACAAGTGAGCGCTCGTCTTAAAGCCCTATAGAGGCGGAGAGCCTTGATTGAATTTCATTTTATTCTTGAATAGAGTTAGGAGTTCGGTGGGGGCGAAAGCAAGTTGTCTAAGGGAGACGGTACCTTCTTTCACGACAGGAAAACAAACATGTGCATAATTGGTTACGGGGCAACAGGCTTCCCTAGCTAGAACTCTTGAAACCTTTGACATGGACGTATGTTGTGTCTCCGAAACACGCATACAAGACCCAACTTCAGTGTTAACACGTCGCCCCCCAGATACAGGCTCGGCTTCTCGTATCAGTCTTCGCGTGTTGGGTGATTCGGTGTCTAGTGCTCGTGGCCAGGCTGGCGTTGACATCGCTTTGAGCCTGAGGGCTGAGCGGGCACTGCTCGACTGGATCCCAGTCAGCACTCGTCTGTGTGCAGTTCGGTTGAATGGTTCTGTGCATGTCAACAGAACTAGACTGAAACGTCGATGCCTGTTTGTCGTTTCTGTGCACACTCCAACTGATTGTAGCTCTCCTGAGGCTAAAGGTGAACTCTACCATGATTTGTCTCGACTGGTCCGCAGCGTGCGCTTTATCGACATCACGGTTGTTGTCGGTGATTTCAATGCTCAAGTCGGAAGCCTAGACAAGACGAAGAGGAATATGGGAGTCCTATATGACGTCCCAGCTGATCGAACTGATAACGGTAATCGACTCATTAAACTATGCTCCGACCATGGACTATTCCTCGAGAGTACAAATTTTTCGCCTAAAAAGGAACACCGGCTAACCCGGCGTCTTCCTGCGCCTTCACAGCGTTGGACTCAAATCGACCATATTTCTGTCTGTTACCGCTGGCGAGGATCAATTCAAGACTGTCGATCATTTCGGTCCACGTCTGTAGACACTGATCACGCTCTTGTCCGCGCACGCGGTGGCCAAAGCACCGCCAAAGCAAACCGTCCCCCGCAGCTGCTACTGGACGATAACCAACGATCTGCTTTCCGAACAGAATTATCCACCAGGTTATCGATGCAGTCAAATGCCCAGAATTCAGCGGAGCGATGAACAGAGATCAAACAGATCCTACGTGTGGCTGCTGGCGCCACCTAAAGTCTAACAACTAGACACAGAAACGATGGATATCTGCATCTTCAGTTGCACTGTTAGATTTGCTCAGATCGATTCCTCCGGATTCCAGGTACGATGAGGTATGGAGATGCCCTAAATGTCAACTGATTCGGAGCCTGAGAAGCGACCATAAGCAGTGGTGGATTGCGGAATGCAGAGAGATGGAACAAGCTGCGGCGATTGGTAACAGCCTTAACCTTTTCTGTCTGATTAGACAAACCGGTCCACGTAAACCAGGCTTTAGTAAATTGACCTACGAGACGGACGGCCCACTGATTCGAACTCGGGAGCGTCGTCTAGTTCGCTGGGCAAAGCATTTCGGGATGCAGGTTAGTTAGTCTTTATCCTCGGCAGGTATGCTAGCCAGCGCAATGGGTACAGCTCTTGTTGTAGATACCAGTCCTCTGTCAGATTCGGGGGTTCTTCATGGGATAAGCTATCTTGAACGATATAATGCTCCCGGACCGGATGAGTTGCCTCCATCTATTTCCAAAGACGGTGGCCCAGCACTTTTACTGGAATTGACGAAACTCCGGTTTGATATGGAAAAAGAAACAAGTCTCAAAGAGTTGGTATGAATCAATGATCGTACCGATTTATAAGAAAGGCGATAGGTCCTCCTGTGAAAACCACGAGAGAATAAGTCTGGTTAGAATTGCATCCAAACTGCTCGCTGATATTACTGTCCACCGCTTATCTAACGCTCGCGAACAGTGCTCGCATAAGAATCAAGCTGGGTTTAGACCTGGTCGAGGTTGTATCGATCACGTCTTCACTCTTCGAAATTTTTTAGAACACACCTTCCGTAGGTCCACTGTCTCCGTTTTCATCTGATCTTAAAGCGGCCTTCGACTCAGTTGACCGTACAGTTCTCTGGCACTGCCTCTTGCTGGAGGGTGTACCAGAGAGATTCATTTCCCTCGTAAAATCCCTTTACATAAATAGCCACAGGCGAGTTCTGGCTTACGGTGATCTTTCACCTGAGTTCACCACGAGAAGTGGTGTACGTCAGGGTTGCCCCCTCTTTTTCTCTTCGACTTTGTATTGATACGGTTCTAGAGACCGCACTTTTGTCAGACGAGGATGGCAGCATTGAATCTTTCCCGTATGGTAAGGTATCAGACCTTGAGTCTGCTGACGACATGATTCTAAGTGAAGATGCAGGTAAGTCGCAAGCTTTTCTAGACAATTTGACGGATTACGTAGCAATGTTCGGTATGCGTTTTGCACCTTCAAAGTGCAAGATGCTGTTGCAGGACTGGGTTGGTCTAAGCCAAACCTTTCAGTGTCCGGGGGGACTGAACGTGGTAGACAAGTTCTGTTACCCGGGGAGCTGCATTTCACCCGGAGGTCGGACGTCGGATGACGTGCCTCAGTGTATACAGAAGGCTCGCTTGGCGTTTACCAACCCGAGTCATCTGTGGCGTTGATATGACATCCGTTTACCTACCAAAGGGCGAGTGTACGCTGCAGCAGTCTGGCCCGTGCTTCTGTATGGTCCAGAAACATGGTCACTGCGGGTGGATGATATACGAAGATTGTTGATATTTGAATTCCGATGTCTTTGTAGTATTGCTCGAATCTGGTGGGAACACCGTGTGAGCAATGCAGAGGTTGGGTGGAAAGTCTTAGGTTCAGAGATCAAATGATTAGATGAAACACAGCTGACCAGGCTAAGATGGTTGAACATGTGTTACGCATGTCCCCCGATGGGATTCCTCGGCGTGCTATGTTTGCTGAGGCGGGTGCGGGTTGGAAGATGTGTAAGGGTGGTTAGTCCATGACATAGAAGAAAGGTATGAGGTTTAACTAGTGGGCTTGGCTATGTGGGATATGTTAGACTTCCTGGGTGGGGTCCAAGAGACCCTCCCACTCAATGGTTAGATAGGTTGGGGGATATGGCTAGATGCCGCGATCAGTGGCGCTTTTACATCCACAAACTTTCTCCATCGATTTCACTTTGTTAATATGGTTCTCCTCCTACTTCCTCCATCCTCTTTTCTCTTTCATTATTTCCATTTGAGATTTCCGCTAGGAGATAACAACCAAAGCCACCGCATGGTTCATGGTTGTCTGAACAGGACATAATAGAACTTCAATCAATGGATCGAATTTCTATTCGCAGTTGAATTCTCGGAGGAAGATCCGATTCTGTCTAAGCAGCCAAGCAGGTAGCGACGTGCCCGCAGTCGATTTGCTTTCGTTCTGGAAGATTCGTTCGTGGGGAGTTGCGTTTGTGGCCATACGAAGGAGGTAACCGCTGGAGTAAAGCGCGTCCGGGAAAACATGTTCCCACAGGTCGATAGCCAGTTTACGTGGTTTCAAGGAAGGTAGTATGCCCTTCCGCAATACACCGTTGGGGTGTTGTATTTCGCCATTGCATCGCAAGTTATAAGCTGTAATGCGATTAGTTGCAGTTCTAGTGTTTATGAAGGTCCGTAATTCAGTAGACATGGATGAAGATCCTTGATCTAAATGGATGTGACAAGACATCCCGAAGACGGAAAAAGGTCCAGTAGACAATTTGACCGTAGAGCTGGATACATCGGACTATGCTGAAGTGAAGCGCGAATATTCGCCGACAGTAATGAGAGCGATTTCTGGTGTTGTATCCTTTGAAGTCAGTGCTAAGGCGTTCAAGTGATTGGACGACTTTAATTAAGGGAGTGTGTGCTGCATGGTAGTGCACATATATGAGAGCGAGAAGTCATGCTGTTTATGTCATCATTGGCGTATGGCAGGTTGCAAGACCAGACGAAATGAGATGTGCGCGTGACTCCGGGGTGACGGGTTTTCAAGTCTAGGTGAGTAATGAATCCGCTGAATCTCTTAGACAGCATAATTGCCTGACCCAGGGCGGTGATCAGAGAGCCCTAATCGTCAACGCTGGTTTTTTTTTCTTCATTTTTTATTTTCCTTTCGGTTCATTGTCAAACGTGAACGCAGCCGACCTCTAATCCGTTACTGTCCCGAAAGTGAGTGCCTACCGAAATGTGCCGCCACTTCTTTAAGGCTTCTACAATAGCACGGACTCCTTTTCCGGTCGCGGAATGATGGCGCTCTGATGTAGACGGAGTGTGAGAGAAAAACAACGGGTCGACCGTTCTGATTAAGGGCAGCGATCGCGATGTCGGATACGTCCGTTTCTACCACCAAGGGAGCTCCTGGCTCGACAGTTACGCAAATTGCGAACTAGAACCTTTCATAGTACGTTCTCCGGGAGTCGTAATGCGCGGTTTCGAACGAGTGGAATGATTTTATTTGAGAAGCGTGGAATCTATTGTGATTAGTAGGCAACCATCCCCACGGCGCGTCCCCATGATTTGTAGTTGGCTGTTGGTAGTAGATTTTGTACAGGTTTCAATCTTTCGGGTTTGATGACCCCTTGGAAACCAAGGAGAGTTGAGCAACGAGCCCGAATAATGCTCTGGTCGTCGTTAAAGGCGATATTATACTTTTTGGTTACAGCTAAGAATTTCGGTAGATTTAGGTCGTGCTCCTGCTCATTCGCTCCACAAATAAGCATTGTCTGCGTAAGCAAAGATGCCGAAAAGCTCCTGTTTCTATTATGTCTATTGTTCTCTCTGAATATTCGGCTCCACTAGTCACTCCAAAAGGGATTCAACAAAATTGGTAACGTTTTCCACAAGCTTCAAAGGCCGCATACTTCTTAGCGTCATTCCTTTGTGAATCTGGTGATACGCACTGTTTAGCTCAAGTGTGCTATATATTTTATACTGCGAGGATTTGTGATTAGTTCATCGATACGTAGAAATAGATGGGCGTCAAGGAATGTGTACTGGTTGATAGTGTGACTGTAACCCATAAACATGTGGCGTTTATGGCATTCATTAAAAGTCACCAAAACTTGCGCCATCCATGGCGAGTTAGATAGTGCAGTGATATCAGACTGTACTAAGTTGTCGATTCCAGATTTGATAAAGTTGGCGTCTTACATGAAATGGCGCCGTGATTTGATGGCTATTGGTTTGCAGTTCGGCGTTAAGTGTTCAAAAAGGAGTTGTAGATCAACACGAGTAGCTAGTAGGTCACATAAAAGACAGGTTTTGAACCAGAAAGCAGGGTTCCGGTAGCTGTGTAATCGGGGAAAATCGTGACCCAATAATGTGTGCGCAGATCACGGAGGACGGACTACTTGATGTTTTAATGAACGTCTTTGAATTGATTAGAGGAGTACAAGTTGTTTTGAACTAGAATGGCGTCACAACGTTGCAAATGAGAAAAATCAAAGACCTTTATTCAACTAACAACTGAGTTGTGCAGTCTGGAAGGCAAACTGAGAAGAAATATTAGGATGGTAAGCCAATCAGGTGATTGTACCACCTCCCCAGGTGTTTACTTATGAACCGTAACAGCTCAGATGTAGTTATGCTTCTCGATAGCGTAAGCTGTATAGACGTTCTTTTGCTGTTGTCGAAAACTTGTTGGATTTGGAGCATGTGTATTCTCAGTATAAATGGTGTCACTGTCTTCCTAAGATAGTTCTGTGGATGAATCAATCACAATATCATCAATGTAAATAGGTTCGTGGATATCCGTAAGATTTTTTTCGGGAGACGGATTGACGTTGACCAGGGGGTGCTAAATTGTACAATGAAACAGTTCTCTCCCTGCCGTCCTGGAAACGAACATGTGCATATTATGGATTGCAATCGACCAGTTCCATCTCACCCACCAGGTGGTCATACTTCGATGATCTCACATTCTGGCGCAAGAGTACCAGTCCAGGTGCAGTGAGCCATGTTGCGATGCTATCTTCAATGTGGACTTCGAATTCTAAGAAAAATCCGTTCGTGAGGTGTGACATTAGTTGCAGTGCACAACATAGAATGTAGAGCATTCAGGAGCATGAACTCCCACAATGAAAGAGTTATGGCCTTCCAGATCGTTTTTTGATGATTGAATGGCGTAGTTCTACTAGTTGTAATCCCATTCTCGGTAAAGAATGGTCGAAATTCTTCAGACGAACGAAGCTCCGCAATCGAAATGAATGTAGAGTAACATGCCGAACAATGAGAATAGCTGACAGAAGCAACCAATCACAGTGGATGCAGATATGCCCGTGCAAACAAAGGCAAACGGAAACGAGAAGTACCCGTAGGCAATGGGTCACAGATACTCTGGTGAAGAAGGTAAAGGTCCCTTTAAGTCGACGTCAAGCCTTTCTATTGGACGAGTAGCCTTGGTAAGAATACCTTATAGTTTGTGAAAGCTGGGCTTCAATTCAGAGCAAACATTACAACGAGATGCCATAGATTTCATCTCTACAGAGATTGGTAGATTTCCTGAACGAATGAAATGTAACATTCTGGTAACACCAGGGTGTCACAAGGACTCATGTTTCTTCTGAAGATTTGATGCTCGTACATATAATGTAGCAGAAAGACGAAAGAACATCGGCGGCTACGTTGTCTTTCCCCTGTCTGTATATGATATCGAGAATGTAGCAAGAAAGTTCGACACGCCATCGCTGGACCTAGTGGTTTTTTTATTTTGATTATATGAGTATGACTGAACACAGTACACACTAATCTCTGGTTTTTGGCAATAGTAAGTCTAGACCCAATAAGGTAGTGACGTCATTTTCTAACTGGCTCAGCCGTGGCACGGGCTTCCTTCTCAACCATTGAGTAATGTCGCTCGCTAAGTGATAAAGTTCGAGAAAAAATAAATGGTCGTCCATTTTTTGTCAGAGTAGCTGCGATAGCTATGTCAAAAGCTTCCACCTTCACGACAAGGGGAATGGCTTCATCAACGATTACGACAACAAACTTTTCAATTCTCTTCACTCCTAACGAGTCACAGATGACTGGAGGGGGAGGAAAACAGCGAGTGTCGACAAGCGGGCGGATTTTGTCTGGAAAATGTGAAATCCACAAAGCGTAGTAAGCAAGCAATCCCATGATACGTTGCTGAAACTTTAGTTCGGTGGGTACCGATAGTGTACGTAATGGCTAAAGTCGGACAGGATCAGGTCGAACAGTTTTGTCTGAAACTTCAAACCTGAACAATCGCATTACTCGGTAACCAATGGTGCTTTCATTCATCAAAAGTTTGGTTATACTTGCGAGCAGCCTCATGCAGTCTTTTTAAGTTAGTCATGTCCATCCTCCGTGACTCAACATACGAGTATGTCGTCAAAGTATGTACACGCCATCACAATGAGATTGCACCCTGACGTGGCGTGACGGCTTGCGCGTCTCACCGACCCAACGAGCTACACAGAATATTTTACGTCAAGCCGAAGATCCAATCATACCTGGAAGGTCAACGGGTAGAGGACTGACGAAGCAGCCTCCTGTTTCTCCTGGTTGGCGGTCGATTTGAGCTGCCAACTCAGCCGGTAACACCAGTGGAAGGATAACTGATCCGACCAGATGGGCTTTCACCCAGCCGCCCCTGCTGCCTTGCGGACAGATTCCTGCTCGAACTGAAGGATTTTGTTAAGAACCCTAGTCATTCCCCTGCTTTGCGGCTGGACACCCTAGCAGTACCCGTCCAACATCCCCCATGAACTACGTGAATACAAAGAATTTCATACTGCATCGGTCGTCGTGCAGGATAATCAGGACCGCGCCGTCCATTGTATCAAGCAGAATGAGTAGTTCTAAGTGTGCTACTGCTCAGAGTACCCCAACCAACGAAGTCTACTAATCTGAATACGCTGTGATAAAACACTGTGAACTGGTACCCCATTATCGATTTCTGACCTAAGCGTTGCTCACTCGGTCATTCTATCCATTCTTAGCGACACTACACAAACATCGGTGATCGAAAACCTCGACGACAGATATCTTCCGCACGGAGACCCCAAGTCGTGCAACTGTATGACAAAACTGAACGCACCGCGGCACAGTACATATGACCTTTCAACTTCAGCGAACTATCAGGTCGGCGCCACAGGTGTTTCAGTCCAGCGTGCGCCGCTCGTGTATTGGTATACACGTGCTCTCCTATTCTACCGTGCTCCCATCCGTCGACACGCTGCTGCCTAGGTAAGTGAGGCGATCGACAACTGCCAGCACCTCCTCATCGAGCACCAAGCTCGGAATCGTTGACGTGCAGTCTTGCAACATCACTTTACACTTTGGAGATGCGAAGTGCATGCCGAATGAAGCTAAAGCTCTCGCGAGCTTATCTAGTGCACGTTACGCGTGTTCCATGCATTCGAACAAGCACACAAAGTCGGCGACGTAATCTAGGTCACAGCTTTTCAATGTTCCCTAGTTCGACGCCCACATCCTGAAGATTTTGCAAGGCATTCTCTATTATCGCGTCCATGACGAAGTTAACCAGAATGGGGACATGGGACATCCTTGTTGAACACCACTGGCCGCTTCCAACGGACTTAGCAGTTCACCGTAAACCCTTATGTGGTCAGAAGTATGACAGCACAATGATCTCAGTAGATTCACGAACTTCCGTGGCACACATTCGGTGCATAACTCGCAAGGCAGCGGAACGAAACTTGGGGTGTGTAACCCATTAAGGGCCGGTGACTGTATACTCAATTCATACGTCCTTCGGATAAGGCCAAGCATCCGGGGTGCTCAGTGCACCTCTCCGCCACAGATGCCGGTGAGCATACCGTTGTACACTTCATACGCCATCAATGGTTGGTTTGAAATTAGGGTTTAGCCATCTCCCCTAGGCTGACTATTAGTCAGCCAACCCGGTGGAGAGCGCCGGACATTCGCTTTCGTCCTCTCACTTTAGTGGAACGCTTTCGCCGCGAGATGGCAGTGAGTAGGACTTCCTCAGTACAGGCTGCGTTAGACACAGTCACTTGGGAACATTTCGAGAAACGTTCAGGATGGGTAGCCGTCTCTGAAAAGCGCCCTTCGATCAGCTGAATCGAAGGCACTATTCAGGTCGAGGAAAACCATTATTTGGTCGTAGGTATGTGCGATGCGCCTCAAGTAAATGATGAAGAGTAAAAATTTGGTCCATGCATCCTCGACCTGGGCGGAATCCGGCCTGTTGTTCGCGGACATTCTTCTCGCGAGCCGGTGCAAGACGGCGCAGCAAATTCGAGGCTGATACCTTGGTGACTATCGGAATTAAGCTGATCCCACGGTGGTTACTGCATCCATTGCGTATTTTCTTCTTGAGGAAGGGTACAACCAACCATTTAGAAAAGAACCGGCCGTTTTCCCACGCTTTATTAATCGAATACATGACTCCACTTCCACTTCCGATGAGGGCTCAAGTGATACCACCCAAGGAATCGCAGTTGTTGACGTCGGAGAAACTACACTAGCGCGCGGCCAGCTAAACCACTTCCTAAAGCATTCGGCCTAGTGATCGAGCCTCTGCCGTTTGCCATGAATAAGCTCTCCATTTCTATGGCATGTCGTTTCACTGACCGGGGTTCGACGTCCACTGGTGTCGCGAATAAGTTTGAGCAGTCTTTGACTGTTACATGAAGCAGCTGCTATCTCCATTTCTTCGGCTACCTTGACCCACCAATTTTTGCGCCAATTCTTAAGGCTTTTCGTACCTTTCGCCGTATCTCATTCATCTCCTTACAGTTCGAAGGCAGACGTTTTCGCTCTGGTAAACTCAACGACTCTTGCGAAATCCTATGTATTTGATGGACATTGGGTCTAGGAACACAGGCGAACCCTGCTGACATGTGTATCGCCTGTTTGATATGAACCCAATGCTCATCTACATTACTGTTCGTCGTAGATCCTAGCTCATGTGCTAATTTCTGTTCATAACGGGTGCGAACTTCTGGATCACACAAACGTTGCACGGCTAACTGGGTTTGCGGTTTACGACTATTACCATGGAACTGAAGTGATAATCGCATAAAAACTAATGCATGGTCTGACTCTGCGTACGTGGACCAGTAAGATCTACGGTTCTGAAGAGAACTTCGCCACCGGTAGCTTACAGCGATATGATCAACCTGGTGTAGAGTATCTATAGAGTTTGACTGCCATGTTGCTGTGCGGCGCGAGCTGTGTCGGAAATTGGTACTAGACGAGGTTAACCGATTGTCTGCACAAAACTGGAGAAGCCTATCCCCGTTTTCTGTGCGCTGAGCGGGTAAAGCACAATGCCCACCTAAACAAGCTTCTGACTCATTGAGTTAGCCAACTTGTGCATTGAAGTCACTAGCTAGCACTACAATGTCAGAGCCTTTGCTCCTCCGAACGAGGATGGCGAGTTCATCGTAGAACTCATCTTTCTGCGCGTCTGAGCTGCAGTCCGTTGGGGCGTATGCCGAGATCACAAACAAATTGCGTTTAACACAACTATCCTTTCGAACGCCGACTGACCCCTGGAGTCTCACAACACAAGCGACTATTAACAGGGATCCAGTTCAAGAGGGCAGCCTGAGCTTTGTCTGTCAAGACTATTCCTACAACACGTTGACCCACAACTCTAGCTACTTTGTCTCTTGAAGTGCGCAGGAAAAACCTTGGTGAGATACCAAGAGCAGTTGGTTGAATCACACTGCGCGAATCCCGGGCAAAGAATGGTCGTTGGGGACAAAAGACAAAAGTTGAGTAAGAGAGAGAACTTTGAGCAGTTGCCCACTTTAACTACTCATCCCGCTTGATACAATGGACAGCGCGGTTCTGATTATCCTGCACGACGACCGATGCAGTATGAAGCTCTCTGTATTCATGTAGTTCATGGAGAATGTTGGACGGGTACTGCTAGGGTGTCCAGCCGTAAAGCAGGGGAACGATCGGGGTTCTCAACCAGCGCATTTTTCACCTCGGCGTATGTTGACGCACTGTTAGAATGATAATCTCGGAATCTTCAACAATCTTTTAATCACCGTGGGATCACGTGATCTAGTCACATCCAGTCCCGTAGAAAACTCTTCTAGGGAGATGCGAGAACTGCATGATCGTGCCGGTATTCCTAATGACAATACAGAAGATTCAAATGATTCATCAGACTTCTGTGTTTTATGGTTAAAAATAAAACGTTCGTATTTTTCGTTGCACTCAACAAGACAGTATTCTTCGAATTTCAGCATAACCGTTTTCCGGTCACCACTGTCCTCATCGAAGTCATGTGAAAACCCCGTGCTGATGCGAAGTGCCACCGGTCCAATAGTGGTGTGACGAAATAGCACAAGCTGGATAGCTGATTCGTGCTTCATCGCCAACAGTGTCCGAAAATCTTCATACTGCGTTCGCCACAGCCTCCAGTTGTGAGCCAGTCGACCCGTGTCTTCCGTCACTATGCGCGCCGGTGGGTGGGTCTTCAGGCGATTGTGCGCTCTTGTCTCCGATATGGACATTTTCACATGAGTTCCCGTTGCCACCATGTCAAAAGTCAGTTCTTCGGGAAAAGCAGTCGATATAATTTTAAAGCGTACAACAAGGAAATCGCAGTCATTGCTAATTCTTCGATGGTTTATAAAACCTCTCGCGCCAATCAGATTGCTCGATTTATAATGTGCGAAACAAAAGTCTCTTTCTGACCAGTCGGAAAACGCCCTTGACATGGTTAGGCAAAAGCATATCCAACACAACCATCAAGGCCTTCGGGACGCAGAATTGTTGTGAACTAGAGTGGGGTCGCAACGTTACGAATGTGAAGTAACAAAGACTCGAGAACTAGGCTTTCAAAAACAATGAGGTACGCAGTCTTGAATGAAAAAAGAAAATAGCTTTAGGATGAATAACTAATAAGATAATTATGCAACACAAGTATCCGTGTGAAAGACTAGGAAACGTTTAGAGGCCATCATGGTATGAACGATGACTTGCCAACGATGTTTATCGACAGCGAATTTGGGGGTACAACTGAGAGAACTACCAGTATCAATTAAAGCAAGAAGTGGGACATTGTTGACGGTTATACTGGTTATGGATTAAACAGATAAGACGGTATTGTGGCAATAGTTGCAGAAGATGAAAGAGAATCAAGTCAAAGAAACGTCGTTGGGACCTTACGTTCGATTGAGATGACGATTTGCCAACATGCAAGGAATGTCCCTTCTAACAAAAGAATTACCCAGCTTCTTTACCGGGGCAGTTAGCTCCAGGGTTTCAAGCAAGACCATAAAAATAACCAGAATTGGATGTTGAAAGGACTGAGTTTTCGTCGGAAGCAGTCAATATAATCAAGGGAAGTAACGATTTTCACTGATGCGGCGAAAGAAAAAGGTTTTTCGGCAGTTTGCGTCAGAGATTATTCCTGGGATAGTTCCGATTGCCTCGCAAGTTCCTAGGTGGCTTCCAGATCCAGTTTTTTTCCGATAATCTTTGACAGGTCTGATTCGAAGACAAGCCCCAAATAAATACAACAAGAGGAAAATCTTTACGGTATGGTTCTGCGCTGACAGATTTGAAGTCGCGATCGGCAGGAAGAGATTTCGATTTTTGAAGGTACTGCTCGAGGGTTTTCCTTGTTCTTGCCTTGTTGACAGCAACTGCTTTGCAAAGATAGCATTCTTCGGTTGTATGTACATGGCTTACAGAGTAGCATTGGCTTTATCATAATCCCAACAATCAGAAAAGTATTAGTAGATAGGTGGGGCGGTATAATTAGTTAGTGCTGCGAGTTTGTCAACCTGAAGTGTTTCCACTGTGAGTAAGAAGCTATCGAATGTCGTTTTCCAGTGAGTCCAGTAGTCTGGTGGTCTGGTGAATGAGGGTTTATATCAAAACGATCCGGCCGCGGGATGCACTTTATTTCAAGCTGATAAAATTGTGGTGAGCACAAATAGACTTCCCAAATAAGGTTGATCAAAAAAGGAGTCGGCCTTGAATAGGCTTTAATCCACTTGAAAACTTCGTTTACAACTAAAATGTTTGTGGAAATGAGCATAAAGTCAGATAGAAAAAGATATGACAATCACTTTCAGTATTTGAGGCCGCGTTGTGGTGGCCTTATTCTCATGTTTCGCATTGAATGCGTTAGATCTCGGGGTTTTTTTCATCACCCATAATTACCATATTTTAATTTTGAGAGTTGTTATTGTTCCGTTTTCGTTTGCCCCCTCGTGACAGGAAGAAGACAATGATACCATAAAGCAGTTGTTGCAGAACAACAAAGACAAACCTGTGCGATTGACTGTGTACTCCAGCAAAACTCAACAGTGCCGTGAAGTTGTTCTTACACCGAACACGAATTGGGGTGGACAGGGGCTCATGGGCGTGAGCATTCGCTACTGTTCCTTTGAGGGTGCAAATGAGAACGTGTGGCATGTGCTTGATGTGGAATCAAACTCACCGGCTGCATTGGCTGGTTTGATTCCGCATGCAGATTACATCATCGGCTCGGATTCAGTGCTGAATGAGGTGAATTTTGTCCCTATAATAGCCTTAGTTTATTGGGTTAGCTTCGTTTTATTCTGTGTGCTGTGTATCAGATAAACAGTTAACTTTCTTAGTGACCCGTTTCTTCCAGTTAACTGCTTTCAACACCATTCACTGCAAAGCAACAGGGGATCACGTAACCTGGCGGGACTAATTTCAACACGTTTTTGGTGGTAATTCATGTTTATTAATTTAAGTCTAAACTTTGCTCGCGGCACGCCTCATTCGTGCTTGGACTGTGTTCTTACGTTGTCGCAAGTTATGACTGAACACAATGTTATTGTCCTTTTCTGTGCACACGAACTTCGGCTGCTTTATGCTCGAAAATGATTATTCATAGTTTGAGCCATACTTATTTCGGCTTTCCTTTTTTGCTTATTCGACTTGGCGAATAGATTTCATATTCTTTCAATCCTGTAACCGGTGATGATCGAGTGGTTTGAATCATTTATCTATCCTCTCGGAGGTCAGAGATGGGAATCCCGCCATCTCCGGTCATTTTGATGGTAGGCAATAATCCGCTGTCGTCTGATCTATTGGGATCTTATGTGGTTCTCCACTGCAAGTCTCAGGGTCAGATTGTCCGTTATCCCCAATAGTATAGTAGACCCTTGAGGTTATGGGGTGTACTTCTTCCACTGCACTCATGCGCTACCATCTGATTCAACCTAGGGGGTTTCGAGTAATTCGAGAACAGATGTGGGGTCAGTAGTACAAAACAAACATGGAAGACGATATAATACTGCTTCCATGATTAAAACGAGTTGGGAAATTTCCTATTCAATTTGGCGCACACACTTTGATATTTTTATTTTGTTTGCCTCAGTGATTTTAGATTTTTGCACCTCTGACGTTGAGTCCGTCTCTGGAAAGCTAAGCAATGCATTACGTATTTTATACTGACTTGACATCAAGCTAAAGGCCAACTCGACAACAACACAACAACGGTCGCCGTGGATGAAGTGTAGACAAAAATTGTTGGTATTTGAACATGAGTTTCTTCATGACATAAGTCGAATATGGTGGGAACATCGTACGAGCGACGTTGAGATTATGTGTGGGGTAATAGGCACACGAAACAGACCATTAGCCACTGCAGTTCACTAGGCTACGGTGATCGAAACACCGGTTGCACACGCCCCCCTGAAATACTTCCGTGACTGAGGTGGAGGTAGTAGCTAAGTGGACAAGAGTAGTCACCCTATGATATGGAAGAGAAGTGTTAAAATCCTGACAAATGAACTTGGTCACATAGCGTGTGTTTGGACTCCTGGGTGGGCTCCAAGAGAATAACTTACTCCGGTTGAGTACACTGGAAGATATGGCTGTGTCGCCGCTGGTGGCACTCGGTTTCACACGCCTTCGTCGTCTGCTTTATACAATTCGTAGTTCTTACGTTTTTCACTGTCTTGATTAGTTTGATGTCCAGATAAAGTTACTGCTGACAGATAGTAACACGAATTGTCGCACCCTGTGCTTGGTTCGAACTGAGCTGAACTGATTTATGTTCCGTCAAATCCGACTGAAAAATATTTTTATGTATTTAATGTCAGATGGTGTATTCTTCATTTTCGTTATTACACGCTTGCGCATAAGTGCAGTGAAAGACGTATCTCCTAGCCACAAAGGCCTACTGAACTATTAGGGATGACTGACAACCACACCCTGAGACTTGGAGTGGATATCCACGTAAGGTCCCAATAGGTCAGGTGGGGTAACATCCAGACGACAGTGGATTACTGTCTACCACCATAGTAACCGATAATGTCGGGAATTCGAACCTCCGACCTTCGAGGTGGTTATCAAACCCTCTAAACCGCTCGACCACCACCGGTGGAAATCTCTAATTCCCCCTCTATCTGTGAGATGAAATCCTCTCCACCTTAAAAATTTCATCCCTCGTTTGTACCGACATTCAACAAAACGATAACGTTTCTTGCTGCATGGTACGTTTCTCGATAGTTCGCTCAAACGAGGCTTTGCTGTAAGTAATTTAACACATTTAAGCAGATACCCATTTCTTCGTGGTGTTCCGTTTAAGGATTTAGAGGATTAATGCGCAACGGTACTTGTCAACCTACACACACAGTAGTTGGAAAGGATTAAGAAACCTTTAGGTTTGGATTGTCAGAAGCTTGTACATGATGTGTTAGTAACATTGATCACATTAACCAGGGGAATGCAGGATGATGCGCCAAATACTTGTGCTAACAAAATAAAGTATTCACAATGTGACAAAAACAAGTTCTTTCGGAAGAGCATGAATACGATTTACTCCGTAGCCATCAGTGCGCTACCACGGGTTCATAAATTCCCTGCACTTGAATTATACTTCCATCATCTTCTCTTAAGAAAACCTCATCTGTGCCAAAATGTCAGCTTCGGTTTTGTTAACTGTTATCTTTTGTTTCATTTGATCATAAATCACCATCCTATTTGGTTTCTTTTCTCTGACGTAAGCGGGACGATTTTTACAACCTGATCGAAGCTGCGGATGGTCAACAGGTCAAATTGTATGTTTACAATTCCGATTGGGATACATGCCGTGAGGTGCGTTTGTGCCCGAACTCTAATTGGGGTGGTAGTGGTCTGTTGGGATGCGATATCGGCTACGGGTATTTGCACCGCATTCCCGTCACTCGGAGCTTCCCAGCTACCCTACCCCCGGACGACATTGTTTCAAAACCCACTCCGAGCAAAGACCTACCTGTGGGGGGCTTACATACTGTTCCACTGGACACAAATCAAATACCAGCCTATCCTCCTCCATCCTATGCACCAGCTTCAGTGCACCCGTCAACGAACACTCCCACTTTCTCTGAGGTAAGTGTTGTATGGTCTTTCAATGTCGACAGAGCTGCGCTCTCGATCTAGATCCGGTGGTAGGTAGGTGCTACTATTGTCCGGCTCGTTATCACACGTGACCTATTAGGACCTTAGGTGACTCTCCAATCCACCTCTCAGGGTCGGGTTTCCGGCTGTACCTAATAGTGCAATGAGCCTTTGTGCGTGCGGGAAACACCTCTCCCACTGCACTTTTGCGCAAGCATGTAATAAAAAGATCACAGATAAATTGTAGTTAGCAACCATCACATCTTACTTCACTCAATTCCAGAATGAATGCTTGAGTTTATTTCTACTAAACCGAAAGCAAATTATTTCATCAGCGTGACTGGTGCACGTCAGGGCGAACACGTAATGACTCAGCGCATCCTTCATACCTGTTTGTGTTCTAGGGTATGAAAAATACAATATGACAACATGACCCATTGTTCTAAAAACGGGGAACAGCTTTTGGCTCTGTACTCCGATCTTGGCCTGTCCACTGTCAGTGCGAACTTCGGACGCTCTAATCGCCAATGCGCCACCTAGTACCCGTCCTCTTCGAGTCAGCAATGGACCCAAAGTGATCACTGCAATAAGCAGGGCTGCATACAAGACTGTCGGTCGTACCGGAGCACTGTTTGACTCGGATCCCGCTCTAGTTTACACTAAGCTGTTCATGTGCTTCGGCGGGCGTTTAAAACGCTCACTACAACGACGGTTAGATAAACTGTTGCAAACAGCTTGACTTTCAGACTTCAAAAACCCCACCTGATAATGCTAACCAGTACTTGTCGGTCATCCAAAATGCTGTGCGTTCCGCTGGCCTAGCAAGCTGTAAAGATGACGATTAGCCAATTCACAATCAGCAGAGACGTCTGGAACGCTGGGTGGAGCATTTTAAGGTACGGTTTAGTTGACTTCTAACGTCAGTCTCTCGCACGGCTCTTCGAACACACGTGCCGTGGTCTGTTTCAGCAGATCCGCCTGTTGTGGCGGAGATCCACAAGGAAATCCAAAACTAAGTTCACAAATCACCAGGCTCCGAAAACCTCTCCCAGCCCTGTTTGAAGATGGTAGGATGAAGCTTGTTAGAAGACTTCTAGTTCTGTTACCCAGAGTTTGGGATTGCAAGTCATTTGTGGGATCGATTGTTCTTCTAATCTTTAAGAACGGCCCGCGCAGTGAATATTTCGATCATAGGGTTATAATCCTTATCCCCAGAGTGTTAAAGGTGATAGTCGTTACACGTTGTAGGTTGCGCCACCCACGTGAAGAACGAACTAGCGAGGAGCAAGCTATATTTCGTTCCAGTGGTGGATGCATCGTTCATATCTTTGCGCTCTGACAACTGTTTGAGCATCGTTGTACCTTCCGAAGACCAGAGTTCATCGTTTTGCCAGACATCCGCGCGGTCTTCGACTGTTTCGACAAAGCTGCGTTGCAGAACAATTTTTTGAGGGATGGAGTACATGGTGAGCATATCAGTCCTAGAGGAGTTGTTCCGTCATACCTCAGGTAGGATAAGGCCTACGGCCAACTTTTGCCGTCCCCAGGGGAGTGCGACAAGGTTGCCCTATATTTCCATTTATTTTCAAATTTGCCATAAAGGACGTACTTCTGAATGCCTTGTTTGAGCTGAGTCGGAAGGATTGAACTCTTCCCATGTGACAGAATTGTCAATAACATAGCTTTGCTGAGTGATGATGCACGGACGATTCAACATGCTCAGAACCACTTAGTGATCGAGATATACAGATGCGTTATGTAGTTTGGGCTTGCCAGGGGCAAAGTACCTTTCTAAGGCTGGCCTGTGGCTGCAATCACTCTCTGTGGTTGTCATCCTGAAATAATAGATAATTTTAATTAAATCGGACGCTTGTTTGGAGCTGGAAGCGATATAAGTGGGGAGATCACATCACAGAAGCCGAAACAGGTTTCGTCAACCTGCAGTGCCTGTCGCGCCAACATAACATCGTACCATATCTTGGTGGACAGGCGCACAGGACCGCGGTTCGTAGCTTTGTGCTTTACGGTTCCAAGATCTTTGAACAAGTTGAACGACTCTTCGCATTTAACAGCCGATATCTCCGCAGTTTGGCGCGCTTATGGTGAGAGCGTCAGATGAGCAGTAAGGAATTTCATCGTCGTCTGTTGCGTAGGGGTAGCTTGCCTCCGACCGAAATAATCACTGGACACCGCCCCTGATACCTGAACCATGCTTTGCGTATGCATCTCCGTCGTATATTCCGCTCTCTGTTCTCGCGTGTTGATTAAGGCTGGAATGAAGTAGGTAGTGATCAGCCTTTTCTTCGCCTTCTTTTCGGGTACGCGGGACGAGGTTTGTTGTTGGTTAGAGAAGTAGAGGGATATGACTAGGAATAAAAGTGACAAAAATACGCAAAATCGACGTAAAACATCAATTTACATTCGGTGAATACTCAGAAGATAACGTTTGTAGTTTCCACTGACTTATTGATTCTCACTGTTCTGTTTTATTTACCTTGTTCTTTTTGACTACTGAATGAGCACTGTTTTCGTGCATATATATATATATATATATATATATATATATATATATATATATATATATATATATATATATATATATATATATATATAATTTCTATCTCATTTCGCATCCGTCCTAATGTTATATCCTATCCTGTATTTCTGGACCAAGTGCTTTTCAACAGGTGCATTATCACAGTTGTGTTATCGAGGTCATTGGTCTGACTGTTTCATGGCGTGTTATCTCAACAATAACATTTCCCACTCCCAGGTTCCACTGACTGCTCCTACCACTTCACCAATACAAAGCCATATGGATACCTATGGGCAGATGCAGGCAGAACACGCTCCGTTGCTTTCCGCATCTCATTTCCGGCCTCATCTTCCTCCTCCCGCTCCTCTTCCTGTCGGTCTTACTCATCTGAGTTCCACTACAGGAGCTCCCGTTCACCCGGCACCCCAGCATCCGGTCAGTGCAACCTATTCTCAGTCAGTTCAGCTACCGATTCCACCTCCACCGGCTTCATCTGCCCCTCTGGCACCTTCAGTTCCTGTGCAGCAATCGTCATATCCGTTCACCGCCCACCCACGACGACTATTTCAGACCGTCGATCCATCGGTTTCAGTTAACACGGAAATCGCACCCGCTGATCACACCACCACCGCGACTGGCAATAGTTGTCCCTATTCTGCGGTGTCCACAGCTGTACTTTCGCCACCTGGCATGCCACCTCTTGACGTTTCAATGCCTCCCCTTTCCGGTCAGTGTTCACAGTCTCAGTTTTCTCACTCACTGACATTGCTGTTGAATGCTCTGGTTTCGTCAGTTTCACGGCATAATCCAGTCAGGAGTGCTATAAATTGTAGTACAAGTGATCATTAGAGAGAAAAAAAGCGGTCAGAAAACTTCAGATGAATTCTGTATGCTAGTGCTCTACTAACAAAGACATGATTGCACCACTTCTTTACTACGTTTGCATAGGGGTACAGTGGCAGAGGCATACACACTAGCCTCGAAGGCTTACAGCACTATTTGGAATAACCACCAACTTGACCCTGCGACTTGGAGTGGTAGAAAACCACAAGGCTTCAATGAATTTCCAGCTAACGTTTGAAAAGTATTATGGGCCGAAAGTAGAACGTCTGCTGCCGTCCGTTTAGGATTTCCGAAGCCTCCTGGCATGGTATATATTGACCTTATTATCTTACGTTCCAGCCCTGGTTATTTCGGAGAGTCATGCACATTTCAGGTGCGTCGGCGACACGTTCCACTTAAAGTGACGATTAAAAGATTAGTATGCAGGCTAGCCCCATTCGGTCAGCGTAGCGCCAACTTGATACTGTTTGTAGTTCACTTCTTGCTATTTCCGTACTGCTGTATTTTTCTTCATAATTTCCGATTGGGGGTCCCATTGAGAAATAGCAACCAAAGTCACCGCACCCAGCCCATGGCTAATGATTGTTTGAACTGATCTCAGTATTTCTGACCCACCTTTTCCACTAAATTTGATTAGTTCCGGTTAGTGCTATACTAAACTTGATTGCTTCGCTTCATGTACTTGGAACGCCACAGACGCTTGAACAAACGCTGTTCAACAATAAGCCCAATGCGCACAGAGGTCCACGAGGGGATAATAAATAATGTGAACTGATTCAACGCACATAATGGGGGAGGTCTATTTTATTGGACTGCTATCGCCTCTGCTGTAGAAAATAGTTCATCATTGACATCTCCAGATCGGACCCTGGCGATTGAATAGATCAGGCGAAACAACCAGCCTACATCACCTTGTGATCCGTTTCAGTCAGATGGATAACAAGTGCGCTTGCACCTGCCCTTAACAGTCCCTGATGGAGCCAAGTTGAGTGATGTTCTCTCATCCGATCGGCCAGGTGCCTTGTGGCACGATCAACATAAATTGCTCTACAAGTGAAGGAAGTCATCTCCATCAGAAACTTGTCCTTTATCTGCAATGAGAGAACTGGTTTGTGAGAGTAGAAAACGTGCCATTCCGTTGTAAAGCGTGTTTTTTACTCCTTATCTCAGACGTTTGCACATTGTCCTTGAGGACGTATCACTTTTAAATGGCAATGTAATGCAAATTGATTTTTTCTCTATTGCTGGGTTCTTTGTTTT
Organism: Fasciola hepatica; assembly: GCA_948099385.1. NCBI lineage: Eukaryota > Metazoa > Platyhelminthes > Trematoda > Plagiorchiida > Fasciolidae > Fasciola > Fasciola hepatica. Next base: position 704,356 of record CANUEZ040000169.1, read on the forward strand.
TCTCTCAATGACTCCTATGAGAAAATCATTACGACATTCAGGGTGTCCATTTCCCAAGAAAGCTAAATTGACCGTGGTTAGTTCGTTATCTGGGGTATCGAATGAGCTAAACCTTAATTAATGTTGCATCAAATCACGGCGATTCGGATCGGCCGGATGGGAGCGGGGTTGCGCAGTGGTAACGCACACGCCTTCCAGGTGGAAGATCCCGGGTCCAGACGCTGGGATATGCACCGCTGGTGAGCCCTAACAAGAGCGAAACTCGAGTCTGGTGCTTCCTAGTGCAGGTTGGTCGTAAAGGCGGAGTCCGAAGGACAGTCAGCTAAACAAATATTCGTCAATCCCACACACTACTCGCAAGTAACTGTGTGAGGTATACATCAAATTAAGCCTCTTTTACACTGCGTCGGGACAGATCTGTGGTAGCCCATGTTTTGTTGTCCACGTTTTCTTCCCATAAATTTTATGCTTCATGGATCCATCGTCACGCCGTGGCGATAAAATGTCAAGAAATGTCAACCCTTGCTCAAACTATCTTTAACATGGCACTGTTCTCGTGAACCTGTCCGTTAACATTGAACCACTTTTGGTGGTTGTTCCTGACAGGATGTCGTCAATACCGTCTATATGACACAGATTGTTCAGTACAAGTTAACGAAACTCCACTTTCTATTTTAAACAGCAGAACGCCAGCCGGCAGTCGACTAAGAAGGCTTTGATCATTCGATACCCTGGATAACGAAATAGCCACCTCAAGTTTGATTTTCTTGGAGAATAAGATACCTTGAATGCCATAGTTATCGTTTCACGGGAATCACAGAGAAAAACGAAGAACCTAGCAATAGAGAAGAAATCAGTCTACATTAATTCATACGAGAATCCAAATCCGAGTAGTTTTGACGACAAACCTTCGTACCAAACCTAATCAGAGGCGTTGGAGATATCCAAGGACACCGAATGCGATTCACAGTGATTGTAAAGATTTATTGAAACTGGACATAGAAATTCAGCTCGCCATGTGAAGAAACTCTTTTAAACATGCTTGGTCCAGATCCGATGCTATCCAGCACAAATTTTATCTTGTATTTACGAAACGGTTCGTTTGTTTCCCGTGCGCTTAGGCCACTAGTTTCCACGCCGACCACCACTCTAGGCCTCCATGCACGAGTGATAATTGTTCAACTCCATTGCGTCACACAGTTCTAAGCTTTGTTTCTATGGCAAGTGTTGACTGACCTTAACCGGTATCTATCTGGAGTCCATCTGTCGGCCCTATCTGTTCGTATCGAACTCTGATTCCTATCAGATTTAATCTGTTACGTAACCTTTCTCCTCCCTTTTTGGTGTCTGTCTGCACTGATTCACTGATATCCACGACCCGTTCTGTTATGACGTCATAAATACCTTTGTTACTTGATGTAATTAACTTTCTCTTTGCTTTGTCTGTGTGAATGGCTGGGCTTTGGCTATTCCGTCATGATCATGCGTCCGACTTTTCGATGTGAAGAGTGCAAGTGGATTTTCCAAAACATAACTATTCCGTTTGTTCTTCACGACACTTGTATGTGCTTCATCAAGCAATTCTTTTCTGAACGTTGGCTGGTCAAAATGTTTTCCATAAATATGGGCTTTCTTTGTGAACCACTTGACTCTCTCCTGCACCACCGTCTCGAGCGTTGCCTGCGCGTTTTGAACCGTTTTTTGACCGTCTTGATTCTGTGGTCAGTTTGCCCGCAATTTGAGGTACGTTGTTGTGACTGTTCGATAAAGTTTCCTGCAGTACACGTAGTAAAGCGAGCTTGTGTTGTCTGCCGCAGAACTTGGGGTCCGTTTATCTGCGAGTCACTCAATTACGGGATGACAATCATGTACATTGATTGTTCAGCACAGAGGACCAGACATGCAAGATGTATGGTGGTAAGTCACCAGTGGATCTGTGATAACAACTTATACTGGGGTGGTCACTCGAGTGCATGGCGTTCCAGGAACGACAGTTTGTTTCGTAATCATGGTTTCCATAACTTTGAATAAAACCGGTGTGAGGGAAACGAGTCAGTAGTTTGAAGGTTAGGAGGGATCACGCTTTGGGATAGGAAAAAAACATGTTCAATCTCCTAACATGAGAGGAACGTTTTGTAAAGACGAAGAATAGGCGCAAGTTCTGGTGCATAGATTTTTAAAGCAATGGAGCAACACCGTCCGGGCCACGAAGTTTCATCGTGTCAAGAAAACGCAGAACTTGACGGATGATTCTGGTAGTGATTTCAACATCGAAGAAAAACTCAAAATAAGTCGAGGAGAAAGTTTGTCACGGGTATTTGACAGAGTGACAAATTGGACGCAAAGATGGCTGTATGAACTTCCACTTTTTCCGACGGATCGGATGCATGTGTTCTTGAAAGATTGGATATAGGTGGAAATAAAGACAGACACAAATAGTCGTAGACGGCTTTCGCGAGGGACCAGAAAGCACAGTTGCCAGGGTGACACGATGCTAACTTTTCAGCTTTTCGGTGAGCAGATTTGTTTTCGGCCTTCCTCACGGTTGCGCAGCATTTGTCGCGTGCTTTAAGTAGCAGTCATATGAGTAATGGGTTTGAAAGTGGCGATGGTGCCCGAAAGCAACCTTTTTCTTCGGCTCTGCACGAATACATGCTTGGGTGAACCATTCTGCTGATTTAATTCTTCCGGATTTGGAGCTTTGAGGGACGAACATATGTATACCTTTAAGTATAGTTCATATGGCTGAGGTATTCGGATCAGAAGCGACGCAGCATTCATACCAGGAGTAAGATGCCGAAAAATCGCACATCATGCTCCAGTCCGCACAGTCATAACACCAGAAAGTGCGTCTAGAGAGTAGGATCAACTTGGAGGTAAAATGTGAAGTAGAAAGTTGGTGAGATAAGGATCCCATGTACTGAGGGGAGCAGGAGAAAAATTGTGAATGAAAGAATGGCTTAGATGCTAGAAGAAGGTCGAGGGTGTGTACACACTCACCAGGACGATCGGGGAAACGGATTAGCATCGACAGTTTGTTAGTGACAGATGATGCTTCCGTTTACCGTCCCAGTGATACCTTATGCGGTTCTGGTTACTGGCTAACCTTACTAGTATAGTGGGCCTTTGAGACTGTGAACCAGGCCTGTCCCATTGCAGTCGTGCGCAAGCATGTAATAAAAAACTTTCTGGTCGATGCACAGGCAGTTTATATTGCGCATCACATAGCTATATTCACACAGTCGTTTTTTTTTCTCACCCATGAATTATGCACAAGAATATGCAAACGATTATCCTGCTCTCAGGTTCAAAAAATCAGCAACCGTAATCGAAAAACGGAAATGACAGTTTCTTGTCATATCTCTGATGGTTTTCATGATTGTAATTTACTAATACTGGTTCTGTTATTTTCACGTCCAAATGGTGCAGTTTTCACTTGTGTACTCTACCTCCACACCATTGAAATTGCTTTCTCTGGTTCACAAATTTTGTATCCAACCACCGTGTGATTTTACACATATAGATCCGAAATTTCAGTGGGGTGCAAGATTCATCCAAATTATATATTTATCCGTAGTCATAAATTTACTCACGCTCCTGTGTGTCACATTTCTTTTTACTTTCTGCTATACTGAATACATTCAGAACTTCACGTGGTCTCAAACGCATCCTCATGAGGCGAACCGGTCCATCTATACAATTGATCAAGTTCGTACGTGAGGGGCTAAACAGGATTCTTTAACGAAGATTGGCGAAAGAAAATCCCGGTCCAATTGGGCTTCTCGTGATGACTTAAATTTATCAGTTCCCTACCAGTTGTTTGTTCATTACTGTCTTTCTCGTTCGTTTTATCTGTTTCTTATTCTTTCTTAATCGGGTTGTGTTTAATTCCCTATTACCATTTATTACGTCGGTCTGCCTTCATTTTCGTCCCGCTCTTATTCTTCGAAGTAGACGAATTTTCACCCTTAGTTATCGCTGGACACAATACGGCTAAATTTACGCCCCTTATTGTCTGTTGCATCTCCCACTCCGTGCGGATGTTCTCCTGACTCACAACCAATAAATAATTTCGAACTTTTTAATGCCATTTTTTCGGCCTATGGGTTTTCTTTGACAAGAGGTGCAGTTAGTAATTTTACTGATCTACTGGCGGCCATATTCAGTTTAGCACTAGCATCTTGAGGACTGCTATTGAGGTCTGCGTGGTAGATCAGTGTGAGAAATCGAGCGTGCTCCACGTTCACGTCACACAGGTTATCAGTTTTCTCCGTGATTTCCAGCGGGACTTAAATATTTTCTTTCTTCGAGAGATTCATCGAGAACGATGCAGAAACCTGTGAAACCAGCTTAACACTAATTGCTCTACTTCTGGAGTGTGCGAAGCATCTACTTGATTTGCTTCCTATCTTGTCCTTATCTAACCGGAGGGATAGAGTTGAATGTATTATTTCAAGTCGATGGACACTTTTGTGCAGCTAAAAATGGAGGATTTTGAGCACGTGAAAATGTGATGTGCAAAGCTAAGTAAGATGCGAAAAGACATATATGCATTTGTCGTAACGACGGAGAATTAATTGCGACGCAGTTCCTAAGTTGACAATCTACTTAAGAAATAGCGCTCTTCCTGTATATGCAACTGCGAGGTGAGTTGATTCAGAACCCCGGTGAACGAGGAACAAGCTGTTAGTGAATTGGTAGGAGCATTAGTGTTTGCATATGATGAGGCCTGCAGGGACTGTTTGGTCGATATCGCTACAACGCGGAGTTAGTTTCGGAGGCTTGGTGATAACATCAAAAGCCCTTGCTGGGGTGTTTCATGTGGTCCGGATCGGTCCGTTGAGTTGAACGCTTCGAATTATTGGAATGCCCGTTAGGAGTGTAAAGGTTTTTCATGTGTGATGAGATAGCCGATGTATCTTTGTGAAGTTAGGAGATTCTTTCCGACGTCCGCGAGATTTTCAAAGTCTGGATTCGTTGTAGCGTCGTCTGTGTAAACAGTTGAGAAAAGCAACGGTTTGATTCGTAAACCCATTGAACACCACTGGCAGGAGACGGGAACGCAATCATCGTTAGGAAAGCTAGAAACAGGCAAGCTAGTTCCTAGGGTAGGTGAGAATAACCGGTGAGCAACTGGCCTGTAGAATCAGAGACCCATACGAAAAGGCTTTAGATTGACATGCTACTCGTGTCAGTGTAACCAGACCACTTAAAGTAGAATACACAAGATGGAGTTACACGACCTGAAGGAAGCGGGTGTGTGCGTGTGGATGTAGGCTATAGAAGCGGTCGCATGTGCCTTGTCGATCGGCTGAGTTGATGTGAACAACGGCCTAAGCGACGGATACTAAATAGACTCGTTCTGAATGAAATAGTAACTGATCAACTAAATTTGGCCCGAAAAATAACGTGTTTTTACGACGCAATCACCGGCAGGCTTGGCGACTGAAAATCTAGGAAGTGAAATATAGCACCAATGGCAGAATATGCTTCTGTTTTCGACGGCGAGGACTTCATTCATTCATTCATTCTGACGAGGCTCAAAACTCCTAGTGGTCCGAAATCACCGTGCTAATCATTTGTCGAGCGAGGTTACTTCCGATGTCTGTACATCAGGCGTAATGCACCACCAACAAGATTTACCGCGTCCGATGTGGGTACCGGGTCATGCACGTGGATCAAATAAAGTGCCCCTGCCAGTAGGTATCACTCAAACTGCTTCTTGTCGGGGGAGGGGCGATTGGCAAAGTGAAGTGGTATTTCAACTATCTTGCAGAGTAGAATTTGCCAAGAAGAGCATCCCGTATCTGCCATTCTCACAATTTACTCCCGAGGCATTTTCGTTAATTCAAAGTGACGGTATCTGCGCCTTAACTAATTCGCGCGAGGGTTCACTAATATCCCAGGACCTTTCGGTTTTTGTTGGGAAAATAAACCCTTCACCACCCAGCCACTACGGCTGTTCTCATAATCAACTCTGATTTGCGGCAGTGGTATTTTAAATGCCCCGAGTTGGCGCGCTTTCACTCTTCACCGGATACACTGCAGCATAAAATTATTGTCAGTCAGTCTTCTGTCGTTTCCACGCCGTAAGATTTTCCATCTACCCGTGTAAGACATTGTGTTAGGTACATTTCAAACAACGATTCGTATCTCAGCTAGTCTTCGCAACCGTTTGTACGCAGTAACTCCCGAGAATTTCGTGCGAAGAATTATGACGCCGTTGGAATTTAAATAGCCGGCCCTTGCTGGTCGTGAGTCTTTCACTCAAACTCGCCTGCTGGCTGTTGAATTTTTCTTACTACAGCTTGCCAGAAACGGGAACGTTTTCCGACAAGCTTCAACAAACCGTTGAAACATTTTCTCTTCAAGATAAATGCAAGCTCAGGAAATAATCTTTGGTTGTGAATTTGAACCTTTCACTACTGTTGTTTGACTAGGTCTTTTTTCTGTAGAACGTGCAGTACTTGATAATGTATGACGCCGACTGTTTCGGCAACCTTCCGATTACATTATCCAAATTCATTCAGTTGGATCATTGGTCTTTTGAATCTCAGAAACAAAGTTCCTGCTTGGTAGGCCCATGATGAGAGCGCAGCTGCACAAATCCGAATGAATAATCGGTACTGATTTGCGCCGACGTGAGTAACTAAGCAGTTCTGTTCTGTCCGAATAACCTCAGTGAGGATGCTTTTCTGCTTCTAGACCATCTTTATTTGTAAGTACAACAGCCAAATCCTGGCTCGCAGTCATATTGGTACACCTGGTACTCACAAACAGCTCTCCTGAACGGTTAGCCTGGTTACAAGTCCAGTTAGTTGATTCGGTTCGGACGACAGTTGGTATTTGATTGGTCCTTCGGTCCGCTTCGTTCGCTGCATTCTTGTCCCCAATTTATGACATAAAAACATAGTGGCTGCTCGCCAAACCATCGTACTGCTTAGTAAACGGACCGCTTCGTCTGTTGACAATGTGCCAGCAAATTCTATCACATTTTTTCTTCTTTGATAAAAACGGATTCTTCTTGTTCTTTCGGATTCAAATGGACTTTTACCACTTTCCATAACACTGGTATTTCGCTTGTGCTTGTGCCCTCTGAATCTTCCATTAATTGTTTTATCCTTCTAAAACTCGCACGGCCGGCTTCCCGAAACCCGTATGGCTCTCCTTTGACGAGACCTTTCTGGAATATCCTTCACTTATATTTTTTTCTATTTCTTCGGTGCTGGCAGTCCCTGCGATTTTTTTTGTGCTCAATAGTATGGCAGGTTTAGTAGACGGTCTCATCTATTTGTATACTTCAGTGATGCAACCGCTCGACTCTTTTTCAACAAGATGAAGATTCTATGAGTCTGTAGTCTGCCATGTCAGAGTCACCGACGTCAGCGATCAGGTTGTTTGTTTAATGATATTGACCCAAACAGTATTCAACTATTTTCGGCGACACTGTCAAAGGATGCGTTCGGTCTCCACTCACATCCAATGATAAAGTAAACGAAATACATCTGACTTCATCCCAAAGACAATGTCTGATCATGGCCATTTGACACTCTTTTGGTTCCGAAAATAATAACATGAAGGAAAAAGAATCTGGGAATTTCCTCTTCCACATCTTCCATTCATCTGTCAAACGATTCTGATACCTCATTCAGGGGCTCTGTGATCGGTACTGCGATCATTCTCGACATTTTTATATCGGGTTCCCCTGGTTTCTCTGAAAACATACTCTGTTCCCTCCCACCAATTCTAGTGGAAAGGCTCTTCTGGCTTCGGACTATCTCATTTATTAACAGAAAGCAAACAGTTTATGCAGGATGTAAGAGTCGTTTCCGCTAGTCGTAGCACCGCAAAATAGTGGGTTCAAACTGGTATCGGGCAACGTTTATTCTGATTGGTTGATTGGTGATACGACCTGTCACCATTTGACAAAAATCCGTTCTCGTCGATCCCTTGTCTAGTCGTTTGCGGTTCCGTTCGCTCAAACATTGCCGTTGATTTTGTACCGATGCTGACGTGGTGACTGCTAACGAGACCTGGCTGTCTATCGACAATGAGTCAGCCCATAACCTCACACTGAGTATGATATGTGAGCAAAAATATGATGTTGCGATGTGTAACCCCAAAGTCCATGAAAAAACGGTACGAAAAGGGAGGACTGACATGGTGAATAATGGTCACATTAGTTGGGGTCAATTTGACGGTCGAACTATATCGAAGTCTCAGGGTGATAGGGAAACTTCCCAACCTCGAATCAACTAAAGTCTGCATCGTTGTAGCAGTGGTCATGGTAACTTATATCAGATCCCTAGCCAAAAGAGTTGCAACCCGTTGTATTCGGAAAAGGATTTTCCAATAAATACAACTTGAAAGTGTTTTTGTTATGAGAAATGGAATTCCAAAGGAAGTATTTCTTGTTCGATGGCTGGTGGCTCATTACATTGTGGGAGATCTTCTATAGGGAAAATTGTTCACTACGAAAGTGCATAGAAGACATTCGAGTGCGGCTTATGAAAGTTATTCTGTGAGGTCTCATACCTACTCACCAATGAAGTCCCTTCTATGTAATGAATGGAGAAGACTCAAATTGGTGTACAGGTGATGCAGTGTATTCTGTATATCGTGGTACGGATACGAGAAGTGCACAAAGGTAGAGGAAGGCAACGACGAAGCGGAAAGCAAATTGATTGCGTACTGTCGGCGAAAAACCGAAAGTAAAAGTGATTCAAAACGGAAACCTCGGGGAGATCAGTTCAGTTAAACGTATACAACTGTGGGGTCGAAACCAAACGTCAGAAAACATCTTAGAGGTAATAAATCCAAAAGGATGTCCAGAAAATGGTGTGGTGATTCAGCTGTCGTCACACAATATGGTCAGGTACATCTTCGCAGCTACGCACATGGATGAGCCTCAACCAATCAGGGTCACCGAGGACAAGTACGGCAAAAGCTCCCCGTGCTTTGTAAACTTCTAATCTATCAATTATTTTCTTTGATTTAACATAGTTATACAAACGGGTTCCACAATACAATCAACGTGGTAGTCCTCGGCCTTGGTGTTTTTGCTTCTTTGGTTTACGAATTTTCGGGTGAGAATGATTTCGATACATCCTATCAGTTCGGGTATTTGCAAATACTACAAATGGACATTTTCTCAGCGCAGTCGGGGTCACTACAGTGTTTGCTGCAAGGAATTTATTACAATCTGGGGGAGGGGGGAACTTTTGCATTTAATTTAGTGTCAGAACATACCAAATCAGGTTGAACAAACATTTCCGTGACGCACCTAACATGAAGACTCTATATAAAGGAAGATCCACTTTCAGTTTTCACATCCGAAAGTTTAACGCCACGAGCCGGTGTCGAAACGGCAACTTTCCGTTTACCGGGCAGATGCTCTACCAACTGAACTATTGCGGAGCGGCCATTCGTACGTGAATAAAGCAAGTGAATATCCAGTGGTGAACACCAACTGTCTTGGTTTTAATCACTGGACTATCCTAGTCGGTCACTTCCCAATGGGATAAACAGCACACGACCGAAAGTGATCCAGTGGACATTAAAATATATTCATAGAATTCAATAATGACACGAGGAGCCTGATTCTTGCGTACTAGAAAATCCACTTGCTTATTTCACATCCACAAGTACGGCTTGCCGGGTTATCTTATTGGATGTGAAAAATCCAGGTGGATTATCCGTTACGTAAGATTCAGGATCCTCGTGCCAATACCACATTCTCCGAGTACCAACACCGTCATTTACTGAGGACACCAGGTTGACAAAATGACGGCGTTGCTCGTTATCCCCAAACCAGTTGATACTGAAATGCTTAGGTTCACCGACGCCGTCCTAATGAAGAGAAGGGCGTCAATCGTGGGTAAACACCAAGAGCTCTCTATGGTACTGTTTTCATTGGGGAAAGTTACATACTGGTTTATAAAAACGTGTATATCACTTTTAAACTTTCGCGGGCAGTATGTCAAAATGGAATGAAATAACCTTCGGGCATTACTGTGGTGATGGATTCTATGTTCAAGTCTATCTTGCCCAGTCTTCTGGTTGTATGACGATGCCATAAGTAGAGAAGTATGAAGGAATTTCTCCGGGCAGTAACATTCATGAATACTAATGCCCAGGTGCTCGTGCTGGAGTTTGAGATAGGGGGAAGAAAATTGAGTGAAGGGTCAGATATGGTTGCACCACTATTGGCAGTACACAGCGAAAAATGGCATAAATTTCCAAGTAACGAGTGTGACTTGACTTAGGAAGGCAACCACCAGGGAGTAATGTAACGATATAATCTGAAAAACACTGAACTGCACATGATCCATTAATTATTAAAATTACCGATTAGGCAAACCAATGTTTGGATTATCCAAAGTCATATATGAGGCACTGGGTCGCTGCTAGACACTGAGCAAAATGTTTGAATTGTAACAGTGTGTTCCCGATTGAAGTCCTCGAAATCGGAGACCATACTTCAGAAAGTAAGGGAAAAGTTCAGTAAGTTGAGAGTCTAATTTGGTCATTGATCATATCGCAGAATTTGTTCACTTACGCGAGACTCGCTGAAATGTTGCGTGATCTGCAACTACACGGGATACTGGGTGCGATGATGTTCACAAAATCCTTTATTTCTTCTAACTTATCGGGGATGAATTCGGATGAGGCTATACTTTTCATCGTGGATACACAGACAACAGTGAATCGTTGTTCGAAATCCGGGAAGTCCATCACACTTCGACTGGTATTACTTTAAATCAGGCCGTAAATAGAGTGCGGTTCAGCAATTTCAGTTCGAACAACCGTGCACTGGTTGCGGCTGTTCCTGTAGTTGTTTCTTGGCAAAACTTACCTCATGAAGAAGCAGAAGACTAGGTAATTAGAAAACAGTAAGAAGAGAATTACGTATTACGATATCACGCAACTAAAGCAATCGTGCAAACAGAAGAGTACTCAGTCTTAACCTATGCCAACTCGTACAGACCAAGCTTTAGACAGGATAAACTCGTGTAACCCACCGGAGAAGCCTAACAAGATCCATATGGCGATGCCCACGAAGCAGAGTTTTCGTACTGTTGTGTTCGGCGTGAACAGTCATATGCTTAGACTGACATTCTAGAACGCGCACGCACGCTGCAAACACTTGATCCCAATATCTTGCACCTTTGGACACACGCCTTGCAGTCGTACACACACGTACACGGTTGACGTTAGTCGTGCTTCGTCCTGGACAGCGCTGACCAGAGGCCGCATCACATGTTACACGACCTAGCACGGCTTAATCCGACTGGACCGTTGTCTTACGCTTCCCACTGCTTATATCAATGACTCACGCACTTGCATACGTGTTTCCACCTGCTTACCTGTACTTGCAGTTGCCGTAAAGCACTACCGAACACACATTCAACCGTATAAGAGTGCCTTCCTTCTGATTACTGAATTCGGGATACAACACTCCATGGTTTGGAAACAGTAAGTCATCTTCCAGTAGTAACCCTTTTTCAACGAATATTGTATGTCGAGGAATTCAGTCCAAGGTCATAAGCAAAACATCTCCCAATAATCATATTATGCGAGCTGGCCTGTTGCATCCAATACTGTTTGTCCAACTTCATCATCTATGACTTGGTGTTCCCACCCGATCTGAGCAATCATTCCAATACATCCACTTTCGAGTATTGATAATCCTTGTGTATTCCCCACTCTCAATGGTCACATTTCTGAAACGGACAGAAGATCTGGTTAAAGTTCCTGTAATACTCCCTAAACCCTAACTGATCGGACGCATTGAAACCAGTCCAGCCCGGAACTACGCAAGCCAAAGTAGTAAGAAGGCTAAGGCTGCAAAATTGCAGGCTAATTGCATTGCAGAACTGATTTGAATGAATATGTTAGATCACAGGAAATAATTGGTAGATTAGAGGTTGGCCAATCACAATAAGCTTTTGCAGTACTGGTCCTCGGCGATCTTGATTGGTTGAGGCTCATCCACGTGCGTAGCTATGAAGCTGTACTTGGCCACATTACGTGTGATGGCCACTGAATGACCACACTACCGTAGCCTAAAGGCCACTGTTGATAAGCAAACGTATGTCTCGTTGTCGGCGCAAATGACTGAGGTCGACAAAAATCAAACATGCCTACTGCAGACTAGATGGCACTTCACCAGGTGGACATACTCGTTATTTCAGTCAGTTTCGGTTTATCCAACCAATAACCTAGCACTTCTGTGCTCTGGTTTCCATTGCTACCTTCCAGCTTCGACCACTAAGGGGCAAAAAGAACAGAAGCATAGTGGTCAAGATCCAAAGAGTCAAACTAATAAGCGGAAATCAAGAGGACAAGGAAAGAGTCTGAATGCAACTACGCAACTGGCCGCGACTCCTAGCCGTGTCACTTGATGTTTTCAACCATTTGGTCGGCGGATCACGTGGACCCAAACCTGGAAGTCTAACACCTCCTTCGTGACGAAGTCCATTCGTCAAGGTTTTCATACCTTTCTGCCATGTCATGGACTGACCACCTCTACCTACCTTCCAGTCATTACCTGCCTCAGAGAACAACGTACACCGAGGAAATCTATCGGTGGGCATGCGTAACACATATCCCAACCGCCTTAATCTGTTTAGATTCAGCACTTGATCCACGGACTAATCTCTGATTTCAATACCTTACATCTAACCTTAGTATTGCTGATACGGTGTTCCCAACATACTCGGGCAGTGCTACAGAGACATCGGTGCTCGAACACCAACAGTCTTCGTCTATCTTCTACCCTTAAAATGATGTTTTTGAAAAGTATAAAAGAACGGACCTAATTATCGCATTGTACACTCTACTTTTAGCAGACGATTGGATGTCACACCGACGCGACAGATGATGGAGGTTGGCAAAAGCCAAACGCGCCTTCTGTATACGCGATGACACTTCATCCGATATCTGTTCATCTTGTGTGATGTAACTGCTCAGGTAACAAAATGCATCCACTTCAGCTGGAGCTTTCCTTGCCAAGAAGAGGTTTGGTGTTGAGACAACTGAGTCCTACAAGAGCATTCTACACTTTGAAGGTGCAAAACACAGCCCAAACATTGCTACACTGTTATTTAGAATATCTAAGAGAGCTTGCAACTTACCTGGATCTTCACTCAGTAAAACAATATCAAATGCATATTCCAAGTCGTGCAGTTTACTGCCTGAACATAGATCGAAGCCACTATTCTGACACCAGGATAGAGTTATCTCAAGAACCATTTCAATCACAAAGTTGGATGGGAAGAGAGGAAGGAGGCAATCCTGACCAACACCACTTCCCCCGGGTGAACTCGGGTGAAAGATCACCGTAAGCACGAACAGGGCTTCGGCTGTTTGCATACAAGCACTGGGAAGGAGCAATACGTTTTTTGGCACACCCTTCAGTGAGAGGCAGCATCACAGAACAGTGAGGTCGGCTGAGTAGAAAGCTACTTTCAGATCATTGAAGACTGAGATCGTGGGCCTACGGTAGATGTGTCTGTGCCCTAAGGTCTGTCGAAGAGTAAAGATGTGATCGACGCAACCCCTACCAGGTCTGAAACCAGCTTGATTCCCCCGTGTACACACTTCGCGGGCACTGGACGATTTGTGGAGAATAATCCTGGTGAGCAGTTTAGACGCGATACTTACTAAGCTAATTTCTTTGTGGTTTTCATAAGAGGACCTGTCACCTTTCTTGAAAATCGACACAATCACCGACTTACTCCATTCCATGGGAACTTGCTCACTATCACAAATAATACGGAGGAGTTCTGTTTATTAGGAAAACAAAGCTTCGCATCCTTTCTTGAAAAAGGATAGAGACAACCCGTCCGGTCCAGAGGCTTTGTGCCTTTTCAAGTAACTTACCTCCCGCATAATCTCCATCTGTGATGGAGGCGTGATATCCAATGGCATCGTTTCGCTGGCAGGTATATTAAGAAGGTCCTGTGTGGAAGCAAGTCAACTGAATTGTTCCTTAAAAAGCTCAGTCCAGCCGTCCAGACCACGTTCCTGAGAGCGAATTAGCGAGCCGTCGGATTCCGTAATCAACTCACTTAGACCGGATTTCCGTGGACCAGTGACTCTAATCAAAAGGAAAAGGGTAAGAGCTTTGCCAGTGGACTCGGCCTTTTCCATTTCCTTACATTTCACAATCCACCACTGCTCACGGTCATTTCTCAGGCTCCTAGTTGTTTGGCTTCTGAGGGATTCACGCACTCTGTTTAACGTGGCATCCGGAGAGACGGATCTGATAGCATCCAACAGAGCAACTGATGTCAAAAGTGTCGATCGTTTCTGAGAGCAAGTTGAACCAGAGTCCTGTGTGGCGTTCGACACTGTATACAATGACTCATGGTTATGCTCCCAGCATTCATCTGGGTTGTGTTCATCCGGCTACATAGATAATCGTGCAGACAGCTCCGTCTGGAAGATGTATCGCTGGTTTTGTCCAAAAGCAACTGCGCTGAACGGGTGGCATTTACGTTCTTGCGACCACGAATGAGATGTAAACAGAAGCGAGCACATTCCAAGGCTTGATCTGAATTCATAGGAGTAGACCAAAATGAACGACAATCTTCAATTGATCCACACCAGTGGTGACCAATCACAATATGGTTAATCTGAGTACCCCTTTGTGGAGACGTAGGAGGACGCCACGTCATTCTACACCTCTTCTTATGGCAGAAGTTCGTACTCGCCAGACACAATCTGTGGTCAGAACACAGCTTAGTGAGACGATCCGATGGGATAGCAAATGGGCCTCCGATGAGCCTTTCGGAATCTCCCAAACGGCCAACTTGGGCGTTGAAATCCCCAGCAAAAACCGCCACATCTGTTGAACGCACGCTTCGAAACACCTGAGACAAATTCTGACAGAATTTGTCCTTCGTTTCAGAAGAACTGCAGTCAGTCGGCTCATACACAGACACGGCGAACAAGCATTGGCACTTCAGTTTGTTGCTGTTGACATGCACAGAACCGTCCAACCGAACTGCACACAAACAACTGCTGACTGAAATCCAGTCTAGCACTACACGCTCAGCTCTCGCACTTCAAGCAATCTCAACGCCACCCTGACCATGAGCACTAGAAACCAGATCACCCGAAACACGAAAAGTAAAGCAAGAGACTGAGCCTGTATCTGGTGTTCAAAGAGTGATAACAAAAGTGGGGTTTTGTATGAATGGTTCGGAGACACGGCACACATCTATCTTAAAAGTGTCAAGAGTTTTGGCGAGGGCAGCCCGTTGCCCTACCTGAAAAAGTTATCGGATGTTGAAGGCATCCAAGTGAAGTGAACATTCAGACTTAAGGAGTGCATTCGATTTATACCCAACTCCTGAACTACTGCTTTCTTCAGAGCCGCAATTGCCCGTTGCGTTTTGCATCAATCTTTCATTAAAAAAGGGAAAACTGGTAAGGCCTTTCACAGGAAAGATGATGGAGGTTTCTGGGCACATCAAACTTCGCGGCTGCCCACACCGCAGAAAGGGTTTTTCTTTCGGAACCCTAACCGGAGCCTTTGACTCAAAAGTCTCACCCACAAGGTAGTGGGGCGTTAACCAAACACGGGAACGTGACCGAAGCACCCGTGAAGGAACTTCTTCTGGTCTGTCACGTGAGACTTCATTGTTGCATGCATGCTGTCTTGTCGTCGCTCGTGCTTTGCTATCGATCCGATTCCCGGATTCATTCCTTAGTCCCATGCACCCAATGGAGCAAGCAGAACGTGGACGGGGCAGCATCCTTTGAATCGGGGGCTGCCCAGCTGAAGCGGGCGATAGTTGCCCAATTGAGTGCGATCACTTCTCCTACCGTCGACAGAAACCACAGATATTCCAACCCTACGTCCATCTAGGGAAGGTCTTTAGACCGGTAAACTGTTTCTCTCCGTGTTTATTCCCTGTAGTGTCCTCTCCAGGGGCTAAGTGATTGGAACCAGTTGTTGCCTATCAACTGGTTCTGAGACTGGACTTCGTCTGGCCTCTACCTATCTACCTATCAGGCATACTTGCATCTCCGGCTTAAGGAAGCCGTCCTACATAGCTATTTCGGTCATGGAGGCACGCAAGCTATCACACTACGCCAAGATGCCGTCTAGTCGTGATGGATACTCATTCTTTGGCTAAAATGCACCTGCTTTTATAACAGAGTAGTAATGCATAACTCTTAAATCATGCTTTCCAGGTTTTGCCTCAAATCTACCTACTTTCAAACTGACTTTGTACGTGTTGTTTCGCTAACCCACGTGTCATTGGCACTTGCACGTGGTTCATTCATTTCCCGTTGGCCTTACACTCGAGTGCGCGATGCCTCTCTATCCCACGCTGTGCTTACTCCACTTTACTTATCACATGCGACTAGGTGCGCGTGTGATTGATATTGAGTCGTATTTCTTGTCCCTTTGACGCATTATTATGCTTGCGCTTGCCAGTGGATGATTCACTTATTTGACCGCTCGTCTACTTACGTGCACGTTTACTGATGTACTAATAAACGGATCCATTGTGTACTGTGTTCTATGAATTCTGAACACAACAGTACGACTGCAACTTTATCGGTGAAAATATCCTCTTGGTTAAACCTGAAGTTTAAAATTATCATAGAAACCAATATACTAGGGTCAGGAGTTTTTTATCATTGTGGTTTTACCAATTCCGTTTTGGGCTAACTGCCTTCTGCGGTTGTTTGTGTAGAGGAGAGGCAACGAACACGCTTGGACAGCGAACTATGTGGACAGATTGACTGACTGACAGTTGGTAGCGATACGTTGGTGGCTTGACTTACAAGCTTCTAGAAAAAAACCTTTTAGTTGTGATCAGGCCACTCCAAAATACACTTAATAATCGATGAGCAAGTGGCACATATGGGAATTACAGTTTCTCCAGCCCCGAAAATTTGCGTGTTGCTTGAACCAGTGCGACTATATGGAATATTGAATTTGCCAATGAACTCAGTTAAAGTGCTTGAGAATATGAATTCACGACTGTGAAAAACAGATATAAGTTCACGTAACTGACCGGTAAATCATTCTGATGTGAGTGTAAAGTGTGTTCCAGGGAGTGAAAAGACCCCTTGACCAAACTGACCAGTTTATTCAAAGTAAGCGAGTCCACATACCATTTACAGTACCACCGGACTGCGTCGGTAGTACTACGCGATTACTTTTCAGTTAGACGTAGAACTTCTTAAGTTTTAATTAGCAAGTCCCGGTGTCAATAATCCTTTTGAGCGGACAATCCAACGTGTTTTATTGCTTGATATCAGAAATAGTCAAAATTCAACTACTGCCAGAGCTTCAAGTAGCCTTCTGGAGGGGTTTAACTCTCGTGAATTACTGTGCAGTGTGTTCTAGTACAACTATATCCGTTATCTGGATAAATCTTCCAAGGATCGAGTTAGATGACAGGGTATAATTCGGCAAAGAATTCTTCATAATACATAAGATTACGGGATTTCCTCAGTACGTAAACTTGCTATTGGTATGACGTGAAATAAACACGATGACTGATGAAAAGACGCATCAACAACTCATGGAAATGCGACCACCCGAGTAATTATGAATTAAATAAAACCCACTGTAGTTTCCTAGCAATGACTCTAGATTGCGTGTTTATGCTGAATCGGCTGCCTCAAGAACACGGCGGATGACTTGATCCAAAATAACTGAACTGCTCACCGGTGATTTACAATTGGCCCTTGGCCAGTGTCCACCACTGTTAATATCCTACTATTTGTTGCATATAGTGCCCGATCAAACCTTCGATGGTTGAGAATGAAGCGGCTCGTAGGCGCCTTTCCTCGACATTCTTATCACAAGCTAACCTGGTGGCAGCGTACAACAGATCGCCTACATGAATCCGATGACAATGGATTGTTCATCATACTACAAGAGCATCCATTCAAAATTTCACCCGAGGTGCTGCACGCCTAATTTCACCGAGCTGACATACGCTGCAAACTCTAGAGAAAGAAGTGACCCTTAATGTTTAAGCTCCTCGCAGCTATTGCGTGTCTCAATAGTTATATCGACCTACAAGACATCAAACAAGAATAACGTTGATGCCGTTGTCGTACTTTCACATGTTGATGGTCCATCCGAGGCAGTCGAGCGCATCATGCTGCCGTTAGACATCACAATCACCCACAAATCGATAAGCCCCTTGAAGTCCACTTTACTCGACGACTAATACCACGTGAATCGCTACAAAGAATCAGTTCTAGTTTACGTTATCCCGTTTCGGTGTTGCACCAAAAAGAACATATGTAGTACTCCGGAGCAGCGTTCTCCTGGTGATGGTCCCACGTGTTTGATCTGTAAAGAAAGAACGGAAACTACTAGAGCCGGAGTTTTGTAAATATATCGATGGGTTTCCATACATTCATCAGATTGAGGACCTGCGGTCTGCTGCTTCACTGATCCCCCAATGAAACAGCACTGTCCAATGTTCCGTACTCATGTATCGCACACAAAGGATACACAAGTAATTAGGACTACAAAGTTGCCCTAGTAGTACATATCAAGTAGGCCATTTCATGAGATTGCTATCGTGTCACGCAGTGACTACTTTACCTGCTGGTAGGGTCAGAAGTCAGCCTTTCTCGGTGGATATGGGCTCTCAACACTCGCCCTTGTCATAAGTTGTTCCGTTCATCCTGCTTTTAAGAAGCTTTCGACACCGGAGAAAACGCGGTATATGTTACTCACTGGAAATCTAACCACCGAAAGTGTGTAGTGGTTATCTGAAACTAAAATACGGAGAAGTGAACTTTGTGAAGAGTGAATTCAGTGAGGGCATAGAATCTCCCTGCCTGCGTCATGAGTTTAGGGAGTCTCAAGGCCGATGAGACAAACCGCTATCAATCACGAATGTGGGTAGTAGGAGATTCGATTTATGATACATGATTCTTCACGCAGCATGGACGTTCACTCTGCCAATGAAAACCGTATAATTACTGTAGAGCTGTTTCATCCTTGTTAGGAATCATTAGCTGTTCATATCCACCAAGGCCCCAGTGGAACTCGAAACTATGGGGAGTAAGGAAAGCTTGGCTAAGCTTAAAAAATGACTGGAAGCAGACTTACTACACCATTTCCCATCAAGCTTAACCAAAACCCACGATTCTTTAGCCACCACCCACAATCCTGTAACCTTGAGGCACAACCTTCAGCCAAGCCACTGCAAGCCAGTCAGATCAAAATTATAGGAATATTGTGACATAAAGAGAGGTTGGAACAATTTATTCTCTTCGAAAATTGATGTTGCGAAGCTGCCCGGACAAATGAGTAGGTGTGATGATCGTATTCTACACAACTGTGTTAGTTGTGGCAAATTGATTGGAAAAGGTTAAAACGATGCTCCCGTGACGTCGAACCACGAGTCGTATTCTCATTAACATTAATGATATCAAATATTGAAAAGTAAATAAACTGATGACATTGATGGGGGTGCACTTACGACAACAGTGTGTATCATCACCGGAGTGGCAACGTATCCAGTCATCTAAACCTGTGCGTAATCAGTACTTTACTTTATCATCATATCGAGTCTTGACCTTTGTTAGTGACTTTAAGTGCAAAATAAATCACGGTCTGGTACATTACGGAATTTTACTCACAAGACTGCCTGTCTGTGACACTTTAACTTAGTGTGGGGCGACTCATTGTCACCTGGTCGGCCGATATAACCGCACCGCACAGTTTGTGGCAATATTCAACGTACCTACCCTGACACCGTACGTGTAACCTTTTGACAATATGGAAACGGTTGATGTGGGTGTGAAGGAAAGATCGTATAGCTTCACCAGTTCGGAAGATCAATGGAAGATAATCAAACGTGCACGAAAAGATGATTTCAAGGGCATTGCCAAACACCTCGGTATTAGGATCATGACATGCATGTTATTGCTGTTGATCGAGAAACAGCTTTCGCATCTGAGTCCTACAAGACGAATTTCTACGAAGAGTTTGTCAGTCATCAGTAATGTGGTGAACGAAAACCCAGAAAGCACATTCAGGCAGCTGAAGGAGAGGATGAAGAAAGTTTTACCAAGCACAATGATCAGAAAGCCATCCATTGATCAATTGATGGATGGGCATCACCGTTCGGTTAGGAAGCTGACTATTGATCGAGTGAGACGAAACTCAGAGACACTCAGGCATAAACGAGCAGAATACGTCGATTAGCAATGAGGATCAGATACTGCTACTTTGTGGTTGTACGTTAACAAAACCAACTGCAATATACGTTGTCGTAACTACGAACCATCATAGATAGGTACTAGGAACATTCGAAATCTACCTTCAAGCGAAGAACCTGACTTGGAAACACGAGCGTGCTCATTTGTCGTCGACGTCTTCAAGAATGAGTGTCATATAAAAAATATATGGCATATTTTTATTGAGCGAAAGTCATGACGTTCAGAGTCCATCGCTACAGAGCAATCTGGTGTTGCAGATGTATTTATCTTTAACCATGCACCCGTTTGTCGGACGGTGATGGTCCCAAAATTACGTACCAACCAAGAAATACGTCTGTTCTTAACATATAGTCTATTACCCAACCCACTGTAAAAGGCTTTTTGAAAATTCAGGCAGGTATGATTTTCTACCGCATCGATTTGTTTGAAATTCTCAGTAAATTAAAAAAATGGCTCATTGAAAACGTAACAGTCATACAGATTGTGCAGCTTGGCTCGACGTCACGGGAGCATCGTTTAAACCTTTTCCAATCAATTTGCCACAACTAACACGGTTGTGTAGAATACGATCATCACACCTATTCATTTGTCCGGGCAGCTTCGCAACATCAATTTTCGAAGAGAATAAATTGTTCCAACCTCTCTTTATGTCACAATATTCCTATACTTTTGATCTGGCTGGCTTGCAGTGGCTTGGCTGAAGGTTGTGCCTCAAGGTTACAGGATTGTGGGTGGTGGCTAAAGAATTGTGGGTCGTGGCTAAAGAATCGCGGGTTTTGGCTAAGATTGATGGGAAAATGTGTGCATCAGGCAATACCCATCAAATGCTTAGGAATACGGTAGTCCGTGGCTAGCAGTTACAGACGGATGAAATTAACGGAAACGCGTTCGTCTGCATGGATGTAGAGTATCATTTGCATGTGCTGATCCAAGATCTCGTATATGAAACCGCTGCTCACAAATAGCTCAAGAGGTCAAGACCAAATAGGCAAGGCTAGATCCTCGAGCTGACAGTCTGATCCACGGGGCACTCCATTCGAATAACAAACTCAACTGACAGGCCGAAAAAGATTGGAAACGCGTGCCCTAAACACGACCCGCGTGGAAAAATAGTGAAGCTGATAGTAACGGTTAAAAAAACGAAGGCCTATTGAAATGCTAATCCCTATCAGTCAGGTCTGGCAACGAGCCCGATTTGAGGTCATGTAACGTGTCGTATGCCATATATATATATATATATATATATATATATATATATATATATATATATAAAGCATTATTATGAATTTCACTTGGAAACCCAAAAATTAGCAGAATACACTTCAGTTCTGAAGTAGGTAATCGAAGATGCAATCACTTTTACTGAATTTCTGAAATTTCATTCGTTTTCGGCAAGTTCTCGCGAATATGTACGACAGTGCATCGATTCAGTGAGTTGTTGGGAGCAAAGGGAAACCGTGAACCCGAGACTTAGAGTGATCTCAGACCACTCTAAGTCCCAGTAGTTCAGAAGTTATAGTGACCTAGGCCATAGTGGATCGACCGGAATTAGAAAGGTTCGGAAATTCGGAAATTCGGAAATTCGGATTAGGATATATGAATTATTGATGTATACCACTGGTCAACTGTTGCTGTGACTCGTAAAATACTTTCCAGTGAAAGCCGTGAGTTCATGTTCAATTACTTCTTTTCCGTCTTTTCCTGACTTCTTGAAGCTATTAGTCTTGGCGCAGACTACACAATAAGGGATAACAAGCATATCGTATGCATTCCTCTGTCAAATTATTAATGATGTCATTCCATCATTGTTTCCGAACGGAACCTTTTGTAATACTAAACTGAGAATCGCGATTTGCATGATTTGTCTTCCGCAGCAGATGTAACTGAGGAACGGCACTGCTGCTACACTTCTTTTTACCCTTTTTATTCTGAGATAGACAATTTATAACCGTCTATAACAGTGTTCATATATGAGGGTTGACCATAATAGCCTCAGTGCAACACCTTTTGAGGACACAAATCGTCCCAGTTCATCTGCTAACAACAATTCTATCAGCCTTGTCATATGTGGACAGTAAAAACAAGTCAAAGAAGTAATGTTGATCACTCTGTGAAGAGGTGTGTGCAATCGATGAAATCCGGCGTCTTGCTTGGTTCAGACATGGGTATTTACGATACTGTCTCCGTCTGACAGTAGCTTCCCTGAATCCACGGGGATGTCACAGCATATGGCATACTCTGTTACCGAAAAATAAAACACCTACCTATGTATGATATCTCTTATTTTCAGGAGTCAGCTCCATACACTTACTTGATTAAAGTGATTCTATCTTCAATGCGCTATTTTGCTGAACGCCAAAAGCGTCTACTTACAAGCAAAAAACGGTTCTTTATCTGGACTAAAAGTTGAAAGCCCCAAAAACTTTCAACCAACCGAGTGAAAACTTGATTGTACATTGTTTTTTCGTTGTTTATTTTTCGTCACGATAAAGGAAATAAACCATTTACCCCTGTCTTCTCACCCAAAACAGCGAATGCGGCGGTGATCAAACGGTCATCATCGTGCTATTTGGGCCGTGATGCCTCTGGTCCGATTCCCGCCATTGCGTGCCATTGCCTTATTCGCAGCCTTTGATTGGCTTCGACCCTTTCCAGAAGTGTTCTATAATATCGTATAATAGATGAGAGAAATGAATGACTACCTTTTTATCATTACGTTGGAAATAACGGTAGTGTAGTGGCACACAAAGGAACAAACACGGGAACGGTAAGTAGAAGCTGGGCTATCCCAGGTCAGTTCGAATAGCTTCAAGTCACACAGTAACATTTTGTACAGTTAAGTTGTGAATCGACGTCATGCGTGCTTTTGTCACTTAACCACAAACCAGAAGGGTTCACCTGCAGTTGCAAGTCGTTCCTTTTCTAAGCGTTTTGGTTTCTAGCGGAATCTATTTGAACGTGCTTGTCGACCCGCGATCAGTCTATTAATTGTGTCGCTGAGCATGGCATTCTTGACAACCAAATCGATCCTGCTTTATGAAGGCTCATGGACCAACAGGTCCTCTGAAAAGGACGAGCATGAATGCATTCACTTTCAGGCTGTGGCAAATGATGCTGACCCAATTACATTTAGGGGTATTCCACTGTCTGTAAAATAGATTCTGCGCTAATGAGCTGCTTTCTGATAGCATGAGTCGATATGCAAATAGATTTTGAAAAAGATTGGTAGCTCCCAATAGTTTTGGGTATTGATGTTGATTGTTGCTCAGGGTTGCGACCTAAACGCCAAGTTCAGCGATCACCAACCGATAAAAACCATCGATTTGAGCTACAAACGAAACCGATATTCAAAATTATTGGAACCATCTCTGGGTGTGATACACTCAGATCTGCCCGAAGCTGGGAGATATTTGCCTGCTGACATACTTCTACCTGCGAGCAACTGTTCTTTCTTCATGAATGCCTGAGACGAAACATTTTACCACACAGTATGCAATACGGACTAACAACTAATCATGGATTATAGCAAGACAAAAGAAGTAGATGTGTGGTATGGATGTCATTTACAGATGCTCACAAGCTTCTGAATAAGTACAGGAGTGTAGTAGAAGAGGAGAAATATTTATTGGGGTAAATAGTTGATGAGAAGACCACTACACAAAATGAATATGGCATCAAAAGGCGAATGGAAAACTGTGGGAAGAGAAAATGATTATCTTTATTCAGGAAAATAGGCAAACTCACAAAGGACACGGAAGAAACTGCGAGGAAGACATAGGCCAGAAACCTATCATCAGGAATACTAAGAGGAGAACAAAAAGATAAACTCAGGCGGAGGTTTAACTTCAAACTGAGAAGCGCTATCTCGAAGAAATACCTCGCCAAAATGGAAAACACATTCAAGTCATCCGCTTTACTAAAAGAGACATAAAGCGAATTGGAAAGAATCATAATTCCGGCTATTCCTCGTACACGGCTATTCAACGCTCTCTCTGTGAAGCCGAGCAAAAAGCACTAAAACAATGAGGAACGACGAAAACACTGTCATCCTGCCAGGTGGCTAAGGGAGAATAATGGTCTTGATGGACAAAAAGATTATATCACAAAAAAGTAAACCAACAACCGGAAGACTCTGCCACCTACCGGTTTGTCGATACGGATTCAACGGTAAAAATTGAAAAGAAAATCTATGCAACCTTGAGGGAGTTACAAGGCATGCAAAGAATAACTAAAGGGGAAAGCTGGAGAATGAAACCTAAAGCCTTAAACATAGCACAATCCTACGGATTGCCGGAGGCACACAAGGATGACATCCCACTGAGACCAATTGTCTTTCTACCCGTAACGGGGGCATACAGTTTGGCTAAAGAGCTATGGAAACGCCAGAAACCACTGGCAAGTGGATCAAACCGCTTCATAACTAAAGCCTAATGGTTCCCGAATAAACCGAAGGACGTCATTGTGGAAGAAGGTGTAGCCATGCTTTCGTTCGACTTCGCGGTTCTCTTCACTTCAAATGAATTGAATCTAGCCAAGAGAGTGATAAGGAAGCTCCTTCAGCAACAACATCTGAATAATCCGCTAGAAGCACAAACAGTTTGTTGACTACAGGACTTGTGCCCATGCTTGGGATGAAATTTGAAGGAGAAATATACGAACAAGTAAAATGAACACCAATGTTATCACCTATATCCGGATTTCTTGCCGAATATGTAATAAAAGCCCTTGAAAACATCGCATTACAAATGATTAAACCGAAACCTTGGATCAGATACTTGGATGACGCGTTTATCATTATCAGGCATTCAGATATTGAAAAGACACACCACAATTGATAAGGTCCTTAAGGACGTCGAAGTCACTATGGAAACGGAAAATGACAACTAACTAGCTTTTCTGGCCGTATTGGTAAGACGAACCAGCAGCAGCCGAAAACAAACACATGAGGATCAAATGCGACCTAAACTCCAAGTTCAGCGATCCTCCGTCGATTGTGCACAAGGAGAACAGCTGTTTTCAGATCAGTACATTGAATGATGAACGACTGTTGTAAAGTTGGATTGGAACAATAGGTGGGGGTGAGTTGTATCAAAAATAGGCAGCCATCACATCTGAGATACCGACCCGTCACTGATTCGAAAATAGATCAAATTAATTTATTTAGTTTGAATAATTGGTCCTTGACGTGTTTGGGGATGGAGTGAAAACCAAGAGAGACACAGCGCTCACTCAAGCAGTTTTCGGATGGACAAAAAAGATCATATTTTGTTTCAGAGACCACAAACCATAAAATATGCGTCCATACTTGAGAGTCCTAATTACCTAATGCCTCGTGAGTGGTACGGATAAACGGAAATGGGATCAGTATTACGATATCATATGAGCGTGCGAGCATGAAAAATTACTTGGAATTGCAAAGTGTGTATTTCTGGTGAGAGTTCCCAAGTTCGTCTTCGAAAACGGAGGGACCAAACACGTTACGCTCTGAAGGAGTGGACAGGCTAGGCTGAAATTGCCATCTTGCAACCACATAGATGTTTCACTATTTAAGTCCGAAAAACTTATCGATTGAGAAGTGGTGATTTTAATTTTTGTTACCACGCTTCAATGTCCTAAGACGATCAACGATTTTCGGAGAAAGTGGATGGGGGTTGGAGTTATTCTAACAGTGGACGCGAGGTTTCCCGCACTGTTGACCACTTGACTAGAAGTGTACAACGCTCTTTCAAATGACGTGTCAGCAAGCAATTTCTCCAACAAAGAATAGCTCAACAGTGGGAGAAATATATTTGGAATATTTACATATATCATTTGTGACCTTGAAAGTTGTCTCGTAATTATATGTTTCTCCACGAGACTATCCATAGAGGAAGTGAGATAGTTTAATCAAAAATCCTCATTCTACAGAGTATTACGAAAAGCAGGTGAGCTATTTATGCCGTGCGGAGAATGGGGGGGATTTCAACAAGAGGTTAAGCATTGTGAATGTTTGTCCCTAGGACCTTGTCATGCGGTTTTCATATTTCATGATTACGTTGCGTAAATGAGCGTTCATCTATAGGAGTCAAATGGAGGAAAATCGGAGAATTTTAATTTTTCTATTTTGGCTACTGATGGCGGTGGTAGTAGACAACCTTTCAAGTTTTTCCGGAACCAGTTGAAATAAGCCGTCAGATTGCATCCAAATGATGAAAGCCCACGAAGTTAGTATTTATGAAACATGATGTGACTTCAATAGTTCAGTTGTTCGCCCCGGATCGATTACACAGAAGTGATAGTGATATTTCTACGAATATGTGCTCGTTTATAATGATTAAGGTGGATCAGCCGAGTCAACCTGTGTATTCGATAATGAATCCGCTTTATCCGCCGTAACGGAAACCTCTTCTGAATATAGTCGCATACGACCATGTTGTGTTGTTGAATATCAAAAATTTGTATATAACCGAAGGTTGTATTTAGTATTCTGACTGTCCGAAGAGGAAAGTGGTTATCGGCGAATTTGATAAATTTTGCCATTTGAAACCCTTAAGCTAACAGTTATTACAGGTGGACTACTTAGTGGTTATGGGTTACTGCTAGTGACCATCTTTTACCCCCTGAAAACTTTTCTTTGTCAATGTATATGTTGAATCCGATACGCACACTGATAATGTATAGTAACTTCAACTATTCACCGAAATGGCATGGATCATTCGAGTCTACCCGTACCAATATATGCTTACTCTTACGAAATAAATGTGAAATATGATCGATGAACATTCACGGCACGACGACGGTCTGACCTGGTTTTTTGAATGAAAACCAATCTGGAGAAAGATTACCTGCAGTGATGGAAAATCAACCCCAGTAAAATTCGGAAAATATAATATCTCAAATCCACATAAAATTGCACATCCCATTTGGTTTTTCGATTGTCTGAGTTGTAAAACAAATATCCATTTATTTATTGATCTTTTGCATCTGAAACCAATGAAGTACTGAAATAAACTAAAGTCACTTACTTTTCATGCACTAATCGATAATTCAAAACGCAGAAGAATAAACTCGTTCCAAACTAGGCTACTTGGACAGGGATATAACCAGGAAATATAACGGGCAGACCGAATGCAAAGCAACTGCTATGCACTTCCTTTACTAGTTATGGTTATCGATTGTGTTCGGATTCTAACAGAAAAGAACTAAGATAATAAATCAGGTTGTTTAAATCTTGTAAAGGACCGGATGGCTGTTTTCTGACCATCACCGATCCGAGGTACTTTTGCGCTCTACGGACAAAGTGCAGTCAAATCTGTGACAAACCAGATCATCGCAACAGCTAACTACACGGCAAAAGGTTTTTCATCCATCGACGCTTTCGGCTAACGATTCAGACTGTCCATCGACTTGACTCGTTAACGCAGTCAGTCCCATTCTAGCTCACTGCAATTAACGTGCTTCAGACTTACTACTGCATATGTCAGTGTGGACTCCATGAATGGATCACCTGAGTCCACAAATTAAGTTTTTTAGTTGACTGATAAACACTTTTGGACGAAATCATTGCAATCATGAGACTGAAAACACTAAGCAGAGGTAACCTTTAGTTGGATTCGTGGTGCCGGTTTGAATAGCTGTGGTATGCCTCTTATCAAAAACTATATAAAGCTTCATAGGATAAACTGTACTAGGGCGTCAGTCAGTAAACTCGGAAAAAAAGCTTTAGAAGCCAAAACAGTGCACGTGACAATTCACGGCTTGACGGGCTTTAAAGAAACCCATCCAGCCAACGATTCTAGGCAGGAGAATACGACTAAGCTTCATAAAAGCCAAAGCTCATGTATTAAAGCAAGTTATTCATCGAATTGATGCGGTTGTTTGTAGTTCTTTCCTTGCTTTGTCATACAGGTGATGGTTTTGATTTCTCAGTAATAATACTGCAGAGCGGTAGCGAGCAGAATCGCCACAACCAGTGAACCTTTAAGGGTTTGTGTTCGTGTTTTCTTGTATGTGACATATCTGACGGCACATTGTCCATGCCCGTCCACCTACTTCAATATCACTATCATATCTAGAAACATAGTTTAACAACATTAAATTGCGCAGTGTATTCCTCAGCATTTCGCTGCATCTTTATGAATGTATACTATAGTCAAGGCAATCGTCTTAAACGGTAGTTCGAACGTTCTCGTAAAACTGAAGGCAAACACTATATGAGACATTCAGCAACCACCACCGAAAATTGAGTCACTTGAAAATTAGAAATAAATAATAACATCGGTGAGCATTATCACTGTCGGCTCAACTTTGGGTAGTGGTGGCTAGTAGCGAGTGCCGGACCAACACTCTTGGCATCTTGGAGCGTATCGGGCTTCCACAACCAAGAGATCCATTCAGTCAGAGACCATATGCAGCGGAATATGACAAACTGATACGAAAAGTGACACTTGTATTTGCATAGCTTAACCGTCGAAGTGATAATATTATTTTTTGTTGTGTCCTTCTTCATAATCATGGTAACTGTTTTGATCTCCGCGTCAGTTTGCTGTTGAATGGTAGCGTTGTGTCCCGCATTCGGTAGGCAAGATGTAAGCGCAACTATACAGGCGAACTTATATTTAGCACAAGAGCAAGACAAACACGAGAACAGGGACGATCGCAGACATGCAATCAGGTAAATAAGTACTTGAGTCAGGTTCACATGCCAGGGAAAACGCAAGTCAAGCGTACTGTAGCATCAGACCACACAAAGTCGTGGGAAAAGTGGAAACGCAATGGGTCAGTGAAGTCCCTGGTGGAGCACGGCTAGACTCTACCCTGTATGCCAGTGTGCTTGAATGAGTCCGTGTCTGTGGAACATGGATCAATGGTCCGTAGTATGTGTGTGCATGCGCGACTGTCGGACTGTACACATGACAGCTTAAACCGAACCCAACAAGCGGAAATCAGTGAACTCACGCAATCAAATTCAGAAAACCAATTTGATTATGCACTACTAAACTGTACACTGGTTAACGATGAACACCGCGCTAATACATGACATATCACTGAGCGAATAGCACCTAAATCGTGCTTTTAATCGACTTTTTTATGCAAGGAGCTACAACATTAATCATCCTTACCAGTTTATTCATGTGAGTATGAACAATGGGAGATTAGATTTTACGTAATATGATTCGTCATGCAGTATGGACGTTAAAACCATTGAAAACCATGGAATCACTGTACGACTGGTTCACCCTCGTTTGAAGTCATCAGCAGTGCACATCCACAAAGCTCCAACTGCGACCTGAACCCGGGGTGGACGATAGTGAATCGAACACCTCAAGTAGAAGGCCCTCCGGACAGGCTTTCGCAATAGGCGTGTCTATTTCGGTCGGCAAACCATTAAGAGTGCCGTAGGAGTAGATCGGTAGCTTTGTGAGATACTCCGCCGCAAAATGAAGCACTTTTAGATTTCCGAATAGCAAATCTCTGTATCCGTCTTCGTCATCTGAAAAGGAAAATCCAACGTATCTTGTCACTAAATGCAAAATTCTAACTACTGCTACCCTTTCAGTAGCATATATAGAAATTCAACCCCCAGATTTAGATACGCCACCGGTGAACATACTGTGCGCAGTTAGTTTTTTCCACGAAATGAGAATGGTCGAATCTGTGGAAATCAATGAAAGATAGATAAATGTGGAGCCACTCTCTCCGTCATGATCTTGTTTGTGAAGCACACAAAGGGATGAATTGTGATGTTTTGGTCGAACGGTGTGGAAAATAATCTAACGGAAGCCGAAGCAATTCACCTCCTTACTTTACGACTGACTAGTGAAGGTATTGGATAAAAGGAGAAATATCGTGTAATTGTTCACTACTTAGAAAAGCAGTGCTGCTAGAAAGGCTTGCAGTCAGCTGACCTTTCGGTTACCGCAGCTGACCCTTCTCCGATGCGATTTCCAGAGTCCCTTAAGAAAGCACTCACTCAATGAGACAAGAAATTGGTCGGTTAAAAACAGTTCCAACAACGCTGTCTTAAAGAATATTAGGCTTTCATGTGTAGCATTCGGATTCGCTTTTTGTCTCTTAATTACAATGAGTTTATTTAGTGTCAGCGATCACCGTTTTTCATTCGAACCTCTTATATGCTTAGGGTGAAAAATGCACGTGTACATTCAATTTAATCATAGTTTCGTCAGAACCTACTGGGGTAGTCGAATCGAGCTTAGATGTGTGTCTTTGGATGACTGAGTTTCTGGACCAATTTGTGACTGGGTAAATTGACTTCACTTTTGATCCATTGTAGTTGAAAGCTCCAGTGAGGTGATTAGACAGTGACGTAGAAAATATCATGGGGTCAAAAAACGTCCCATAAAACAAAGGATCTTGTTGAATAGGGAGTTTACCGACCTGTCTTCTTCTGAGTTACTTGGCCACTCAATCTGAAAGGTTTGTTATTTATGCATGGGCTGCCACAGAATTGGGCATATGTCAACTAATAACTTGTTTGTTTGCACTTCAGAAACCTGCGAAGGAACAAGCCAATGGGATGCAAGTTAGACTGACTGCGGGAGATTACAGTTCAGTTCAGCTAATTCAACCATCAACCACACCTTTCCGTGCTCTGATTTTGGTTGCCACGCCACAGCTTCCTTCAGCTGATGACAAAAGAATGGAAACAAAATGAACAAGAGCAGTGTCGCTTGTTCTCTTGAACCATCTGGCAAGCGGGTCACTTGGACTCCAACCTGGGAGTCCAACAATTCTTATTTGGCCAAGTCCACTGGTCAAGGTTTTCATACCTTTCTGCCATGTCATGGACTGACCAACTCAACCTACCTTTAAGCCAGTATCCGCTTCGGAGAAGAGTGTACACCGAGGAAGTCTGTCGGTGCGCGTGCGAAACACATGTCCCAACC
Source organism: Fasciola hepatica (assembly GCA_948099385.1). Lineage (NCBI taxonomy): Eukaryota > Metazoa > Platyhelminthes > Trematoda > Plagiorchiida > Fasciolidae > Fasciola > Fasciola hepatica. The sequence continues at coordinate 735,462 of CANUEZ040000169.1, forward strand.
ACCTTAATCTATTTAGATTCAGTACTTGATCCACGGACTAATCTCTGATTCCAATACCTTACGTCTAATCTCAGCATTGCTTATACGGTGTTCCAACCATTCTTAGGCCACGCTACCGAGACATCAATGCTCGAACAATGGCAGTCTTCCCCCATCGTCTAATCTTAAAGGCCATGCTTCCCAGTAATATAAAAGAACCGGTCTAAACGCCAAAGTGTGCACTCAACCTGTGATAGACAACCTAATGTTCCGCCGACGTCGCAGATGGCTGAGGTCGGCAAAGGCCAAACGCGCCTTCTGTATACTATATGCGATGATAGTTCACCCAATATCTGGCCACTTGGCGAGACGTAATTGACCGGGTAATAGAACTTACGCAGTTCAGCAAAGTTCAATCCCGCCAGGACAACGTTTGGTGTAGAGCCAATCCAGTCATGCAGTAGCATTTTACACTTGGAAGATGCTACACGTATCCCAAGCTTTGATACGTTGTTACTTAAGCTATCTAGAAAATTATGCAACTTACTCGGATCCTCACTCAGAGGAACAATATCGTGCCTGTATTATAATTCAAGTAGTTTACAGCCTGAGCAGAGATCGATGCCTCTATTCTCACACGAGGATAGGTCTATCTCGAGGACCGTTTCGATTATGGACATTTCCCATTGAGTAAAAATGTCTTGCCCTAGAACAGCGAATACATCATCGCACACTATATGTCGACTCATTCTTGTTACTTAATCAAGCACTGAAGGGACAGCATTTTCAGAAGTGGAGGAAATTGCCCATGAGAATGCAATATCCGAAGGGCGATTCCTAACTTACTTGTTGAAATTCCCATGCTGGATCAAACCTCGGTCGAGTGCCGTAGCTCCACATTTACCTTTCTACCTGGCCCTAGAGACCATCTCCCATGATGCTACCACCGACTGCGTTTACTTTTGACTCAGCAACTTGGATCAAGTAGATGGCACGTGCATCAGACCTGCCTCCACTCCTATGTGCTTATGGTTCATCCACTCCCACTACGTCTCCCACTTTCTAGCATCCTCTCAATGAAAGTGTAGATTGATGTTATCTATCTTTAACCCGTGCATGTACTTCGGCTGTTGTTGGTCTTACCTTCGCACTTTGCGTCCTAACAACCTATGATTTCTCACCGGTCATTGTTTGCGCATCCCTTGGTCCCGCTGTTTCCTCCCGTTTATTGATAGACTGGTTTCCCGAGTTCGTGTCTACTTAAGCAAACTCTTCCATCGTGTTGTTTACTGCCCCCCCCCCCTCCACTGTTTTTCATGCTGCCATCACGGTCGTTTAATATTTGTGCATTCGTAACCATGATTTCATGAATGAGACCTTCTGTTCAACGAATCTTTGTGTTGATCGTTCGTCAGGGTCACCTTCGCTCCTCTTCCCCATCCAACCTTTGTGTCCCGTGACTTGAACTGCGGTTTCCCATTGTCACCGATCCCTTATCATCGTTCATCATTCTTTCCCACTTGTTTCACTCAACTGTCTGCTTCCCCCTGTTTATTGCTCCACTTTGCTTTCAACCCTGCCTGTGTGCGCTTGCGACCCCTTTTGACGAATGATTTGATCTCCTTTGACTGATCTGTACACAGTAGCCGGATTGCCCACAAACTAAGGTATGTATTCACTATCGTTTGACTGTTAGTCTTTTACAGCGTACGTGGTTCACTGACGTCGCGTTCTCTGACTAAGGCCTAGGGTTCTTTTTCTACGAATCACTCAGCCACTGGACCACGGCCCCGTACAGGTAGCGAACTGCACCGAGTAGAGCGTGTTAGGCTTCCAATCAACTACCGGAAGACTGTAAACATTAGGTGAGATAATCAAAAGTTGCAGTCGCACTTTCTTTCCCTCAGGTCTGCTTATATCTTCATTCTTTCTGTCTGACTGGTTTAGGCTATATGGGAGCAAACAAAATAAGAACATTTTGGTACGAAATTAGTGATTCACGGAATAATGGAAATACCTCGTCCATCTCTGGTAGAAGGCAATCAAAGTTTTGGTACACCGACTATCGAAGCGTAGCGGCGAAAGTGCTGAAGAGCAATAATTAGTAGAATAACCCGGTCCTCCTGATCATCTTCGTTAGCCGCCCCTAGGAGCCAACACAGTGAGACGGCAACTTGACGGGATGTGACAGTTTGACTGTATCCACGAAGCAAAGAGCTACGCAGCATGGTTTCCTTAAGCCAGACATAATCACGCCTGACATGTCAATGGGTAGATTTCAGACAACAAGTTCATTCTTTCCGGACCCGGTCTTGAGAATACCTGGTTCTAACCACTATACCGCTGAAGAGGACACTCCAACGAATGAGCACTGAGAGAAGCAGTCTATCCGCTTAAAAACCTCCGCTAGATGGACATATGAGTGGAGCACCAGGGGTTTCTTTCGAAGGTGGGAGAAGTTAATGCATTTCATTGGGCAGCTAGCTCCCACCCAAGACCCAGGCAAACCCCAGCAAAAAGAATGCTGCCCCATCCATGTTCCACTTCCTCTATTGAGTGCATGGGACAGGACTGAATCCGAAAAGCTGATCGATAATAAAGTATTAGGAAAGACAAAACTTGATAAGGTCGACAAACATTTTTCACGCAACAGACCAGAAGAAGTTCCTTCATGGGTGCTTCGGTCATGTCACCTGCTGAACTAACGCTCCACTGTATTGCGGGACAGACTTCTGCGTCAGAAGGCTCCGGTTAGGATTACCAAGAAAATACTCTTTCAGCAGTGTGGGCAGCGCCAAAGTATGGTCCCACCGTTCTCGATCGGCCAAAAGACCACTTATAACAGGGATTTTATGGAGGGTTCGCGCAGTGCGGGAACGATCATGCTGTCCGGCAGCAGGCATCTCGGCCGTTAATTGTGTACATAAATTGCACTCTAGATAACATGAACAAGATCCCATATCTGAAATATACGCGTATCAAATATCAAAACAGTTGTTTATGATAGACCACGCTGAGGATAATCACAAAGATGAATCCCTGTTGATAGCTGTAAAAGCTTTCTGGAACAGCAAAGCAACCAGGAAAAGTAAGTGTCTCACGTCGTCTGGAGCACAGTCGAAGCTCCCACCATCAGCTTACTACAGGTATATCACCTAATCTTAAACAGTTGCGAATAAGTTAACTTCAGTTCATTCCAAACAGATTACTTGGACATGCGTGAATGTATAAGTAGAATGCACATTGTGCTTAGCGGTCCGTGGTTAACGTCAAGCTTCCTACGAGGTGTAGTGCAGTTTCACGGAAGGACACGCAGCCAGCTAGCTGTTCACCAGTGGTCGGGACTAGATGGAACTAACAGCTGACCCGAAGTCGCTTAGTTTGATCGGTTGAAATCCTGGGCAGTTTGGGCTGCATAGTTTATATTATCGATTCATTCTGTTACAAGTACGGAGTTCAGTGGTAGCGGAATTGAGAGAGAAGATATGATGTCAGTAACACGGTGTTTTCGGTGGAAAATTATAAGCCGACTTTTCGGTTACCGTGGTTAACCTTCCTCAAGGCAGTTTTTGATTGTAAAAATGTCTTGAGAAAGGTTATCTGAGGACCGGAACGTCGGCTTATGATTTTCCACCGACAACGCCGTGCTACTGGCATTATATCTTTTCGCTTAACACAACACTTGGCGCATCGTTTTTTCCATTCACTCTGAACCTCGTTCGGGCCTGAAATACTGAATATAACTAGCGGAATTGACTTGTTGCTGCAGTTGAAACTTGTCTTAACTAATTGCATTATCTAATGATCCAGTGGCTGTGGTGGGAGCAAGTATTGTCCAAACACTGATAGTGCTAAAAGCTAGACCGGATCAAAATGTGTTTACGGTAACAGTTTAATTTATTCTCGAAAGGGTTGCTAACTAGAGCCATGGTTACAGCTCCTGTTGTAGATACGGGTCCTCCGTCCGAAGAGTCAGAAGCTGACGTTATCCGTGAGATAAGCTGTCTTAAACGACATAAGACTGTCGGACTATGTGGGTTGCCCCCGTCTACTTTCAACGACGGCGGCTCAGTATAGTTAATGGAGTTGACGAAACTCCTCGGTTTGACATGGAATAGGGAACAAGTTTCAAGGAGTTGGTGTGAATCGCTGGTCGTACCGATTTATAAGAAAAGCGACAGGTCATCCTGTGAAAACCACTGGAAAATAATTGTGGTTAGCATTACATCCAAACCGCTCGCGAACAGTGCTCGCGTAAGAAGCAAGCTGGGTTTAGACCTGGTCGAGGTTGTACCATTCACATCTTCATTCTTCGACAAATTTTAGAACACCGTAGAGTGTTGTATTGTATTGAAGATCTTAAAAAGTTAAAGAAACTCACATTTCAGCCAAATGGAGGAAAACTGATCATTGACACTTTGAAATACGCACAAAATTCCATACTTTAGAAATAAAACTGGTTCAGCCACCTAGGTTAGTCCGAAGTTCCTGTGTGACTTTTATTTTGTCAACTAGAATACGTGCTAAACAAGGCATTGTAGAGTTACGATAGACATTTATGCGGAATGGGATAAGTCTAAATTTGGAACGTGTGGAGGGATGCGAACGGCAGGCAGATGAGTCACGGTACAGGGGATGGGTGGGGTCCGCAAGAATCTTCTTGGCGAATTTTTCACAGGCTATAATGCGCAAATCGCGAACTTTGAAGAAAAGAGGGCCCATGGAAATCAAAGAGACAACTGATAATGGCTAGGCCGCGGCGTAGTGTGATAGAATCTTTCTTAAGTAGACCAGGAAAGATTACGGAAGAGCAGTAGAGTAAGACTGGTAGAATACATTGATTGACGAAAGAAAGGATGACAGCTTGTGTGGCACCAAACTGCTGAGCCTACAAATTTGAAAAGACGGTCTACGCAATTTTTCAACACAATGAAGAATCCGAGAAGACCATTGTAAATTGGCGTTGATTGTGACGCTTAAGTATTTGACCGAGTAAACTCTGGAAATGGGGACACTGTTGATGATTGATTGCTCATTGGGGTAAGAGGAACGAGAAACGGAAAAAGTACACTCAAAACATTTGGAAGCTTTGAGATATAGTTCAGAATGGGGAGAAAATTTCTGAATATTATGTAAGTGCTCGGGAAAAGAGTTAAAGTCTTGTTGGTTGGAGACAGATTAACAGAGCACGACGTCATCGGTGTATTTGAAAATTCGTGCAGTTGGGGCAGCGGTCAAGTAGCTAATATATGTAATGAAGAGAAAGGTGAGAGAACGGCACCCTGAAGATTATCTGGGTTGATAGTCAAAGGACTTGATAAACTTGAACCAACTCTAGTACGTTGAATTCTGTTGGAAAAGTAGTCTTTCAACCAAGAGAGTAAAGAAGTGGGACAGCCAAATGACTCTAGCTTTTTGAAGAAGTAGAGAACGGGGAACCGAACCGAATGCGGAAGAGTAGTCGACGAAAATACATCATACGGAATTCATGGAACGAATTAGATTGTTTGAAATGAAATGGCGAACTGAAGTAACTGCATCCAGAGTGCATCTGGTGGGTTTTTACGCGAGTTGATAGGGGTCGTTTAGACAGCAAGAGAGGAACGCAATCGACTTATGATAGCGCGCTCGGTCATCTTGAACGCAGAAGTGGTGGGGATGGGTCGAAAGCGTTAGACAAAATGTTGGATATGGAGTGTTTGGGAATAGACGCTACTGTCACGGGTTTCCAGGAGGCAGGAATAGCACCAGCATCAACAGATTTATTGATGACGGAAGTCATGATTCCGGATAGCTGATGTGCTCCAAATTTGAGAACTGTGGAGGGTAAACCGTGTGGACCCACAACAACAGCTGATTTTGAGGTTCGAAGAAGCTTGAAGACTTCTTCTGAGAAAAATGCCTCTATATCTAAGGGAATAGAAGGAAGATAAGATGACAGAGTATCCGATGAAGGATAAGTAAACACGGCGTTTAGGCTGTCGATCTCTGAGTCATAGTTTTTTGATCGGGCTCGTTGTCCACATAGAAGCTGGATTCCTTGCCAGAGAAGTTTGCTATCGGTGTTGTAAGAGAACTGGTGGGCAAACGTCCTGCTCAGCCGTCGTGTCTCTTGTTTGATCAGGATGGAGTGTCGCTTCACCGAGGTCTGGTGGTGTAGTTTATAGGTAAGTTCTTTTTGTCTTCTCAGAGACTTCAGCAATGGAGAAGCTATTCCGCCGTTGTTAAAAAATACAGTCTCCATAGGAAAACACAAATCAATTACCGCACTCAGTGTCTTCGTAAATAGATCTAGCGTGCAAAGAGAGCAGTCGAAAGAAAACGACGAAGTAACAATGGAAAGGGATCTCTGAAGAAGGGTAATGTTGGTGGGTGGCAGATTTCTAGAGGTTATCTTTATTTGTTTTGTTCTGACGAGTGAACAGTGAGCTGAAAGTGAGTAAACTTTGGGTCTGGTGATAATGAGAGAAATATCACTCGTTCAAACAGGAGCTTTCAGTTGTAAGTGAAAAAGTTCTGGATGGTTTGTGATAATCCTGTCTAAAACAGCTTTCCCTCTAGTTGGGATAAAACAGAAGTCACTTAAACCAAAAGCTAGTAAGGGATACGTGGGTGCTTGATTAAAATCACCAACAGCAAAGCATAAATAGACAGTAATTGAATCAGGACGGGTATAAGAACGTCAAAGAACAGGTCGATGTCCCTCTGAGCGCAGAAAGGAGTTATGTACAAGTCACTGATAACAGTGCCTCGAAAAGACGAGAATTAAAGGTAGCTTTTAATTATCACGCAGTCAACACCACTACAGGAGAAAGTAAAAATAACTGCAGACTTGTCAGACCGCTCGGAATTGATGTAAATAATCACATCACAACCTGTCTTCTTCCTGCACTTTTTTCTGTCTTGACGAAAGCACTGAAAGTTCTCGAGGAGAATGAGTTCGTCATCAATTTTTTCATTTACCGAAGACTCTTGGATACAGGTCACACAGGTGTTCGTGCTAATCCGAGAGTTTAGGACCTTACGTGGGAAAAGTATCTTTCCAAAAAGGGACCGACTGTTAGTACTGACCAGTGCGGGAACTGTCATCTTCCTTGGCGTTGTGCGACTAACAGAAGTCTACCAACCAGCTCACTTGCGTTTCTTAGTCCAACTTGATCTCGGCCAGCTTTCATAAAAACGAGTAGTGGATAGTGAAGGAAAACATACTGATTCTCTAATCTGAATGAATGATTTTTTAGAGTAGCGAATTCTGAGTGACATGAGTTGATGTTGAGAATAATTCCAAAAGGACACTGATCAGGTTCACAGTGGGATGTAGCGCAGCCAGTCGTGGGGTGGGCCATAGGCACACCTTCCACGGGCCTACTCTCTCCGTTTTTATTTGACCTTAAAGCGGCCATCTACCCAGTCGACTGCTTAGTTCCCTGCCGCTACCTCCTGTTCAAGAGTGTGCCAGAAAAGTTCACTTGCATTAAAGAGTCCCTTTACATGAATAGCCGAAGCCGAGTTCGGACCTACTGCTCTCTCTCAGCCGAGTTCATCACAAAAAGTAGTGTACGTCAGGGTTGCCTTCTTTCTCTTTTTCTCTTTAACTTTGCGACTGATGTGGATCGAGAGACCATACATTTTCAGGTGAGGATAGTAGTATGGAACTTTTTCCGGGAGCAAAAGTGCAACTCCTTGAGTATGCCGACGACATAGTTCTTCTAAGTGAAGTTCCGGGTAAGTTGTAGACTTTTCTAGACAGCTTGACGGACTAAGTAGCAATATTCAGTATGCGTTTTGTACCTCCAAAGTCCAACCACAAACCCTTCTCTGTCTGGAGAGACTACAGATCAGATAGACAAGTTCTATTTTCTGGAAGAGCTGCATTTCTCCCAGACGTTGGATATCGGATGAGGTGTCTTCGCCTACGTAGAAGGTTCGTTTGGCTGTTGCCAACCGGAGTCATCTATGGCGTCTATATAACATCCGTTTACCTACCAAGGGTCGAGTGTACGCTGCTGCAGTCAAACCCGCACTTCTGTGTGGTTCAGAAACATGGTCACTGCGGGTGGAGGATATCAGAAAATTGTCGATATTTGAGCATCGATTTCTTTGTAGTATTGCTCGAATCTGGTGGAAACACCGTGTGAGTAATGCTGAGGGTCGGCGGAAAGTCTTAGGTTCAAAGATCAAATGATTAGATGAAACACTAAGCTCATCAGGCTAAGATGGTTGGGACATGTGTTACGCAAGTCCCCTGACAGGATTCCTCGGCGTGCTGTGTTTACTGAGCAGGATAACGTTTGGAAGATGAGTAACGGTGGTCAGTCCATGACTTGGGAGAAAGGTATGAAAAACCTAACCAGCGGACTTGGCCACGTAAGACGAGTTAGACATCTTGGTTGGGGTCCAAGAGACCCTTCCATTTTATAGTAAGATACAATGGAGGATATAGCTAGGTGTCGCAATCAGTGGTGCTCTTGTATCCTTAAACATTCTTCATCAACCTTTTGTTGGATATGTTTTTTGTTTTACCGCATCAATGGCTTTTTCTAACTTGTGCCAAAGACGGAATGTCAGTTTTGTGGCAGACTACACTTCGTGGGAAGAGACAACTGTCCGGCCTGGGGAAAAATGTAAGATAGCTGCAAGAAGCGCAAACATTTCGCATCAAAATGTTTCCTTAAGACAACTGGACAGAAAATAAAGCCATCACAACATAGATCAAGTGAATAGGCTGCAAATACCAGCAAAGTGAAAGGGCGTCTTTGCCAAGAGGATGGTGAACGGAGAAGAGGTGGATTTCCAGTTGGACACGGAAGCATCGGTGAACATCATGTCTATGAACGCTCTGTCTAATATTACACCGACACCGACACAGAAGAGACTCGCTATGTAGAACGGTGACAAGTTTCAGGCAAGGGGCGAGGCAATGCTGAAAGTCGTCAATCCCAAGGATGAACAGCTATCACTCATAAATTTTGTTGTAGTCGACCAGGGTTATGTTCCCATCCTTGGATGTGAATCCATCGAAAATCCGGATTTGGTGTCATTCCACTATGATTCATTCACTCACCATGCATCGGATGATGACGAATATTACTTGGAAAAGTATGCCTCTATTTTCGATGAGAAATTGGGAAAGCTTCCGGGAGTGGCGGCAGGAAACGTATACGAATCTGCGGAACCTGTGGCACTACCAACAAGGCGTATTCCATGTGCAGTTATTGAACGATCTTAGCTCTGGTTGGACATTCTCATATCGGAAGATATCCTGGTTAAAATTGAAGAACCGAAAGATTGGGTGAGTCAAATCGTGATCGTGACGAAAGCATCCGGGAAACTTCGCATCTGCATTGATCCTAATCTATTAAACAACGCACTCAGGCGAGAGCACTTTTCGTTACCTGTTTTGACGGTATTCTTCCTGAGTTATCAAACGCGCGTTGCCTCACGAAAGTTGATCTGGCTCCAGCGTTCTGGCATGTGGAGTTGGATGAAGCCCCGAGTTACTTGACCGCGTTTGGCACATGGCGTGGCCGGTTCTGTTGGAAGCGACTACCTTTCGGCCTGAAGGTAATGAGCGAAATATTCCAGAAAACGATTCTCCAAACAGTGGACGACTTACCTGGAGTACTCTGCGTAGAGGATGATATTTTAATTTTCGGAAAATATATCGAGGAGCATAAAAGAAGGTTCGATTCTTTTCTGCAACGAATCAAACTAAAACGAGAAAAGATGACATTTTGTCAAACAGCAGTCAAGTTCCTCGGAAACATTATCACAAGCGCAAGGATCAGACCGGATCCGGAAAAGGTAAGCGCGATTGTAGACATGCCGGCGCCAACGGATACGAAAGGTGTCCCACGCTTTAACGGAACGATCAACTATCTGAGCAGATTCTTACCAGTTAACGGAATTATTGAGACCGATCCGCCGATTAAAACATAAGGGAGAAAGGCGGATTTGGTCAGATGAACAGCAATTAGCGTTTAATCGCATCAAGCAACTTATCATGAAGGCCCCAGCCCTAGCATATTACGATCACACCTTACCTCTGTGCATACAGTGTGATAGCAGTCAACATGACTTAGGAACCGTTCTGTTACAGAATGGACGCCCGCTTGATTATCTTAGTAGGACGTTGACAAGTTGTGAACAGAAAGGTGTGCAAACTGAAAAAGAACTACTGGCAATCGTGCACGCTCTGTGGAAGTTCAATGATTACACGTTCGGGCGACTTGCGCACATATAGTCAGATCACAAACCATTGATGACGATCGTGGATAAGCCGCTACATCGAGCGCCAAGAAGACTTCAATCGATGGTAATACGTCGCCAAAAGTATAACTACAAACTTCATTATCAGCAAAAAAAAGCAGATGTTTGTAGCTGATACATTCTCACGGGCCACACTACCGAATACGGAAGAGGAACGTAGAAATAAAACGCTGAAAATTGCATTGGCGGTTTTGGAAGCTGAATTATCCCAAATTCAGAACGTCACAATGGCAGATCCTTATCTACAATCTCTGAAGGAAGTTATCACACAAGGTTGGCCGGAAGATAACAGAACCCTATTGGCAGAAGTGTTACCTTATTTAAGGTTTCGTGATAAGTTGACAACAAGGGATGAACTGATTTTTCAAGGTGAGCCTTTGGTGATACATCAAGCTTTTCGATAAGACGTTCTGCGTCGGTTTCACTGTTCACGCACAGGTGTCAATGGATTTATCACCCGAGCCAGAGAATCGTACTACTAGCCTGGTATGGCAGAACAGACTGAACAGCTGGTAGCAAACTGCGAACCATGCAGATAATTTGATCAACGATAAACGACCGAACCGATGGAAATGCGCTCAATACCTGACCGGCCTTGGCAAATTGTGGCTTTGGATATCTTTCAACATGGGAAGGACAGTTACTTAGTGACCGTTGATTATTACAGTGATTTATTCGAAGTCGAACTTCCGAAAGCAGAAACAGCTGCAGAAATCATCCACAAACTGCGGGCCAATTATGCACGACATGGAATCCCGATTCGAGTGATTTCGGGTTGTGGGCCTGTTTCGCAGAACGGAATTTCAGAATTTCTTGGAGATGTGACAGTTCAGCCATCACATCAGTCCTCATCACAGTCAGTCCAACGGTAAAGCAGAGAGCACTATCAAACAGGTAAAAAAGATACCCAAGAAGTGCAAGTCTGAAGGCAGCGATTCGTTTATTGCTCTGCCTGAGCTTCGAAATATGCTTTCTGCGATGATGGGAACAAGCTCGACGAAACGTCTATTTGGAAGACGGACGCGCACGATCCTACCAGTTTGTGCTGGTTTACTGGACCCAGGTGTCGCAGCTTCTTTAATAGTCAAATTTAAATTGAAAAAGCGAATGGCGGTGCAAAAAGGACTTTACGATCGGGGCAGCAAACCACTGCATCCACTCGAGCCAGGTGACACAGTCTGGATCCAACAAATAGAGCCGACAGAAAAGTCTTGGACGAAAGGAGAGGTACTATCGCGCGTAACAAAGAAATCATACCTAATACGCTCTGCAGATTGTCGGATAAGAAGGAATAGGGTTCACCTGAGAGGAGAAAACCAATGAAGGCGATAACAAAGAAGACGAGGAAACCAAAAACGACGATGAAGAGACTGAATCAGATAACATTATACATTCACCGGTTGGACAGGAATATTCACCGTCTAGAACTCGGAGTGGACAAATTTACAAGCCAGTAGGCAAGTAGAAGTTTCTCAAAAGAGGAAGTAGGTGGTGGACAAGTTTTTGTTTCACCGCATCAATAACGTTTCCTGATTGGTCAGAGAGTGACTTTTGTTTGGCACATAGCAAACCGAGCAGTCTGATTGGCGCAAGAGGCTTTATAAACAACCGAATAATGAACAATAATCAATCTCTCCATGTTGCACTCTGTAACAATATACTGACTGCACTTCTCGGAGAACTGACTTTTGACAGACCTGATACCAGTATCTGTAGTTCTCCTCTTACTCTCGTCTTTCTCATTATTTCATTTTGAGGTTGCCGCTAGGTGATAGCAACCAAAATCACCGCACCCAGTACATGGTTATCTGAACGGACTGAAATGTACAGTAGTACTCACTTATTTACTTTCCGCATGTCTTTCTACTCGCTCGACGTTCTCTAGTCCTTATTTCTTCGTAGTGAAGAACCGACGTATATGGATGCTTCGTCATCCTGGTGGTGATCAAATCGGCTTCGTGAACTTGACGAGTGCTGCTGTGAGTACAACACGTTATACATCATCGTCCCTAACCGTTATCAGAGATGGACATTGTTGTGTCCTGAACTCAGTGGGCGGAAGAAAGGCGTACTTGCAAGAGGAAACCCGCGCCTACAGCCGATTAGTGATTTCAATGAACTTTAAAGGCAACTTAACCATCCTTACTTCCTCTAGGCTAACGAATTCGTTCATTTGTAGGTTACATCAGTAGAGCGACATCTATCGCAAAGAATCAAGGAGCACAAACCGGCTTGGTCGATGACGAGAAACAGAAGTCAGCACCAGTGGAACTGAGGTGCCCCTTGCAGACACCGAACACCACACAAATGACACTATAACCAAACTAGTCTGCTGAGTCCTTATGAACACACCAAAAGCCGCTGGAAAACAACATTTAGTACCGACAGAAATCGACCGATCAGATTACTCAACCCACTGCTTTTCTCTCAAATAGCACTCCAACTGCCTTGGTCACGATTCGAAACCGACCTGCGAACTCAGCTTGACCTGGACACGGACACTTAGGTCGTAGTCGAAAACGGATTAACCCCGAAACCCATACAATTGGTCCGCTGGCCTAGCCCCAACCATCATCATCATCATCATCGTAAGCGTTAAAAAGTAGGGCAAGCCCCACTGACCACTGACTTTCTCACCATGTTGCACGTTCAATTAGAAAGTATGAATATACAAGATAAACAAGGACTGGACCTACATGGGTGGGAAAAGGAAAGAATGCCCTAGTAGCCAACACACGGAATACACAGTCTAACTGTACAAACGCACATCGATCAGTCATTCTGATTCGATAGAAAGTGACAACACGATCGCCACTGTTCGCGGTTCGCAGCCATATCCTTCACTGTCTCCAGCCAACTGCTAGACGGATCTTTTGGACCCCAACCCCGAAGACGTGAAGCACCTACTTTTCCTAAGTCTGCTGTACATTTCCTCATTCCTCGCTGCCACGTCATCTGTTGACCTCCATGTGGTCTTTTCCACTCCCTAGGAGGGGCGGAGAATAGGACACGGTACGGTAGACGTGTGCTTGCCTTACGTAACACGTGTCCCAACACTGTGACAGAACGTTCTCTGAATTAGTACCCAATACTCGCTTCCTTACCTCATCGTTGCTTACTCGGCTATTCCACCCAATCTTAGCGATACTACGTAAACATCGATGGTCGAAAACCTCAAGACGACGAATATCTTCAGCACGCAGACTCCAAGTTTCGCAACCATACAACAAAACTGAACTCACTGCAGCACAGTATACACAGCCTTTCAACTTCAGTGAAATATCAGATCGGCGCCACAAGTGCTTCAGTCCAGCGTACGCCCCTCGAGCCTTGGATATCCGCGTACTCACCTCTACTACTGTGCTCCCATCCGTCGTCACGCTGCTGCCGAGGTAGGTGAAGTGGTCGACAACTGACAGCACCTCCCCATCGAGCATCAAGCTCGGAATCGTTGACATCCAGTCTTGTAACATCACCTTGCACTTTGAAGGTGCAAAGCGCATGCCGAATGGAGCTACAGCTCTTGCGAGATTATCTAGTGCACGCTGAGCATGTTCCGTGGATTCGATTAAGCAGACAAGATTGTCCGCGTAATCTACGTCACATAACTTTTCACTATCTCCTAGTTCGACGCCTACATCCTGAAGATTTTGCAGCGCACTCTTCATTACTTCATCCATGACGAAGTTGAACAGGAATGGAGACAAAGGGCATCCCTATCGAACACCACTGGTGGTTTCCAACCGACCGGATAGTTCACCGTAAACCCTTACGCGGCCAGAAGTATGAGAATACAATGATCTCAGTAGGTTCACGAACTTCTGGGGCATACCTTTTCGATGAAGAACACTGAAAAGCGATGTTCGATCAACTGAATCTAAGGCACCTTTCAGGTCTAAGAAAATCATTATTGTCGGTCGGCGGTGTGTGTGACGCGTTTCAAGTAGTCGGCGAAGAGTAAAAATCTGGTCGGTGCATCCTCGACCTGGGCGGAATCCTGCCTGCTGTTCGCGGACATTCCTCTCGCGAGCCGGTGTAAGACGATGCAGCAAAATCGAAGCTAATACTTTGGTGACTATCGGGATTAAGCTAATCCCACGATGATTACTGCAGTCATTGCGTATTCCCTTCTTGAAGATTGGAACAATCAATGACTCGCTCCATATTAACGGAATACACTCCTCGTTCCAAATGTCACGGAGCAAGGCGGTAAATGATTTTATCAACACCTCACCACCCAGTTTGAAAAGAACTGGAGGAAGTTCGTCGGGACCTGCCGCTTTCCCCAGCCTTAGTAATAGAATACATGACTCTACTTCTACTTCTGATGGGGGCTCAAGTGATACCACCCAAGGAGTTCACAGTTGTTGACACGGGAGTAGCTATGCTAGCGTGGGGCCAGCTAAACCGTTCCTTGAAGTACTCGGCCCATCGGTCAAGCCTGTGCTGTTTGTTATGGATGGGTTCTCCATTTCTATCCCAAATCGTTTCACTGACCTGAGTTCGCCGTCCATCGGTGTCACGAATAAGTTTGAACAGTCTTTGACTGTTACCTGAAGCAGCTGCTATTTCCATTTATTCGGCTACCTTGACCCACCAATTTCCTCGATCATTCTTAAGGCTTTTCGTAACTTGTCTTTGCAGCTTTCTCCGCATCTTATTCATCTCCTTACGGTTCGAAAGCTGACGCTTTTGCTCCATTATACTCAACAACTCTTGCGAGATCCAGTATCTTTGATGGACAACGGATCGAGGACCACAGGCAAAACCTGCTGCAACGTGCATCGACTGTTTGATATGAACCCAATGCTCATCTACATTACTGTTCTCCGTGGATCCTAGCTCATGTGCTAACTTCTGCTCATAACGGGTGCAAACGTCTGGATCACACAAACGTTGCACGGCTAATCCGGTTTGCGACGATGGCCATGGAGCTGGAGAGATAATCGCATTAAAACTAAGGCATGGTCCGACTCTACGTACGTGGACCAGTGAGATCTACAGTTCTGAACAGAACTGCACCACCGGTAGCTTACGGCGATATGGTCAATTTGACTCAAAGTACCTGTAGAGTTAGAGCACAATGTCGCTGTGCGACGCGAGCTGTGTCGGAAATTTGTGCTAGACAAGAACAATCGATTGTATGCACAAAACTGGAGAAGCCTATCCCCGTTATCTGTGCGCTCAGCACGTAAAGCACAACGCCCACCTAAACAGGCTTCTGACACACTAAGTTTTCCAACTTGTGCATTTAAGTCACCAGGTAGCACTACAATGTCGGAACCTTTACTGCTGCGAACGAGAGTGGCGAGGTCATCATAGAACTCATCTTTCTGCAAGTCTGAGCTCCAGTCCGTTGGGGCGTACGCCGAGATCACAAACAAAATGCGTTTAACACAACTATCCTTTCGAACGCCAACTGACCCTTGGAGTCTCACAGCACATAAACGACTGTTAACAGGAATCCAGTCTAAAAGGGCAGCCTCAGCCTTGTCAGTCAAGACAATTCCTACACCACGTTGACCCACAGCTCTAGCTGCTTCGTCTCCTGAGGTGCGCAGAATATACCTCGATGAGATACCAGGAGCAGTTAGTTGAATTACACTGCTCGAATCCTGGATACGCGTTTCGCTTAGGCAGCAGACGTCAATCTTCAGAGAATTTATTGTGAGGGCTAGGCACGCCTGCTGACCGGCCTACATGAGTGTACGCACGTTGAAGGAGCCGAGATTCAGAGGCTGACGGGGCTTGAGAAAATGTGAGTCACCAGACAGATAATAATTCCCGATACTATTTGATAGTGAATCGTTGTGAGTATCGACCGTGTTATCAGTGGGAGCATTATGGGTGGATAAATGGGGCAAAGAGGGATGGTTAGGGACAGAAGACAAAGGTTGAATAACAGAGAGGGAACTCTGATCAGTAGCACACTTATCACTACCCACTCCGCTCGATGCAATGGGCAGTGCGGTCCTGATTAGCCTGCGCGACGACCGATGCAGTATCGAATTCTTTGTAGTCGTGCAGTTCATGGGAGATGTTGGACGGGTACTGCTAGGGTGTCCAGCCACAAAGCAGGAGAACGATTAGGGTCCTCATCCAAAGCCTTTAGTTCTAACAAGAACCTATCCGCAAGGCAGCGGGATGGCTCAGTGGAAGCCCATTTGCTTGGATCAATTATTATTCCACTGGTTTTTCCGATTGAGTTGCCAGCTCAAATCGACCCCCAACCTGGAGGACCAGGAGACTGGACTTTGTCTGACCTCTACCCATTGACCTGTCAGGTATGATTGCATCTCCGGCTTAAGGAAGCCATCCTGTATAGCTCTTTGGGTCATAGAGGCGCGCAAGCCATCACACCACGTCAAGGTGCAGTCTCGTCCCAACCACGGAATAACAATTGTCGTTCATTCTTTTGCCAACTACGCAACGCCAATGATAAAGACTACCCAATCAAATTCGGAAACACAGACACAGTCAGTAAGACTGCATTTCTAATCTACAAATGTAAATGTATTAGCTACGAGGATGTTGTTACCGAAAAATCCAAGCGTTATTAGTTCCGGAGTTGTGGCATGGCTTTTGGCGCGAGACAATGAAAACAACATACAACGCAACGTGAACTGAATACAACCATCTGTTATTTAATCAATTATAACATGGTAACATACGACTCAAAGAAGTATTCAAATTGTTAAGTTATAAAAACGGAAAGGTACAGACAAATGAACAAAGAGGAATAACAGGGTACAGGGACCACAGCCAAAGGGGTTGTTTTCAACATGAATTGGTTAGGAAATCAACAGTGTAGATTACAGTAGCAAAAAAGCACTGTACAATGAATAGACCACATTCGACAGAGAAATGCACTGGCTACTCGTTCCAAAAAAGAGGAAGCACACAGACCGTGTAACAATTCACAACAATTTGATTCGGTGAAACAAGCAGACACGCGCATCTGTGAGACGCGATATCCCCGTGATGTGCACATCCGAGGGTTGAGAGGAGTCTCGAATCGGAATGAAGGAGGGATTAGCTTGGGGATCAGCTGTCACTGCTACTGATGATCTTGGTTTTCACAGCTGTGGATAATTCGCATCCGGCCCGAGCAACTATTTCTTGTCGTTCTCGTGCGGCTTTTTTATCTTTTTTACGCGGTCGGATTTTTTTGGCTTGATTCGGTCGTCGACGTGGACGTCTCCCAGTGTGTTCATCAGAATCGGGAGCTACCGATAAATCCAGAACAGTCAGGCCTGCCGGTTCCACCGGTGGAGACAATAGGGCCAGGTCTGACCCAGAGACCGTTTCCCACTCAAGCCGAACCGGGTGATTGCTGGCTACACGAGAAGGCGATGCAGAATTGATCGTTGCGCTGGATGCGACCACTTCGCCTCGTTTCCAAGGTTTAAGGGCCTAAACGAGGAGAAGTTTAGCGACGAGGATGAATAAATAATATTTCACTTTGGTCATTCACTATACAGTCGTGGTAAAAATAAATCAGGAAGGGTTCAGGACCAGTTAGGCGTTACCGAAAGGGAGGTAAGTGACTGAACGCGGTACAAATAGAATGCGGATCTGATTGTTAGACACGATCAAGCCAACTCAAAGCATGTTTGAATGCAATGTATATAATGAAATATAGATTAAAAATCAACGTTGCTTTTCGGTTGGTCTGTAAAAGACTTTCATTCAACAAGATAGGTGCATGAGGGCTCCTAATCATAATTCTATCGGATTTCAGCATTGGGCCCCACATCCCCTTAATTGTTGTAAATCAAAGCTTCCATGTTGTAGTTCATTGAGATAAAACAACTGTTTTTGCCTCGACTACAGAACTGCGTTTTTACAGTACCGATGTCTGTGTTTCCACAATTTATAACTCAGTAGAAAGAAACTAACGAGTTGCAGTTCGGACGGTGAATTGGGTAAATTGGTGGTGAATTTAGTCTTCACCACCACATTGGCGAACAGAGCCATAACGGCTAGAATAGAATCTTCACAAAATGTTCGGATTGAGTAATCTATGGACAGATAAATCCATATGGTAAGTTGATTTCTGTTAAAACAGGACTCCTATCTAACAGATTAAAATTACCTAACGCAACTGAGATTTAAACGCTGAGCATTATCCACGAAAACCACGTATTTGAGGATACTACGCGGTGCATTCCGGCATCCGATGAAAAAATAGTGACGAAGGGAGTGGTAGTGAACCATGACGGATTTCGGTAAACCAACAGTGGATCATGAGATGGGCGAGAACAATCCGGTGCTGTTTTCCCTCTCATACACACACGACCCGCTGTGCATAATCGAAACTGAACACCGGCCCTCATAGTCGGTTAGCGCCTATGAGCCTGCGTGGCTATTCCAATTCCCATTTCGACAAGTGTTGAAGATCATATGGATTCTAACGATCCTTTGAGCTCGATTAGGATTTCATGTAAAGGGAAAATGGTCAGTTTATGTTATTTCAACTCCCTATCGTTTTTTTCATTACATGCTTTTTGCATAAGTGCAGTGAAAGAATATAGTCCATAGCCACAAACGCTAACTGCACCATTAAAGATAACCGGCCAGCAGACCCTAAGACTTGGAGTGAATAACCACATAAGGTCCTAATAGGTCAGGGGTGGTAACGAGCCGGACGAGAGTGTAGATTACTGTCTACCACCAAACTGGCCAGTGGTGGTGGGGATTCGAACCTCCAACGTCCCAAGTGGTGACAGGACGCTCTTAACCAGTCGACCACCACCGGTCAACCATTCAATTTCCGACAACCATTTAAAGCGAAAACATTCTCTGTTAGTTTTTTTGTTGGGCATCCTCTATGCTTCACTTTCGCAACTGTCCTCGACGATGGGGTCACAGTACTTTATGAGCTGAACGCCTTTGAGTTTCACGTCTAACTGCTCCACGGTGTTTTTGTTTGTTTTAGTCAATGTTTAATTCAGTTCAAATAAACATCAAACACGTACGGGATGCAGTAGCTTTTGTTGTTATCTCTCAGTGACGACCTCGACTGGAAATGATGAGAAAAAGGGTACGAAAAGAGAACTGCAAACAGTAGTATCTAGTCAATAAAGAAAGTTTGTGAATAAAAGAGCACCACTGATTGAGATACTGGGCCATATTCTCCAACGTGTTTAATCACTGAGCAGAGGGATCGCTCGAATCCACCCCGAAGAAGCTTTACACGCCCCACATGACCAAGTTCACTGGCCAAGTTTCCTCGTATCTTTCTTCCAAGGTATGTACCGACTGCTCCTTACTCATCCGCCAACCATTACCCCTATCAGAAAACATGTCAGGTGCCTCGAAGAAAAAGATGTGTGAGCTGATGCCAAGGAGTTAGTGACCAAGTTATTTAGGTGGCTGAGTGAAGCACTTAAAACGGGAAACAATAGGACGATTTTTCCGCATGCATTCAAGGGAAAATACCCGAGGCAGTTTTTGGTACAATGAGTACATATACGCCTCGAACAATGTGGACTAAGGGGGAGGGGGAGTGACTACTATTAATATTACGACAGGTGGATACATTTGCATTGTCCCTCCGCCTCTTCCCGCTTCAGTTGTCTGGTCTTCATTTGCACAACCTCAAAGGTCACAGCCTGAGCAAATATATTCTTATTAGTTCAGATGAAAACGGCAGTTTCCCACCGGCTGAATACACCCAGGTGGTAGTGCCTCGCCCCGCCTCTCTGCATTGCTGGTCAAACAGGCTGAGGTGAATCGTACAAGTCCACAACACATTTGACCAACCGCATTGACAATCAACGGAATGGATAATCGTGGACGAATGCGAAGGGAATCAACCCGACTACTCTCATCCCCTATGAATGTGGAATAATCAAACAACAGATACACATTTTTCAATTTAGCATTTATGTTTACTCAGCTGGTAGAATTCTTCCATGAGTATACCCCGCTGGTCGCAACGTACCAAACTCGCTGCAATTCAGTTCATCAGACCTATGCTAATCATGGGTGTGTTTGTTAGGCATTTTTCTGCACGGGTGTGTGCCAGATCGAAACTACGTAGTTCGCGACCCGTATGGCCATAACTGAAAACAATGCAGCAATGAATCATGATTTGCAGGTGCGGAGACAGGTTATATCAAATTCTTTAAAGAATAAAGTGAGAACAAGCGTCATGTACGATTACCTCAAGAAGGGATAAACACAGACTTTACTAAGAAATTCCATGATCTGAAGGGATGCCGTTCAAATCAGCATGTTTGACGAATCTGTGTATTTACGGAGCATGAAAGTACAACAGACCGCAAAGCATTTACATTGCTGACTTCCATTCTGAGTCATAACCGTCAACGTTTCAAACCAACGACAACCATCATCAGCTGAGCCCCAACCGATACTAATAGCGATTCTCGACCCTTCACACACCTAAGCCAAATGACCGTAGCGCCACTTCACTTCTAGAATTAACCAGCACGCGCGAATAGAGCGCAGAAAATTAGATGATGGATAGACATAAGTAAAAAATGGCCCACATATCAGAGGTGGTGTACAGTGATTATTTCAGCTAAAGGTTGGTTATCTCCTATCTCCACCTAAAACACGACCACGAACTTCGTCATCACTCACCCGATGTCGCATTAGACGCGAGTTTAACTCTGGAGACATCAGCTATCAAATACGGAAGGCTATTGAACTTCCTCAAAGAGGAGTGACTGGGTCTCGGAACAGTGAAGCACAAGGCCGCGAATCGCAGCCTTGTACAGCCGTCCATTAAGATGGTTGGCGCGGCAGGTGTCGTATATCGGCGAAGACTGCTTTAACTCTTGTTGTTTGTGATGTGATATCCCGACAAATACCACCCGCAGCTGAAATCGAGTTCCCCATTTAATCAAGGCTACTGACTACTTCAAGCTGATCACCACGTAAAGTGATGAAAGGTGCCGGCTTCTGTCAGTCTTATAGAAGTACCTGGAATGAGCAAAGTGTTTAAGGTATACCTCGATTGCTGAGCAGTTCAAAGCGTGCTGAACTGTATGTGCATTGCAACTGAGCTAGATGATGTCACCGGAACGTTTCCAGTTGAAAACTCTGTTACATGGGGAGAGTTCAACTTTACTGTTTTCTTAGGCCAATTAAGGCATTCCGCGGTAAATTCTCTATGGTAAAGTTGGAAAGAAACAGGAGTATAGGGCCATCGTGTCGTACTCCACTGGAGACCGCAAAAGTTGGTGAAAACTGACTCTAACCCGGCCTGAGGTATGACAATAAAACTCAGGTGCTGCATTTCTCAACAATCAGTTCTACAACGCAATTATATCAACACAGTCAAAGGTCACACCAATGTCTGGCAGCACGATGATCGCTGGTCTTGGGAAAGAGTAACGACTGTCAAAGAACTGTCGGAAGGACAAGATTTGATCAATGCATTCACACCAAGCGCAAAACTCGGCCTGTCTCTCGCGTGCTGCGCAACATCGATTCGTTTTTATGAGTGAAAAGGTAGTCTTGAAAAGATCATGGAGGAGAAAATAACTGACACGAGACCTTTGCAAGGAACAGCTAAAAAATCACAAGTGGGAACAGAATTCCACGGACGACGGGAGTGGAAGTAGACTTACCTCAGCACGACGCGAAATAATCGGTGAATACGACTGACTGTTACAGGAGGGTGATTTTGGGTTTCCGTACTGTAGAGACCCAAGCAGTTCGCGAATTTTCGACAGACCGAGCTGCAAAAACACAGGGCCGGTGGTGTACCACCAATCGCTTGGGACTACGTATCGTCGGTGAGAGAAAAACGTTCGAGGGCAAGGGAATTAATTACCGTGAGTAAATCAACCGCGGGGTTTTTGTCAGAATGCTCATCAGGTAATGGGAATCAGAACTTTGAGGTTGTTTTCTAGGTGATTATTTTGTTAACATTAATTTGAATAATTCATCTACTTTAAGAGGAGAAAACGAAAATCACTTCATGCAAACGTAGAGATCGATGACACACAGAGATCTCATGAACTGGGCAAAATGAAAGCAAAAATTCCACTACAACAACGAACGCGTAGAGTTTGACGAGTTAAACTTGAATATCACGACATACTGCTAGTTCCCAAGTGGTCAACCTATGCTAGTTGGTTGCATGGCAGTTAAAGATGTGAATAGTAACGGGTAGTTGGATATCTTTACTGACACAAGTACCGTCTCGTGACTGAACAAAAACTGTACCCAATTTCCATAACGGGGGGAAAATGAAACGTTTTCCGCAAAACTAACTGCCCGGAAGAAGCGAACGACAAGACTCGCAGTAAATCAGATGCAATTTCCCGATTCAGGCGCAGTTCTGCCCAGTCCAGTTTTAGCCATGCAATTCACCACCCTTATCTAGGTTCACATCTCAAATAATAAATCAACAATCGGAACGTAAAATAAATCGAAGCAAAAAATCAGGAAAACTGGGGCTCATTTCGATATGAAGGTAAATGCAAAACACAAAAAATCAGTTGGGAAGCAGGAACGCCTTTGACCTCCGCACTTGGTCATATCATTCTATGTGAATCTCGTAGACCCCAGCCTGTCATCCATAACAAGTCCTGTGCGATCACGTTTACTGGTTAAGGTTCTCGTACCACTACACCACTTCATGGGCTGGACCGTTTAACCTATCACCCAAAATTGCACGTCTCAAAAGACAATGAAAACCAACGGAGTATGATTGCAATCATGCATCACACATGCCGAAACTACCGTGGCCTGTTAGATACAGAAGATTAACTCGGGTTCCTAATATCTCACGCTTGACCTAAGCATTCGTGATATCGTGTTCCCATCGTATTCGAGCACTATTGCGAATACATCGTTGCTCAAACATTGATAATATTCGTGTCTTTTATCCGTAACGACCACGTTATAAAGTGGTATAATAAAACTGGCTTGTCTACTGGAGCGCATATTGGGCCTTTGATGGACAAGGTGACGCCACATAGACACTACACCTAGCTGAGATAGGCAAAAAACAACGAGCTTTTGATGTAAGGAACAACATCTGATCCAATATTATTCATCGAGCAAAGTAAACTTGACTTTTCAAAGGCTTACCCTTTTAGAATAAAGTTTGGTGTAGAACCCGCCGAGTTGTGCTTCCCAAATGTGTGAAACACATTCTAATCAGTACCACATTCCTATTCAGATTATGTAGGGGAACTTGCAAATTACTTCAGATATCACTTAGAAGTGAAATTTTTTATCATCTGAATAAAGATTAATGTGGTTCATCAAACAAGAAAATATGGCCATATATAGCGCCAGCTGACTTTAGGGAATCAGCGTTTACATCCAAAACATGATGCAACCCGTAAATGGTAGGTTCCAGCTACCAACTGTAGACTTACCGAATGTAGTTTGGGACTTCTCTGACCGAAGTGTTGGTAGAAATTCTGACAGACCGCTAAAACCGGACAAATGATGTCGACACAAGGTATAGAGTAACGGGACCAATGAAGGAAATCGCGTAGTCCAGTAGACGGTCATTCCATCCTGGGAACCGCCGAACAATGACCGGACGTGTTCCGGCAGGTGCCAAAAATGGTTGTGTTTATTACGAATCGCACGAAGCAAATCCATCAACGAGGTGTCCTTGATTGACGAGAGCAGAAGAATAGTAAATTCAGTAAAATTTCGAACATTTCGTTCAACCGAAATCGAATCCGAAAGCAGACAAATCGAGTCAGATCAACGGGAACGGAGCCGAGAGCAGTGCACCATAGCTGATGAGTCCTGACGAGCTGGATGCAACAGCTGTATGATTTTCAATAACGGGCTCGGAATTGATATTCCATAACGAATCGCATTACACAAATCTTTTCAGGGTATCAGCACGATTTTTGTTTTCAGGCTGATGTGACATTTGATATATATTTTCTATACAACCGGAATGTTTTTTCCTGGCCGGATGTCTTGCAACTCGTCAATGTATAATATTGTCATGCTTTTTTAATGACGACTGAGGCAATGCCATTACTGATCCACTTGAAACATTTTAAAAAATTATCCATAAAATAGAAAAACTCAGTCTAGTTTAGTTCCGTTTTGTCAAATGCGAATGTAGCCGGCGATTAAATCGAATAGATCCCATGTTAGAAGCGTGACGCGTTCCATACGGTCAAGTCCTCATATGTTTTTTCAATTCCTAGACTGAACGATGGACCAATCTTGGTGGGCAACAAACAACGAATAAGTCTAGCCGGAGACATTTTAAAAGATACCCCAAACAGTGAAAACTAATGATGGTGCTTGAACTCACATACGGATAGGTCTTAGATACACTACACTCATTGGAATCTAGGAGTGTTTTGTGGCTAATTGTGCTCACATTCCGACGGTCTTTGCGTACTTTACACACATACACAAAAAGCGCCGTTTTACAGCCAGTTTTTTCGAAATTATGAGGAATAAAGCACACTAGGAATAAAATTCTCCCTCTCAATAAAAAAAAACAAGATACGAAAGATATCAAAGACGTTATTGTAGAAAACGCTGCTTGAAAATCATGAACTACTTCCAGTACAACACGTATGTATTTAAGACAATGACCAACGGAGATATGCGCAATGGAACAAGAGTGAGACGCGGAAAGGGTCTGCATAAGTAACACTCAAACAGTACGACCAAAATAACCGAACGTGTTGTACTTACGTCATATCCTCTGGTATTCAGTAAATCAAGCACTAATTCCGGTTCCAAACGATGAAACCAATGCTCGCTGAACACGAAAGGAGCATGGGGATTCAACGTTTCAAGCAAAGCTCGACGCTCTGCGAAAAATCGATGAGTCGTTGGACGCGGATTAACGTTATTTTGCCGTGATGAGAACGAATTAGTAGGCGATGAGCCAGTAGATTGAATTTCTTCATCACGAGTGTCTAACACATCTGACAGTTCCTGTGGATTTGGAAAACAGGGGTATCAAGTAATATTTTATCGTGATAACCGAAGGACGACCATTAAAAATTGGCGGCTACTTCGACCTAGATCTTACCAATGAACTGGCATTTGAGAATAAGACCGTAGTCAACACGGGTTTCCGGCGAATTTACAGAGCAACAATGCACAGCTCAGAAAAATACAACTAGTGTGAAAAAACATGATAAGTACGGGAGGGATCATGAACGGAGTGGTTGGGAAACAGCGATAATATCGTGTTGGGGTTTGGATGAAAAGTGGTATTTTAGGGTTGTCAATCTTCCACAGTATTGCGCATTTCGGAGAATGGTGGGATGTGTAAAACGACTCAAATGGTGAACGATTTTCGAATTAAAAAAAGAAGTTTAAAGGTACAATTTGATAATCTATCCGAGAGAGAAATGAGCCAATGCAGAGAGCATAATAATTTCGAGCCGATTACAACGAAATGCAAGTTATGGCTAACGGTGTCGTCCAATCCCCGAACAATTCGATTCAACGAAATCGACGCATATTTTCCACCCTTTTGGGATATTTGATTCGAACTCATGTACTAAAGTTTGTATGCTGAACGGCGGAATGCAACCAGAAACAGCGTTTATCCCCATGTCCCCGTTTCCTCGTTAGCTTAAGTTTGTCCATCTGTCTGGGGTAAAGCACAACCCAAAATCTCAATGTCACCTGATCACTATCGACCGGTTGGTTTATGCCAACACTCTGTCCAGCATTGTGTTCCTGCCGTTTAAAGTACTCATTATTGGTCTACCTAGGAAAAACACAACAACGTCAACACAGCTTGCTAAGATCTCTAAGTAACAAGACAAGGATCGACGAAAGGAATGCAATATTCTCAAAAGAACCGACAGTCCACCTTGACGTTTATATCGCCAACGTTTCCTCGTCAGTCGACCTGACATCACAATGCGAAGTTCACCTCAGCTGCGACCTGAATGCCAAGCTCAACGACCAGAAGTTTATGTAAACCATCAATCTGATCCATGAACAGCATACTGTTCCCCGAGGCAGGAACTAGCTGGAGAGTGAGTCGTGGTGTTCTGTCCATGACATGACAAGACGATGAGGGTTAATAAGCTTCCCACTGCATGGCTGAGGACATTATGTAACATCGCTGGGTGTCGCGATCAGTGACATACTTGCACCCGAGCGCGTTCTTCGTCCTCGTGATTTGCCTAAATAACTTTCTGCTTGTTTTCTCCTTATGCATCTATTGGTTTAGCTCTTGACTAGATGATATTGCGATTGAAAACAGAGCACAGAAGTGCGCGGAGTTACTGATTGAAAAAAATAAACTAAACTGAACATCACTATGGAGAAGCAGAGATGAATGCGATGCGCTATAATTGGCTTGACAGAAAGATTACCAGCAGAGTGGACTTCAACTCCACCGTTTACGTACAATAAATAAACAGGATAGCAATGTTTTCCTCTGATTAATTCTCTCAGTAGGTGAGAAAATGTGATCGATAGAACGGATACGTATTAGATAGCTGTAATCAATAGATTTTCTCAGTAATATGCCGATGAAGAATGAGGATGAGAGCCATGAACATAAGACTTATTCGCGTTGTCCTATCAGAAAAATGGGACCAGCTGTATGCTTAGACGAAAATTGTTCGTGGACGGTGTCGATTTTTCCGAACAAAAATATTATTCCTCTATCGTTGATGGGAGAGGAGGGGGGGGGGGGGTAGTCCCTTTGAAGAATGCACCCTCTCCCTCAACTTTGCATTTCAATCAAAAGACACCGCGAGTAAACTTGTTTGCTGTTAGCTGCATCTTACCGAGAGGAAACGAATGGTTTTCGATGCTGTCCAAAACAGAGGATCGTAGATCACTTCTTCTGCCGACGGTCGATCAACTGGATCGTGTGAGAGCATGGTTTGGATCAACTGACGACCAAGAAAAGCTGCAGCAGAGAGCACATTTCGAAGAGTGAACAAATAAGCCATTCACAACAGACTGAAATTTCTCGGAACGGTTATGAAATGCAGCAATATGGTCACAAATCTGATAACGGGCGTTTTCGAGCACAGCCGGTACATAGACCTGACAAGAGGACCAAAATAGGTTTTATTGCAACGAGGGAATGAAATGGTAGATAGCATATGAGAAAATCGTTCGTTTTCCACAGTGGTCCGTCTACACTTCATCTCCAAAAATAGGTCCGTTAACAGCGGTGAAATTTTAATCCACGTTTTCGGATGCTTACCTATCAACTCTTTTGATATCTTCAGATGCATTATATATCTTTAGCTATGAGCTAACAGTCGACTGATGAGGGTAGCGGTGGTAGATTGTTTTGTTCCCCATAAAGAAAACTTTCAATTCTGTGCAACTCATTTCTCTGCCCGTCAGACTAGCCAGCATGGAGATGCACTTATTACTAGTACGTCTTACTTTTAGGCACATCCGTCAATACTGAAGGTAATGAAAAACGTTCGCGAATTTCGCTGCAAGATACTAAACTGAGTGGGAACAAACACCAACGTGACCGAATTGTGCACTGTTCAGGTTACACTCCTCGGAATAGCTGTGACCCAACCACTACTTTGAGGAGCAGGAGTGCCGTACGCTGGACTGAGGCACCTGTGTCGCCGACCTGATATTGCATTGAAGTCGAACGGCCGTGTGTACTGTGCCACGATGCTTTCGGTTCCGTAGTATAGTTACGAATATGGTGTCTGCGTGTGGAAGATGTTTGTCGCCTTCAGCTTTTCGACCATTGATATTTGCGTAGTATCGCTAAGATTGGATGGAATGACCGAGTGAGCAGTTGTGCGGTCAGAAATCGAGTATTGGGTACCAGTTCAGAGAATATTCTGTCGCAGCGTATCCAGCTTAGTAGACTTCGTTGGCTGAGACAGGTGTTAACTATGGCAAACACACATCTACCGTTTTTTACTGTTCCTCGGAAGTGAAAGAAGCCATGTGGAGGTCAGCAAATGAAGTGTCAGTGCGGAATGAGAAAATGTACAGCGGATCTAGGAAAAGTGGGTGCCTCACGCCTTCGTGATCGAAGTCCAAAAGATCTCTCAACCTGTTGGATGAAGACCCGGGACAGTGGTGACCGTGTTGTCATCTTCTTTCGAATCAGAATGATTGATCAATGTGCGATCCTAAAGTCAGACTGTGTATTCCGTGTGTTGGCTAGTGGGACGCTCTTTCGTTTTCCACCCATGTAGGTACACTCCCTGTCCACCCTGTATATTCCGTTTTTCCATTGTTAGGTGCAACATGGTGGGAAAGGCAGTGGTCAATAGGGCTCGCCCTGCAGTTTAACGATGCACGAAGGCGAGACAGATTCTACTTTTCTTAAAGAATCAAATCAACAATGGCATGAGTCGAGGAGAATAAGAAGAAGCAATCTAGTACCGAGTTGGAGCCTCAGGAATCGTTCACTACTACACAGGTGATAGCGATCTCAACGTATCACAATGTACGAGGAATTCGATAATACAAACTAAAAGAAAATCGGTGACGATGATGAAATTTCTTTCTTCCGTTATTAGCATATCGATATAGTCAAAACAAGACAAGACGGAATTTTCGATTTTATCAGTGGTCTTTTTTGGTGGGAACGGCAAGTTTGAATACGCATTAGCCCCATGGGGATTTTGAATTTACCAGTGGTGAAACAAAAACGAAACCATGATCAAGGTCGTACACCGAGATAATGCGATACAAATCACTGAACGCTGTGCCTTATTATACTCGCTTCCAGCCGGGATCGACTGGTGTGCATCGAGAAGGCGCAGCCATTCAGCGGAAATCCCGGATGTCGTAACGTGACGTGGCAAGCCACAACCAACTAGACCAGCCGAATACAAACCATTCTTGATAAGTAACCAGTGCTGGTTAGCGTGATTCGGAAGACGGATAGCCGAGTTGGTTGGGACAGCTCATCACAGTCTAACCGTCGTTGCAGCATGCGTTTGGAACGCCCACAAAAGCACATGGACAGCCTAGTACGAATTAGTGTGTGGTTGGTGGAAAAAGTGGGGATGCTCTAGTACGATCGGCAGTCTTGTATACGACCCGAACATTTGTGGGTTATGCGAAACGGTCAATCTGGGTCCAACGCCAACTCAAAGAGGGCGGACATCTCGTGGCGAATGGGCGATTAGAGTGTCTGACGATCGTACTGGCGAGAGTCAGAGCATAAAGTCAATGACCGTTACCCACTTTCCAAGTGACAAGAATTTAGCCCAAAAGGGCCTCCCTAATTGCGCCTCGTTCGAGAACAGCCGGCCTACTCGAGCATTCATATCTCCTGCCAAAATCACGATATGAAGGCAACTCGCTTTCAGTAAAACATCGTCTGGCTTTCGACAGAAATAATCTTTGATTGCATCTGAGCTGCAATCAGTAGGTGCACACGCCAAAACGATTAACGAATTGCGTCTACCGGAACGGCGACTGCTTACTTTGCACGAACCTCTAAGTCATACTGCGCATAACCGACTGTCTCTCTGGATCCAGTCTAACAACGCGGTTTCAGCCCTCTCACTAAGAACAAAGCCAGCGCCAGCAAGACAGAAAACTGCAGCCTGAGGGTCACCGAAAGACGTTCGTGAAACTTCACGGAAGGATTAGACGGGGGTGTCAATCGAATGGTGGAACTGGAGCCTTGCATGCGAGTCCCTTGGATGCAAAACAAAGCGACAGTAAGGGGCTAAAGCGCACGAACTAAACCCACCCGTTGTTCTATGCGCATCAGGGTTCGCACGATGAACTTGACTAATTGGAAAGGGCATTGAAGACGGATGGTATCAGTCAGTGGCAACTGATTTGGCAGGACTTGGAAGCTAGTCAAGGAAGGTCGAGAGAGTACACAGCCAGGATTTCCACTGAGGGGATTACAGCTAGTACAGTCGACTGGAGTTCCCGCTAAAAGTGATAAAAAGTTGGGAGAAGGGGAAGGTTGGGGATAAAAGTTTTGTACGGTTCAAACAGCTTGCGTTCGTTTGACAGTAAACAATGCGCGCGTAAGGACAGTATGTTATGATGACATCATTGTTGTTAGCATTGTGTGCTGTTGTACTACTCCATCGTCCAGACTAGAGTAGGGCTCTTTATTCGAGAATGTACTCCTAGCCTTTGGGCAGCAAAGCGCGTCCTGCAAGGCAATAGCGTTGGACCACATGAACCGGTGGTCAACCGCGTGATTCACTAGCCTCTTCTAGAAAACCTTCTTGGATAAGTAGAACGCGACACGTCACAGTGCTGTAAGCAGATTTATATGGCGTTTTAGAACGCAGAACGCTAGCCAAGCAGAAAATCCCGCCACATCCTCGAGCACTGCAGCTAATTGCCCACGACCACTTGTTTGGTGAGATCACCTTATTCGCAGTTAGCTGCGGATGCGGCCGGCTCCCTATTCGCAACCTCGGGACGAAACCGGTGAAATATAGATCTGCTATCTGCAACCGGTTCCTTGACTACAGGTCTGGCTTATCACTGATAGAAACGAACGATGCTTTTTTAGGAGAAGGGAAGAAACACCACTAGGGCTACCACACAGAGTACACCGACTGGCCGTGTGTGCATGCGTATATTATTCAACAGCTTGACTCCAAAGAGACTGACAATACGATGACTACTGTTCACGGTTTCCTTACATATTTTCCAGTGTTTCTGACCAGCTTGTGATGGGATCTCATGAATCACAAACAGGGGGAAATGAGAGACAACTACTCTCCGTCATTCCTCCGAGTGCTTTGTTATGCCTCATCGCCAAGACATCTGTTAATCTCTGTGTGGTTTTCTCCGAACCTGAAGCAGGGAGAGTGAACACAGTGCGATATGCTAGACGGTCTCCTACGAACAGTAGCAAAAGACTCAACCAGAGGACTTTGATTTGATGGAATAACAATTAATCGGGATCAATTATAGTAGATTCCGGCGTTGATCATTAGGTCAAGTGAAACGTTTTTCTTGCAATGTGTGCGAGTCGGTCGGTGAGACTGATAAAGCTGGGCAGTTTATGCCAAGGGAGAAAATAATCGGTGACAAAAACAAGGGGATGAGAGATGAGGGCAGGATTCTTCGGTTGAGTGTGGTCAAGTGTTGAAATCCGTGAAATAATCAAAATTTAATTTTCGCAATGGTCATTTGCTAGAAATCCTTGATTACTCTCCTCGGGTATTGTACACTGATAATGAGGTTTGCGACACGACACAAGTAGATGAGGAGACTCATGGATGAATAATGAGCATTTTTGGAGAAGCCACAAGGTCCACCAACGGAGAGGAACCGCTGGCAAGAATAGGTGCACAGAAAAGACGACCACTAGTGAGAGCCGTTTTGTTTTTCCATTACGATTTTCTTTCTGATTAGCCGCTTGATGCCTTTACAGGTAAATATGCATGGGTTGGTTGACTTCGAATCCCGACCACTAGCAGACACACGGTCAACAGACTTTGTTAGTCGGAATACGGTACTGTAATTGATAAGCGTTAATGAATAAACAGGAAAAACGTACAATCAAATGTCATTAAGTTTCTGAGTAACGTACAGATCAATCCGTCTGCATGGAACAGTTCGTAACGTGGTGGTGCGAATGGCGAGAAGATGAGCAAACAGCGGGGCGCACGAAGCTGATTCGTGGGCAGAGTCACCGACCTGTGCATCTGCGCCCTTGAGACTGTGTATGTGTAATCATTTGAGAGTTGCCCCGTCACCCTGTGTGTGTGTGTCACTGATTGACAGCACGCCGGAAATAAAACATTGTAGACACATGAGCGTGTATGTATGCGTAACTCAACATCTGGAAAAAACTGTCAGTGGATTGAACCAGTGGATGTTTGTGTGCGTGAGCGAGCGTGCGTGCGTCAATGATCCCAGAGCAGATTTCGAGGTTCATGCGTGTACATGTGACGGCGTGTGAGAACATCACGTTTAAATGACCCAGTCACATCTGCGCCCATGATGCACTGCATGTCCAAAACGGGTTGTGGCTAGACCAGGCGAAGAGGCTTAATAGAGGGCAGTTGCTACCGCCGCAATGTTGATAACAGACAACTACGGAACGTACAATATGGATTGCATAGAGTATTCGAATGACTATTGGCGTAATGTGATCTCTCATCTGTGCACTGTTCCACAGAATCCGAATGACGGGCACTGATGGGCGGGATGACTTGGTAACAAACTCAGTAACCTTAGTTATGTTAATGCATCTCTACTGACAGGGCGAACAAGATGACTACCGAGAAGACCATTGCTGTATCGGTGAGAACTATTCAATAGATCTCAGTGATATTGCACAGAAAATCAACAAAACATCTTGTTCATTCCTGCCAGAATAGTTAGGGCTAACGTAGCGGTGATGACTCCGTTCCGTAAGTTGATTATGGTAACAAATATTCACATGTCATTTAGAGCTCGAAAACCGTTGATGAAGAGATGAAGGACCAACCAAGCTTGTGAAATAATTGACTTGAGTACACTGTCTGCAATCCGACGATGGTCAAACGGTCATCATCGTGGAATTTGGACCGCGATGTCCTGGGTCCGATCCCCGCCACCACCGGTCACCTCTCCCATTCGGCAGCCTTGGACTGGCCGCGGCCGCTTTCAAGAAATATTGTGCGATGTAAAATATAATCTATTTATTTTAACAGTGATAGTACAAAAGGTGACGACAGTTGTGATTCACAGGTGTAGCTTGTGAAATGGAAAGAAATTTATAACCGAACTAGGAGAACCTGTGTTTTGGCGCTCTCGTTCTTAAACCAATATAATCACGTTTAAGTCGTTCAGTACAAGAACAAAATGCAGTTACTAATTAGTCCATCCATCGGACGATTCGTTTCAACTGTATTCAAGAACTCGAGATCCCGTGATCTGACCGCAGTTGATTACATTTAACTACGAGCACGATGACGATTTGGGTGTTTGCCTGGATACTACCCCCCATCCCCCCTCCATTTGCTAACTTACCGAATGACTCGCAAATCAATCAACCGAAAACTATCGAACTGCTTCCTTAACTGAGAACATTTTGTCCCGTCAATCGAACAAATAATTGGCACTGCAATAAACTGATGACGAAATCACGTGGCGGTATCATTCCCCTATTATGGCACGCAACTACTGAGGCTGTCAGCCAGGGCTGTGATGGTTCCGCTGACGAATTCAAAAAAAAATAGTTGAGACAATGATACATCGATCGAAGATTACTAATCCCATGGACGCATAAACTTGGTGTCAACAACCATAACGCGAGGAAAGCCTACGGAATGGTACCCACTGTTGAAATTAGGCGACAACGAAGAAAAAAGAATATCATGTTAGATTACTACACACCTCTCGGAAGATCCACAAGACACTTCGATTCGGTAAGCCGATTCAAGGATGGCGTGCGGTTTTCTGCGATTGCCAACTGACGCGCATGATGTCGACTCAGACGCGAAGCGATCGAGTGACATACAGGTGTTGGACTATGGTTGCTCTCCGAGATGGCCGGGAAGTGACGGTTGATACCATTGATCCCCGAGTCCGCGGCACCTGGTCGATTGGAAGTGCCGGACGAACCACTGTCCATTTTCACACTGGGCTGTTCTGAATCAGACAACTCAGACTGATCGTAAGGATGCTCACCGCCGGTAAGCACGTGGTAGGCGAGAAGACCACATGCAAAAATATCTATCGAATAGGTCTGGTAGAAGAACAAGAATAACGTAACAGCAACCGGAAGTGAGAAGTCCTGTTGGTACATTTCGTTTGAGTGTGGGAACTGCGCTATTCGTATATATTCTACGCTTATCAACGTACCTAAGGCAGATCTGATCAGGTGGACACAACTATTCTATTTCGATAGTGTATTCACATGAAGACTGCCTGTGCATGAGCGTCTATTTCTTTGCAGCATTATTACGGTGGAAAACCCGCATCACGAATGGTAAGGTTAGGGTTATGGTAGTTAAACTATTAGACTAAACACAGACACCCCCCCCCTCCCCGTTGTGCGTTGTTCTCTGGCGCGTGTGGTGCTAAGCTGTGAGAGATCGGGGTGGTCGGACCATGACGCCCTGAATTGTGATAAAATTAAAGCCATTGGACTCTTTGGTGTAGAATACGTAGGACTTCTCGGTAAAGGGGTACAAGTGATGTTCCCACCGGTCGGTGGCGTACTAGTATCCAAAATAGTGCTTTCTCTATATGGCTTGTTTTTTCAACTTACTAGCCTCGACCTTTAGTTGTCTGTGTTTCTATTTATTTCGAATGAGTGGTTTTTCAAGGTAGAAGCTAAAACTAGCACAGGGAAAAGGGCGTTTATTGGTTAAATGTACTAAAAAGTGGAATTTGTACGAGCTACATGGATATCACTGACCGTACACACACGCTAATCGACAGACACAAACCTGCGTTTTTATCCGTCAACCTCGCCGTTGAAACTAGTCCAACCCGTTCCCCTGTTCATTAATTTTGATTTATTGGATGTGAAAAAATGAGCACTAAAATCGAGCCGCCTGATCATTTCGTCTTCTAGTCAACAGATATGATCCGGGATTTTACTGATCAAAGTCTGCGACTTAATCCCACGCTCGAATATAGTGAAGTTCGTGTAGTGTTTTGGGAACGAGAGGTCAGTCATTGGAGCAAGCGCTTCATCTTTACAGATCAAGGTGGTTGGGGTATATGTTATGGTTTTCAGATGTACCTCGTTTTCCGAAACAGTTAGTGATTGGAGGATGGGTCGAGGTGGCCAGCTCATGATATGGCGAAAACGTACGAATCTTGATTAGTGAGTCTGACCGAATTGGAGTCCACAAGACCATCCTACTCGACCGTTGGCTACGTGCCGCGGTCAGTGGTATACTTCCATTCGAGTTGGTTCTTCGTCTTCACGATTTTCACTGACTACTTTCATTCTGTTTGTTTTCTCTATGACCTTTTTGATTTTGCACTTGACTGAATGATGCCGCGGGGTAGTAACGAAGACTAGATTACAGAACTGAGAGACTGCTGACTGGAAGAAACGAAATAAACTGATTCTAATTCCACGCGCTAAACAATGACAGGGCCATGATTAACGGTGGCTAACAAACATTGTGGAGTACTATTAGAATGTGACGACTTCCACTTTTGTGTGGAAGATCATCTGGTACTCCGCTCACGAGTTTATTTAGAAATGGTTTTTGGGCCGGTGAGCTACTTCTCTTGACAATTATTCCTCAATTATTATTCAGTGTTGAAAGTAAACAGACAGCTACCGATGACTTCAAACTTGAGGTTGAAAGAGTAAGGAGCTGAGCAGCGAGGTGGACCGGTGCAACCGAGAATTTAATTCTCGCAATTAGTTCTTCTAACATTGGTTGTGATCACCGATCACTCCTGTTTTAGGCTATGAACTAATGCCCACTTTACTGAGCTAAACTGAAAGACAATAACAGTTGTGTAAAGGTCAACGAAGCGAAAGACGGAGTAGGTTGTGACTCACCAAATGCTTAGTCTCCGGATCGCACAGTTCCGGAGCCATCCACCCAAGTGTGCCGAAAGTCACACCGACGCTGGTTAAATCCGAGCCCGGATCTAGCGGTGAAATCGCGGCGGCGGCGACAGCACCAGCCGAGCGCACATCGTTGTTGTGATAGATCACATTGCTGCCGGGTGGATTTGGGTTGCCGTTATTTGACGAATTGGTCTTCGTGCCCCACATGGTGTCAGTCAGATGCGAACCCAATGAATTAGTCAAATCCGTGCGTCCAGCGGGCATTGGTCGTGAAAGGCCGAAATCACCAACAACCGCGCGTGCCTGACCGCCAAAATCGCCTGTGGCTATCAGAACATTACTAGGCTTTAAATCTCGATGAACTAAATACGAAAGGGAGTAGGTGACAGACAAAGAAAAAGTTATGACACGCGAAGCAAGAGTAAGCAACCAGTAAATGAACTGCCCACAAAACATTGATTTCAACGACTCCAAGAACAAATATAATGAAATGGAATTGGTGAAAAAGTCAATTTAGCCTTTGAGACCAAATCACTTTGTGTGGAGGTTTGTTCCCAGTGATTCAGTTCAGTCTTAAGGACTACTAACCTCATTTTTCAGTGCATTTTAAGAATGCTATTTCTTAGCCTTATCCGGTTGGGAATGAGAACTAATCAAAACACAAACACAGAGAGGGGAGAGAGTAAACGAAATAAATAGTGGACAATCAAAGTGATAGAAAACCCTGAATGCGAGAGCACCGCTGACTATGACGACTGGTAGCGTAGTTTATTACACTCAACCATCCGGTATGTGGATTCCGTGAACCTCGCGACCAGGAAGGCCAACACATTCCTAGTCGATCTGAATACCGGCAGCTTGTTCGTAGATCATCAGGTTGACGGTGGTTTTCATAAGCTCTCCTGATCACGCTGAGCTAGGAGTCTGAGTCAGAGATCAAAAATCTATGGAAGCCCCAACATATTCTTCACAACAAGCTGAAGCACTTCAGATTTGCGTGACTCTCCGAGTTGTTAGGGCCCGGCCCCATAAACCCCCATGAACAACAACACACAACAACAGCATGGACTTCAGGAACGCCCTAGCATTGGCTCTTCTATAGGGAGAACGACGAAAAGTCCAGCAAATACACATAGGTGATAATGTCGTCTTGAATATATCATTACCAATTCCCGTTCAGGTCCAGCGATCGGGAGTACCACCTGAACAACACGATGAGACTAAACCTTGGTGTGGTGATGGCTTGCGTGCCTCCGTGACCCAACGAGCTATACAGGATAGCTACCTTAAGCCACCCAAGAATGCCTCACAGGTCAATGGGTAGAGGTCGGGCGAATTTCAGTCTGAACCAGTTGATTGGCGATATATGGTTCTAACCACGAAGCCCTCAGAAAAGATACTCCAGCGCGTAAACACGAAGAGAAACAGTTTACCGGTCTAAAATCCTTCACTAGATGGACGTAGGAGTGGAGTACTTGGGGTTTCCCCCGGTGGTGGGAGAAGTGATCGCACTTCATTGGGCAACTATCGCCCGCTTAAGCTGGGCAGCCCCCGATCTAAAGGATGCTGCCCCGTCCACGTTCTGTTTCCTCCATTTGGTGCATGGGACTGAGGACTGAATCCGAAAATCGGGTCGATAACAAAGCACCAGCGAAGACAAGACAGAGGTCGCGCAACAAGCAGGTCTTACATGACGGACCACGGGTTCTTCGGTCACGTTCCCGAGCTGGATTAACGTCCCACTGTCTTGTGAGATAGACTTTTGAGTCAAAGGCTCCGGTTAGGGTTCCGAAAGAAAAACTCCTTATGCGGTGTGGGCAGCTGCGAAGTACGATTAACCCAGAAACTCCCAGCACCCTGAACCGAGTACTGCTTGGTCTCCTAACCAACACAGATGTTGGAAGATTCTTCCATCACAACTGTCAGGTACAGCCGCTCAGTCTTCCGAAGATAAAATCGAAGTAGACAGGCATGGTTTTACATGTAACCGGAAAGTCTGTTTTTGAATTACTCTCACAAAAAATTCTACAAAATGATAATAAAACATTGTTCTATACTGTCCCACTAGCTCTAGTGAGAACCATCTCGTTTTATTTAAGACAAACAGTTTATATAGGATATAAGGTGACCGCAGTCAAAACCAATGTAGGAAGAGATTGGTCCTGAATGCTTCCCATAACCAAGTCCTCTGACTGCCTCTTTTGGTTATATCGCCGATTGGTTGATTTCGCCCCGGTTGGTTAAAACAACTCTTGGCCACTGACTGTTTGATTTTCGTTCTGTCCAGCTAAAATCACGCTTCGTCGCTGACTGCTTGATTTCAACCGGTTCGGTGAGAGCGACTGTTGACAGCTGATTGGATGAGCTCGTTTCGTTTCATCCCGAACTGATTGGGCCATCGATTTTGGATAGACAATGACGTGATGTCTGTTAACGCGACTAGGCCGTCCATTGATGTGTCAACCAATATCCTCACAAGCTTAGGATCGGAGTGGCAATAGAAGTCGTTCAAAACGAGGAAACGCACTTAGCAAATGCATAAACAAGATGTACCATTTCTGTTGTTTAGTGAGTAGGCACTGGAGATCTTTCAATGGCCCCCGGTGACGTTTTCAGTCACCGCCTAATATGATGTACACAAGTAAATTCGCAAGTACCCATAAACGACGGTGTTTTACCGTTTCAGCGTTTGTAAGCACAATTAGGCGGTTTAGCATCCATGTGGGAGTCGGTTATTCCCCTTTACAGGCGATGAGTATCAACCACTTCTCCCGATTTCATTTAAAGCGAATGAAATTCAGATAACCAATCTAAACAAAAGGAGAGGCACGAATCGGTATCGCGATGGTCGAGTGATTTGGAGTTGAGGGGTTCGAAGTCTGCGATCACCGGTCACTTTGCTGGTAGACAGCAATTCGCTGTCGCCTGTCTGTTCATCACGTCTGACCTACTGGGACCTCACGTGATTTCGCCATCACTCTGAGTCTCGATCAAATTATCAGTTATTCCTTATAGTGCAATGGGCCTTTGAGGCAATGAAGTGTGCCGTTCTAGTGCAGTCACGAGCAAGCACATCATAATTAAAAAAATCGTAGAAGAAAGATGATCCGTGAATGAGACCGAAGTCGCATGGTTCCCTGCGTAAGAAAAGATGGTGATTCCAAAAAACGTTTTGTATCATCTTCGGAATAAAATGGAAATCTGTTGAACCTCAGCAAAGACGGACAGATAACGGTCAGCGTTGCAAGCAAAAAATACAGAGAATTTCACTCGTCTCACACACCACATTTGACAGCTATTATTCATAAGCATATTTGGGTCCTAAGCTTTTTGATCCATATGACATTTAGAACTTCACATTATTGAACATTTGTTTCATATTTCATTCTCGGTGACGGAGATCATAAAACTGACAGCAGAAACGGTTTTTTATAGTCGATTTGCGACGACGACGAGACATTCACTGTCGGAGGGACCAACTAGTCACGTGACTCACATGCAGACGTTGAGCCGACTAAGAGCAAAAAACGCTGACACCGTGTGACAATGTGCTTTAAGAGTGAGCACGAAAAGTTTGGCTGCTAAATGT
The DNA here is from genome assembly GCA_948099385.1 of Fasciola hepatica. Classification (NCBI taxonomy): domain Eukaryota; kingdom Metazoa; phylum Platyhelminthes; class Trematoda; order Plagiorchiida; family Fasciolidae; genus Fasciola; species Fasciola hepatica. Next base: position 774,710 of record CANUEZ040000169.1, read on the forward strand.
CATGCGGTAAACATAAAGCAAAAGAGAAACTTGTAAACAAAAAAAACACTTGCCGATATGATTTTGATGTAAACAGACAACCGCTTGAAGCACTTGGTGAATCACTTCGCACGGTGTCAATCCCCACATCTGGAAACTATGCAACGGAGAGGCCGTTCGTAGCAGCTCGGACAACGTGGTCTCACAGCGCTGCATGACCAAATAGTGAAAGTTTGCCGTGCTACCCTGAATAAAGACACAAACAATCGGTAAAACAAACGAAAAACGAAGGGAGGAGTAAAGAAAAAAAATGCAATCGGATACGGAAGGGAGAAGGCAAAACAGTTGACACGAAGGTGGCTTGTTAGATGTTTACTTTTTGATGTCATGCTCTGCGTGAGTACGGTGTGCATGTGAGAGGACTGAGTCCACAATCGTTGGCAATTAGAACCTTGAGACTGAACACGTGGGACGTGATCACAATGAACGGGGCAGCGAAGTGTTCCCTACTAACAGGGGATAATAATAATGACAGTACTTCACTTTCTTTAATTATTATACGACGATGTATACTTCGGAAATGGAGGCAACGGCCCATCAAAGGTTGCCGAAGGAAGAAGTGGTCGGCGGTGGTGGGAATCAAAGCAGCGACGTCAAGGTCTAAATTCCACGACGGTGACCATCTGACCATCACCGGTCAAAGGACAGAAATTATGAGAAGTACTGACAAACGACCATGTACAACGTCACCAAGGTTTCCCAATAAGCCAAACGCCGTTCATGTGGTAGGATTTATCATGATATATGCGGCGGTGATTTGGCAAAACATACCCCTAAGTACGCGATGAACCTCCGAGAAACTGAGTAATGAGACTACCAAGTTGGATGAGTTAATACTGACCAATTTTGGGCAATAAATAATCTGAACTGCTACCGAATAAATCATGCAATCTCAACACTCTGATCACTAGTGAAAACCAGGGAATTACAGTACAACTGTTTCAAATTGCTATTGACAATCACCAGCAGTTCAAACCCATCGAGTCCCGATTGGGATACAATCAGGGAGGGGCAGCACGTTACCACCGGAGTTATCCAGGCTGGCTGTTGACGACTTAGTTCACGTCAATATTAAATGATGAGGCGTCCTGTGTCACCCGAACACACGCATTTAGCAAATAAAGGGCAATGAAACTGCACGGTCGGCTGAGTCGCGAGTCAGGACGATTCTGGTAACAATAGTTTCAGTTTACGATATCACAGTCTGTTGCAAGTTGAAATTCACAGAAAGAGTCACGCTGTTTTACCTTTAACCACGTTTGTAGTGGGTGAGATGGGCAAGAGTACCTATCTGAAGGAAGATCGGTGTCTTTCATAATCTTTCCTTTCGTAGCTTGTAGTAGTGTGGATGCAAAGAAACTTTTCGCTAAACTTGGCACGACTCTCGGGTGGGAATAAACTTTCTCCTGGGTATTCGTATTTTTTCCAGAGTTGTCGGCAATTGGGTGCTCCACGTGCATTACCAGGAACAAGTGTGAGTCACATTATCTGTCAAAGTCGCGATCGGTTCCCGTGAATCAGATGGGGCTGATTATCCCTTAGTTATTCTTAGGTGATCGGAGATCAGATGCTAGATTTACACGGATGAGATATTGAATACCGATGCAAGAGTGTGAAAGTGAGCACGAGAGTGCATCGTCCCAATTGGCTGATCGGATGATGTATCACGCTGAAGATGGAGTCTTCCGTTGAAAATAATCCAATAGTAAACTAACAGTGGAAAACAACTGCACATCGTCTTATTCATAATGATAAACGTCAGACGTACCGTCCAATAGCACCGAACCAGGTGAGGATGATGATGTCGAAGCAGAATGGCATGTTCACGACGCCAATGTTTTTCCAATTGTGGTTGGCGCACAATTCGTTTCACGGCGGTTTGATGTGTTCCGAACATACCGCTGAGAGAAACAATCATGAAAACCGAATTTAAATAAACGGACATGGCAAAACTAAAATGGAACACAAGAAAAAACCTGAAAATTTTGACATAGGACAAATTTCGGCTACTGAATCGACAGTTCGTAGTTTTCTGATTGAAAACTCAACTGGTTGTCACATTTCGGTGAAAACCAATAGCGAAAATGAGATTAGGGTATAGACGCAAAAAAGGGGAGTGGAGAAGTTCAAGTGAAACAAACAGGCAAATGAAGTTGAAACGGTGGCTAATTACCAGCATCCATCACAATGAGACTGCACCCTGGCGTAGTGTGATAGCTTGCGTGCTCCCATGAACCAAAGAGCTACGCAGGATGGCTTCCTTAAACCGGAAATGCAATCATGCTTGATAGGTAGAGGCTACTCTCAGAATCAGTTGCTGGGATACATCTGGCTCTAACCACTATGCCCCTGGAGAGGACACTACAGGGAATAAACACGGAGAGAAACAGTTTATCGGTCTAAAAACCTTCACTAGATGGACGTAGGGTTGGAATATCTGTGGTTTCTCTCGACGGTAGGAGAAGTGATCGCACTTAATTGGACAGCTATCGCCCGCTTACGCTGGAAGGTAGTGACCAAAACCAGAGCACAGAAGTGCGAGGGTAATCGTTGAATAAAATGAACTGAATACTAGCGTGCTACTTGCCGCGACAGACCGGTTCAACACCAAGTGTCTCTGACCGGTGAGAAAGTGTGTCGTGTGGATTTCTGATTTCTACTACAATTCGACATTCTTGGTAGGAGTTTCAACACAGCTCTATAGTGCCACAAACCAACAACCAAACTTTACAATCCAACCACGAACCACAACAATAAACAATTAAGGACAAAAAATTCCACTTGGGAAAATAGTGTACCATATTCTCTAAACACCGTTTCTTATAGTTCATTTTCGAGTGATTTCACGTACCCAAGCACCGTTGTCTAAATGATCTAGCTCTTTCATGAGATTCGAGTAAAACTGAGAATAGAATAGGGTTCGGAAAGCGACAACCTTAGCGAGCGTTCAACCTTCAGTGACTAGGTTTCGCGGCCGTATCGCAAAACTCGCCTTACCATTGACCATTCAATCTTGGCGGATAAACTATTGTCACGTTGACACCATACATGAAATCAAAAAGTGTACAGTGAAAATAGTTTACCATAGAAGACAACGACAAAGAAGCACGCGATCGTTGTTTTATCTGTTAATTCAGAGTGTATAATGATGCGAAAACATTTGTGGTGATTTTATGTTGTATGGTTTTGGGAAAAAACTGATCGGCACATGCACCTATCCCAACCTACGCATTATTGCTTACAACTAATTGAATCAAGTCAATGTGAAAAAAATTGTTGTAGCCAGAAAAAAAACTGTGAAGGCATGGTCTGACATATCGTTCGATAGACTGCTTATTCTTACTGCCAGAGAGTACATCAGCATCTGCACCGTACCGAGTCCACGAAAACATGAGTGACAGGACGGCCATCGATAGAATGGAAGATGAATCGTGAAAGCGGTGTTTTAGTCTCAAGGCTCGACCGTCCACACGAGTCGAACCAATACGTTATGTGCGACGACTGAGTACATGGACCAACAACCTACCCATAATGTTTCACCAATAAATTGAAATCATCCGCAAGCAGAAAGGGGTTTTTCATTAGAGTTAGTGGGACAGTACAAAACATTAACTGCCAAGTTTAGAAAGTTAACCAGTCCTCTCTTGAACACAGTTACAGGCCACCTTGGTATCACGTGACTGTCACGCGTGCATTGATGTTGTTTAGTCGCAATGCTGGTGATTTGGCTGCGACTGGCAGTCGTACAATCTTTTTATACCATCTCGGTGTATAAGGTGTCGATTTCGTACATCCCAATGCCAGCCCAAGTGTGTTTAGACTTTTTTCTCCGGAAATTCTTGCACTTTATGGTTGTCACTAGGACATAATGCAGAAGAGAGTTTGTGAGGTGACTGTAATTAATATAGGATCATAACAGGAAACAACGATCGGTTTTGCATCGATTTTATTGTCTCTAAAATGCAAAACAGCTGGGACCCATTGTTAATCGCATGGTGGGCTCACTGGTGCTTGCGAAGAATAATGTACAACATATGACCAGCCACGATCTGTTACCTATTCATTGTCGGATGCAGTAAGCAACTGCGTGACTTGACTAGATCTGGAGGGATTTTAAACAGAGTAACTACGACATGAACGGTTGATACTGACTTGTACTGATAAGAAAATATCACAGAACTATCTCACGGAATACAACAATGCAACGAGCAATTCATTCGAAGAGAAATGAATAATAACCTTTCTTTATAATTCGCTTCATTCGGATAACGAGTAAATAGCATTTCTGAGGGTGCGGTGGTTTCCGTTACAAATAAATCGACCAAAATACGGTAGTAGGAGAACAGTATGCCAATAATTTCGCATAAGACCAAATTCAGTATTCGTTTTCACGATAGAGAAAAATTACAAACCAAGCCATTGTCGACAATTCGATCAGGTGACTGTCTGAAACACACTGTTCCAAAGTCCGGGTGGCATTTCGATTTCGATCACGTGATCGTATTTAGCCGTTCAAAATCAATAGGTAACAGGAGAGAAATCACATTGATACAACCATTTTTGGTTGGTTTAGATAAGAAATTTTATGCGAACGAGCAAAGTAATGTGACTGAAGAAATTATTTGATGAAAATACCAAGCTAGTAAGTTCTAGAAAAGATTAAAAACAGCTTTTTTCCCGTCGGCATTTAGAATAGGAAAATAAAGAATTGGGTCTGCATTACGATTGCTACTAAACTTAGAGAAAATGGAATAAATCGCTTGTATATAATAAGGTGATGTGTCTGGTGTTCAGAGAGAATTTGGTTGACGCAGAGAAGTCAACTGAACAGAATTCGTCAGATGCGTGCAACGGGTTTTTCCAACCTGAGCCATATATGGCATCCGCATGACATTCGTTCATCTATCAATGGACAACCGTACGGTGCGGCAGTCAGGCCAGTTTTTCCGTACTGCCCGGAAACATGGCCACCGGGGGTATTCGAATAGCAATGTCTTTGGAGCAATACTCGAATCTGGTAGGAACAGCGCATCAGAAATGCTGAGATTCGGTCAAGTCTCAGGTACATGAAACAAGTCAACAGATAAAACACAAACATACCAGGCCAAGGTGGTTGGGATGTGTTGCTCACGTCTCGGATAGGACTCCTCGGCGCGCAATGTTCATTGACGCATGTAGTGGTTGAAGTGGGACAGCCCATAAACATGAGAAGTATGAGCAATGGAACTGGTCATGTAGAGTGTATTAGGTTTCCTGGGTGGGGCCCAAGGGATTCACTTACTCAGTGATTAGCTACTTTGGAGGATATAATCAAGCATCGCAATCAGTGGCGCTCTTGTATTCACACACTTTTTTATCGACTTGACACTACTATTTTAGTTATCGTTTACTTTTTTCATACTGCTGACATTACTTATTTTTTCGGATTAAGGCTCCCACTGAAAGATGGCAGAATAAACCACCGCTCTTAGTGCATGGTTCTTCGAACTTAACTGAACTACACGGTGCCGTGTAGAACAACTACTTGCATCTCAACGGAGAAATCGTTGTCATCATCACCGCATTTTACTTGCCGTTCTTATTAGGGAGCCGTGGAAACCACGTGGAACTCAATAATTGACGTTTTACATGAGTGAGTTCTCTACGATTCTCCACTGATTCCTTTACAGATCAGCGCGTCTTTTGATCGGTATTGCCGCTGTGTTGGGCTGGACGTCCCACTGGGAATTTGTTGGTTATTCACGACAGAGTGATCTCCCCATTGTCAGATTTATTAAAAGATTGTAGAGGAAATGTCCTCAATCTCCAAGGTATTATAACTTTCAAACCCAGCATCAAATACGCTTACTAACGCGATTCACAGTGTTATTGTTCAGTTATGGATAAGCAGAGATGACTTTGAACCACGACGAGCAGAAATGAGTATACTAATGTGAAAACGCATCCCGTTAAAAATCTAATTATACCTGAAGTATAGAATGCCAGTCCATGATTACGTTGCTATTCGATCGAACATATAAATATAAATTTGGCAAACAAGCTCGTTTTCAGTGACTCATACTCATGCCATTACACCACAATATATGACGACAAGTTAACGGATTGGACAAATTAGACAAATAGAAAGTGAAAGAAATTAATGGTGACAAAAAAGCGCTATCACCTCTTATTTGTCTAATTGGTCCAATCCCTTAACTTGTCGTAATGTATTGTGGTGTAATAGCATGAATATGAATCACTGAAAACTAGCTTGCTCGCCAATCCGTGTTCTCCAAATACGTTCATTGGGAATTTTCCGACAAATATAGGTTTTAGAATAATCCAAGTAGTAAGAGCCGTTGACCCCGGGTGGGATTCAAACCCACGCTCAACCACCGTGTGTGCTCTACCAGCTGAGCTAGAAGACCACGCCGAAAGGCTTCGGACTTTTCGCATATGCATCATTGTTTACCAGCCTGAATTTCAATGGCACGTGGCATCCGCCACAGTGAACTAACTTGCAATTTGATTACATACAACAGGATTTCCATATGAACTGGCCGGCGTCCACCAGTTTAATACACACCCACAATTGCAATTTGAGCGGGTAAACTGTTTGATTCATATGCGAAGATTCCGAAGCCTTTCGACGTGACCTTGTAGCTCACCTGGTAGAACAGACGGCAGACGAAAGCGTGGAGGGCACCTGTGCGGGGTTAAATCCCGCCGCGGTCAACGACTCTGAACATTTGAACCCATTGAAAAATGTTTAATTTCTGTGAAACACAAATCCACAGAAACATAAACTACCGATGGAACACTAGTGGAACTAAAGATTTGAACAATATGCTGGTAATTATTATGCGATACTTTATTCACCCAGTGCTTGTGTTGACCGTTGCTTCGTGGTTTCCGGTTGCTTTTCAATTGTAATTTCGTTCCGAGATTAAATTAAAAATATATAATTTACGTGTCGAACGATAAAGCCCTGGTTCTAACAGTAAGCCGAGTGAATAGGAGAAGAGGTTGCTCCATCGTGCATTAACATAACGCTCCGTACAACTTTATCTGGATGATAAACTTTCACCCGTCTAAGTCGAAGGATTACAAGCAATCGCAAGAAAGACGTCTGATCGTCTGTTTGGTTTGTGTTTTCTTGGTCGTAAGGGACAAGTTGTTGTCCACCTGCCGGTTCCGCTACACCGGACTTTGTTTGGACCTGGCCCGCCGATTTTTAAGCTTGACTGGGTCTTCAAATGACGGACTCCACCTTATATCAGTTCTGTTCACTTCGTTCAACTATTAACTTCGCATGAATATGCCCCGGTTGTTTTTGCTACTTCACACCATCGCCCAGTCGAGGGCAAAACGAATATAAGTGTGAGGACCGAAGTAAACAAAAAAACTTACGAAAAAAATCACGCAAATGTAGGGAGAGCTGGAATGCAACTACGTTAAGGGCCACGGCACGCAACCATGTCATTTATGGAATCCAACCATCCGGTAGGCGAATGCCGTAGACTCCAATTCGGAAGCCTGCCACGGCCAAGCTGTGATTAGGGTTTTTATGCCTGTCTGCATTGTCATAAACCGACCACCTCGTCCCACCCTCCAAACATTACCTGCCTCCAAGAACAATGTACACCGAGGGAGTCTGTCGGTGGATATGCGTAATGCTTATCCCAGACATCTTAACCCGTCCAAATAAAGCGATTGCGCCATTGAATGGCCACCAGCTTTTACAATTATACGCCCAACATCAGCATTGCTGATACAGTGTTCTCATCATATTCGAGCGATATCACGAAAATGTCGATCCTCAAACACCAGCAATCTTCGAGGATCTTCTACCCGCAATGGCCATCTTTCCGAGATGCATAAGAAAACTAACTTAACTGTCACAATATACTCCACCCTTGGCAAATAGTCGGATGTCAAGTCAGCACCACAGGTGGTGTAAACTGGCAAAAACCAGACACGCCTCTGTATACGCGGCGATACCTCATCTGATATCCGACCACCTGGTGAAATGTAACTGCCCAGGTAACAAAACTTACTTACTTCAACAAGGGGTTCCCTTGCCAGCACAAGGTTTGGTGTTGAGCCAACTCAGTACTGCAACAGCATTCTACACTTTGAAGGTGCAAAACACACCTCAAACATTGCTACACTGTTATTTAGAATATCTAAGATAGATTGCAACTTACCTGGATCTTCACTCAGTAAAACAATATCAAACGCATCTTTCCAAGTCACACAGTTTACTGCCAGAGAAAAGACCGATGCCACTATTCTCACACGAGGATATGGTTATTTCAAGAACCATTTAAATTGCAAAGCAGAAAAGGAAGAGCGATAGGGACAACTCTGACGAACATTACCTCTTGTGGAAAAATTGAGTGGAAGGTCACCACAGGTACAAACTCAGATTTGCCTGTTCGCATGCACTGACTGAAAAAGTGAAGCGAATTTCTCTGGCACACCCTTCAGTGAGAGACAGCGTCAGAGAACTGTGCAGTCGACTGAACTGAAGGCCGCTTTCAGATCAAGGAAGGCAGATACTGAGGGCCTTCGCAAGATGTGCCTGTGCTCTGAAATTTGTTGTAAGGTAAAGATGTAACTGATACAGCCCCGACCGGGTCTGAAACCGACTTTACTGCAACGCGCGCATCTTTTGCGAGTATAGGATAGTCGGTGAAGAATAACCCCGATGAGCAGTTTGGATGCGATACTCACCAAGCTAGTTCCTCCACGGTCTTCACAAGAGAACCAATCACTTATCAGTACAAATACCGATTCACACCATTCCCTGGGATTCTGTTCACTTTTCCAGATCACCCGGAGTTTTGATAACTCCAGTACCAAAGCTGAGTTTCTACCTTTGAAAACGAACGAAGAAGGCCAATCCTGTCTGTCAGATTTGTGCTTTTTCAGGTAACTCATCTCTCCGATAACATCCGTATTTGAATGAAGACTGATTTCTACCTGTATTGTTTCCCTTGTAGGTAATATCGGAAGGTTCACTGTGAGAACGGGCCAACCAAATCTCTATCTACAGTACTTCGACCGACGTTCCAGAGGACGTTATCGAGAGTATGCCGCCGGATTCGATCACCAACTCACTTACACCTGGCTCCCATTACAGGTACTGCTAATCAAACGCCAAATGTTGCAACCATTGCCAATGACCAAAGTTTTCTCCATTTCCCTAGATTTCACAATCTATCACTGCTCGCGGCTATTTATCAAACTCCCAGGTTTCGCGTCCCTCGCTGAATGCGGCATTCGAAGGGACGCACCTGATGTCGAAGATATCCTTCGTTTGTAGGGCTTATTTGGGCTGTAGTCTTGCGCGGCCTCCGCATCAGCGCACCACCTAATATGCACCGTTAAACTAACTCGAGGCGCAGCTTTACTATGATAAGAAGTGCAAAAAGAAATGAACCGACGGAGTGAACAATGAATGATACATCTAGTAGGGTCGAGGGCACCATTAGGCTGCGACACAGACTACATGAGCCCTTTCAATCCCGAAGAAAAAAAACCGTCGTGTTGCAAAATTATTCACAGACCATTAACAAATGTTAACACCGTACACACACACACACACGCACACACACACACACACACACACACACACACACACAAACAAACAAACAAACAAACAAACAAACACACACAAAACGGGACACGTACGCGAAAACCATAGTTCCGTTCGCTCCATGCCCGAGCACCTCGTTCAGATTGATACGAATTGCTTCCGGTTGACCGGCTTCCTGAGCAGTACAACCGGCCCAACCAGTGCTGTCCGGGGTGTCGAAATGCGTTGGCAAGAAACTGAGATCGACCGAGTCAGATATGAGACGAGGAAACTGAAACTGATGAAAACAAATGCAGAGCGGGGAAAACGGAACAATGAGTTCAAAATAAAACGATCAGACGAGAAGAGTTATGTTAAAACGAAATACGGAAGGCTTTCATGTCTTCATGAGTGTGTGCGTGTGTGTGTGTGTGAAGTGTACCGGTCCGTTTACCGAAAGTTTTTGTGAAATGATTGGCAAAACACGCGACCAGTCAACCAGTGACAAATTCACTAGAAAATCAACGCATACCTATGACGACCCGCTATCAAACACACATTTTTAGGTTAAGGAATTCTATTATATATGAATGGACTGAATACGATCATTCCGTCTAAACCGACGTTGTTTAAGGAAATTGCTTTACGACTAGTCGACAACGTCTGCCAACGGGGCATTAGGTTTAAAATGAGAACAAGTAAGTGCCAGTTTATCGAAAGTTTCAAGAAATGAATGCAAAATATTGACTTCCTCTGTCAGACAAACCACGAAATGAAAATCAAGGTGTGTACAGGGTAAATCAGTCACGAAAACAGTGCATGAGTGCAATAAGAGGTACATGAATTTCCAGATGAATTAACGCATCTGCTGAGGGACAGCGGTAACTTAATCTGATCAGTATCGCCACTCCACCCTCACGGTCCGCAATGTCATTTCTACAGCACGACTGAAGACGATAAGCGAAACGACCAAGTGGGGTACTCTCATTTGAAATTGTCTTTTATTCATATGATTTCCACTTGTGCTTTCCCAGTTGTATTTTTTAGCCACTAATGCATAAAATTTGTCATTTCTGACTAGGTTATACTGAAGGAAAGCGACCACACCCGAAGCATTTAGGCGTTAGATTATCGGTTGACTAAACAGAAAGCTGATCACACTGTCTTCGACCGTGTGGTCATCAGAACTAACTAACGTATCGAAACGGGTGTGGGTTGGAAACTTGCTAGCCTCGAATGATTTGTCGCTCGAAATCAACGGTCCTTTGCAAGGACAAAGCAGGTCTTCTGTTCTCAAGTTTCAACATGAAAAGTTAGGGCGGAAACGCTAGCCAATGTTTAAAGCATCGATTTAATTATTTTCACTCGAACGTTGGGAGAAGTTCATCCAACCACTTTCCGCACCGTATTTCTTGATCTTCTACTAGGCAATTAACGTATATACCTTAAGTGAAATATGCCTGGGCCGTTTATTCGGTACGTAGTTAGTTACTTATTTAGCTGGTCACTTAATCCAATAAGCTAATGGGTATATATTGCGGAAAGAAGACTGGAAGCACTAACGGATGGAAAGGAAACAAAAAATGTGACAGACAAATGAAACTGAGGAACAAGCTTATTGAAGTCATATTTGTAGCAAACGCGACAACTTACCACACGACGCCGTCGCAACACGTATACGGTACAGAAAAGACACACAAGTGTGGTGACCGCGATGAGGGGAAGATAAACAGGATGCCATCTGCCACGCTCGGTTGTATTGCTTCCAATTGCCGTGAGACCTGGGCAACTGTTTGACGGAGTGAATGAGTAAAGCAAAATGAGTCGTTGTTCAATAGAGCTAGATGACAGAACTGAAAATGGTTAGTGATCATTTTCTTCATTGGCATTATCGCCCAGCAAGGGAATGAATATAACAATTCTTACCTTTACCATAAACACAGAAATGGCATGTGCACGACCGTGTGCACAGATGGACATACAAGACAAGAGGAACAGTGGAACATCACTAGGCCCGTTTACAATCAAAATATAACATTCGAGCTTAGACATAAGTTTAGACAACCCCATTGGATGGAAATTAGATCGGAAATCATTACTTGATTTGCTTTAGTTGTAGGAGGATTATTTGCACTATCAAGTTATTTCCCATACAGTCACAAAGTTCAACTCGCCATTGAAAGCCCTCCATAGCTGTTTCATCCTTGTTAAGAATCATCAGCAATGCACGTCCATCGAGCCTCACTGGGACTCGAACCCGGTGTGAACGTTTGTGAGTCGAGTAACCAACCACCGGACTATTCGATGGTTTTTTAACTTAACCTCTAAATGATATAGCACGCACCGACCGCTGAACGATCGAATTCTACGATGGACGACTATTTTAATAGGAATCCCAAGTCATGACAAATGCATTCTGTTACAAACAACAGGGCAGAACTTGATCACTTTGTGGTCAACAGGTTCATATCCCTGAAAACCCAGTGACGGAAGGGTGCGATACCGTGTTGTGTTGAACAAAACCTTGAGAGCCAACCGGGTTTGGTATTCCACTATGTAACCAAATTTGGTCGAGTGGTTTAGAGCGTTGGGTAACCACATCGGAGATCAGAAGTTCGAATCCCCGCATACACTGATTACTTTGGCGGTAGACAGTAATCCGCTGTCGTCCAGATTGCTATCACATCTGACCTATTGGGACCTGATGTGGTTATCCAATCCAAGTTTCAGGGTCTGGTGGCCGGTTATCTTTAATAGCACAGTTGGCCTTTGTGACTGTGGGGTACACCCCTTACGTTTCATTCAGGAGCAAGCTAGTATTAAAAATAAAAATAAAAACAATCATTTATTCGGGGTTCGAATTTCATTTGTGGCCTAATAGAAGTGTACTGTATAACGTGAAAATTTGTACGATCGATTGAAAACGAAGCCAGATGACAATACCTGGTTCATAGGCTTTAACTAGTCAAAAACGAGACAAGCGAAATGTTGGGGTAGACAAACGAAATGGGAAGCAAGTACGAAGCAGAAGCCCACCCATCGTCACTTAGAAAACAAAAGTTACCATAGAGTGTGTTTCGTGCAGCCAGTGGACGAGGAACAGATGTTAAAACTGATTAACGAAGAATGCGTTACTTCTTCCCCCCCCCCCCCTCCTCCCCCTCTCGCGGTTCCGAAGAGAATAGGATCTCACTCTTCGTTGCTGCGAGAGATTTTCAACGTTTATTTTTCACTAAGAGATTCTGCCGGGTCAGAGACAGTTAATTGCGAGTCGGAGATACATGGCATGTGGATAGCTGGAGGACAGTCCGTAAGTGTCTGAAAAAGAGGTAGACAGTGCTGAAGTCGCTACATCTACGAGAGCAAGATGATGAAGGAATACATATCATTTGCGGCCATCATGGAGACTTATATAAGCGTACTTAGGATCACTCTCCAGCGATTTGACTTCCACCACTATGGGCTTATAGTTTGGACGAGTAGGTTTTCTTTTGATATAGCACCGGTTCAGGTGTTAGTAACCACTGAGGTGCCGAAAGCAGATTCTCGATGATGAATGAGCGTACGTTTGTGCGGAGCCGCATTGACAGCAATTCATGGTAATGACCGGCCCGTCAGATATTACCAACTCCCACTGATCGACTACCAGATCTATCGAACGGAGGCGCAGAGATATTGTTTTCCACATCGTCCAATCTAGCCACCTACCTTGACCACTGCCTTGAGGATTGTAGCTCGTCGTTCTGCTAGTAGCTACACACCGTTCGTTACTAAATGTTTTCAATTCGTGAGATATAAAACAGGCTCCTTGGTCAGAATGCAGATGGTGCGGCATGCCAAATACAGCAAGCAATTCTTGTAAGCGAGAAAACATGATGGAGGCAGTCATACCAGGAAAGCAAACAGAAAACGTGAACACTTATCTGGGATTGCCAGGATGTAATGATTATGGGTGAAAGAGGGGATGGGTCTTCTGAAGTCAACACTGCGACGTCCAAATGGCTATGCTGCCTTAACAAGTGGACTATTATAAGGCTTATAGAACTTGGGTTTTTGGTGGGCACAAACAGAACATTTCTGAATTATCGCATTGATATTATCGAGAAAAAGGCAAGTTTTCTGTTCGAATGAATTGGTCTAGCAGAGTAATACAGGGATGACGGAGATTGATACGAAGTCACTTTAGTTCATTGATATGATGAGTGCTCGCAAAGAACACCCGTAATAAAGTATCTGCTGCAGGATTCCCTGAACCTGGGCAATACAGCACGTTGCAGAAGAGCTGAGAAAGTTTATTGCGCCCCCGTTGGATTTTGTCGTTCATTTTCATACATACATAAAAGCGACACCACATTGATCTGTAGTCAGCTTGAAGTTAGCACCCAAGAAATAATGCTGCCGATTCCGAGTAGCTTCGACAACCGTGCAGGTTTCTTTCTCTGCCGCTGAATGATTTCACTCTGTGGGTGACAAGATACGGTACGAAAACCAGCACTGAGAGTAAGAGAGTGTGCTACGTCGGAAGTGTCTGGTTTCAGCCAAGAACGATGCCTTTTTCGACTGCGAACAGCGGTGGATGGCTTAATTCAGAATTTAATGATTCGTCAGGAGGAAGACATCAACATCATCATCCTCGTACAGCGTTAAACAGCGGGGCGAGCCCCGTTGACCACTGCCTTTCCAAAAATGTTGCACCTAACGATAGAAAGAATGAATATACAAGGTGGACGGGGAGTGTATCTACAAGGGTGGGAAAACGAAAGAGCGTCCTAGTAGCCAACACACGGAATACACAGTCCGACTGTACGATCGCACATTGAAGAATCATTCTGATCCGGCAAAAAGTGACAACACGATCGCTACTACTTACGGCTCGCTGCCATATCATTCAGTGTCTCCAATCAACTAGTTGAGGGATCTTTTGGACCCCAACCACGGAGACGTGAGGCATCTACTCTTTCTAAGTTCGCTGTACATTTTTTCATTTCCTATTACCACGTCATCTGTTGACATCCACATGGCTTCTTTCACTCCCGAGGAGGAACGGGAAGTGGTAGACGTGTTTTCCATACACAACACGTGCCCTAATCAACGAATTCTACTAAGCTGGATATGCTGCGATAAAAAACTCCTTGAAATGGTAATGTGTCTTCCACAACAAACTCCGAAAGTTGCAGTCTTTTGTCGAATTAACCGGATAATAGACGCTCAAGTGTCACCTAGACACACCGGCACAACGACTTTTTGTTGAATTGCGAAACATGATCGGCAGTAGAAGTGCAGTAACCGAAGCTAGACCACCCACTAGCTTGAATAAGAACACAGGTTAATGCGTCGACTGACGGGCACCCAAATCGTTAAGTTCGGGGAGCACAGAACTCGGCTGCTTGTATAGGTTCTGCTAGGACGGAGCCGACTGACCATGAAAATTGACGGGCAGCTAGGGCAACCAATCAATCGGAGGGAAGCAACATGGGTGTTACCAATATATCATGTTGAGATAAGATACAGATTTAAATTAGCAGATCAATAGATTAAAATAATTCGAAAGGTAAGATATTTTTGGGGAAAATAATACCACTATTGTGGTACTCAATACTCTATTTTTGACCACAGCATTGCTCACAGGATCGTCTATCCGGAGCATCGGGCAGATATAACCTGCCATGAGAACTTGAAACTTGGGGCGGAGAACCTTTAGGTCCCAGTAGGCTAGGTGTGGCAACGAGCCAGACGACAGTAGAATTCTGTCTACCACCAAATTAACTGGAGATGGCGGAGATTCGCACCTCGGACCTCCGAGGTGGTTTACCATTCTAACGTTTCTTGTCCTTCTGCATTCCAGATTTCACACCTCGGTTTTTTTCTCTCGAATAAAGCCTAATTCTTAGGTCTTTGATTCTTCCCATGCAATGTTGTTCTAGTTCACAACATAGGTGCCAACCCAGAATGAGCTGACGTAGGTGGGCGAATTCACTCTGAGTGCACTTCATATCAAACGTACGCACGCCATAAACCATCATTTGATCATTCAATGCATATCCCTGTAAAATAAGCGACAAAACCTAGTCTCAAAAAACGTATGACACCAAGTAGCCCATTAACCTATATATCACTGTAAAGTGTGAAATAAAGCCCGTGTCTAGCCAGAAAAAGGAGAAAAATGAACATCAGTCAACTTAACTGTACACAGTACCGATTCAGGATATAGCACTTTGTCAGAACACACAGACCATACCCGCAGGGACTGAACGAATTGGAATAAATAACCGGTAAACTTTCTCTCCTTTGAATGTGCACTTTTCACGGTATAAAGTGCGCATCAGGTGTGTCAACTACAGACCGTTTTTGTAAGAGGATAGCAAACAGAATCCAGAAGAATGAATGCACTCCACAATTATACGTCCTTGACGACTGGAAAAAGTGAAATTATCTGAATGATGTAGTTGTTAAGCTAAATCACCCTACAAGGACAACAACAACAGCAACAACAAAAAAGATCAACATACTTGTGTCGGAGTGCACTGGCGAAGAAAGAGTAGAAGAGAGTAAATACTCGAGTGAAAATGAGAGAACAAATACAAAATATTTCACAGATCCTCATCGTTTACCATCACAATGATTTTCACAAAAAACCAAGAACAACCAGCGCATACACATATCACGATAGGACCTGATTCAATTGAGATTGCCCGATTATTCCCATTGAGCAAATTTAGAGAACACAGATTGGTGTACAAGCTCGTTTTGTTTTCGTTTTATGCTTACTTGCAATTTACTGAGAAGGATTTCACCGAAAATGGCTCTACCGTAAATGAAAACTAGACGGATTACGAAAAAAAAAATGCACTGGTCACGTAGCAGATAGATCACCGAGATCACATCAGCAAAGAAAACGTGGCTGTAAGTACGGACAATTTGATAGGAGTGGCACTTCTGAGTCGGTAGATTATCGTGCTCTTCGGGTATCTTCTACAACTTTGCTTTCCATCACGTACTCAGCTCTCACTGGTAGCTCAACGGGTTGAAATATGCATTACCGGTAAAGGTTGTGAGTGTTGCCAATAGACGTAGTCTTTTCTATTTTTCCTACATTAGGCAACCCACCACTGCTCGCGGTCATTCCTCAGGCTCCTAGTCAGTTTGCGTCTCAGGGACTTATGCACTTCATTGACTGTGGCATTCGGATGGACGGATTTGCCAGCATACAACAGAGCAGCAGCGTCTCTTGTACCAGACACCCATGAAACTTCATGATCATGTCATCACAGAGGCGGATTATCTCCTGAAAGGAGCCACTCATCCGTTGTAATGCCTAGCGCGATTTACTGCCAACAGATTCGGTACTTCTGAATCCACTGTCAGGTTGTGCACTGCGGTTTTGACCACAGTC
Source organism: Fasciola hepatica (assembly GCA_948099385.1). Taxonomy (NCBI): domain Eukaryota; kingdom Metazoa; phylum Platyhelminthes; class Trematoda; order Plagiorchiida; family Fasciolidae; genus Fasciola; species Fasciola hepatica. The sequence goes on from CANUEZ040000169.1 coordinate 791,701, forward strand.
ATCCCTTTTTGCGGGTAGCCACCTTTATCAGGATTGCTCACCCAATGGAATCGTCTAAGCGTTTGCTAGCGGCACTTATCAAACGGTCCCCGTCACTAACTTCAGAATGCGTCGGAAAGTCAACTTTCGGCCTAGCAACTTAGCAGACCGAGTCGTTCCCGTCCATCTGAAAAAATGCTTCAATTACTCACTATCATGCGTTACGATTCGGCAAAAAAGTAATCCAACAAGTTGCGAATTCAGGTAAAACATAAGAAACCCTAAGTGTGTGTGTGTGTGTGTTCACCATTTATTTTGGACACAAAGACCAAAAACAGAATCCGACTGATTTGGTTATTCACGAGCAATGGCTACAAAAGTGAATTATGCTGAGAGCATCAGTCGGGATTGTGTGTAACGAGCTAATACTGATGACTGAGTGAGCAGAGGCATCAAAGTATCAAATGATCGAAAGGAAGTTTCAAATTCAGACGTTTTTTTTTTTCAAAAAAATTAAAACTTACTCTATCTCAGGACCGCCAAGCTGAGGCAGTTGTGGATCTGGTGGCTGATAATTCCACGGCCAAGTTTTTGATTTACCCGTGGGTAATTCATAGAGACCAGTCAAACCGGTGGGTATTCCGCTCCAATTCACCGGATCTTTGGGTAAATGAGCTGGCAGGTAAATTGGGCCTTCGATCATGAACGACTCAGGTGCGCGACGTATCCCGCGCAACTTAAGACTTGCTTCAGCCACACACGTAATCGCGTAGAGTGGTGCGGAAACGGAGCTGCCCACAAGCAACGAAGGTCTGTGACACATGTAGAAGAATAGACCTATAGATAGTCGTTCAAAAAGCATCAAAAGTAGGACGAGATGTGATATCATATTGGTAAACGTGGTCCCGATTCCTGGTCGCACATAATCGCGAAGACGATGTGTGTGTGCGTGTGTGTGTGTGTGTATGAAAGAGTGAGTGAGAAAATGCTGCAAGCATGCTATAATTCCTGAATGCACAATCCAATTAAACGAGTGAAATATTGACAGGCGTATGTCGTAGCATTCCAGAAATATCAAAACAGAACGTCCAATGGGAATAGGAAGACAATGCATAAAATTAAAACTAGTCGTTGCATTTGTATGACCATGAAACCCGGTGAGTGGTGAGCAGGCGGCTTGTTGTCTCATCCACCAAAGATGTTCAAGCCCCGCCACTGCCGAATTATGGAGGCCTATTATCGCCTTATGTGGTTCCCTAATGTGAGAATAAGGGCTGGCACTTTGTCAATAGAGTGCCTGGTTCGTTTATTAAACAATACAACGGTTCGACGAGCAACCAGCACGACTTCACCTGTCCTAAATCGAGGCTAAGATTGAAGTCGATAAAGAGGACCGAGTGACCAATCAATTGTCGACTGTCGCCTGAACCGAATCAACTAATTGGTGTTTTAACCAGACCAACCACTCGGAAGCGCTGGCTGTGAATGACACGTGAGTCAATAAATTTGCGAGTCAGGATTTGGCTATGACTTGTATGCATCTTATATGAACTTTCGTTTTTGGTACTAACCAAGTCAAGTAATGTAAAGTAAACAAATCGAGATGGTTCAAAACAGGAAGAGTTTTCTTACCAGAAGTAGTAGGCGGTCAAAAAACACCCATGGACCCGGTTGCAGTTGTCAGTCATCCATAGAAGTGTGGTGGACCCCTTGCGGTTATGATTATGTTCCTTCCGCTGCGCACACGCTTGGGCACAGATTTTTTATTTACGAAATTCCCAAAGTGAACCAGGGTTTTACGCACTTGAAACCCCTTAACTTGGAATACTGCTGGTCTCCAAAGCTGATATTTGATACCGAATGTGTCAGAAAAGCAATTCAGATGTGCTCATAGAACGAGTACATCCTCGCAATGCTATTGCTGTTTAGCATAACGGATTGTCCCCGTTTACTACGTGTTTCACATTGAATTTATAATGGAAAAGTACAAAACAATCAAGCTGACCACCAGTATGGCGCTTTTCGAAACCGCGGTACAATGAGTGCTTGAAAGCATTAGGATGAATTAGGAAATAAACTCACTTCAACATGCGGAGACATAGATCGAGAGAGCTGTCAGTTTTCCTTTCGTAAATATAAGATGAAGAAAATGAAGAATTTGTATCCATGAATCAGTTAGGAATTATTGTATTCATTTTGGTCTGAGTCGCCTTCCGCTTTCATCGATCAATACGTGCGACTTATCAGCCCGTTGCCAGCATGAGCTACTGACGGTGATACGGTCCATACTTTTAAAGACATCACTATCTGGAACGGGAAAGTTCCGCAAGCCCACACAAAATGATTCTCCGCGTAATTTACGTTAGAGCTTGGAAGTTTGGTAAGAATAAGCATTCCGTGCAATCTCAGAAAAATATGGAAACCTCAAACGGCGAACTCGGCCGTGTGGGAGAGGCATTTGGCATATGGGACTGCTGCACGGTGAAACTATTGGCACTATTGTGTTCGCCTTGTTTTTTGGTTGTTTGGTGTATGTATGCAAATATTCCCAACTATTTTCATGCTTATAGAATGTCTTATTGGCACAAGGACCCTGAATATTATATACTGGAGAACTCACCTGCATATTTTACATCCAAAAGTCCAACACCACGAACGTTATTTACACCCGACTATACTTAACGTGATAGCTCAGTCGACAGAGCATCTGCCCGGTGAGCGCCATTTCGCCAGTTCGATTCCAGCTCGCGGAGCTGGACTTTCGTATGTGAGAAATACAAGAGGATTTTCGGTTATGTTTTCAAAGTCCTCATCTTCCTATTTTGGTTGCGTTCAGATGACAGAGAGATGCCGATCAGGAGCACGGAGCATTTTGCATGCTTATTAGATAATGGAAAATCCACCTGCATTTACCAATCCAAAAGTCAGAGAAGAATAGGCGACATTCCGCTTACCAGGCAGTATCAGTTTCCGTTTAATGAACCACTTACCTCGCATTTCTATGCCCTGACTTTCGTTGCTACCTTCCAGCATCATCGAGTAAGGGACAAAAAGAATGGCAGCATAACGCGAAAAGTCAAACTAACAAGCGGAAATAAAGAAGACGAAGAAAGAGACCCAATGAAACTAAACCAGTGACTGCCACACTTAGCAATATCAATTAATGTCTCCAACCATTCGATAGACGAATCACGTGGACCCCAACCCGAAAGTCTAGCACGCCTACGTGGCCAAGTCCATTCGTCAAGGTTTTCATACCTTTTTATCATGTCATGGACTGACCAACTCGACCTACCTTCAAACCCCCACCTGTCTCGAAGAACAGCGTACACTGAGGAAGTCTGTCGATGTGCATGTGTAACACATGTCCCAACCACCTTAATCTGTTTACATTCAGTACTCGATCCACAGATTAATCTCCGGTTCCCAACACCTTACGTCTAATCTCACCATTGCTAATACACTCTACCCCTGACAAAAATTGGATGTTATGCCGACGCCAAAAACGCCTGAGGTTGGCAAAAGCCAAACGCGCCTTCTGTATACGCGATGACAAAACATCTGACGGCTGTCTGCCTGATAAAATATCACTACTCAGGTGACAAAACTCATCCGCTGCAGTTAGAGCTTCCCCTACCAACACAAGGTTTGGTATTGAGCCAACTCAGTACTGCAACAGCATTCTACACTTTGAAGGTGCAAAACACACCTCAAACATTGCTACACTGTTATTTAGAATATCTAAGATAGATTGCAACTTACCTGGATCTTCACTCAGTAAAACAATATCAAACGCATCTTTCCAAGTCACACAGTTTACTGCCAGAGAAAAGACCGATGCCACTATTCTCACACGAGGATAGGGCTATCTCAAGAATCATTTCAATCATGAAATTGAAGAGAAGAGGGAAAAGGGGGAAATCCTGACGAACACCAATTTCTCTGATGAACTCGGGTGAAAGATTACCTTAAGCACGAACATGGCTTCGGCTGTTCACATACAAGCATTGGAAGAGAGAAATAAATTACTCTAACACACCCTTCAATGAGAAGCAGCGCCACAGAACTGTGCGCTCGACTGAATCGAATGACGCTTCAGATCAAAAAAGACAGAGATTGTCGGCCCACAAAAGATGTGTCTGTGCTCTAAGGTTTGTCGGAGATCAAAGATGTGGCTTTGTATTTTTTTCAAGTAATCTACCTACCGTATAACCTCAATTTCTGATGGACGGGATGATATCCACCTGTATCGTTTCTCCAGTAGGCATATTTCGAAGGTCCAGTGTGGAAATGGGCCAACTGACTCGTTCCCCGAAGTGCTCCACCCAACGATCCAGACGACGTCTTTGAGAGGGAATTAGTGAGCTGTCAGATTTCTTGATTAACTCGCTCACCCCAGACTTCCGTGGACCGGTACTTCTAAGCAAACGGTAAAGGTTGTGAGTGTTGCCAATAGACGTAGTCTTTTCTATTTTTCCTACATTAAGCAACCCACCACTGCTCGCGGTCATTTCTCAGGCTCCTAGTCAGTTGGCGTCTCAGGGACTTATGCACTTCATTGACTGTGGCAACCGGATGGACGGATTTGCCAGTATACAACAGATCAACTGGTGTCATAAATATTCATCGTTTATAAGACCTAGTTGAACCAGAGTCCCGTGTAGCATTCGACACGGTATACAATGCCTCCTTGGTATGCTGCCGGCGTTCATCTGGGTCGTACACACCCGGATGCATCGATAACCGTTTAGATAGCTCCTTCTGGAAAGTCACATCGTCCGTTATCATCCAGAAGCAACTGCGCTGAACGGGTGGAATTTACGTTCTTGCGACCACGAATGACATGTAAACAGAAGCGGCGTACTCGCCAGACACAATCTGTGGTCAGAACACAGCTTAGTGAGACGACCGGATGGGATAGCTAATGGGCCTCCGATGAGCCTTTCGGAATCTCCCAAACGGCCAACTTGGGCGTTGAAATCCCCAGCAATGACCGCCACATCTGTTGAACGCACGCTTCGAAACACCTGAGACAAATCCTGATAGAATTCGTCCTTCGTTTCAGAAGAACTGCAGTCAGTCGGCGCATACACAGACACGACGAACAAGCATTGGCACTTCAGTTTGTTGCTGTTGACATGCACAGAACCGTCCAACCGAACTGCACACAAACAACTGCTGACTGAAATCCAGTCTAGCACTACACGCTCAGCTCTCGCACTTCAAGCAATCTCAACGCCACCCTGACCATGAGCACTAGAAACCAGATCACCCGAAACACGAAAAGTAAAGCGAGAGACTGAGCCTGTATCTGGTGTTCAAAGAGTGATCACAAAAGTGGGGTTTTGTATGAATGGTTCGGAGACACGGCATACATCTATTTTAAAAGTGTCAGGAATTTTGGCGAGGGCAGCCCGTTGCCCTACCTGAAAAAGTTGTCGGATGTTGAAGGCATCCAAGTGAGGTGAACATTCAGACTTAAGGAGTGCATTCGATTTATACCCAACTCCTGAACTACTGCTTTCTTCAGAGTCGCAATTACCCGTTGCGTTTTGCATCAATCTTTCATTAAAAAAGGGAAAACTGGTAAGGCCCTTCACAGGAAAGATGATGGAGGTTTCTGGGCACATCAAACTTCGCGGCTGCCCACACCGCAGAAGGGGTTTTTCTTTCGGAACCCTAACCGGAGCCTTTGACTCAAAAGTCTCACCCACAAGGTAGTGGGGCGTTAACCAAACACGGGAACGTGACCGAAGCACCCGTGAAGGAACTTCTTCTGGTCTGTCACGTGAGACTTCATTGTTGCATGCATGCTGTCTTGTCGTCGCTCGTGCTTTGTTATTGATCCGATTCCCGGATTCATTCCTTAGTCCCATGCACCCAATGGAGCAAGCGGAACGTGGACAGGGCAGCATCCTTTGAATCGGGGGCTGCCCAGCTTAAGCGGGCGATAGCTACCCAATTAAGTGCGATCACTTCTCCTACCGTCGACAGAAACCACAGATATTCCAACGCTACGTCCATCTAGTGAAGGTCTTTAGACCGGTAAACTGTTTCTCTCCGTGTTTATTCCCTGTAGCGTCCTCTCCAGGGGCTAAGTGATTGGAACCAGTTGTTGCCTATAAACTGGTTCTGAGACTGGGCTTCGTCTGGCCTCTACCCATCTACCTATCAGGCATAATTGCATCTCCGGCTTAAGGAAGCCGTCCTACATAGCTATTTCGGTCATGGAGGCACGCAACCTATCACACCACGCCAAGGTGCAGTCTCGTCGTGATGACTTACCAAGCAGATACCTTACCGGCTAAGCTATCACGTTATGGCCAATCGGGTGTGAATAATGCAAGTGAAAATCCAATGGAGCGCAAACCACTACTTCAATGATACAGAACATCCGTTCTGGTTTTAATCACTGGACTAGTCTCGACAGTCACTTCCCAATGGGATGAAAAGCACACGGCTGGATGCGATTCAATGGGCTTTGAAATATATTCAGAGGATGTATTTATTAACACAAGGAGCCAGGATCTTGGGTGAAGCAAAATCCATTTGTATTTAGCGGACCCAAAAGTCCAGTGCCGCGAGCTGCACTTCTGGATTCCAGAAATGCAAGTGGATTTTCCATTACCTATGATCCAAGTTCACCATGCCAGTAAGCGCATTTGTGAATGGCCATTGTATTGCTAAACCAAACTAGTACTCTTTTAAATGACTCAAGGCAAAATATTAGTTCATATTTCATCGTAATCAAGCATATGTTTCGACGGGGGGCGGAAAAATGAGAAAATCTACTGTATAACGTGAGGAAATTGAAAAAAATATCACAGTAGAGGATGCAATAAGGTCTTTTTAAGAATATAAAACCAAATAGTGAAACTGAGAAGCTGGTGAGAACAAACTTAGCTAAAATCGAACCTGCGGCCTACGGCTTTTAGTCGTCTTCAGTGGAGTATGACAAGGCTGCCCTATATCTCCATTTCTCCTCCACTTTGCCATAGGAATGCCTTGGCTGGTCTTTTAACCGGCGGAGTTCAACTCCTCCCATGGAACCAATTTTTCGACTTGGAATATGCCGATGATATTTTTTGCTGAGTGATGGTGCACAGGCAATGCATCATGCTTTGGATCACTTGGCGATTGAGGTATCCAGATACGGTATGCACTTCCGCCTTCCAAATGAAAAGTACTTTTGCAAGACTGGAGGGAGAGTGTGCCTACACTTACCCTTTGTAGTGATCAGCCTGAGGCGGTCAACAACTTCAAGTACCATGGGGAGCTTGATAACAGCTGGAGGTGATGTTGGGAAGGAGATCGGTTCACGAATAACGAGCCGAAGCAACTTTTGCATGCCTGTGACACCTGTGATGTTGCCGTGGCATTCGGCTCTCTCTTAAGGGACAGATGTACGTTGCCGCAGTTCGTAGTGTTTCACTCTACAGTTGCGAGACCTGGTCACTTCGCACAAAGGATGCTCGGCGTCTTTTTATGTTCGGCAACTAATGTCTCTGAAGCATTGCTCGCATCTTATGGGAGCATCGAGAGAGTAATGAGGATGTGCGCCGTCGTGTTAGGCACGGATAGCCACCCTCTTAACGAAATGAGCGCTCTACGTCGCCTCCGGTGACTCGGTCGTGTTGTGCGAATGCCTGCCTATCGTGTACCTTTTCATGCTCTATTCACACATGCTTGGAAAGGCTGGAGGTAGCAATGTGACGGGCAGGCCACGACTTGGCCTAGAAGTATGGAGAAGCTAGTTTGAACATTTGCCTCGCTTAATGCTTCCCACCTCCTTGGTGGGGGCAGAGTAGATAGGATAGCAGAGTACTACCGACATTTCCAGAGTAAAAACCTAATGAGATTTCGGAAAACCCTATTGCAAGTTTCATTCGGACAATGATAAACACCACAACGAAGTACCGCGATTTTGCTTGAATTTTTAGCAAATCAAAAAAAAAACCGGAGAAAAATACTCGAGGGGTAGAATTTGTATCGCCAGTCACACGTGCGAAAACCGGAACGGATTCACAAGTAGTATGGGGGGAAAATGTTCTATCGACTGTGGCGCCCAAAAATCGCCATTCGCAACTCGTTGATTTGTGGTAAATTGATGAGAGTCATGCATCTTCTGGCCGTCCGTCTACCTCTGTACCACATACTTTCGAATATATCAACAAGCGACCGCAGCGTCGTTGTGCTTTAGGTTAGCTGTGATGAACCCACAAGTAACAATCAGTGAATCACAGTTGTGCTTCCGTAGCGAACCCTTCAACGAAGAGCATCCAATTACACTCTTGAAGCAACAGGTGAAATAAAAGTGTACAAGTATGAAGGTGAGTGGGTAGAATACCAGGTACACATAACTGATGAGCGGCAATAAACACCAAATCGATCTTGTGGCTCAGAGAAATCCTGTCCACCACTACTTGTGTACGCATTTACATGTCCAAATTGATAAACCAGCCATGATTATGAACCTGACTTAGACGTTTGTGGTGATTGGGTTGTCTCCTAAGATCTACGCAACGAAATCGAAAAACCGTCGAATTTGCATCGTCCTTCAGTTCGTCGGTTTATATATATATATATATATATATATATATATATATATATATATATATATATATATATATATATATATATATATTCATCGATAACCGGGTACAATGCACAGAGGCGTGGTGCCACGAAAAGACATGAAACAGCAAAAAAAGTCAATAATTAAAGGGGAAGTTTCTCAAGAGTTCGAACACAAAACTGTCACAACATAACCGCCACTAAGCCATATCCGACAAAGTTTCCAGCCAGCTGTGTAGTGGATCCCGAGGTCCCCAACCATGCAAGCGTGAGGAACCGACAGAAGCAAGTCGTGATGTCAACACTTTGACAGACCGGTGCTATGTCATGGCTTAGTCTCCACGTTGCAGTTTCCAGCCAACCTTGGGCATAGCGAATAGAGCGCGACGGGGAAGTCGATGAGGTGGCATACGTAATTCATGTCCCGGCTAGCGAATGCGATGGAGTGATATGATAGCATTAACTGGGTATGCAGTACGCCCGGTTACGTAGATGCGCCTTCAAACTGCGGAACTGATTATTCCCTGTTGCCACCAAACTCGCGAGCTACTCCTCAGGCATCGATGGTCGAACACGGACAACCGGTCGATATCGGCAGCTCGAGCAGGCGCATAGAAGCACATTACGCACAGCAGCGTTGTACATCCTACCTTTCAATCGGAGAGAGATGTCACGACGTCTGCACAGATGACGCAGATTGCAGAAAGCCCCTTGAGCCTTCTTTACTCGGTTGTCCACATCGTCTCCAATCCGTCCATCGACAGTTATACAGCTTCCCAAATAGACAAACTTTTCAACAACTTCTAACCGATCGTTACTGAGAATAGGTGCAGGGATGGGTTTCTGCCAGTCTCGTAGAAGCACTTGACACTTGGAGGGTGAAAAGCATATCCCGTACCGTAATAGAACGCACGAGGTTGTCTAGGACGCACTGTGCCACAGTAGTATCATCGCGAACCAATGCGATTTCATCTGCATAGTCTAAATCTAAAAGTCTGTTACCGGGTAGGAGCTCAACGCCTTCGTTCGTCTGATTTTCTTGTACCCCTCTTAGAAAGTGATCGGTTGCAAAACTGAACATGAAGAATGAGACTGAGCAACCTTGACGCACGCCATTTCGAACTGGAAAGTAAGGTGACGATGAGCCATATGCTAGTACTGGACCTGAAGTCTGATAGTATAGAGCTTAGATGTATTTCACATACTTATCAGACACTCCCTGTCTGATGAGACAATCCCAGAGGGCTGTCCTACCAACGGACTGGATTACCGTCGGTCTACGATGTGTGGCGGAGCTCACTTATCTGAGGGATGGTGAGAATTTGATCGATGCACCCGCGGTTGGGACGAAAACCGGACTGTTCTTCACGGACTTGTTGTTCGCGCACTGGGGACAATCTTTGGAGGATTACCGATGCTAGCAACTTCGATGCGACCGAGACCAAGCTTATCCTTCGATGATTGGAACAGATGTTTCTAGTTCCCTTCTTGTATATAGGGATGATGGATGCACAGTTCAAACTCTCTGGAACAAAATCATAGCACTAAATCTCGGAGAAGAGGCTGGTGAGCGCTTTGGAGAGGTGTACACCATCATCTTTGAAAAGAGCCAGAAGGAGTTCGTCAGGGCCAGCAGCTTCATTGCGTTTCAGGAGGTGGAGCGCACGATCGACTTTTTCTCCTGTGGGTGGAGTAGTGCAGATAGCCCATGGAGCATGAACTGGTTCAAACGGGCTACTGAGTGGGAGCGCTGGTGCTGAAGGCCAGTTAAACTACTCTTCAAAGTGTTCTGCACATCGGTCCATACCCCGTGGAAACTGGTGGATTGGTTGGCCGCTTGCCTCGCAGATCATTTCGCTCATTATAGGCCTCTTGGTCCCAGTAGATCAGATGAGTTGGAAAAGTCTCCGAGCATTGCCGGTGGCAGCAGCACGTTCCGACCACCAATTCTCTCGGTCTCTGTACAAGCTTCTAATCAAATTTCGTGGTAGCTGGGCGCGGGCATTGTGGTTTTTGATTCCGGCAGGGATATTCCGGCGACTGTCTGGCAATTCCAGAGAACCCGATAAGATTCAGTGCGTGACTTCATACCGTGTGACTAATCCACTAGATTTGGTACTCGCTACTTTTATGGCGCCTGGATGTGGTGCCAGCGATCTGACACGTCATCGTGGGTGTGTGGCCACGTAGCTGGGCAGCAAGCTCGTTCTGATCTCTCCCGGACCAAGGTCCAGCAAAGTTGGTCTACGTCTACCCGTTGACGGGGGACTTTCAACTTGGTAGAAAACCGTACTAATGTTATGATCCACAAGTCGTGCCTGGGCAATAGGTTGTTTATTGCAAACAGCCTGTTCAGACATCGACAAAACAAACCGAATGTTACAAACATGCTTGTTTGTCAAGTCGCTGTCCCGTTCACTTGAAGACAGTTATCATCTAACGGAAAAGCAGTCATGTGTTTCGCAGGTCGTTGTTTACCTTATTGCGTCTGAACTGTTGAACTTGGCGGTGTTCGTTAATCCACAATTGTCCATAGTTCCGTCTTCAGCAATCAACTACTTACTAAGCAGTATATACACTCCACCACACTCCTCCCCCCTGACAAAAAAGAACGACCCAAATCCTGCAGACTACCTTCAAGTCTTCCTCCACTTCAGATGCCAATCCTCCAATACCGGTTCGTGGCGGTGTTGTCATCCGTCCCACAGTTCCTCCGGTGGTATGCTTTGTCCGGTCCGGGATGCGCACCGATACCAGCCTTGTTTTTGGATGGCAACAGTGAAGAGTGAATACTGAACACAACACTCGACTTTTATCGTACGTCACCACGAAATCGTGCCTGACCATTCGAAGTTACTGAGAACTATGCGTTGTGTCATTCCACCATCATCCTGGATATGACTTCCAGCAGTCTCCTTCCGGGGTGCATATGATTGGACTTCATCGCCCAGCACTTGCTCAGGTAGGGGGAAAACATGCTTGTTTGCCAAGTCGCTGTCCCGTTCACTTGAAGACAGTTATCATCTAACGGAAAAGCAGTCATGTGTTTCGCAGGTCGTTGTTTACCTTATTGCGTCTGAACTGTCGAACTTGGCGGTGTTCGTTAATCCACAATTGTCCATAGTTCCGTCTTCAGCAATCAACTATTTACTAAGTAGTATATACACTCCACCACACTATGAACTCGGCACACACTAGGGCGTGATCTGAATCTAGATGTGTGCTCCAGTATGACCTACAAGATTTGACTGAACCATGCCAATGGTAGCTCACTGCTATGTGGTCTATTTGCGTCCAAGACTGATTAGCAGATGGCGGTCGCCATGTCACTGTGCGACGAAAGCTGCGCAGGAAGTGCGTACTCGACAAGAAAAGGCGATAGTCTGCGCACAGACGGAGTAGTCGATTACCGTTATCCGTGTGTTGATAGTTGGCGCCGCTTTGGCCTCAGAGCAATCGCTCGTTTGGACTTACGTGGACAATCTGGGCATTCAGATCTCCAGCCAGTACCACTTTATCTCTATGAGGTGCCTTTCCAAGAAGTTCGTGAAGCTGCTGGTAGAATATATCTTTGACTGTATCCGGACTGCAGTCAGTAGGGGCGTAGGCAGCGACGATAAACAGATAGCGATTCCCGTCGAAGCCATCGTTAGCTTTGAACGAACCCTCTAAGCGAATCACACATAATCTACTGTTGACTGGGATCCAGTCACGTAGCGCAGACTCAGCTTTAGTACTCGAAGCGACTCCTACTCCTGCTTGACCAAATGCAGAAACCCCGGCGTCTACGAATAAGAATAGAGTAAAAGCATTTCCTGAGGGTGAACGTATTCGAACTACGATGGTTGGGTTCTGGATGCGGGTCTCGGATAGGCAGCAGACATCAATAGCCAGTGTCTCGAGGGTGCGCGCAAAGGCTGCTTGTTGGCCTATTTGCATCAGAGTGCGTACATTGAGGGCTGCAAGCTTCAGTGGCACATGTGGTTTCAGTAATGGTTCTGATGAGCTGCACACAACTGAGGGAGGAATCTCATTTGCAGACCCAGCGTCTTTATCGATGGCAACCTGAGAAGTACATGGGATAGTACTAATATTATTGTGTGTAAAAGAGTGGGTGAGAATGGGTGGTGTGGCAATAGGTAGTTGGTTTTGTCCGATCGCCATCACATCGGTCATAACTTGCGTAGCCTGAGTGAGTGAATAAAGTCGAACGCGAGAACGAAGGATCATATATGTGGAGATTCCATGTAAGCATGTGGGTTGGATACTACTCGGTTTCCCAGACCGAAGTAGAGGGGGGGGGGCCCGATCAAGAGCCTTTGACCAGAATACCTAACCTACAACGCAGTAGAACGATATGGGGATATCGTAGCCCTCTGGAGGACGTTGACTGATTGTTCAGTTTATACGCCCTTTGGATGAGGCCAAACATCCTGGATGCCCAGTACATCCGTCCGCCACAGATGCCGGTAAGCATACTGTTGTACGCCTCATACGCCGCCCGGTTTGATAGCACATTAAGTTACAGAAAACCATACTTCAATTCGGTATCTGATCCAAAAACATATACCACTGACGCAAATAATGATTCGGGATGACAGAAACTCAAAAGAATCCAGAAAAGTCAACGTTTCCAATGAATCAGCGAGCCCACTGACAAGTGACCAATTAGGGGTATAAATGTCCCAGAAGATGAATGAAGAAAATCTGAAAGAAATGTTGACATAACTTACGCCAACTCTAAAGATCCATTGAATTTGAACTTCAGCAGTTCAATTATAGCGCTGCTGGTTGCGGGTGATGCAAGGTCTTGGGGTACATCTAATGCGTAGGTCGGAAATGAAATTCCGCGAAGGATTCGCGGCACGAGCGGCGTCAAAGTCGAAAAAGTAGTTCGGTTAGAGAACTCTGAGGAACCGCTGAAATTGGTTGTTTGATTGGTCTCACTCGATATATTCTTTTTGACTTGTTCCATAGGCGGTGCCGGTAGGACGCTAGGTTTCGAAGTATGATCGCAACTGCCGACAGGGACAGAGAACTGAGGTGGACTCCATAACGAATATAAACCAACGACCGGAGAGGATAGCGGAAGGTACCACAATACTGAATAAATACGGTGAGAAAGTAAAGTATACCATGACATATAGAGTTTACGCCATTTATAGGACTGGAAAAAGTTCAATAAAGTGGACGTGAGCATTTCCAAGTTCAAATGTTGCATAGCAGTGCGCATGTGTAACACATGTCCCAACCACCTTAATCTGTTTACATTCAGTACTCGATCCACAGATTAATCTCCGGTTCCCAACACCTTACGTCTAATCTCACCATTGCTAATACACTCTACCCCTGACAAAAATTGGATGTTATGCCGACGCCAAAAACGCCTGAGGTTGGCAAAAGCCAAACGCGCCTTCTGTATACGCGATGACAAAACATCTGACGGCTGTCTGCCTGATAAAATATCACTACTCAGGTGACAAAACTCATCCGCTGCAGTTAGAGCTTCCCCTACCAACACAAGGTTTGGTATTGAGCCAACTCAGTACTGCAACAGCATTCTACACTTTGAAGGTGCAAAACACACCTCAAACATTGCTACACTGTTATTTAGAATATCTAAGATAGATTGCAACTTACCTGGATCTTCACTCAGTAAAACAATATCAAACGCATCTTTCCAAGTCACACAGTTTACTGCCAGAGAAAAGACCGATGCCACTATTCTCACACGAGGATAGGGCTATCTCAAGAATCATTTCAATCATGAAATTGAAGAGAAGAGGGAAAAGGGGGAAATCCTGACGAACACCAATTTCTCTGATGAACTCGGGTGAAAGATTACCTTAAGCACGAACATGGCTTCGGCTGTTCACATACAAGCATTGGAAGAGAGAAATAAATTACTCTAACACACCCTTCAATGAGAAGCAGCGCCACAGAACTGTGCGCTCGACTGAATCGAATGACGCTTCAGATCAAAAAAGACAGAGATTGTCGGCCCACAAAAGATGTGTCTGTGCTCTAAGGTTTGTCGGAGATCAAAGATGTGGCTTTGTATTTTTTTCAAGTAATCTACCTACCGTATAACCTCAATTTCTGATGGACGGGATGATATCCACCTGTATCGTTTCTCCAGTAGGCATATTTCGAAGGTCCAGTGTGGAAATGGGCCAACTGACTCGTTCCCCGAAGTGCTCCACCCAACGATCCAGACGACGTCTTTGAGAGGGAATTAATGAGCTGTCAGATTTCTTGATTAACTCGCTCACCCCAGACTTCCGTGGACCGGTACTTCTAAGCAAACGGTAAAGGTTGTGAGTGTTGCCAATAGACGTAGTCTTTTCTATTTTTCCTACATTAAGCAACCCACCACTGCTCGCGGTCATTTCTCAGGCTCCTAGTCAGTTGGCGTCTCAGGGACTTATGCACTTCATTGACTGTGGCAACCGGATGGACGGATTTGCCAGTATACAACAGATCAACTGGTGTCATAAATATTCATCGTTTATAAGACCTAGTTGAACCAGAGTCCCGTGTAGCATTCGACACGGTATACAATGCCTCCTTGGTATGCTGCCGGCGTTCATCTGGGTCGTACACACCCGGATGCATCGATAACCGTTTAGATAGCTCCTTCTGGAAAGTCACATCGTCCGTTATCATCCAGAAGCAACTGCGCTGAACGGGTGGAATTTACGTTCTTGCGACCACGAATGACATGTAAACAGAAGCGGCGTACTCGCCAGACACAATCTGTGGTCAGAACACAGCTTAGTGAGACGACCGGATGGGATAGCTAATGGGCCTCCGATGAGCCTTTCGGAATCTCCCAAACGGCCAACTTGGGCGTTGAAATCCCCAGCAATGACCGCCACATCTGTTGAACGCACGCTTCGAAACACCTGAGACAAATCCTGATAGAATTCGTCCTTCGTTTCAGAAGAACTGCAGTCAGTCGGCGCATACACAGACACGACGAACAAGCATTGGCACTTCAGTTTGTTGCTGTTGACATGCACAGAACCGTCCAACCGAACTGCACACAAACAACTGCTGACTGAAATCCAGTCTAGCACTACACGCTCAGCTCTCGCACTTCAAGCAATCTCAACGCCACCCTGACCATGAGCACTAGAAACCAGATCACCCGAAACACGAAAAGTAAAGCGAGAGACTGAGCCTGTATCTGGTGTTCAAAGAGTGATCACAAAAGTGGGGTTTTGTATGAATGGTTCGGAGACACGGCATACATCTATTTTAAAAGTGTCAGGAATTTTGGCGAGGGCAGCCCGTTGCCCTACCTGAAAAAGTTGTCGGATGTTGAAGGCATCCAAGTGAGGTGAACATTCAGACTTAAGGAGTGCATTCGATTTATACCCAACTCCTGAACTACTGCTTTCTTCAGAGTCGCAATTACCCGTTGCGTTTTGCATCAATCTTTCATTAAAAAAGGGAAAACTGGTAAGGCCTTTCACAGGAAAGATGATGGAGGTTTCTGGGCACATCAAACTTCGCGGCTGCCCACACCGCAGAAGGGGTTTTTCTTTCGGAACCCTAACCGGAGCCTTTGACTCAAAAGTCTCACCCACAAGGTAGTGGGGCGTTAACCAAACACGGGAACGTGACCGAAGCACCCGTGAAGGAACTTCTTCTGGTCTGTCACGTGAGACTTCATTGTTGCATGCATGCTGTCTTGTCGTCGCTCGTGCTTTGTTATTGATCCGATTCCCGGATTCATTCCTTAGTCCCATGCACCCAATGGAGCAAGCGGAACGTGGACAGGGCAGCATCCTTTGAATCGGGGGCTGCCCAGCTTAAGCGGGCGATAGCTACCCAATTAAGTGCGATCACTTCTCCTACCGTCGACAGAAACCACAGATATTCCAACGCTACGTCCATCTAGTGAAGGTCTTTAGACCGGTAAACTGTTTCTCTCCGTGTTTATTCCCTGTAGCGTCCTCTCCAGGGGCTAAGTGATTGGAACCAGTTGTTGCCTATAAACTGGTTCTGAGACTGGGCTTCGTCTGGCCTCTACCCATCTACCTATCAGGCATAATTGCATCTCCGGCTTAAGGAAGCCGTCCTACATAGCTATTTCGGTCATGGAGGCACGCAACCTATCACACCACGCCAAGGTGCAGTCTCGTCGTGATGACTTACCAAGCAGATACCTTACCGGCTAAGCTATCACGTTATGGCCAATCGGGTGTGAATAATGCAAGTGAAAATCCAATGGAGCGCAAACCACTACTTCAATGATACAGAACATCCGTTCTGGTTTTAATCACTGGACTAGTCTCGACAGTCACTTCCCAATGGGATGAAAAGCACACGGCTGGATGCGATTCAATGGGCTTTGAAATATATTCAGAGGATGTATTTATTAACACAAGGAGCCAGGATCTTGGGTGAAGCAAAATCCATTTGTATTTAGCGGACCCAAAAGTCCAGTGCCACGAGCTGCACTTCTGGATTCCAGAAATGCAAGTGTTTTTTCATTTCGGAGTATCACACGGAACAGGCCTACCAATCGAGAGCCGTAGACAAAAGGACAGACGGTGAATATTTCAGGAGAATTCCGCAGTAGACAAAAAGAGACGTGAGATCTAGATGGGCTGCCGCGGGTTCCCCCAAAGATAGCCCATGTGAAGGGCTACCAATCAAGTCGTTAACCAAAAAAATCAGGCCAGCGGAACGGAGGTAGTGCGCAAAATGATCAGGCAACTGGCCGCAGGCAACTGGCCGGAACGAAGCCGAAACACTTTGGTAGCCGGATAATCTACGTTGCTACATTGAGGTCTGGAAAAAGGACTACATAAACGGTTTCACATGCTTCAATCACTTTACCTTTCTGGCTGCTCGAATACAGGTGTTCCTCACCCGCCTTGTCATCTTTATTACGACATTCCACGTATGCACACAGACAGAGCCCTTCGTGGCACGTTGTTGTATACGACACGAGTAAAGGTTGGAGGATGGGTTAGTGCATGACTTGGTCGAGTAGGACAAGTCAGACTTCCGGGTTGTAGTAAAGAAGATCCGCCGACCGGATGACTGAACACATTAGGTACCGCAATCAATTACTGCGGTCAGTGGTCAGCTCATAACTGAACTCTTTCTTCGCCGTTAGGATTTCGATTTATGACCTTCTTGACTGTTTATTAATTAGTTAGATTTCGGCCTATTTCATCTCTGACTATGACACGACGAGGTGGTAATCAAAACCACAGCAATGAAATCCGATCTTATCGTCTGAAAAAACTGGACTGATTTTCACATGCGATAGGGTCCAAATGCATAGTGCCTCTCGTCTCAAAAGCTTGCACTGTCTACCTTAACAAATTCGTGCACCATAATTAGTCTTCTCAAAGTGGCGAACCAAGTTCAGCTAAATGTTGTATCAGGTGTTGACATACAAACAAAATTTGTTCTGCTTTCACCGGATAGAATAACATGGAAACCTGTGTAACCGAAATGCCTCTCAACGATTTTTTTACTACATGCTTACGCATGAGTGCAGTAGAAGGGGCAATTACTCCATAGCCACGAAGGCCCACTAGACTATTAGGGATAACCGGCAGCCAGACCCTGAGACTTGGAGTGACGAAGAACTACATAAGGTCCCAATAGGTCAGGTGTGGTAACTATCCGGACGACAGTGGATTACTGTCTACCACCACTATGAACATCTTGGGACAATTTGCCCAGTTATTCAGGTTTGATACGACAGGCCATTCTTCGTGTGTGAGTGCATAGAGGGTAATATTTCGCGAGCTTTGCGAGGCAGATAGACCCGTACCTCGAGGTTTTGATATTACTAGAAAAATGTTCAGGAAAATTCACGCCGTATGTGAACAGTCTACTTTGTGCAATTTCTCCGGGAACGATCACAAGATGATTCCCAAGTATGATTGCATCACATGTGTAAGGGAAACGTAGCTAAATATATTGTGCGATACGACTAGGCTGACTGTCACTCCGATGAAAATTAACCACCTGGCCAACTAACTCCGGCTGTAGGTTGCATAACCATAAGCTTGGTGCTCAGAAATGATCGTTTCAGTCGCTGACTATCAGAGAAGCCGAACAAAGAAGGAACGTGCAAACGTAGCCAGAGAGTAGGATAAATAAAAAGCTGCCGGACAAATGGTAACTGTACAGACAATGAAACTGGATTTTAGGCTATTCAGATGAAAAATTCGGGTTCCCGCTGATAAGCATGTGGGTGAAATTTGAGGGAAACACGAAAACTAGAACCAATACTGAAGAACCATTGTCGAGCGAGTAACAGTAGACAGAGATTGGACGGATTGTTTCGAATAACAGAACATCGACTTACACTTCGAGTCATCAAATGTCAACAGTCCCGGTTGAGTGAGTGCAATATGGCGTAAACCTGGAGGATGAAAAAAGTTATGAGACAATCAAAGTGCGAGCATCGGAGTAAAGGAAGCGGCATTTTGAATGGTAAATAATGCCACCTAGAAAGGAAATGATGAGAGAAAGATCTTACTCAACGAGTTGGACAGAAAAATGACACAGCCGTGCTAAAAGATAATACAACTGGTTTCAAAATATACAAAGTCTACATCAAATCTATAAGCCTCACATGACTCGGGTAAAAATGGAACAGACCGAGAGAATGAAGAGCCATGGAGCAGGTTAGCTTTTCGAATTTAAGTGACAACGGAATAAAGATTGACACTAAATCAGAGATCCGCGATTATTAACATTCATGCAGTGTAGTAATAATTATTACACTGACTTGAGCATGTTTATACGGTGCTTTTCAGCTGTAAAGAAAAACAAGTGGCGACGATTATCACACACGTCAACAATTTTCAACATTACCACACGGTGACGAACAGTGACTCACGCCTCACTGGAAACTGCCCAGCCCATCACTGATGCCAACAAAAACGGATTTCCAAAGTGCAAGCTATTACCCTTCAATGAGCCGGGAACATCCGTATGTCCCGTATTACGAGCCAGCTTCATTGCCTTATTCTGTAACAATAGCTCTGTTATCGGCAGATGATTCCGGCGAGCTGTGGGAAACCATTCATACACAGCGCTGTTGATATCATTAAAAAAACCGAAACATCAATGCAAAATTTGGAGTTCCTTGGTCTCAAATAGTTCTGAAGCTGGCTTCACTTCTCCAAATCACGTGAACTTGTGTTCGTCCTACACACTGAATTAAGATTCAATTCTCTTCACAAAAACTCCGTTCATTCGCAACACTAACAGTTAAGAATGGTTCTGTTCGTTGACCGTCCCATCAGGATTTATGGCGTTTGTCAGTTCTACTGCCATGGTGTATAAGTTGCAGTAATTATAAATACCGGTGATGATCAAGTGGTTGAGTTTGACTACCACATCGGAGGTCAGAGGTCTGAACCCTCGCTATCGCCGGTCACTTTGGTGGTAGACAGCAAATCATCGTACCGCCGGGTGAATTACCACTCGATCTAATGTGGCTTTCCACTCCAAGATTTAGGGTCTGGCTGCCGGTTAACCCTGATAGTACAGCGAGCCTTTGAGGGGATGTGGTATACCATTTCCACCTTACTCATGAGTAAGCACGCAATAACCAAATTATATAAAATGAACTCAGGATGCTTGCTAGGTATGCGATCAAATGCCAAAAGTACATTTGCAAAAGCCAGCACCTCAAATGTGCAAGACTATCACAACAACTGAGCGTGTACAGCAACATAGTATTCGTGAATTTCTTGAATATTCATTGGCACTGTTTTCCAAATGATTCCGATGACGATATTAACATATATATCCAAGTGCAGTGTTTGACACTTGCCACAACAGAAGGGCCAACGAGAATTCTTTAGCACAGGATCAAGTGGTATTTTCTATCGGTGTGTAGGCATGCGATCTGATGACCGTGTTGGCTCCAAGGGAGTGTTTGCTCTTTAGGGATTTCACGAGCAAAATCAGTCGCGACCGGGACAATGTGGTCGCACGGAGGTAGTGACCACCTTTCGGGATTATGCTCTGGGGGAGAGCATTGTAGTAGTATCAATTCGAAAAAAGAAGTTTGTGAGTGTATGAGAGCCACCGGTCGCGATACCTAGCCATGTCCTTCAGTGTACCTAATCACTGATTGGGGGTTCTCTTGGACCTTGCATTGCCAAGTTCATCGGTTAGACTTTTCATACCCTTCGTCCATGCCACGGACTGACCACCTTTACTCATCTCCCAACCATCACTCCGTTCAGCGAGCGTTACGTGCCGAGGAATCATATCCGGGGACGTGCGTAACACTTACTCCAGCCAACTTCAGTCTCGTGTGTTTTGGTGTTTTATCTACTGATTTGTCTTGCGTATGTTCCGCGGAATCTGCGAGTCAAGATAGTCCCAGTCGACTGATACGAGGCAATAACTGAAGTGCTGTGCACGCGCTTTCCGGACACGTGCCATATTCGGCTTAGTACCGCTAATCCAAGCCCTAAGAATCTGTTCAAGAGCTACACAGTAACGTTGGGTTCTACGACCAGACACAATGGGTACAGCTCCCATGAACATCAGCTCAGGAATGAAGCATTGTTTCTAGTTACTTAGGCAATCATACCTGAAGTGAGTGCTGTCTATCGCCTTTAATAGCCCGGACAGGTTTCGTGCATGCCCTTCCCAACGTCTCCGGTTCCGCGCTCTATTCGTATGTGCTGGTTAAGGCTAGAAGAAATTACGTGACTGTTCGGTCATGACTTGGCGTGGGGTATGAATAGGCTAGAATTGTCACTCGCTCTCCTGTTTGGGACTCGGGTGACGGGGACTGTCGTTGGTTCGAGACGTTGAGGCACATGGCTCAGAATAGAAGTTAATAGCGCGAATACTGTTCAGTCTGTCAGACTTTCGTGCCCCATAAGTACGGAAATCTCATTTAGACAAACAAATGACAAAAGAAACAATAAATGTACGGCAAAAAAAGATCTGAAAATCACATCACACCACATCAATTTACTAACTGCTTATTCTATTCTATCGTACATTTTTCTCCGCATTGTTGTTCTTGCGTTGGCACCTTGCTTGGTTTCAAGCCAGCGTAAATATAAAGAATACACTTATGCAATTACACTGGTTTTGGTTGCTATTTCAGAGCAACCCAGTCGCAAAATACAAATGGGAATATGGAGAGAACACACAAAGAGAAAAAGGATACAGTTAGCAACAATGGGAGAAGGGACACTGCATTCAATAACCGCTAATTCACATAATACCAACCAAAACCGAAAAAAACTCCGTGAAATAACAACACTGCGCACGGAGTCTCTCTCACACAGGGACCCGGAGCTCGAAGTCTGCAACCGCCTCTCCCGTGCAGCATTTAAGGTTATGTGATTGTGTAGTCTGCAAATTTGCCTAGGTATTCTGCGTTTATTCATATTCAGAACTCAATAAACCACAGTTCTAATTGCACAGAGGGAAAACTTACTCAAGTTTTGTACGTCCAACTCGGTATGGATGGCAAGCACTGTGTACGTGATGTTCAATCTGAAAAGAAAACCGAAAGTCACTATCTATCTATGTCACGCGGAACGTGTGCAAATTTACTGTTTTCAGATCGTCACAACATGGTGAATGAAGACAGTTTATTGTTAACCTTAAAGCGCCACTGAAAGCTGCCTACATGGGATGAAGAATAATTTTGTGCAAACATGGAAGGTATGTTCTCCCTATATACAATGGTAGGGAAACAATGAATCTTTGGATTGTTAACTCCATTCCAGAATATTCAGCAACTTAAAAGTGACAAAAAGAGGATTCTACTCTGACAACAAACGAGTAGTGACTGAATTCAAGTTTACGTTTTATTACTAGCAAGTTAATGTAGTGAGAAAATGGGAAGGAAATTCCAGAAATGAACATTTCCTGTTTTTAAGCTATCACGACTTTGGGCAAAGGCTCGAAATTGATAGAATAATGAGAACAATTGAATAGTCAAATCGATTTTCTCTTCGCAGATCCCAATTAGATTTGGATAATGATTAACTAATCGATGGGTGCGGCGGTTTTGCTTTCTATTAGCAAGAGGAGAATGGAGAGGAATAGAATCAAGAGTATGAAAAAGCGAGGCGAAAATTATAGAAGAAAGTATCCAGTAGATGGAGAAACTGCGAGAGTTACATGCGTAGACATTTTTTAACTGCATTGGGACGTTTCTGTAATGATAGTACAATCTGTATATGGGCGTTCTTTTGACTTCTGCTGTTTTGATTAGTTCGGCTTTTATTTCCGTGACAACACTAATTATCAGGATAAAGAAAGATAGAGAAGAATTGGCCTGAATTTCAGTTCTCGGCAGCAACCAGTGGCTGGGTTCCAACTGGCAAACTCTGTGTGCTCCAAAGAAGAAAATCCCTGGTTGGCATTTATACATTTTTGTGCTTTAACGCAATGTTTTGTTGTGGTTTTCTACTGTTTGTGTTTGTTGTACATTTTCCACACATTCCGACTATTATCAGACTTCATTTCCAGCTATACGCACAGCTGAAAAATTGGTTAATGACTTATCATCAAGCGAGATTCTCACTCGACGACTGTTGCGGACAACGCGTCGCTAATTGGTTACACACAAAAAATTAGCTGGATCAGCTGCAACATACGTTAGTGGGCAGTCATCATCATCATCGTACAGCGTTAAACAGTAGGGCAAGCCCCACTGACCACTGCCTCTCTCACCATGTTGCACGTTGAATCAGAAAGTATAAATATACAAGATAAACAAGGACTGGACCTACATGGGTGGGAAAAGGAAAGAATGCCCTAGTAGCCAACACACAGAATACACAGTCTAACTGTACAAACGCACATCGATCAGTCATTCTGATTCGATAGAAAGTGACAACACGATCGCCACTGTTCGCGGTTCGCTGCCATATCCTTCAGTGTCTCCAGTTAAATGGTAGGTAAAGCATTTACTTTTCCTAAGTCTGCTGTACATTTCCTCATTCCTCGCTGTCACGTCATCTGTTGACCTCCATGTGGTCTCTTCCACTCCCTAGGAGGAACGGAGAATAAGACGCGATGCGTCAGACGTGTGTTTGCCATACGTAACAAGTGCCCCAACCAACGAAGTCTGCTAATGTGGATACGCTGTGACAAAACGTTGGGCAGTACGCCAAAAACGTTTGTAGGTGGGCACGCATTAGGCAATCTTTAAATGCTACTCATATACATCAGTAATGTCCCTTGATCGCTGATATTAAGCACAGCCAATGTAGTCCATTTCAAGCTACACTTTGGAGTCCCCATTGCGGTTGAATACATGAAAGTGAGAAGTGTGCGGCCGAGTCTTCGATATTTCTGAATACTGTCTCCTAGTTTATTATCATTATTCATTTGTAGGTGGTCAACGCACACGATCGCCTCATCGCTCGTGTCCCTGACTGACAACTGAGCCCGCATACAGTCCGTTCTCGACGTCATATCAACGCCACAGATGTCCGAGGATGACAAAGAACACCCACTCACCTGGTCAGACCGGTCAACGGGTCACGAAACAAAAGATTATACTGAGTTCGTCCGACTCCAATGAGGTCAACGGGTTTGTGTTCGTTACCATTATTTCGTACATTTGGTGGAGAATTCAGCTGTCCTGGGCACTGCAATATCAAATCTTGACTAGCCGATTGAAACAGTTGTCCCGTTTTTAGATCGACATACATCCAAAAATCAACTTTGGAACCTGTGAATGATGAAAACCGGAAAGACAACGCAACACTGGTTTAATGTAACGAAACGGTAGCATCGTTCTTGTTATCTATAAAGTCTTCATGTCAGAATAATGTTAGAAACTGAAGACTGTGTCCATAATGATAGTAAGCAGTATATAAGCGTGTGGACAAAGTTTCCCCAGAAGTACACGACCGGTTTCGCGGTTGTTGCCGCTCATCAGGTATGCGTACCCAGTACTCCTCTGCCCATTCGTCTTCATACTTATACACCCCGATGTTATATCTTCACTAGGATCTTATTTAAATCGTCTGGACTGTGAATGGATACTCTGCATTGAGGAGTCCACAAACGAATCACAACTGTGATTGGTAGTTATTCGCCTCTGGGTCACTGCTAACTCAACGATCAACGAGGTTGCATGTGCAAACGCCCATATTGATAGCAAGTAGTATATATATATATATATATATATATATATATATATATATATATACATATATATATATATATATATATATATATATATATATATATTAGTTGTGATCGTTGTTTAGGGTATACAGCTTGAAAAATATTTATGGTTATCAGACCGCAACTTTGTGAGATGTATGAAACAGCTAGCGTTACCCCAAGTTTTAGTTAGTCCTTCCATGAATTCCGCGTCAACACTGATGAAAACCAAAGGTTATGAATGAAATTGGTAAATAATCTTTTGCCATCTTCAATACAGCCTACGTAGTGTAACATCTGAGAGTGAGTCAAGGTCAATTTAAGGCTGCCGAAAAGGAACGTGACCAGCAGCGGCACGGTTTGAACCGGGGCCGCAAGATTCATCCATGATGACCAACATCGGCCAGAGTGACGAAAGTCCAGAAAAGATATTCCGAATACCGCATGTATAGTCTAGCATGAAACATTCAGACTTCAACTGAAATATGAATATAATATATTAGTTACTGCAACAGCGCTGCTGCCATAGGGAAAAAGCCAATGTGAGCGCAGTGCTCCGTTTAGAGCACGATCTGAGACCTAAGATGATTCAATCACCCGAACATTCTGAATAGCATGCTTCAAAATGATGTGAAACAGACTTTAGTGTACTTTTACGTCTGCGAGAAGGAACACCTAGGTGAATGAATGAATGAATACTGCCGGAAATTCCGATTCACGTATCATATCGGTGGTAATAGACAAATAAAACCAGAGATCTAAGAAAGAATTACAACCGAAGAATATACCAGATCTAATCAAAAATCAAGCTGTTATAAAGTAGGCTCAATAGCTTACCGAAAGATAAAAACTCCTTGTAGTACGCTGGAGAACGCCGGATGTACCCCATTATTGAATGATCCAAGTGACGTAAAATGTCAGCCGAAACTTCATCGGAATACTCGTATAGTCTCCCATCCACGGGGTCCGCGATTAAAACGGGGCTAAGAAAAAACCATTACGACTTTAAAAAGATATACCCGCCATCATAAGTAGTGCGCAAGACTGGATCTAAAAAAATAGTCACAGGAAAAAACAACTCACCAAGTCTTTGCGCCCACTGAACCTTCCCAGACAGCCTTTCCACCAGTATTAAATCTCCTCTCAATGTGTGTACCAATATGTACTGATCCTACGGGAGGAAAATTTCACACCTAATCGATTAGGACTCACTGAAGGGTCACCAACTGATTGTACGACATAGTCACTATGTGAGGAACTACATCCAAAGAAACAAAGGCAGAATGTACATAGCAGGGTAACAGAAGTCGAAATTAATTTCATTTTGAATGTGCATCTCCATTAAATATCAACATATAACGGGTGTTGCATACTGGGCCAGTGATCTTTCGCAGGGGCTGCACGTGTTTGATCTGAAAGGACAAGAAAAAAAACTCCATGAGCCAAAATCTTAATAAGTATTTCAAAAGATTTCCATATCTCCAAAACCAGCACGGCGGTCTAGTCTACCGTTACACGAGTGTAGTATGCTCAGATCAGGTCACAGAACTTGCAGCCTGAGCCGCAAGATATCCAGGTTCTTGCACTGCATGTCCCCAGGGTTTCCGCTATGCTGTCACTTCCAGGTAATCCGTGCAAATTAGTTTTCATGGTGGCTGAGCGCACGGGACCAGTCACCTCACGATAAGATATGTTTAGAGCCTCAATTCGCTACCGCCTCCAAATGAGACGTGATCTACAGTGAAGTAAAATTTTAAAGGGTGATGATGATGCATGAGACAGCCGAAAAACAGATTCAAGTAAGAAGTCCTAGATTAGATGAGCGAATGCGTTGAAGGGATGAAGGGCCAAGGAAAGAAGCTGTCTGATGACGGTTAGTCGCGATGTGGGAACACCTCATCCAAGAATTCATTCATTTTGTCCTTGAAAACAGTTACCGAATTTTGTCACCACATCTGGAGGTACTTTGCTGCACCAGTTTGTAATGTGCTGAGAAAAGAACGGCGCCTCTACGGTCTTGTTCGCTTTCGGTTCAGCCAGCTTATGCTCGTAACCCTTGAGTGTAAGGTTGTAACCACGAGTCAGCGAAGGCCCGTCCGTGGCTGCGGTTCGTTGGTATTTCGAAAGCCTCAACCCCCTAGCCGGGGCTGACTAATAGCCTGCTTGTAGAAAAAAGCAAATCAACGGTGAGATGTCTTTGATGTATATTGTTAAGACCAAGCGCCTTAGTAACCAGTTTTGAAATTTGATGCTGTCGCAGGAAGTGGACACAAAACTTGAACACATTTTTAAAATTTTGTCGTGACTTCCACCGTTCCGAGAAAACGAACATTTTCCAGACATCATTTTGGATTTATTTTTTCCACGATTTACTTTGTAGGATTACTCTGGTAATACCACATTTGTTGGCTGACTGTCTTTAGGAGTCCATCTTTCACGCACAAAACTCAGTTCATTTAACTCCCCCTGCACTTAGAAGCACCAGATTCGAGTTTCATTCTTGTCACAGCTCATCAGTGGTGCACTTTCTCCACCGTGGGTACAATGGTTCATCCTATGGAGAAGACCTGGTTTGGTGTGAGGCATTCGCTTGCAGCTAACGGGACAAATAACGTGCCTCCATTCGAAGCAGTCGCGAATTTCTGGCTGTCATAGAGGACGACATCTGAACAAGCTTAACTCGGTAATGCGGATCAGGCCGGACGGGAGCGGGGTGACGTAGTGGTAGCACACGCCTTCGAGGTGAAAAAGACCGGGTTCAATCCCTGGGTGAGGCGGAAAATATGCACCACTGATGAGCTCTGACAAGAACGAAACTCGGGTCCGGTGCTTGAGTGCAGGAATGGTCGGATGACTTGAGGTTTGGGCGTGAGGGGTGGAGTGCAAAGGACAGTCAGCCAACAAAATATCATTAATCCCCCACACTACCTGCAAGTAACTGCGAGATATAGAAATACCACATTTATTTTAAAAGAATGTATTATTGGCACGAAAAGCTTAAACTTCATATAATTGAAAACCCACTTGCATTATTCACATTCTAAAGTTCGGCTCACGGTGTTGGACTTTTGAACGTGAAAATGTAGGTGGATTTTCCATCATATTTATCTACCTGCTTGCTTTTTAGTGAACCTAAGGAGCACGAGGTGTTCGCGGACTTCGCTTTTGCACGAAATCGGAACGCAAAACACTTCTCCTTTTGTGAGACTGCATTGATAAACATTTTTTGCGCATCCTCAAGATCCACTTGAAAGTTGCATCATTAACTTCGTCAAGATCTTGCTCCATTCTCAAAGGACACCTTTGGAGATTGCGACTTACGCAGACATGAACTTGAACCTGAGTCTTGTTAGCGATCACTTTCTACACAGTGTTCCGCTAAAAGCCAAAACGTTTCCCCAGATAGGCGTGTGTTGGCTTTGGTTCAGGAAAAATCTTCAGCTTCTTTGCCTTTTCACTCATTGATAATTTTCTGTTCATGATCTCGAAAATGAGAATTTGCACTGATTTTCTGATGAGTAAACTAATAATCTTTTCATGCCTTGAGCAACAGTCAATAGACTGTGGTGACATTAACCGATCCGGAAAACACTGTATTGTATTGCATGGATATTGCAAGCTCGTGTGCCTACTTTTCAGTCATAAGCATTCGCTCGGAAAGCCATCTTATTCATACTACGTATAAAATCATATCAAAAGAACTGCACTTCACGCGCCGAGATTTGTCGCATCACTCAGTTATTACTCTATGTCTGTCAATTTATTGTTATCTTTAGGTGCTTCATAAAATCGAACCCAGAAAGGGGGACTTAATTAATTTTTATATTGCTCGCTAATATGAGAGAAACGTTAACGAAATGTTAACATCTCGCGTTATTTGTACTGTACTGACCAGCTGGATAAACGGTACCCAGTGTTTCGAATACTCAGAGAGAATACGGGCTGCTTCATCAATTGTGCACAGGCTAACAGTTCAGCAGACAACAGATTCGTGTGCTGTTACTGAAATGATTAGGCGAGTTTAGTCTAATTCGGGACACACGTATCGACATAACGGAAAAAACTGATGGAAACGCCACAGGTACAAATTGATTTCATTTTAATGATTCTTTATAGGAAAATCGTATTTTGGCATGCTTCAAAATGTTCTAGTTCTTATTATGGAGGCAATAACGCCAATCATACAATCTTGTGCATGGTTCCGAAAAGACTGGAGCACTCGTTCATTGTGCATCAATCTAGGTGCATAAACCTCAATTTTACTCTATTTGTGTATAAGACGATATCTGAATGCGATGGTTTTTGAGAGAATGATTTTTGACCGAAACGTAAGCACATGAACTTACAAAATTTATGCAATAAAATACAATATTTTTCAGTAAATTTACGACTTCAAACGAGCTTGTCGGATGGAATATCAACTCATTTTTATCAGATTAACGCCTCACATCTGTTTATTGTAGCCCCGTGCATCGACTGTACAAATTGTAAGTTGCCTTACCTAGGTAACTGTGAAAAGTAAGCAAAATTTTAACGTGCTACTGATTAAAAACTATTCCCCTCAATCTTGACAAAGAGACGGACCAACTGAATATGTATATATGATATGGCCTGGTTTTACCGCAATGGCATTAACAGAAACAACGAAAAACGGAAATGAGGTATAACAAGATGGGAGAGAAC
Organism: Fasciola hepatica; assembly: GCA_948099385.1. Taxonomy (NCBI): domain Eukaryota; kingdom Metazoa; phylum Platyhelminthes; class Trematoda; order Plagiorchiida; family Fasciolidae; genus Fasciola; species Fasciola hepatica. The sequence goes on from CANUEZ040000169.1 coordinate 821,086, forward strand.
GGCTAATAAATAAGAAGTCTCTATGTTTTTTTCACCGTGGATGTTCCGAATATTTTGGAAGTTGTTTGTGTTCTGGGTATTTACGGGGAATATAGCTGTAACAGACAGGCCCCACAGCATTCGCGCCACTGATTTCTATTGTCAGGCAAGTCTCTCAACGTCTTCAACGAATGCTAATCTTCATCCCTCGCGCCCAACCAAGAAGTCTAGGAGCACCAACCGAGGCCAGCGCTGACACTACGTTCTTCACACACCCATATATATATATATATATATATATATATATATATATATATATATATATATATATATATATATATATATATAAGATCAATTCATAAGGATATTCGGCATCGGAAGGTATGTGAACCGTGGTACGTAATTTGTGAAACCGCTTACAAACCATGTTTTTCTACAAACGGAAAATTACAAAAGTTTATAGACTAACATCCTAATGGTTTTAAATGTTTGTGTTGGTTGTAGCTCAGGCTGTTGGTTGCTATGATGTTCTGATCGCTGAGCTTGGCGTTTAGATCGCAACCGTTTCATCACCAGTCGAAGTGGCATCGTCAGCACACACACTGACGATGTCACTTCGACTGGTGATGAAACGTTTGCTATCTAAACGCCAAGCTCAGCGATCAGAACACCATGGCAACTAACATCTTAAGATGAGATATTGTATTACAGATCAACAAAAATAAGAAGTAATGAATAAAAGTCACTGCATTCTTGATGTGTTCAAAATGTCTCGGGGCTGTTTCAAACGAACGGTTTTAGGGACTTTTTCGGATAATTTTGTCGACTGGACGCCGACGACCGATTAGGAACAGACTAAGGGTGTTTAGTCTCAGGCAGTATTTCGTCTTGACCTGACAGGAATATAGGAGGCCGCTTTGGCGTTACGGCCGATCGAACAGATAACTGGTCGAATCACCCAACTATGTTCCGACCATAGATTATTCCTGGCGAGTACAAATTTATCACAAAAAGCAGCACTGATTAACCTGGTGTCCTCCTGCATCTTTACAGCGCTAGACTCGTTATGCATTTTGTAACTCAATGAGCGTCATTATCATGAACTTTGTGTTTGATAAATTTTCTTATGTGAGTTTTACAATTTAGCGCATGGAAGGTTTCCAGATAAATAAAGCCTAAATCACCCGGCACCGTTCTTTCTCCACTTCTCATATTGTCTTATCTATTGCAACCGTTCAATCGTACTGAATCTCATTACAATTTACTCATCTGAAGAGTGATGGACCGTTTTCTTCGAGCCCGATCGGTTTTCTGAAGATCCGAACTCATCGAATGCTGCGGACGCATGGACTCACTGGATCTGTACATTTACCAATTTTATCGATTCCATTTCAGTGCGTAATCCGGACAGACTCAAAATGTTAGTAAACTATATCCTGCCGTCGGTGTACGAATTCATTCCGGATTGTCTTGATTATGATTCAGCTATCACAACACTTGAGTCTTTGTACGTTCAACCTTAAAACGAAATCTTTGCTCGTCATCCATTAGCTACTTGTACATAAGAAATTCGAGAAAGCTTTGATCAGTTTTCCAAGGACTTCGACTTCTGGTCAAGGATTGCAAACTTCAAATTGGTGACAGCAGAACAACACCCCGATAACAATGTACGGGATGCATTTATTACTGGAATACAGCCTAACTCCATTCATCAGCGTCTTCTGGAACATAAAATTCTTGATCTCAAATCCGCTCATGAACAAACGAATTGGCGCAAAAGCAAGCCCAGTCCTAACATTCAACAACTGTCCCAGAGTCACGTGGTGCTTCCACAACCACTGGGTCATCCCGTAAGGATTGTAACGCTTCCGGAGAGGAAGCTACTGTAGCTCCAGCTAAATGTTTTTTCTGCGGTTCAAATAGGCACCCCAGGTACTCGTGTCCAGCACGGGACGTCACCTGCAAATCTTGTGACAAGAGGGGGCATTACCAAAGGATCTGTCGATCCACCGGAAAGTTAAAATACTCGGCATCAATGATAACATCTACGCTCCCATCCATTACCACTGCTGCCGTTCCCAAGTGCTTGTCAAAAGCACTCACAGATCTCATTGTCAATGGATTGCCACTAAAAGCTCTGATCGATACGGGGATCTCTGAAAGCTGTCTCAGAATCCATTGTCAATCGTAATAAATGGTCGATTGATATTCTATTAGTGAAGTTGTACTGGCATCTGCTCGCATCAAAAACAACACTAAGTCATTGTTACGTGTCTCTCAGGCATCGGAACAATTTTTATCCACGAATCCGTCTATGTCTTACTTGATCTATGCGCCAATCATGATTTTTCTAGATTGCATAATTGTCCAAATGCCATTCGAAGGACAGAAACCTGCATTCTCCCTATGTGTCCTTGTAGCTTCTACAATCCAATCTCCTCCTCTTTTTCAGCACTTATCGGACAGCATCAGACCAATCCTTACCAAATCCAGAAGACATTCTGTGGAAGATGAAAATTTTATTCGAGCTGAAATTCAAAGTTTGCTACAAGAGAATGTAATTGAACCTTCACCATCCCCACGGTGAGCTCAAGTTTTAGTTACAACCAATGGAAGATATAAAAAGCGCATGGTTATTGACTATCATCAGACGATAAATCGCTTTACCAGTTTGGACGTTTATCCTATGCCTCGAATAGACGATATGACAGAGAAAATATCTAAGTATAAACCATACAGCACGTTAGATTTGGAGGACGCGTACCATGAGTTCCCAACTCGCGAAAACGAGAAAGTCTATACTGCCTTTGAGGCATGTGGTAACTTGTATCAATTCCGACGCATTCCGTTTGGAATCGCTGATGGGGTTGCCTGTTTCCAGCGTATCACTGATACAATTATCCGGGATGAAGGCCTTGAGGGGACTTTTGCTTACGTTAATAACATAACGGCTTGCGGTAAAGACACCGAAGAGCATTGTTGCAGAAAAATACGGGTTAATATTGAACCAAAACAAATGCATGTTTGCTACGAACAAAGTTCAGTTACTCGGTTATGAAGTCTCCTTGGGAATAATCAAGCTCGACCAAGACCACTTCAGACCCCTCATGGAAATGGCGCTACCCACCGACCTCAAAGAGCAACAACGAGTGATTGGAATGTTCGCTTAGTACTCTCACTGGACTTCACACTTTTCCGACAAAATTCATCCTCTCGTCATCAATCGAATATTCCCATTACCGTCGGTTGTATTCACAGCATTCGAGAGACTGAAGTCGGATTTAGTCCAGGCTGCTGTTGACACAGTGAATCCTGTCATGTTTATTTACTATTTTCTACCTACCTTAGTTTTATTACTGTTGTTCTATCAAATTTCTGCCTTTTTGTTTTCAGATAGCACCGTTCAGATGTATGTCAAATAAAGCCTAAATGCTAGGCCTCTGTCTTCTGCTTGTATCAACCATTCGGATTTCGTAACCACACACGTATCAATTTATTTGACATACACAACGTCTTAAAATGGAGCGCTACCTACGTCCTGAACGATTCGACGCAGATCCAAACTCGACTACTTCTTCAAACATTTGGCGTCACTGGCTCTGTACGTTCGATAAATTTCTCGCCAAAGTTGGTGTAGACGATTCTAAGAAGCTTGACTTCCTACACAACTATGTCTCTCCGACCATATACGATTATGTGGCTGAATGCACTGCATACAACGATGCCATTCAAGTCCTTGAAAACTTGTTTATCAAGCCGCCCAATGAGGTCTTTGCACGCTACCCACTCGCAACATGCAAACAGGAAACGGGGCAGGATTTCAACCAGTTCTACCAAAAACTAAAATCCTTAGCAAAGGATTGTAACTTTAAAGCCGTGATAGCCGAGCAAAATCAAAACGACGCTATTCGAGACGCTTTCATAAGCGGGATGCAGTCGAAGATTGTCCGGCAGCGACTTCTTGAAAATAAATCTCTGGACTTACAAACTGCCCTAGAATTAGCCCGATCGCTGGAAATGACCTAACAATCCAGCGCCTTCCAGACAACATCAATATCGTATACGGCGTCAACACCCACTGAATCAACTGATAATTGTCCCTCTGACCACAAGGAAGGTAGCAACTCACTCATGGAAACAACGTCAGCGGCGTTAAAAACCAAGTGTTATTTCTGTGGAAATGACAGACATCTTCGATTCAAACGCCCTGCTAAGGATGTAGTTTGCATTAACTGTGGAAAGAAAGGACACTTCAAACGTGTCTGCTGGTCACCACCGGAGAAACGCATAGTCTCTGCCACAACACCTGTACTCTCTACCATTGTCGCCGCCTCTTCTCCGAATTGCCTTTTGAATGCGCTAACAACGATTACTGTGAACAAGATCCCTATGGAAGCTCTGACAGACACGGGGAGTTCCGACAGTTACATCTCCGAATCCGTGGTACAGCGTCACCGTCTCAAAATCATATAGTCATCCAGCGTTATCGCCATGGCTTCCACAAGATTAATCAGTCAAACGAAAGGTCACTGTTTTGTTAACATATGTCTCAAGGATAATTCGTACAACAACTTCAAACTCTCTGTGCTCCCTCATGTGTGCGGATGTATTACTGGGGCACGTTTTTTTGAAATTCCACAGGGCAGTTGAGATTCCATTCAGTGGCAGTAAACCAACTCTCTCCCTTTTTAGTATGACACCTTCACGTATTGAACCTCCTCTCTTTTCGAGAACTTGCTACCAGATTGCAGGCCTTTCGCAATTAAGTCACGACTCCACAGTCCTGAAGATGAGAAATTCATTCGGTCGGAAATTCAGCGACTTCTGAGGAATGGCATCATTGAGACGTCAACGTCACCCTGGCGCGCTCAAGTCCTTCTTACAACAAACGAAATACACAAATGACGCATGGTAGTTGACTACAGTCAAACTGTCAATCAATACACGTTACTGGACGCTTATCCGCTGCCCAGAATCGATGACATGGGATCTTAAATATCCCGATATTCCATTTTTAGTGCATTGGACCTGCGAAGCGCATATCACCAAATCTCCATAGAAAACCAAAATAGGCCATACACTACTTTTGAAGCCTGCGGGAATTTATATCAATTCTGCCGGATACCGTTCGGAGTAACGAATGATGTTGCTTGTTTTAAGCGTGCTATCGACAAAATTATTCGCGAAGGAAACTTGAAAGGAACGTTCGCCTACATCGATAATATAACTGTGTGTGGCACAAACAAAGATGATCACGATAAGAATCTTACTAGCTTTCTTATTGTTCTGGAAAAATACGGACTTACTCTGAACGAAGAGAAGAGTACCATCGGTACGAAAGAACTTAAACTCTTGGGTTATGAAGTTTCACATGGTCTGATGAAGCCCGATCCTGAAAGATTACGACCCCTTCAGGAACTCCCTCCTCCAAAGGATATGAAATCTCAGCGACGAGCTATAGGTTTATTTTCATACTATTCTCAATGGATACCACGCTTCTCGGATAAGACTTATCCACTGGTCCATAACCACGTATTTCCCTTACCAGACGATGTCAGAGTGTCCTTTGAAACACTCAAGAGCGAGCTCGAACGTGCCGTCGTCACCACTGTCGATCCCGAGGTGTCCTTGGCCGTTGAAACAGATGCCTCGGATATAGCTATCTCAGCCACACTGTTACAAAATCACAGGCCGGTCGCATTCTTTTCCCGGACTCTGTCTCAAAGCGAAAAACATCATTTATCCGTAGAAAAAGAAGCAAGCGCTATTGTGGAGGCTATCCGGAAGTGGGGGCATTATTTGCTGGGTACACATTTCCGACTGATCACGAATCAAAAGTCGGTCGCTTTTATGTTCGACTCCCGACACCATGGGAAGATCAAAAGTGATAAGATTCAGAGGTGGCGAATCGAATTATCGTGCTACAGTCATTAATCGCCTCGGTCATGAGAATGTCGCAGCCGATACACTGTCTCGCAGCTTCTGCTCTGCGTCTACGTCATTCGCGTCACTCAAAGAATTACACAACTCACTCTGCCACCCGAGTGTTGTCCGTATGCTTCATTTCGTCAGGACAAAGAATCTACCGTACTCAGTCGACGATGTGAAATCTGTCACCGGTGGCTGTACACTTTGCGCCAAATGGAAACCATAGTTTTGCAAGCTACCTACCAGAAATCTGATCAAAGCCACTTCACCGTTTGAAGGACTAAACATTGATTTCAGGGGGCCGATTCCCTCAATATCCAAAAATCGGTACCTATTAACTATCATAGACGAGTACACTAGGTTCCCGTTTGCTTAAACTTGCTCAGACCTGTCGACCGCCACAATCATCCGTTGCCTTTCCCAGTTGTTTTTCATTTTCGGTACGCCGTCCTACATTCATTCAGACAGGGGCTCTTCTTTCATGTCTGAAGAACTAAAGAACTTCCTCCACCGCAAGGGTATCGTAACCAGCAGAACGACGGCCTACAATCCTCAGTCAAACGGACAAATTGAGAGACTCAATGGAACCCTCTGGAGAACCACTGTTCTTGCAGCCCAGTCAAGAGGACTACCATGCACCCAATGGGAGGATGTTCTTCCCGACGCACTCCACTCCATCAGGTCACTACTGTGCACTGCAACAAATGAAACACCACATGAACGATTATTCACTTATCACCGTAAATCAACATCAGGGGTCTCAATACCTACCTGGTTGAGTAGTCCAGGACCGGTCTTGATGCGTCGTTCTGTAAGATCAACAAAATACGACCCCTTGGTCGATGAAGTTGAACTGATTGAATGCAACTCGAAATACGCTTATGTTCGTTCCCCCAACGGACGGGAAGACATTGTCTATATACATCAATTGGCACCTAAAAGCCAAGCATCAGAATCACCGAAGACCGTGGAATTTGCCGAAAATCAACCTCCGACTTTAAATTATGACTATCAGCCCTCACCCGACACCATATGTAATCCCCTTGATGCACAAGTCTACAGACACCCCCTCTTCTCACACACCAATATCAGAGTCATACATTCACGAATCCAGTACACACCCCTTAGCAAAAGCACATCAGCGAGTTTATCCCCATAACCTAAGAAATAGGGAAGCATGAAATATCTCCGACACAAACGTTCTCAGTCGAAATAGTTCGCGGGGGTGAATGTCATGTTTATTTACTATTTTCTACCTACCTTAGTTTTATTACTGTTGTTCTATCAAATTTCTGCCTTTTTGTTTTCAGATCGCACCGTTCAGTTGTATGTCAAATAAAGCCTAAATGCTAGGCCTCTGTCTTCTGCTTGCCTCAACCATTCGGATTTTGTAACCACACACGTATCAGATCCACACCCTCCACTAACTTTAGAGACTGGTGCTTCTGACGTCGCTTTCGCCGCAACGCTCAATCAAAACGAACGACCTGTTGCATTTTTCTCTAGAACTCTATCGCCAAGCGAACGCCACCATTCTGCAATCGAGAAAGAAGCATACGCCGTGATAGAGGCCGTCAGAGAATGGAAGCATTATACTCTCCGTAATCACTTCAAGCTTGTCACTGATAAACGGTCGGTTGCATTTATGTTCGATTCCAGAGAGAGGGAAGATCAGGAAAGACAAAATACAGCGTTGGCGGGTCGAGCTGTCTCCATCGTATATCGACCTGGTTCAGAGAACTAAGCTGCGGATTCACTCTCTCCAAGCTACTGTTCAGCAGTGCTTAAGACCGACGCTCTAAAACTACTCCGTGAAAACCTCTGCCATCCTAGTGTAGTACGCTCGAATCATTTTGTTCGTGCGAAGAACCTACCGTTTCCTGTAGACCATGTATAGACTGTAGTGCAACGGTGTCGTGCATGTGCCGAGTTCAAACCCCATTTTTATAGACCAGTGGGAAACAGACTGGTGAAAGCCACACAAGCCTTCGAGAGACACAATATTGACTTTGAAGGTCCTTTACCTTTATCCACACGCAACAAATACCTTCTGGTTATAATCGATGAATACGCCCGTTTCCCTTTTGCATACCCCTGTGCTAGTCTGAACTGATCCACAGCCATTTCCTGTCAGACTAACTTGTTTCTGATATTTGGTATGCCTTCTTACACTCATTCTGATCGTGGTCCTGCATTTATGTCCGAAGAACTTAAACAAGTTCTCCACGAAGAGGGTGCGGCGCCTAGCAGAACTACGGCATACAAATCGCAGTGTAATGGTCAGGTGGAACGAGTGAACGGAGTACTATGGAAAGCTATCACATTGGCCTTACAGTCTTAATGTTTAGCAGTCACACAATGGGAACGCGTTCTTCCGAACGCATTACACTCAATAAGATCTCTCTTATGTACCGCTACAAATGCTACTCCACTTGAACAATTTTTTACGTTCAATCGGAAGTCGTCTTCAGGAATCCCGTTACCTAAATGAATCACATCCCGTAGACCAGTGTTACTACGCAACAACAGCCGACAAACGAAGTATGATCCTTTGGTGAAGAAAGCCGATCTCATTCAGTGTAACCCTTAATACGCACATATTCGTCATCGTGACGGACGAAAGAATAGTTCCCCTCCGTCATCTAACGTCATCAAATATCACATTGTCACAGTCCGAAATCAATATCACTAATCCACCTATTGATGAATTACCAGAAGCTGCTACAGAAACTGCGGACACCAATCGATGTATTGACAACTTTCATTCATAAACAACTAGTGTTGAGGAAATCGCTACCAAACAACGTACACGTCCCTATTGTTTACGAAGTAGAGGAATTTAGCTCATGAAAATATCCATCCTTTCACTCGATTTTGGACACTGACTAACCCGGATTTTCCTGGTCGGGAATAATGTTGTATTCTGTAATTCGATCAGTGTTATTATGATGAACTTTGTGTTTGATAAATTTTCTTATGTGAGTTTCTTTTACAATTTAGCGTATGGGAGGTTTTCAGATGAATAAGCCTAATTCACCCGGCACCGTTCTTTCTCCATTTCTCGTATTGTCTTATCTGTTGCAACCGTTCAATCGTACTGAATCTCATTATAAGACCCATATCGACCATACTGCTATCGGTTACTGCCGGCGCGGATCAATTCAAGACTGCCGGTCATTTTGGTCCATGTCTGTACACCCAAGCAGCAAGCCCATATGCAGCCCGCTGGGGGCCCTCATGGGCAAACTAAGGGTAAGCTTAGTGCAATATTACAATGTTTTGGCAGCGCTACCAAGACCCTTAACTGTTCATAGTTCGGAAATAAGCGCGCGTAAAATGAATACGGCTTTTCATTATCATTGTCTTGCTGAAACAACTCATCTCTTTCTTGTGGTTCTAATTCATCATTTTACAGTTTTTCAAAAACAGATCGTAGGTTACGCAACGACATAAGCGTACATTATGTAAATTTACGAAGTAATTTCAAACAAAAATAGCAACGAAACTTACATTACATTCCTTCTTCGGTCTAATTAGTAGCCGTAATATCACTTATGGATTACACACTACGCATTGCTTCCCTATGCTGACTACATCTGTCCACAGCTCGTAATGCAGTATTGAAACTCGTTATTCGCAACTAGGGTAACGCGCAGCCATATAAAGGATTCCAAATCAAAACTAGATCCCATGAATTTGCTGTCTGTGGTCATACAGATGCCGTATAGAGAGGTGGAAGTATATTGGCATTCTAAGACACCACTGCATTCATCATCGTACAGCGTTAAACAGTAGGGCAAGCCCCACTGACCACTGCCTTTCTCACCATGTTGCACGTTCAATTAGAAAGTATGAATATACAAGATGGAGAGGGAGTGGACCTACACGGGTAGAAAAAAGAAAGAATGTCCCAGGAGCCAACACACAGAATACACAGTCTAACTGTACAAACACACATCGATCAATCATTCTGATTCGATAGAAAGTGACAACACGATCTCCACTGTTCGCGGTTCGCAGCCATATCCTTCAGTGTCTCCAGCCAACTGGTAGACGGGTCTTTTGGACTCCAACCATGAAGACGTGAAGCACCTATTTTCCTAAGTCTGCTGTACATTTTCTCATTCCTCGCTGCCACGTCATCTGTTGACCTCCACGTGGTCTCTTCCACTCCCTAGGAGGGGCGGAGAATAGGACACGGTACGGTAGACGTGTGTTTGCCATACGTAACACGTGTCCCAACCAACGAAGTCTACTAAGCCGGATACGCTGTGACGGAACGTTCTCTGAATTAGTACCCAATACTCGCTTTCTTACCTCATCGTTGCTTACTCGGCTATTTCACTCAATCCTGGCGATACTACGTAAACATCGATGGTCGAAAACCTCAAGACGACGAATATCTTCAGCACGCAGACTCCAAGTTTCGCAACCATACAACAAAACTGAACGCACAGTGGCACAGTATACACGACCTTCCAACTTCAGTGAAATATCAGATCGACGCCACAAGTGCTTCAGTCCAGCGTACGCCGCTCGAGCCTTGGATATCTGCGTACTCACCTCTACTACTATGCTCCCATCCGTCGTCACGCTGTTGCCGAGGTAGGTGAATTGATCGACAACTGCCAGCACCTCCCCATCGAGCATCAAGCTCGGAATCGTTGACGTCCAGTCTTGTAACATCACCTTGCACTTTGAAGGTGCAAAGCGCATGCCGAATGGAGCTACAGCTCTTGCGAGATTATCTAGTGCACGCTGAGCATGTTCCGTGGATTCGAACAAGCAGACAACGTCGTCTGCGTAATCTAGGTCACATAGCTTTTCACTATCTCCTAGTTCGACGCCTACATCCTCAAGATTTTGCAGCGCACTCTCCATTACTTCGTCCATGACGAAGTTAAAAAGGAATGGAGACATTGGACATCCCTATCGAACACCACTGGTCGTTTCGAATGGACTGGATAGTTCACCGTAAACTCTAACGCGGCCAGAAGTATGAGAATACAATGATCTTAGTAGGTTCACGAACTTCTGGGGCATACCTTTTCGATGAAGAACACTGAAAAGCGATGTTCGATCAACTGAATCGAAGGCGCCTTTCAGGTATAGGAAAATCATTATTGTTGGTCGGCGGTGTGTGTGACGCGTTTCAAGTAGTCGGCGAAGGGTAAAAATCTGGTCGATGCATCCTCGACCTGGGCGGAATCCAGCCTGCTGTTCGTGGACATTCCTCTCGCGAGCCAGTGTAAGACTATGCAGCAAAATCGAAGCTAATACTTTGGTGACTATCGGGATTAAGCTAATCCCACGATGATTACTGCAGTCATTGCGTATTCCCTTCTTGAAGATGGGAACAATCAATGACTCGCTCCATATTAACGGAATACGCTCCTCCTTCCAAATGTCACGGAGCAAGGCGGTAAGTGATTTTATCAACACCTCACCACCCAGTTTGAAAAGAACTGGAGGAAGTTCGTCGGGACCTGCCGCTTTCCCCAGCCTTAGTAATCGAATACATGACTCTACTTCTACTTCTGATGGGGGCTCAAGTGATACCACCCAAGGAGTTCACAGTTGTTGACACGGGAGTAGCTATGCTAGCGTGCGGCCAGCTAAACTGTTCCTTGAAGTACTCGGCCCATCGGTCAAGCCTGTGCTGTTTGTTATGGATGGGTTCTCCATTTCTATCGCAAATCGTTTCACTGACCTGAGTTCGCCGTCCATCGGTGTCACGAATAAGTTTGAACAGTCTCTGACTGTTACCTGAAGCAGCTGCTATTTCCATTTATTCGGCTACCTTGACCCACCAATTTCCTCGATCATTCTTAAGGCTTTTCGTAACTTGTCTTTGCAGCTTTCTCCGCATCTTATTCATCTCCTTACGGTTCGAAAGCTGACGCTTTTGCTCCATTATACTCAACAACTCTTGCGAGATCCAGTGTCTTTGATGGACAACGGATCGAGGACCACAGGCGAAACTTGCTGCAACGTGCATCGCTTGTTCGATATGAGCCCAATGCTCATCTACATTACTGTTCTCCGTGGATCCTAGCTCATGTGCTAACTTCTGCTCATAACGGGTGCAAACTTCTGGATCACACAAACGTTGCACGGCTAATCCGGTTTGCGGTTTGCGACGATGACCATGGAGCTGGAGAGATAATCGCATTAAAACTAAGGCATGGTCCGACTCTACGTACGTGGACCAGTAAGATCTACAGTTCTGAACAGAACTGCGCCATCGGTAGCTTACGGCGATATGGTCAATTTGACTCAAAGTACCTGTAGAGTTAGAGCACCATGTCGCTGTGCGACGCGAGCTGTGACGGAAATTTGTGCTAGACAAGAACAATCGATTGTCTGCACAAAATTGGAGAAGCCTATCCCCGTTATCTGTGCGCTCAGCGGGTAAAGCACAACGCCCACCTAAACAGGCTTCTGACACACTGAGTTTGCCAACTTGTGCATTTAAGTCACCAGCTAGCACTACAATGTCGGAACCTTTACTGCTGCGAACGAGAGTGGCGAGGTCATCATAGAACTCATCTTTCTGCAAGTCTGAGCTCCAGTCCGTTGGGGCGTACGCCGAGATCACGAACAAATTGCGTTTAACACAACTATCCTTTCGGACGCCGACTGACCCTTGGAGTCTCACAGCCCATAAACGACTGTTAACAGGAATCCAGTCTAAAAGGGCAGCCTCAGCCTTGTCAGTCAAGACAATTCCTACACCACGTTGACCCACAGCTCTAGCTGCTTCGTCTCCTGAGGTGCGCAGAATATACCTCGATGAGATACCAGGAGCAGTTAGTTGAATTACACTGCTCGAATCCTGGATACGCGTTTCGCTTAAGCAGCAAACATCAATCTTCAGAGAGTTCATTGTGAGGGCTAGGCACGCCTGCTGATCGGCCTGCATGAGTGTTCGCACGTTGAAGGAGCCGAGATTCAGAGGCTGACGGGGCTTGAGAAAATGTGAGTTACCAGACAGAGGATTATTCCCGACACCGTCTGACAGTGAATCGTTGCGAGTATCGACCGTATTATCAGTGGGAGCATTATGGGTGGATAGATGGGGCAAAGAGGGATGGTTAGGGACAGAAGACAAAGGTTGAATAACAGAGAGGGAACTCTGAGCAGTAGCACACTTATCACTACCCACCCCGCTCGATGCAATGGGCAGCGCGGTCCTGATTAGCCTGCGCGACGACCGATGCAGTATGGAATTCTTTGTATTTGTGCAGTTCATGGGAGATGTTGGACGGGTACTGCCAGGGTGTCCAGCCACAAAGCAGGAGAATGATTAGGGTCCTCATCCAGAGCCTTTAGTTTTGACAAGAACCTATCCGCAAGGCAGCGGGATGGCTCAGTGGAAGCCCATTTGCTTGGATCAATTATTCTTCCACTGATTTTTTCCACTGAGTTGCCAGCTCAAATCAACCCCCAACCTGGAGGACCAGGAGACTGGACTTTGTCTGACCTCTACCCATTGACCTGTCAGGTATGATTGCATCTCCGGCTAAAGGAAGCCATCCTGTATAGCTCTTTGGGTCATAGAGGCGCGCAAGCCATCACACCACGTCAAGGTGCAGTCTCGTCGTGTGTATCGGATGCCCTCGAAAAGAAATGAACTCTTGACTTATGGTTTAACAAATCAGTGCTCTAGTGGTTAGCCAACTACTGAGTTGAAGCAGCCTTTTTCCGTGGTGATTCCTAGGGTCTATTTGCAAGGACAGAAACAAGCACAACGCCATGATCCACAGCTGAACAACTGTACCGGTAGGTACTAAAACTTACATCAAACAAGACGGGTTCGTCCATCTATGTCCGGGCGCTACACTAACAACGACGCGTGACATTTTTTAAGCGCCCCCACGTCCCCATGTGAGACACCATGAGTCCTCGAATAATGTGAAGATGTAAATATGGAATGATGATGAGCAGGGTGATATGGGGGCTGTGATGGAGATAGGTACAGTAAGGAAACACTGGGGCGACGAGAAGCAGTATAAAGTGGTGAGTCGGGAAGGAAGAAAAAAGAAAAGATGGGAATGAAACAGCTAGTTAGGATAGTTAGTCATCGTCTGGGAATACCTGTTTTGTTCTGTTCAGACAACCATTAACCATGCACTGGGTGCGGTGGCTTTGGTTGCTATCTCCTAGCGGCAATCTCAAAAAGAGTATGAAAGGAGTAACCGGGGAACTACATTAGTGGAATTAAGTCGGTAAATAAAGTTTGCGGATGCAAGAGCGCCACTGATCGCGGCATCTAGCTATATTCCCCAACGCATCTAACCACTGAGTTGCAGCGTTTCTTGGACCCCACCCAGGAAGTCTAACACGCTCTACATGGCCAAGTCCACTAGTTAGGCTTTTTATACCTATCTTCCATATCATGAACTGACCACCCTTATTCATCTTCCAACCGGTGCCTGCCTCGCTAAACACTGTGCCGAGTAATCCAGTCAAGGGACATGCGCAGCACATGCCCCAACTATTTCAGCCTGGTGAGTTTGGATGTTTCATTTATTGATTTCATCCTTGAAACTAAGACTCTCCGCCGAACCTCAGCATTGCTCACACGGTGTTTCCACCACATTCAAGCAATGCTACAAATACATCGGTGTTCAAGTACCGACAACCTTTCTTATGTCCTCCACCCGCAGTGGCCATGTCTCCGAACCATACAAAAGCACTGGTCTGACTGCTGCAGCGTACACTCGCCCTTTGGTAGGTAAACGGATATCATGTCGACGCCACAGATGACTCGGGTTGGTAAACGCCAAGCGAGCCTTCTGTATACACAGAGACACTTCATCCGATATCCGACCTCCGGGTGAAATGCAGCTCCCCAGGTAACAGAACTTATCTACCACGTCTATAGTCTCTCCAGACACTGAAAAGTTTGGCATTGGACCAACCCAGTCCTGCAGCAGCATCTTGCACTTTAAAGGTGCAAAACGCATACCAAACATTGCTACGAAATCCGTCAAATTATCTAGAAAAGCTTGCAACTTACCTGGATCTTCACTTAGAAGAACTATGTCGTTAGCACACTCAGGGTCTGATGCCTTACCACACGGGAAAAGTTTAATGCTGCCATCCTTACCTGACAAAAGTGCGGTCTCTAGGACCGTATCAATCACAAAGTTAAAGAGAAAAGGAAACAGGGGACAACCATGACATACATCATTTTAGTGGTGAACTCGGGTGAAAGACCACCGTAAGCCAGAACTCGCTTGCGGCTATTTATGTAAAGGGATTTTACGAGGGAAATGAATCTCTCTGATAAACCCTTCAAAAAGAGGCAGCGCCAGAGAACTGTACGGTCAACTGAGTCGAAGGCCGCTTTAAGATCAGATGAGAACGGAGAGTGGGCCTACGAAATGTGTGTCTATGTTCTGAAATTCGTCGAAGAGTGAAGATGTGATCAATACAACAACCTCGACCAGGTCTAAACCTAGCTTGATTCTCGCGCGAGCACTGTTCGCGAGAGTTAGATAAGCGGTGGAGAATAATATCACCTCGCAGTTTGGAGGCGACGCTAACCAGACTTATTCCCCTGTGGTCTTCGCAAGAGGACCCATCGCCTTTCTTATAAACCGGTACGATCACCGATTTACTCCAACTCTTTGGAACTTGTTTTTTCTCCCATATCAAAAGGAAGGAGTTTCGTCAACTCCAGTAAAACTGCTGGGCCACCGTCCTTGAAAATGGACGGAGGGAATACCTCTGCCCAGTCAGTTTTCAGTCCCGTTTTAGAGGGCAATTGTATCGTCCTGTATGAGCTCCATCACCGTAAACTCCATCGACTCCACTAGGTGTTAGTGCCTTGCCGATGCTCCATCAGGAATGTGTCTAGGTTCGGCTTGAAAATATTGCCGTTGACCTCTTCCACCACATTAGCAGGCAGAGAGTACTAGAGGCTGGACACTCTAAGGAAGAAACGTTATACCAAAAGCAGGACGGTGGAATTTAGCTTTCGCAGTGTGAGCTCATGCCCCCGGAGTTGGCTGTCATTCCACAGCGGTAGTTCTAATTGCAATTCGGCATCCCTATCACCTCGAATAATGCGTCTTGCATAGATCAGGCCACCACAAATCCACCTGTGAGCAATAGGGAACAACCCGGTAGCTTCCAGTCGCCCCTCATAGCTGAGGCTGGGTAGTCCAGCAATGTGACGTGTGGTAGTTCGTTGAACTCTTTCCAGCAACCGTACATGGATAGACAACGAGGCCACCACATCCCAATCGCAAACGCATGTGAAGAGCGTATGGCATTTGGGAAGCTTTCATGGGAAGGCGTCCAAATGAACGGCGAATGGCGCCATACATTCACCACGCAGGAGCAAGAGCTTTGTCGGTGTGGGCCCGAGTCTTCAGACTACCGGTAACAACAACACGGTCTCTTTTCTCAGCCGTTTGCTGGCGTTCCTAAGGTGACAGAAGATTGCAGCATTCGCCCTACTGATTCTCTTTTGAACACGTTTCTGGGGATTCATCGGTAGGCTCCAATGATAGCGTTTTGCGGTCCAACAGCGCGTTATTTAAAATTTTGCGGTCAGTTTAAGAGGGTGCGCGATGACTGATACGCATGTTGGTGAATCGTACAGCTAAATGCGCGATGATATAACTCACACTGAACTATTCATAAAATGGACATTATTTCGCGTATGCATTGGTTATCTCATACGTGCATAGAAGCATTCCCAAGACTACTTAAATATTGCCCAAACCTATTTGGGTCAGTGAAGACAGCTATTTTTACGATGCTGTTTGGTGAGTAAAAAGCATACAAGGTGTAATTACGTAAATTCGTTGTCCGCTGCCTAATTTAAGACACCTCAGTGATCATATTCGAATTACACCTTCATGCAACTTACTGGCGATCGCTGTTATCTATGGTTTAAATGCCCGTTGAATGCTACAAAACGTCTCTTCTGCGGAAAATCGGATGGTGGTGACATCTGCAGTAGAACCTATCTTTCATAACCTGTACTTAAGTCACTGAAATCCAGTTCATAATTATATCAGCGTTCTACCGCAATAAGAGACGCCAAAGGCTTCCACTACCCGGCTATTTCTTAGCAACAGCAACGTTAGCGCGGCCATTTTGACCACTTTTCTTGGTCTTTTCAGGCTCATTATGAACCTCTACACGCGGAACAATCCGCTTCGCTCATTTCGAGCATAATTCCCGACGGTTAGGGAGGTTCCCATTCCCACTTTACTACGAGCCGTCGGCCATCTGGAGCATAACCACCATCGGCACCAATTACGGCGGCCTGTGGAGGCTACGCTGGCAAAACTGTGTATATACTAAATATTGGTGAGTTGAAACAAATTTCGCAGCGAAAATGAGAACATCGTTCTTATTTGCTGCATATGGAACTTCATCACACTCAACCATTTTCTCCAGTTTGCTCGCTTAACGCCAGTCTGACGAACATTAAAGTTGGACCACAAGACACTATCGCGGAACACCACTAGTGCCAGGATACCGCTGGGACGGAGAATCGGCAGCTACCATGGAGAAGGTTCTGTCACTTAAGACGTCCTCAATACAGTGAAGCATGGACTTAGTGATACCGGGGGTCTGTAGTTTCGACAGCAGTTAAGCATATGATACCCTGATAAAAGCCCCACCGAGGTCCGTTCGGACGACGTCCGCGTCATGCCCCTCGACCTTGACGCGGTTCAGTTCAGTTCAGTTCAGTTTGCACAGGACTTGGTTTGGCTAGAGCCAATCGTGTGTCCAGATAGTTTTGTTGTCGGCGCGTTTCCGTAGCTCCCAACACTGCGTGATTTTCTTTTTCTGAAAGGCAGAAATTTTGTGCAGTATCAGCCCTGGCAGAGTAAGGTGGAAACAATAAGTAAATGGCATCTGACCCTGAAAGCTGCTTAACATAACTCGGGGTATACTGCCACCCAACATAGGTCTATTGCTTTCTTAAAAGCCTTCACGGTTGTGGTATTTATGACCTCTTCCGGGAGCTTATTCCAATAGGGTACCACTCTATTTGAGAAGTACTTCGCCCTAATTTGGAGCCTCGAATGTTTCCTTTGTAATCTAAGGCTATGCCCCCTTGTGCCTCTCTCGGGGATCAGAGAAAAAAGGTCTTCTTGACTCATTCCTGACGATCCTTTCATTACCTTGAAGGTTTCTATCAAATCCCCGCGAATGCGCCGTCTTTCCATCGAGAGCAGGTCTAGGGCACGGAGACGCTCTGTGTAGTTAAACCCCCTTTGCGCAGCCACCATTCTAGTGGCTAGCCCTTGCACTTTCTCCAGACAGTCCATATCTTTCTGGTAGTACGGTGCCCAGGCCTGCACGCAGTACTCCATATGCGGCCTAACTATGGCCTGATATATCGGAGCGAATATCTCCGGATATCTACACGACATAATGGATCTAACTCGAAAGAGTTCTCTCCTGGCCGTATTGGCTGCTGAGGTGCACTGCTTTGACGGCTTAAAGCTGTTGTCCATTATAACGCCAAAGTCTTTGACCTGCGAGACCACTTGCAACGAACCCACACCATTTCCACTAGCCCCTGTATTTGTGGTCAATCATTGACACTTGGTGAGGTTTAGTGGAAGGTCCCATTTGCGTGCCCAGTTTTGTACTGCTAACACGTCAAGTTCTATATCTACTCCAGCTATCTTGACGTCATCGGCCAACATAAAGGTGGGGTTTGTAAGCCCACGTGCTAGGTCACTGATGAAGATGAGGAGGAGCAGGGGGCCGAGCACCGAGCCCTGTGGCACCCCACTTGTTACACCTTCCGGTTTTGAAACATGACTCCCCACTTTAACACTAAAGGTTCGCCCTGCGAAGAAACTACTTATCCATTGTCTTGCCTTTACAACAATTCCCATGGACTGCAGTTTGACGTCCAGAAATCTGTGGTTCACGGAATCAAATGCCTTGCTGAAGTCCAAGTAACAGACCGCAATCGATTGCCCTTCGTCCAGACGCTTGGTTACCTCATCGAGGAACAGCAGGAGATTCGTCAGACAGGATCGCCCTGCCACAAACCCATGCTGAGCATTTGATATGAGGTTGTGTTAACCCAAATGCCTAGAGATCTGCTTCCTGACTATTCGCTCCAGGCACTTACACAGTACCGAAGTCAAGCTAACCGGCCGGTAATTTTCCGCCTTTTGCCGTGGCCCACTCCTGTAAATGCCTACCACTGTTGCTCTCCTCCAGTCTCCCGGCACAATTCCCTCTCTAAGTGACGTTTCATACAGTTTCGTCACCGGAGCCTTCAGGACCTCGGCCAGAGGCTGAACGATTGCTGGATGAATCCCGTCTGGACCTGCTGCTTTGTTTCTATTCAAAGTTTGCAACTCCGCGTACACTTCTTCTCCTACAGTAAGTTCGGGTATTGGAGGCGCCAGTGGGCCCTCCATTCTTTCCTCCAAACTATTTTCTGGTCGATATATGCTCTTGAAGAATTCCAAGAGCATGTCAGCCTTGTCTTCGTCGTTTAGAGCTGGTCGTCCCTGTGCTCCTTCCAAAGTTGCTACGCTCTCTCTCATACGTTTGTGAGATTGCACGTAGGCGTAGAATCGCTTTGGGTTTGTGCGGACCGACGCCGCTAACCGACGCTCGAAAGCATATTTCTCCACTCTTTGGATCTCTTGAGCCCTGTTCCTAGCCATCTTATAGCTATTCCATGCCCCCTGAGTTCTGTACCGCTTGCATGCCGCCCATCGTTGCCTACGAATAACTATGGCCTCGCGGACCTTTGACTTCCACCATGTACAGGTCAGATCCTGCTTTATTAGGATCGAGGGGCGTACAGTATGCATCATCTGTATCTACAGGGCACCGCTAGCCACAGATGAGGAAGATGTTGAGCTCTTCCAAATGCTGGATGCGGTGCTGGCACAGACAAAGGAGTTCATTTTATTAGGGGATCTCAACCTACCCGAAATTAACTGAGAAAGCGGGATCACACCAAGGGGATCAACGGGCGACAAGTTTCTGCAGTGGGTCCAGTTACATGCACTTACGCAGCATGTGACACAGGCCACTAGACACAGAGGTGGACAGCACCCGTCTCTCCTTGACTTAACCATAACGCGGCACCATCAGGACGTTAAGGAAATTAAGTGGGAAGAGCCACTTGGAAGAAGTGATCATGTAGTCCAAAGGGTCACACTAAGACTAAGCAAGGCGCCGAAGGAAATCGTGTTACGTCGGCGCTATGGGAGAATCAACATAGGTGAACTGAAGAAGGCGGCGTTGAAAGGGTGCCTGTTAACACCGACAGCAAAAGGGGTATCTGGTATCTGCCTCACCATCCGGTTATCAACCCCAAGAAACCCAATAAACTGCGCGTGGTTTTCGACTGTGCGGCCAAGTTCCAGGGCGAGTCGTTAAACGATCGCCTACTACAGGGGCCTGACTGGACCACACCACTGATCGATGTTCTGTGCCGTTTCAAAGTGGGTAAAGTGGCTTTGTCTGCCGACATTAGGGAAATGTTCCATCAGGTGAAGATTCCGGTAGGAGAACGAGATGCTTTGCGTTTCCTGTGGTGGGAAGAGAGCGACCGGGACAACGCAGTGGTGAATTATAGAATGACCGTCCACCCCTTCGGAGCCATATCGTCACCATTTTGTGCCAACTACGCCCTCCGAGAATCAGCGAACAAACATGGCGATCTGGTACATCGGACGGTGGTAGAAAGCGTCAGCAGGAACTTCTACGTCGACGACTACCTTGGGTCATTCGATGATGTGGAATCAGCTCTAGAGCAGTTCAGGGGTCTGACGAGATTGCTGGAAGAGGGTGGCTTCCATCTAACTAAATGGATGTCGAACGCTTCGGAAGTGCTGAAGGTCATCCCGTATCACGAAAAGGTCGAAAGGGTAAGAGATTTGGACGGCTCTCCACTTCCTATCGAGCGCACTTTAGGGATAAATTGGGACGCGGAAACGGACGATTTTGTTTTCGAACTGAACGTTCCCGAGCTGCCAATAACCCGTCGTGGCATACTATCTGCCGTCTCAAGTTTGTTCGACCCGCTCGGTTTCGTCTCACCATGGCTGCTACCCGGAAAGATCTTGCTGCAGCGGCTGTGCCGTAAGAAAGTTGATTGGGACCAGTCACTGGACCGAGGGGACCGGCTGGACTGGGAGGAATTTTTGAACACCTTGAAGAAATTGGGGGACATAAGAATCCCACGATGTTTGACTCCTGGCCATACGACACGGACTGGAGAACTACATGCCTTTTCCGATGCATCCGAAGTCGGTTATGGAGCTGTGGTATACGGACGATGGTGCGCAGGAGATGGACAATATACCACGAGGATCCTGTTGGCCAAAGCCCGCGTTGCTCCACTGAAGTCGGTCTCAATCTCACGCCTTGAACTCAGCGCAGCCGTGTTGGCAGTCAGGGTGGTGCAAGCTGTGAAGAGATGTTTCGATCTCTACATTTGGTCGGTGAGCTTCTGGACGGATTCAACGATAGTACTTTACTACATTAACAACGTCCGGAGCCGGTTTAGTACTTTCGTTGCTAACCGGCTCACGATTATCCACGATGAATCGGCCACGCACCAGTGGAGTCATGTCAGGTCTGGCGATAATCCGGCCGACCTGTGCTCCCGAGGTGCGAACAACCTCAGGCAACTGGACACGTGGACGAGAGGGCCGAACTTCCTGCAATTGCCCAAACAGGACTGGCCCGTGTTCGAATTAAAACCCCCCACGGAAGTGGAACTGGAGATCAAAGGCGTAGTGATAGCAACCAACGTCGTCGAAGCGTCGCCCATTTTATCGCGACTGGTCAGGTTTTCTTCCTGGATGAAGACGCTTCGTTCGCTAGTTTGGTTAACCAGGTTCAAGATAAGTTTACTAGTCATGAAAGGGCTACGGCCCTCAGGTCGGATACAGGTCGGCCCGATAGGTCCCGATGAGCTACAAGCGGCAGAGTACAATATTTTCAGAATGATACAACGCGAGGCTTTCGCCCGAGAACTCAAGAGGGCGGAAGAAGTGGGGCTGACCAATGAAGACATGCCATCTCCAAGAGGCGAGCTGAAGCGTTTAAACCCCAAACTCATCAACGGACTGCTGCGGGTGGATGGTAGGCTGACCAACGCCCACCTGAACTTCGACACAAAGTATCCTATACTGCTGCCTGCGAGACAACCTGTAGTAGAGCTAATGATTCAACACGTCCACGCCGTGGAGGGACATGCCGGGGAAAGTCACGTGACGAGCGTCATCCGAAAGCGTCTTTGATTGTTGAGAGGACGAGAGACTGTAAAACGCGTGATCCGACGGTGTGTGCAATGCAGGAGACGCAATGCCACAGCAGGCAAACAACTCATGGCCCCGCTACCAGAATGCAGGGTAACTACGGGCTGGTGGCCGTTCAGTGACACCGGGTTGGACTATTTCGGGCCCTTGTGGATCAAGTGCGGGAAAAGATTAGAAAAGCGATACGGATGTATCATGACGTGCATGAAATCACGTGCGGTACACCTAGAAGTCGCACATTCGATGACGACCGATTCGTTTCTACGGGCCTTGCAAAGATTTATCAACCGAAGAGGCGTACCGGCCGATATATACTCAGATAATGGATCGAACTTTGTGGGCGCTCAACGGGAATTGCAGCGTTGGCACAAGAACATAAACAGGGACGAACTGCAGAATCGAACCGTGGCATACGGCATACGCTGGCATTTCAACCCCCTACAGGCCAGTCACCGAGGCGGCATATGGGAACGCATGATCCGGTCCGCCAGAGGGATATTGCTGTCAATCATGGAGCAGCAGCCGCCCGACGACGAGACGCTGAACACCGTCATGACTGAGGTGGAGCGAATCCTGAACAACCGCCCCCTGGTTCCAGTATTGAACGGCGACCCCACCCACCTGGCGCTCACCCCAAACGACTTATTGACGCTAAGGTCGAACGAGGGTTTCCAAGGGCCGGTAAACCTTCGTGGGAGCTACCTCCACGGGTGGAAGCAAGCGAACTATCTGGCCAAGGTCTTCTGGAGGCGATGGCTACGGGAGTACCTACCGGCTTTGCAGACTCGACAGAAGTGGATGGCCAAAACAAGACCATTCAAAGTTGGGGACGTGGTTATGATCGCCGACGAACGCGCACATTTCAGCGCTTGGTCTTTGGGAGTAGTTACGGAAACCATCAAAGGCACTGACGGAATGATAAGAACGGTGAAGGTGAAGACAGCTAACGGAGTGCTCATTCGTGACATACGCAGTATTAACCTACTCGAGAGCGAAGACGGAGGAGCTGATAACCCTGAGGCCCAGTAAACCTTTTTCACACCAGTAATCGAGGTGGATAAAGAAACACCATATATACCACACAATCTCCGTCAAACACGTTAAGGTGCTAGCGGTCTTTTCGTTGACATTACAGGAGGTTCTTTCCGATATGTGGTGATGAGTGCGATTCCATTGTACATCCCGATACATACACGCATGCACGACGCACTCTACATCCCGTAAACCCATCATACATGTGACAGTGTTCTTTGTTCGCCTTTTGTTGACGCTACCGAATGCCCCTTGCACATGTGGAAGTAGTGGAGCTCAGGTCACACATGCATGCTACATTTACTCGTTTTCTTGCCACGCGGTCTTTTGTTGACATTGCAGAAAGTCCTCCTTTGATGTGTAGTCATAACTGTGATTTCATTGTAACCCCGGCACATACACACACGCACGCAAACACACACACACACTCAAGCGCGTACATCCAGGACCGGACGGCCCCTTACGAGGACAACGTCTATGTGACCATTCACGTCCGCCATCGGTCATTTGGCCTTGTGGAAGATGTAGACTAGCCTCGCGTCTATGTAGCCAATGGGTTAGGTGCGACCAGTAGTAGAACGTCGACGACGAGCATTAGACGCGCGCACTGACAGCAGGGCCTAGGCAGGTAGGAAGAATCAGTACCTTTATACCGAACCTTTGACTCTGCTAAGGATCCAGGAGGATTTTGGTGGGCGGTGTAACAGCCGGTCGTGGAAAATCCCCCTTTTTCCCTCGCGATTCAGTGTTTTTTCCCAACATCACTCATTTCCATACACTATTGACTTGTCTTTACGAACTGGTTGTTTTTCTGGACCAATTGTTGTTTGTTCGCGCCCAGAGCGCTATTTTGGCACATCCTTGTTCAGGACCTGCGTGACGCACGTGCTGTCTGCTCACACGCTGCTTTTCGGTTTCTCGTTGTTGAGACTTTGTGATCGTATTATTGAGGTTTGTATATTGTTTATGTCCTTGTTTATTTTAATAATCTAGTATCGTAGAATTATCACGGATAATCGCCTTCTGATTTCGGGATCCGTTGCGAATTTGGCTACGCATTAGTCAAACGTTCGTAACACTTGTGTTATACTTAACAGTCCTCAATGCTATTTAGCTCATCAATGAGCTCGTCTCCGCCGACCTGGCCTTTGTAAGATGCCTCAAACTGTAACTCTACTAGCTCTGCGCCACAGGCCACTCTTTAGTGCCGCGAACTAAGGCCATCGCCTTCACTGATCCATAGCAAACCTACCCCCTTCCATCATAAGATAACCCTGTTGCTCACCTACTTTCATCTCTTATCCATCATATTCACTTTTTTCTCCTCAGTATCCGTTGATTCTCAGCTGGGGCACACCCAGACTGCGCTTCTCTATCCCCTTTCCCTTTCCAGCGATCCTCAGTGACGGCCAACCACTTCGGGCACTGTACTTACCATCTCCCTGGCAGGTGCACCTGGATAATATTGCCACACGGTCGTCTACCACTCGCTATTTCCGTTGGCTCTCCTGTCCATGGTCTCACGTCTTGGCCAGTTGTTCCTGGATCACGCCCCCCATCGCGGTCGGTTTGTCCCCTGTACAATTATCCATGAACACTCGTGCCACTCCCAAAAGTGCGGGGCGCAGTCAGATCCACCGCTATGGCCGGCGCACATCGGGCGAGCAGGCCGTCTGCAACGATGTGTGAGCGCAAATAGACTGGTGGATCACACCTAGTGTTCACTTCACGAAGTGTTTCTCAGGTTGGGTGCCCAGCACACGGCCAGTCCCACCCACTAGCACCGGTTGCGGATGGCACCTTCTAACTTTTCTCGGACTATCAAATCCAATGCTGTCGGTTGAAAATTGCATGCTCTTCATACTTTTCCCACCACAGCTTGTTCACCTATAGATCTTATCATCTGTTACCACTCCCCATTTTTGTCGCTCTACCACGGTATGCACACCTACCCGTTTTGTCCCTCCTCCTATCGCCTCTCTCTACATCAACTTTCACTGCATTGAGTCACTATCGTCCTAACCACTCTTATCTGTCGACGCTAGCCAATATCTCTTTTCCCACCTGCCGGCATTGCTGGCTTCTATCCTCTATGCGCTTGGTATTACCCTCTGCTCAGAACACCCACTGACAGCATTCTTATACCTGTCGTTCTTTTAAATCCCTCCTTGTTCTCCCTCCTCATGCCCAATGCCATGATGCACCAATCGCACCGGCACCCATGACCAACCCGCATATAAGAAATTGCAGCTCCAAAATTCGCATCTCTTACAGTCGATTTTATTATCTAATCACCTCCACCATATTTTCCTCTTTTGGATCCGCGATTCCTCTGTGGTTCTTTCCAGTGCCCTGATTAGTATCCACCTGTTCAATTGTCTGCCGGCACACAGCTCTCCAGCTCCATTGCCTCAACTCCGTTGGGTATTCATTTTTTGTTGCCTTTTTCTTCTATTACTGTTTCACTTATCTTGGGGCGCCCTGCTTCCTTGTCCGCCTCCCTCATGTTTCATCTGCAGTAAAATGATCTAATTGGTGATTTCTTACCTGTGTCTCCTCAGTCTTCGCTTTCATCCCTTGATCCGTTTATTGCTCGCTACAGGCATTTTTCTGTACCTCCCAGTGTGGTCCGCTTTTCCATGTTCCACCACTGTAATGACAACGTTACGTCACGGTGTTCTTTTACAATTCCAAACCGTCTGATCAGTCACTACCCGATTCCTCTGGTCCGTCACTACATCTCGCACCTGCATTGATCAAATAATTAGACCCATTCTTACCTGTTTTCCTTGATCCTGTCTTTCATCTTCACTCTTCTATGAACTGCTCCTAACAGTCTTCATCACTTCTGTGCTTCCGCATTCTATTTTTCTCTCCGTTGGGCTGCCACGTGCACTTGTCATGAAGTTAATCCACCACGACATTCCAAAGTTAATCCTACAACCAATTGATCTAACATTACCTACTCCTCCTTTTGACTGATAATTTCTTTCTAGGACCCCATTGTTGTTGCTCCTGCTTCTCTTATATATATATATATATATATATATATATAATATCTACATATATGTATAAAACTTACGCATATATGTCTATGTGCACGTGCTCAGCATCTTGCAGTTAATAATATAATAATAATATTGGTATATTTCTCGGCCATGGTCGAGAGGCACGCGCTAACGCATGATCATGTTGTAACATGTTACTCAATATGGTGAATTATTCACAAAATTCTAAGTATGAAAGTCGAGAGTATCAGAAATGGAAAAACATAGACAGCAACAGTTTGAATGGATCATTCTGATAAGGGTTTGCGCGGCAGTTTCGAACCAGTTTCGAATCCAGGCTAGGCAGTGATGCGCGGTGGGGATGTCAAAGAAATCGTTAACGCAGTGCTAAGGAGGCATTATGAACAAGAATGATGCAAGCCAAGGAAACTGGAGGCCAACTAAGGTTCTGCAGATGGAGTAAATTTTTAACAAGAAGAAGAGGGGGAAAATCGACGCATGCGAAGAGGATAGCAATCCATGAAGACCCTGAATGACGGATTTACCGGAGTTTGAGAAACGGAATGAGCTTTGAATCAAGGGGACATGAGGCCAATTTCGTGAAAGTGAACTGGTGGGTGTGGGAGAAACAGCAGTCCATAAAAAGGTAAGTTTAGATTCATGGCCAATAACATGTACTATTTAGAAATAAGAAGGCGCAACTGGAAGGATCTCGAGAAGTGGAGAGTCAATTTCCAGCCGGCTACGGTTCGGAGGAAGGATAATCTGTGGTAACGGATAATAAAGTGGGAAAATCTTCGCATGGACTTCAGCGTTATTATGCTGTTTCACTGACAAATATATGTATGTGTTGATGCATTTGCCTTCAGTGTTATTTGGCGTCATTTCTGGCAATGTACGGCTTTGAATGCGTAAGTTTCTTCTGGCAGGGCACGGTATGTGTCGGTCGATCAGCCGAGTGTGGCTGTATATTATCGGCATGCGCGTGAACTGGAATTCGTGTTCGTTGCGTTAGAAAACGCTGAACGATCTGATAAGCAATTAGGGGTATCTCCTGTTGTGTGGTTTGATTTCAGTCTCAGTTGCTATGGTAGGTTCCACTTGAGTCTCTATCCGTGCGAGTCAAAGCGGCATCCTTGGTTAGCCAATTTGGCGGCTGAGATGGTGAGAGACAACGAACCTGAAATAAAGGGAGATTGCAGTCTGGACGTGGTTCCAGCTGTGGGTTATGATAATATATGAAGACAATAAACAATGGATTGGTTAGGTCTATATGAGTAGGGCATGGGTAAAATAGACTCGCAGTGGATTTGAGCTATACTGCTGCAGGCCGACGAAGTTGCGTACACCGGCTTGGTAACTGTATGCGTTTAAAAGGATTTGTGATTTGCCAGTGAGCATGGCATCGCTGGGATACTAATAAATGGCCTAGGGCTTTACGGTTAAGAGAGGTTAGTAATGATAACCCTCGATACCGTTTGCTTACGCAGAACGTGGTTAGGCAACGAGGCGACAGGATAGGTTTGAAGTGGCAGACTGAGCGAGTAGGACTAACGTACTGTTTGCGTGGCTCTATGCTGTTACTGTCTCTTTCAGTATAGTGGTTATTCTATAATGAGGAGTCAAAGTAGAAGGAACTATTGGGGTGACAGTAGTGATACATTAGAGGTAATTGGTCACTTGTCTTGGAAGATTGACGCGAGTTCATCTATGCTCTTCGTCGATAGTGCAATCGTACTGAGATTAAGCTCCAATGTGAGCAAGGAAATCTGATGCGGATATGATTGCATGGTTACTGTGGTATCTTTTTCGCTGTTATCGTGCTGCAAAGCAGGACTACACCGATGTGAGGACTGGTTTGGGGAACCGTGAGAGGTGGGTCCGAATTTTCGTCAGGGAAGCAAACTCTAACGGTCTACATTTGGTGCTCATGATAGGCGGCACAAGGGCCAGCTTCAGGTAGGGAGGTAGCACGATACACAACTACTGGCATCCAGCACGTGGCTCTCCAAGAATGATCCACACTTTTTAGACGTTCTTATTATTCTTTTTTTAATGGTTTTATCACAGTCAGGTATCTCGCTGTCAGAGAAGGCGGAGCTGCTTTTGGTGGGCGACCACAGCTTTCACGCCCCGGCCGAAACATGGACCGCATGTAACAAGCCGCGTTGGGAATAGGTCAACCACACCAGTCAATCCGTAGCGACACTACAACCCAGAGACATGGGTCACATGTGACAGGGCTGGTGTGCCTGGAAGACAAAACAGTGGGGTATATTTTTTTCTCTCACTTTTTTGTGCCAATCTCTTACTTTTTGGTGTTTATGTCTTATTGGTGGTCAACTCTGTGCAGGGAGACCAACACGGCCAGGAAAGTTTGCAGAAGTGCCGCGCTAACACTCGCCTTATCCGTGAAGTCAGAACACCCAGGCCGTTTACATGGGACAAAAAATGCAGGGGGAGGTAGGGTCAACCACAGCCTGTGATTATTCGATGGGGTTTATGTTCAACAAAACGCCAGTCTGCACAAAGATGGGGTACAACTTGCAGCACTGAC
This sequence comes from Fasciola hepatica, assembly GCA_948099385.1. Taxonomy (NCBI): domain Eukaryota; kingdom Metazoa; phylum Platyhelminthes; class Trematoda; order Plagiorchiida; family Fasciolidae; genus Fasciola; species Fasciola hepatica. The sequence continues at coordinate 849,873 of CANUEZ040000169.1, forward strand.
AACGTGATTCGTCGGTACGATCCACAGATGATTAGTAGTTTTGATGGCTAAGTATCAAGTGTTGTATAGGTTTATCGTGGAGGATGCTAGAGTTCTGTGATAGGGACAGAATTTGAGCTGTGAATGTCTTATGGTGACTACTGAGTGGAGGTTGAGGAGTGTGACAGGTGCTGCGTCTTGGGTTAGAGACAGAGGCAAAAACCTAATAATAATCAGCACAGGAAATGTTCAAAGACTATCTTTCTTGCTTCCAGTGGTATTTCATAAATTCAAATACGACTTCTGAAGCACTGGCCTCAGTCGTGAGAGTTATTATGTTTAGGCATTGTAAACTGGTAGGTTTACGCTTAGGTGATGGCAATTACGTCGTATGGTGTGGCACATCCTAGATTATCAAGGGTTCGGGTTAGTATCCAACGCTTTCCTCATAAGCTCTGTCAAAAGACATATAAGGATTCGTAAGAGCTATCAGTTTTTGGATGTCCAGAGCTACGTGTAGTCTAGACTTAAACATATTTAGGGAATCTACGGAACGTACATCAGCTGGGAGTTTATTCCACAGAGTTGCATATTTCAGGAGGAAGAAGTTTTGCCTTAAGGATTTCCGAGAAGTAGGGATCGTTATACGGTGTTCCCTATTACGCAGCTGATGTGTCGAGTTTATACTGAACTGAACTTGGCTGGAGGATACAGCTTGTTTGTGGAGCAAAGTAAACAAAAATGCGAGGTTGAGTTTTATTCTCCTAAGCCATAGGGGATCAAGCCGCAGGAGTGTACACCGCTGTCTGTAGGTCAGGGTCGTAGAAGGCCCAAACAGTTTTTTGGTAAATCGACGCTGTACATTCTCAATGTCGATAATGTCCCGTTTATGCATATTTGAGAACACAAGTGTACAGTACTCTAGGGTTGGGCGAATATGAGTTTTGTATATCTCTAACTTACTGTTCGTGAGAAGAAAATTTCTCTGCAACAAGCCAAGGGACTTATTTGCCCGTGCAGTTATGTAGGAAGTGTGTTCAGAGAAATTGAAAGTGTAAGAATATTGCAGTCCAAGGTCTCTAATTGTTGGGGAATATGGGAGTGAGACACCGCCAATCTTAAGCGTATCATAAGGGATATTGCAGTTTAGCGAGAGATAACTGCTTTTGTTCACTGAAAATTCCATTTTCCAGCGATCACACCAGGAGGATAAGGACTGTACATCGACCATGATGTTATTCAGTGCTGCAGGTAGGTCTCCTCGTTCGAATTCATAGACTATCTTCATATCAGCAGCGAACAAGAAAATTTCGCCATAGGTGATGACATTGCAAATATCGTTTATATATAGTAAGAACAGCAGTGGTCCTAGAACACTACCTTGGATAACCCCGCTGTTTACTGGGTGGGGGTCTGATATCTGACCGTTGATGCAGGTAACTTGGTGACGGTCTTGTAGATAGGATTTAAACCAACTGAGTAGGGGGTTTTCAATACCGTATCCCCTGATCTTGTTGAGTAACTGCAGATGTGGCACTCTGTCGAAGGCTTTTGTCATATCAAGATAGATGATGACGAGTGCTCTGTCTTTGTCGGCAGCTGTTGTTACCAAATTTAGAAAGTCAAATTGGCAGGTTGAACACGACCGTGATTTGAGAAATCCGTGCTGTCTTTGGCTGATGAGCTTATGTGCAGAAAGGTAGTCGGTCAGGTAGTGTTTTACGACTTTTTCTAGCAGCCTCGAGATCATTGGCGTATGATTAATCGGGCGGTAATTGGCAATGTCATGCACTGCGCCTTTCTTGTGCCTGGGGATAATAATGGATTTCTTCCATTGGCTGGGGAAGGTCCCGGTTTGCAGAGATAAATTGTATAGGTTAAGTAGTAGTAGGGGAATATCCGGGCCGCCTAGAGCGAATATTGCTGACGGTAGGCCGTCAGGACCGGGGTAGTAGGTCGGTTTGAAGGTGTGAATGTATCTATTTATATCCGTAGTGGTAACTGTGATAGAACTTAGTGAGGAGTTTGTGACAGACGGGGTGACAAACTGGGTACACGATGGACTGAGAGACACGGTGGTTGTGAAGAAAGTAATAAACGTGTCAGCTATCTTTCGAGGTGAGGTTATGAGGTTATCCAAATGGATGATCTGTTTTATGCATCGAGTTGATTGTGGGGCACGATCCCTGTGTAGCCGGGCTAGCTCTTGAGCTTTGTTTGGGTGGCGTAACGCTTTGGTTTCTTGCTTTAGTTGTAGGTCACGGGCCTTGCGGTGGATTTCGCGATAGAGGCGTTCCAATCTGAAGACTGTAGAAAAGTCTCTATTTCGTTGGTACTGCCGTCGAAGCTCGTCGTATTTATGCTTTAGCCTGGCTATATGGTAACCTGCTGGTCTGGATGGATTGTAGGAGCGTGATATGTTATCGATGCATGAGTGTAAATTTGAGTAGAGGAGGTCAGCGGCGAACCGGGGATTTGCTGTTAGGAAGAACTCGTCCCAGTTTCTGGAGCGAATTTGGGAGGAAATATGGTCCCATTTAAAGTGACGGAAGGAGGGACCGTTACATGGTAGGCTAACAGTACGTGGCTTGACTTGAAATCTGCAACTGACGATTTTATGGTCGCTGCCTGTGTAGTCGTTTAGTACGGAGGCAGAGACGTTCGTGAGACCCAGGGTAAATATCAGATCAAGGATGTTATTCTTTCTGGTAGGCTGTTTTACATGTTGGGCCCACTGGCCCAGGCGAATGCATGAGGCAAATTGCAAATACTTGTAGGGGGCAGAAAAGGAGGACCAGTTTACGCCCGGGGCATTGAAGTCGCCTGCTATAAATTTACCTCCAAATGGCAGGTCAGCGATGTAATTAAATGCATCAATGATGGGATTAAATGTGGAAGTGTCATTTCTGGGGGGTCGATATATACAACCGACAACTATGTTCATCTGGGATAAAGAAATTGTAAACCATATAGAATCTTCAACATTTGCGAGCACGGTATTTTCCAGTAGGGTGGCAGATAGGCTGCTCTTGACATACCCCACGCAACCTCCACCGCGGCGGTAGATTCGTTGAGTCCTGAAGGTTTGATAATCGATCACTGATATTTGGTCAGAAGGTATGTTCTCGGTGAGCCAAGTCTCAGTAATCAGGATTATGTCGAAGTTGTGGACGACGGCCAGTCTTTTTATAGCGGAAAGCTTGTTCCAGATGGAACGGGAGTTGAATAGTGCTATGGTAAGCATTTCTGTAGGAGGCTTTGAAGCGTCAGTGGATTTGGTAGCAAGGGTGTGCGTTTCAGGGCGGTGATCAATGGGCGGGCCGCCCATGCAGGAAGACAGGATGTGAGTTGCTACTTCCTTTTGGACAGCTCTATCTTTATCGCCGCACATTGAACATTGGGCCGAACACTCATGATTTTCAGCAGAGATTAACACTGGATGCTGAGGTGTTATTGTAACGCGGGCTAATAGATCTGGAGGGGAGTATGGTGACTCTAGGTGGGACTTTTGAGGCAAAACAGGTATGAATCGGGGGAGAGTTTGTAAGGATGCCAGGGGGTCAGCAAGGGGGCGGGGAGCAGTAGAGGAAGGGCAGCCATGGTTTTGATGGAGGCCTTGTGAGGAGAAGGACGAAAGGCAGGGTAAGTGGGATTTTAATGGAACAGGTATGATGTTTCGGATAGAGTTTGTTGAGGTGGGAGGCATCTCACAAGGCTCCATGGAAAGAGTGTGAGGGGGTGGAGTAGTAGCGAAAGGGCTGTTGATGAAAGGGGCCTTGGTGTGAAGGGTCAGTTGGCATAGCGTGCAGTGGTGTCGGAGTAGAATACGGCGATGTTGGGTGGTAGGGGAGCAGAGGATGTTGAAGCTGCGGAGGGTTAAGATGGGGCACACCATGAGGCGGAAAATGGTCGGGCGCGGGCCACATGTTGTGGTACCGGTGTGCAACGATGCTGGTAACTCGTCCTGCATGGTTCGAGTTTGGAGGTGGTACATTAAGTGGAAAATTTGAGATATGGTACTGCATCTGTGGACGTGAAGACGGCGGGGTCTGGGTTTGTGGGTGTGGGATGTAGCAGTGGGGTACGCGGATCTCCGGGGGACCAAATAAATGCGCTGGTGGACTAGCGCTAGGGTGAGCGACGAGATTTCGTGTGTATGGCCGAGGTGGGGGTCGTGAATGGGTAGTAGGCCGGTTAGCTGGAGCGCGAAAGGTCCTATGTCGACTGTCGATTAAAGATGGGAGCGTGACAATGTCAGTGCAGACGAGGTTTTGGCCTCTGGGAGCAACAGGTGACGAGGGTGACGTTGTGGCCGAAGCGCTGGGAGACAACGTTGCAGTTGGCTGGTTGGTGCGGGGTGGCGTGTTTGAAGCTGGCGGTTTATTTGCTCGTTTGGCAGACAGACCAGAGCGTGGATGGCTGCTTGCAGAGAGAGGGGGTTGTATTGCTCGGCTGTGGGTAGACAGTGGTGGAGACTGGAGTGCAACATGGAGCCTTTTTGGGGGACGTTGAGGTGTTGGAGGTGAACGGGACGAATCAAGGTCCACATTTTAAGCTGGTGCACTGGTTAGCGGGAGTGTTAACGAGTTTTTTACGGCGGGAAGTTTCTCAGGGGAGCTTTGTGGCACTGGGTCAGACGGTGGTGGGAGTACTTGAATGCTGGCATTCGATCTAAGGACCTCCCTCTGCAGAGGGGTTTTGTCTGGAGCAATTTTTATATTTTTAAATGATGTGGATTTTGCGATGGACTCTCTCTTTCTGACGAATTCCACGGCAGTGCTGTCTTCTAGAAATTGAAACAGTAGCGGGCACATGTTTCGATGTGACCGTTTTCTGAGTCTTTTGCAGTAGCACTCGTGGTGTGACATATCACATGCCATGAGCAATGACTGTTTGACCGAGGAAAGGGGCAAACGATCTGGAACATTAAAAACAACGGCATTTTTAGAATTTTTTATCCGTCTATGGACTTCAGATGCAACAGAGTCCAGGAAGTGGCCGGCTGATAGGAGACTTTCAGTGTTTGGGTGTTTTAAAGGATCAACAATATATGCTAGTGGCAGCAGCATGGTCAGTGCATCGTCCATGGATCGTAACTGTTTCTCTAAGGACGATAAGTTTTCCTGAAGCGCATTATATTTGTTACTGGCTTCACTGTATATATCAACCAGTGGTACTGAACACGGCACGGTGGAGGTAGAAGGTCTGGGGCGTTTAGTGCTTGTAAGTGGAGTTCGATTTGCCTCTCGGTGAATGAGGCGATTTGAAGTCGATCTAGGCATGATATTTGAAAGAACTTTGATAGAAGTGGATTCGCAGGTCAAATACTAACCTCAGATTTTACTGTTTAGAAAAAAAACCTGATTTATTTTAGCTAATGGAGATGTCTTGCAAAGCTGTTTGTGAAGTACTTCCCTAGATACATCAGTGGAAACTATACCAATAACAGCACGGCTAGTGACGTGGTGTCTGCCGGCACACAGCTCTCCAGCTCCATTGCCTCAACTCCGTTGGGTATTCATTTTTTGTTGCCTTTTTCTTCTATTACTGTTTCACTTATCTTGGGGCGCCCTGCTTCCTTGTCCGCCTCCCTCATGTTTCATCTGCAGTAAAATGATCTAATTGGTGATTTCTTACCTGTGTCTCCTCAGTCTTCGCTTTCATCCCTTGATCCGTTTATTGCTCGCTACAGGCATTTTTCTGTACCTCCCAGTGTGGTCCGCTTTTCCATGTTCCACCACTGTAATGACAACGTTACGTCACGGTGTTCTTTTACAATTCCAAACCGTCTGATCAGTCACTACCCGATTCCTCTGGTCCGTCACTACATCTCGCACCTGCATTGATCAAATAATTAGACCCATTCTTACCTGTTTTCCTTGATCCTGTCTTTCATCTTCACTCTTCTATGAACTGCTCCTAACAGTCTTCATCACTTCTGTGCTTCCGCATTCTATTTTTCTCTCCGTTGGGCTGCCACGTGCACTTGTCATGAAGTTAATCCACCACGACATTCCAAAGTTAATCCTACAACCAATTGATCTAACATTACCTACTCCTCCTTTTGACTGATAATTTCTTTCTAGGACCCCATTGTTATTGCTCCTGATTCTCTTATATATATATATATATAATATCTACATATATGTATAAAACGTACGCATATATATCTATGTGCACGTGCTCAGCATCTTGCAGTTCCTCACCGGCCATTTCTCTTGCTATCATCCCAACGACCGTTATCATATGCATCCATCAGCTCTACATCTGTGCCTTACATCTACCATGTCCAATCCTTCTAAATCGTTTTTGTCATCTGATCATCCCTCTACGTCTTGCATTGCTCGCTGCCTGTTTTACGGTGAGTTTTGTGTCCTGTCCGCCGACAATTCACTGCAAAGTACCAATGCTTCATTGTCATCTAATCCACTGCAGTGCACCTCACCTTTTTCTCCATCGTTCCTCCATACTGCAGTTCATTATACCGATTTCCAGCCTTTCTCATGTTTACCAGTCTGCCTCCATATGTAATTGCCCGGGACCAGCCATTCAGTCCATCTGACCTTGAATTTCAAACTCACCGGGCGTCCATTCAAATCCGCTCTTGAGCTCACTTAAACTCCACACAACCTCTATGATGGGTGAAGGGGGGCAATGAGAGGCACTACCAGAGCTGCTATGTCCCGGCCAAGTAAACTGAAATCTGCACAGGGAACACGAATCTTCGAAACGGATGTTGAGAGCTACACGACCGTCGTCATCTTGGGTGTCAAGATAGCGCCTGTAGCGATGAACCGGGAGTGTCCGCTGATCCTAGATGACCAGCGGACCCTGTGTATCCCAGTGATGGTCACTACTGCAAAAATTGCCAAAATCTCGGGCTTTGCGCCCCAGACTCAGCCAAAACCAAACGCTGAAAACCCCGTAGGCGTCGAATCAAATGCGGTGTTGCTATAAAGCAAAGCACAGAGTATTAGAAACGAGTGTCGGTATTAATACAGAATGAGCTAGCTGCCTAAAGACAGGACAGGGTGCATGACTGTGTAAGGAGAAGGAGTGGCCGTCCCCATTAGGGCGAGTACAAACGATCTTGAGTCGCAGGCCATGGTTTGCACCCGAAATATACAACTGTGCACGATTACGCTCACTATCCTGAGCAAAAACGTGAACGCTGTCTGTATGAAAGGGGCCCCGGGTACAAACCTAGCTAAGGATGATCGACCTTTCCACGTACTTACCACGCTGGTTAAGGAATCTAACAAAACCCTCATATTTGGGGACTCCAGCCCACCACACAGACTGGGCAGTTGAGGCATGTACCTGGGCAAAACAAGGGTAGGGATATATTCAAGGGCTGTCTTCGAATGCTCTGTTCCAACTCATGAGGGAGGCTACTAGATATAGAACTGGCTGTACTCTATCCCGTTTCAATCTAGTGATGACCAATAATGAGAACGATGTAGCGTAAGTTCTGGTTCATTTTCCGTTGGGCAGGGGCAGCCATGTGGGTGTCCAAATCATTGTCGGCAGGCGTCAACCCAAAGTGTCCTCGAGGTTCATTAGAAGCTCCGCAAATATGGGCTTTCCTAGGCTTCGCAACAGAGCCGTCCATCTGATATGGGACGTCGAGGATGAAGCCAGTTTGGAAAAAAGCCGGAAGGTAAGTAAAGGATCTCTACTCAGCCTAAAGAACTAGTTTGCTACTTCAAAGCGTAAGAAGAGTGAGAGCGGGCCGGCGTGGTGTGGGGCAGCAGTGGACAGGTCAGTCAAACGTAGAAACCGCAGTTTGTTTCTCCGTAAGTCTTCCGGGAGCAGTCAGGCTTGGATTTGCTACACTGAGGATAGAGATGGGACACTGAGCTTCCAGCGATCTGCCACGATCATGTATGAAACCAAGCTGGCCCAGCCTTTGAAAAAGCATCCGAAGAAGTAATATAGCTACGTGTAATCTAGGGGCTTGTTCAGAGATGCAAAAAGGACCACTGACGACCCGTGATCATGAAGTTGCAGCAGACAACCGGAGCCAAACAGATGCTCTGGGTGGGCACGTTAGTATCGTGCACAAAATAGATAACGGTGTGCAGATAAATTTAGAGAGGGCGACTCTTCCAGAGTGCATAACAGACTCACGGCTTTCGGAGGAAATAGTGCTCAAACACCTGGAAGAGCTAGACTTCCGTAGACCTGTCGAGCTAGATGATACCCACCCTAATATCATTAAGCCGCCTTTTGATATTCTATCCTTTCCAGTATACAAGTTATATAAGGCCATTCTGGACCATGGAAGTTTGCCGCAGGACTGGAAAAACGTAGCAGTGATGGTTATACATAAATGGGGACCCGCCCTGAAATGGGCAACTACAGAGCTGTTAGCCTAACGTGCATTCGATGCAAAGTGTTGGAGAAGGTCACCCGGGTGCACTTATGCGAGCACTTACTAGGAAATTCCATACGTTGTCAAGCTCAGCATGGATTTCTAAAGACAGGTCGTGCTTGACCAACCTCTTGCACTTCCTAGACGAAGTCACTCGAAGAGTGGATGAAGGCAAATAGGTGGACCTTTGTTACCTTGACTTCAGCAAGACACCTGACTCGATAAACCATTGGCTTCTACTAATCAAGTTGAAGTCACTTGGAATAAATGGGCAGATTCGGGCATAATTAAGGGACTTCCCTACCGGCAGAAAGTCTTATGTGAAAGTAGCTGACAAGAACTCTAAACTAGAAAACGTCACTAATGGAGTACCGCAAGGTCCTTACCAGGCCCACTACTTCTTTTGTTTAATAATGATTTGACCTGAGTCCTACAGTCAGCGAGCTTCTTCTCAGATGATATGAAGTTGATGGAATCTCAGGGAGAGGGTAGCTGAGCAGAGGCCTACTTGCCTTTCATAACTGGGCATAGAGGTGGGAGTTGCCTCTCAATAACTGGAAAAGCCACTTGTTTTCTAGGCTATCGACAAGCCTGGCGGCTGCACAAGACCAAGGTTAATTTACTATAAAAGCAGTAAACAGAGTTAGATGCCTTGGGATTGTGGCGACGTCTGATCTTAAGTGGTCGGATCAGTGTACAGCAGCTGCACAAGAGGCACGCGGTGGGCTCCTCAGGTTGATATGAGCGCTTTTGTGGAGACAACCTGGGGTTTTTGTGCCAGCGTACATGTCTATAGTTAGATCCCTTTTGAAAGCTGTGCTCAAGCATAATCACCCTTCCACAAGAAGGACGCCACCTGTTTGGAGAATGTTGCAACGTCTTGCAGTGCGTATGGATGAGGGGCAGAGGGGCTGGATGTATTAGCAGAGACCCCAGGGCCTCAGACTTCTCTCTACGGAGAGGAGGAGACTACTGGGGAATCTCGTAGGGACATTTAAGATAATTAAAGGCCTTTCTGGGCTTAGACCGGGGAGTCTATTTTGTGCGGCAACATTCCAGAACAAGGGGTCATAGGAAGAAGCTGGCAAAACTTCGGTCTAGGCTGATAGCTAGTGTTGAAGTCTTGAAGTACTACACTGGTTCGAGGCTTTGAGCATAATTGTCCCGGTTCTCGAGGCAATCTTTGATCTTTTATGAAGTGCATTGAGCTGAAATTTGAGTTAAAGTGATCGGAGGAGGGGTAGTGGGGGCGGCAACAGAAACTAGCTATACATAACATCATGCAGTGCAGCTTTGTGGACAGTGCTTTAAGAGGAATGAGGGTGCTGCTTTCATGAACATATGGTGGAACGGAAATGCAATAAAAGATATCTGTTCAACTTTATTGGGTGAGGAATTAATGGGAGAGACCCAGGTAGAGGCCTTGCTTTTTCTTAAAGACAGTTTTGTTCTGCTAGAGAAAAATAACTTCCGGAAATGCTTTCCACAGAGTAACAACACAATAGCTAAAACGTTGGTTCGTAGTGAAGCGCGTGGTCTTGATCTAAAAGCCTTTTTGCTGCTACCACTGAGAAAAGAAACTGAACAGACGGAGAAGAAGCAATCGTTCTGACGTGATTCAAGTAGGTGAAGCATCGAAAACAGATCACCTCTTAAGCCTCTTAGGTCAAGGAGATAGAGACTGAGGAGTGAGAGGAGGACGGGGTAAGTTAGACTGGACAGACCCCATTCTCCTCCGGAAGAGGCCCTTTGATTTCCTTCTAGGAAAGAGAAGACCTTAGACGAATTAGTCCCGCTACTCATCCTGATTCGTTGGGATCGTTCGATTCTCCAGTGCAGTGACAGAATACGGAGTTATGGAAGGTGTTGTCTTTCCTACGTGACAACCTTGGCATTGGTCGGTGTTATGTGGTGACAGCAGGCCTCATGGGTTAGGGACCAAAAGAGTTTAGGGTGGCTTCGCCGCCCATCGATGCGGCTTGCCAGGGTGGGGAAGGATAGGAATCGGCGGTTGGTAGAGGGAGTATATGGAGGTTATTTTCGAAGAAGGTAGTGGTAATACGCAGTGTTGCGTAGTTGGCCTACGGAGTTCGGTGTGCTACCGAGGGTATGAACGACTGGCAACGTGCCGGTATTGGAAAGTGGTTCATTAGGGCTAGAAGAGATGAAGGATTGTGGGATTGTATGCCACAGGGTGGGGAAAACTTACTCGAGGGGGGTTTGCGGATGTATCCTGCGCGTAAAACGAATGCAGTGGGATAGGCTATAGTGAGGCAAAACGAAAATGTTTGTATGGTAAAGGAACTATCGAGATGAACTGTGGAGGCACGGAAAAGTTAGGAAATGATGAGCTAGGCAGACGCAGCGCTGAATAATAGCTGTGAGGCGGTTTGCGAGCATTGTCCGTATAAATGCGCGTAGAGCTGGGATTTCGCTGGGAGGAGTTACGGTTTGAGAAACTATCTATTTGTTTGGGCCGAGAGGATGTTCCATTGGCGATGACGGTTTGGGAACGTTCAGATAGGTAAGATGATAGCCAAGACAGAAGGGCATCAGCGACTCCGTAGGATTTGATTTTTGGCAGTAAGCAGGAGTGAGATACATGGTCGAACGCTTTAGTCATGTCGAGAAAGGTGACGATAATTGACTTGTTGCTGTCAGCTTCAGAAGTGATTAAATTGGGGGAGTCCAGCTGACACGCAAGGCACGAACGGGACTTTAAGATCTTATGCTGAGCCGGGTTGATAAGATTTCGAGAAGTCAGGAAATTCGCAAGCTGCTCCTTTGCTATTCTCTCCATGAGCCTGGAAACAATCAAATTGTGGTTTATGGAGCGATAGTTCCCCGGATCATGCAAAGGCCCATTTTCGTGTTGTGGAATTATACAGGACGCTTTCCATTGGGCCGGGCAGATTCCAGATAACGCGGATAATGCAAAGAGGTTCAGCAATAAGAGCACCATGTCAGGTCCCCCAAATCGAAGTAGGACAGGTGGAGGGTCATCAGGCCCTGGGTGTTAGGAGGGTTTCGTGTTGGCTAGGAATTTTTTGATGTTGGCCGTGGTAAATGTTATGGCTGAAATCGCGTCCTGTGCGAGCATCGAGTAGCAGAATGGCAGAGATTTAGTGTCCTTGGTAAGAGCTGAGGCGAAATAGCAGTTGAAAGCCTCAGCCATATCTTCTGGCGAGTCAAGGTGGGTGCCATTTTGGATAGAGAATGGGATATTGTTTTCATTGCTGCGCGAGTTGCGAGATTTTAGCAGCCTTGAAAGAAGCTTCACCCTATGAGGCGGTTGTAGTGCAGTCCATTCTTGCTTTTTGAGTTTATTCTCGGTTGCTGCATAGAGGTCACAGCACAGTCGGCTTATTCTGGGAGTCAAAGTGAAGTCTCGATTCCTGAGGAATGAGTTTTGGAGCTTACAAATCTTTTGTAGAAGTCTGTCAATTTTGGTAGTCTTGGCTCTAATATGTCTAACGGTTGAGGTAAGGCAATTTATGGAGAAAAGCAACTTGATATAGAACATATCCAATGCCTTTTGCGGATAGGATGTGAGGAAGAAGTCAGACCAGTCAACGCCCCGGAGGGAGGTAGGCAACTGAGCCCAGTTAGTCGGTCTGTAGGTGCTTTGGTTTTTGATTTCGACAACTTCAGGTAGGCATGTTTCTTGTGTGACAGTGACGTGACATATGGCCATTTTGTGGCCACTACCGGGAATGTTTTGTGTGACGGAGACGTTCACGTCACGGAGGCCATGAGTGAACATCAAGTCGAGGACATTGTTATGCCTTGAGGGAGTGGAGACATGCTGCGTCCAGCATGCAGTCTAGGTGTCCAGAAGAACATCGGATAGATGGGAAGGGGCGGTCATTGCATTCGAACAAACACCCGGAATGTTAAAGTCTCCTGCTTTGATCTCCGGACCTAAGGATACAGTAGAAATGTACTCAAAAGCCCTGATGATATGCGGGAAATCAGAATAGCTAGAGGTAGGTGCTCGGTAGACGCACCCAGTATGCAACACGTTTCCAGGAATTAGGACGGAGAGCCAAAGAGAGTCGGGAATACAGTCAAGCACTAGGTAGTGGAGGAGAGTGGTAGTAAATTTATGATTAATGTATGCAAGACAACCACCGCCTCGGCGGTCCGCTCTGCTTACTCGAAAAGAGTTATAGTCTACCAACGAGACAACTTCGGTTGGGATGTGATCGGCAATTTGTAGGCTTTCAGTGCTTGTAATCCAGGGTGTTACATCGTCTGCACACATGACAATGTTCTTAGGAAGGGCTATCGGGAGATCGTTTATGTAGGTCAGAAACAGAAGAGGACCTAAGAGCGACCCTTGATGGGCCCCGGTTGTTACTGGGACGGGTTGAGGCAAAACATTCCCCACCTGAACCACAAAGGTGCGGTCGGTAAGGAAGCTGTGTAAGATGGCCAACATGGAGCCTGTAATCCCGTATGTCCGCAGCTTATAAAGAAGAGGGGCATGTGGGAACTCGTCGAGACCTTAGCAAAATCGATGAATACATCGTGTGAGGGCTGGCCATCATCGTAGGATTTAGTCGGACTGTCCATGACAGTAAGCATATTGGTGATGCATGATCTGCCAGGACGAAACCCGTGTTGGGACGGGGAGCGGATTTTGTTTCAATGCAGATGAGAAAGAACAGCACTCTTACGAATTCGCCCGGAAATTTTTCTGGTGATGGTAGTGCGACTTATGGATCTGTCCCTGCAAGCAAGATGTCTACTACCCTCCATTTAGATGAACGCGATGACTGCTTCTTTCCAGCTACTGATAAAACTCCGTCGTCAACACATCGCTGAAGAAGAGATGCATAAGCGGCTGCTGATGTGTCCGCGGTTTACTTGAGAATGCGGAGTGGATTAAATCAGAACCCATGGAGCAATATTGGTTGAGCCGTCAGAAATCTCGTGCGACTGCACCAATGGCAATAGTTGTGAGTCACTTCTCGCAAGTCGAGCAACGCGTAGCCAATTCAAACGAATCCCAAAACCAAAACAAAATTGATTCGTAGTTTCTACGGTACTAAATTGAAGTTCACAAAGGGTACAAATATATATAGAAACCTCAAGTATGCAGCCAAATAGACTTCACGGTAGAACCTAAAGGTTCAAAGCCCCGTGCCTCAAGCACGACGGTCAGAAATGGTTCAAGACCAAATTCAAAATCTCTCACATGGATAAACGAACGTCTAAAAGTGTGGCATATGAGCGAGCTTTTCAAGGTATTGGTAAATATGGTCAAATTCACAAGGCACGTAGAACATTTGGAAGGATGTTCAGTATTTGTTCTTTACAATAGAGACGTGGTCAAGTGTAGTGACCAGAGATACCAGGTGCATGGTAGGGTGGGATGGTATGGGTGAGGAGCTAAAAGCTGTACGAAGGTAATAGCTGAAGGCCACAGCTACTTGGCTGGGGGAAGTAACCGACGATCCGGTATGATCTTTGACAACTAGTGGCGTCGGAGCCGTGCCCCCCAGAAGACGCATGTGCTGAAAGGAATATGCCTTATTAGTCCGTGTAACGAACGTTTGAGCAATGCGTAACCAAATTCGCAACGGATCCCAAAATCAAAAGACGATTATCCGTGATATTCTACGATACTAGATTATTAAAATAAACAATGACATAAACAATATACAAACCTCAATAATACGATCACAAGGACTCAACAACGAGAAACCGAATAGCAGCGTGTGAGCAGACAGCACGTGCGTCACGCAGGTCCTGAACAAGGATGTGCCAAAGTAGCACTCTGGGCGCGAACAAACAACAATTGGTCCAGAAAAACAACCAGTTCGTAAAGACAACTCAATAGTGTATGCAAATGAGTGATGTTGGGGAAAACACTGAATCGCGAGGGAAAAAGGGGGATTTTCCACGACCGGCTGTTACACCGCCCACCAAAATCCTCCTGGATCCTTAGCAGAGTCAAAGGGTCGGTATAAAGGTACTGATTCTTCCTACCTGCCTAGGCCCTGCTGTCAGTGCGCGCGTCTAATGCTCGTCGTCGACGTTCTACTACTGGTCGCACCTAATCCATTGGATACATATACGTGAGGCTAGTCTACATCTTCCACAAGACCAAATGACCGATGGCGAGCGTGAAGGGTCACATAGACGTTGTCCTCTTAAAGGGCCGTCCGGTCCTGGATGTACGTGCTTGAGTGTGTGTGTGTGTGTGCGTGTGTGTGTGTGCCGAGGTGTACAATGAAATCACAGGTATGACTACACATCAAAGAAGGACTTTCTGCAATGTCAACAAAAGACCGCGTGGCAAGAAAACGAGTAAAATGTAGCATGTGTGTGTGACCTGAGCTCCGCTACTTCCAAATATGCAAGGGGCATTCGGTAGCGTCAACAAGAAGCAAAACAACGAACACTGTCACATGTTCGATGGGTTTACGGGATGTAGAGTGCGTCGTGCATGCGTGTATGTATCGGGATGTACAATGGAATCGCACTCATCACCACATATCGGAAAGAACCTCCTGTAATGTCAACGAAAAGACCGCTAGCACCTTAACGTGTTTGACGGAGATTGTGTGGTATATATGGTGTTTCTTTATCCACCTCGATTACTGGTGTGAAAAAGGTTTACTGGGCCTCAGGGTTATCAGCTCCTCCGTCTTCGCTCTCGAGTAGGTTAATACTGCGTATGTCACGAATGAGCACTCCGTTAGCTGTCTTCACCTTCACCGTTCTTATCATTCCGTCAGTGCCTTTGATGGTTTCCGTAACTACTCCCAAAGACCAAGCGCTGAAATGTGCGCGTTCGTCGGCGATCATAACCACGTCCCCAACTTTGAATGGTCTTGTTTTGGCCATCCACTTCTGTCGAGTCTGCAAAGCCGGTAGGTACTCCCGTAGCCATCGCCTCCAGAAGACCTTGGCCAGATAGTTCGCTTGCTTCCACCCGTGGAGGTAGCTCCCACGAAGGTTTGCCGGCCCTTGGAAACCCTCGTTCGACCTTAACGTCAATAAGTCGTTTGGGGTGAGCGCCAGGTGGGTGGGGTCGCCGTTCAATACTGGAACCAGGGGGCGGTTGTTCAGGATTCGCTCCACCTCAGTCATGACGGTGTTCAGCGTCTCGTCGTCGGGCGGCTGCTGCTCCATGATTGACAGCAATATCCCTCTGGCGGACCGGATCATGCGTTCCCATACGCCGCCTCGGTGGCTGGCCTGTGGGGGGTTGAAATACCATCGTATGCCGTAGGTCACGGTTCGATCCTGCAGTTCGTCCCTGTTTATGTTCTTGTGCCAACGCTGCGATTCCCGGTGAGCGCCCACAAAGTTCGACCCATTATCTGAGTACATATCGGCCGGTACGCCTCTTTGGTTGATAAATCTTTGCAAGGCCCGTAGAAACGAATCGGTCGTCATCGAATGTGCGACTTCTAGGTGTACCGCACGTGACTCCATGCACGTCATGATACATCCGTATCGCTTTTCTAATCTTTTCCCGCACTTGATCCACAAGGGCCCGAAATAGTCCAACCCGGTGTCACTGAACGGCCACCAGCCCGTAGTCACCCTGCATTCTGGCAGTGGGGCCATGAGTTGTCTGCCTGCTGTGGCATTGCGTCTCTTGCATTGCACACACCGTCGGATTACGCGTTTTACAGTCTCTCGTCTTCTCAACAACCAAAGCCGCTTTCGGATGACGCTCGTCACGTGACTTTCCTCGGCATGTCCCTCCATGGCGTGGACGTGTTGAATCATTAGCTCTACTACAGGTTGTCTCGCAGGCAGCAGTATAGGATACTTTGTGTCGAAGTTCAGGTGGGCGTTGGTCAGCCTACCATCCACCCGCAGCAGTCCGTCGATGAGCTTGGGGTTTAAACGCTTCAGCTCGCCTCTTGGAGATGGCATGTCTTTATTGGTCGGCCCCACTTCTTCCGCCCTCTTGGGTTCTCGGGCGAAAGCCTCGCGTTGTATCATTCTGAAAATATCGTACTCTGCCGCTTGTAGCTCATCGGGACCTATCGGGTCGACCCGTATCCGACCTGAGGGCCGTAGCCCTTTCATGACTAGTAAACTTATCTTGAACCTGGTTAACCAAACTAGCGAACGAAGCGTCTTCATCCAGGAAGAAAACCTGACCAGTCGCGATAGAATGGATGTCGCTTCGACGACATTGGCCGCTATCACTACGCCTTTGATCTCCAGTTCCACTTCCGTGGGGGGTTTTAATTCGAACACGGGCCAGTCCTGTTTGGGCAATTGCAGGAAGTTTGGCCCTCTCGTCCACGTGTCTAGTTGCCTGAAGTTGTTCGCACCTCGGGAGCACAGGTAGGCCGGATTATCGCCAGACCTGACATGACTCCACTGGTGCGTTGCTGATTCATCATGGATAATCGTGAGTCGGTTAGCAACGGAAGTACTAAACCGGCTCCGGACGTTGTTAATGTAGTAAAGTACTATCGTTGAATCCGTCCAGAAGCTCACCGACCAAATGTAGAGATCGAAACATCTCTTCACAGCTTGCACCACCCTGACTGCCAACACCGCTGCGCTGAGTTCAAGGCGTGGGATTGAGACCGACTTCAGTGGAGCAACGCGGGCTTTGGCCAACAGGATCCTCGTGGTATATTGTCCATCTCCTGCGCACCATCGTCCGTACACCACAGCTCCATAACCGACTTCGGATGCATCGGAAAAGGCATGTAGTTCTCCAGTCCGTGTCGTATGGCCAGGAGTCAAACATCGTGGGATTCTTATGTCCCCTAATTTCTTCAAGGTGTTCAAAAATTCTTCCCAGTCCAGCCGGTCCCCTCGGTCCAGTGACTGGTCCCAATCAACTTTCTTACGGCACAGCCGCTGCAGCAAGATCTTTCCGGGTAGCAGCCATGGTGAGACGAAACCGAGCGGGTCGAACAAACTTGAGACGGCAGATAGTATGCCACGACGGGTTATTGGCAGCTCGGGAACGTTCAGTTCGAAAACAAAATCGTCCGTTTCCGCGTCCCAATTTATCCCTAAAGTTCGCTCGATAGGAAGTGGAGAGCCGTCCAAATCTCTTACCCTTTCGACCTTTTCGTGATAAGGGATGACCCTCAGCACTTCTGAAGCGTTCGACATCCATTTAGTTAGATGGAAGCCGCCCTCTTCCAGCAATCTCGTCAGACCCCTGAACTGCTCTAGAGCTGATTCCACATCATCGAATGACCCAAGGTAGTCGTCGACGTAGAAGTTCCTGCTGGCGCTATCTACTACCGTCCGATGTACTAGATCGCCACGTTTGTTCGCTGATTCTCGGAAGGCGTAATTTGCACAAAATGGTGACGATATGGCTCCGAAGGGGTGGACGGTCATCCTATAATTCACCACTGCGTTGTCCCGGTCGCTCCCTTCCCACCACAGGAAACGCAAAGCATCTCGTTCTCCTACCGGAATCTTCACCTGATGGAACATTTCCCTAATGTCAGCAGACAAATCCACTTTACCCACTCTGAAACGGCACAAAACATCGATCAGTGGTATGGTCCAGTCAGGCCCCTGTAGCAGGCGATCGTTTAACGACTCGCCCTGGAACTTGGCCGCACAGTCGAAAACCACCCGCAGTTTATTGGGTTTCTTGGGGTTGATAACCGGATGGTGAGGCAGATACCAGATACCCCTTTTGCTGTCGGTGTTAACAGGCACCTTTTCAACGTAACCGAGGGCCTCGTTTCGCTTCATCAAATCCGCGTATCGTTCCCACAGATTCTGGTCTCGAATGAAGCGTTCTTTTAGTCGTAGTAATCGTTGAAGAACATAATTTCTGTTGTCAGTCCACGGGTCGACCGGTGTGCGCCATGGGAGGGGAACCTCGAACTGTTTTTTGAGGCCTCTAGTGCCTTGCCGCACCGTTTGTAGAGCGAAGTGATCCTCTTGAGACAACGTCGGTCTTTCGTCCCCAATGTCATGAAACTCTTTTTCATACAGCCATTGCAGATGATACTCTATGCGGTCCGTTTTGGCGGATAAGTAATTCACGGAACCGCGTACCCCTACTGGACCGTATAACATCCATCCCAGAGCCGTGCGTACGGCATAAGGTGCCTGGCGGTCGCCCACTCTCTGGTCAAGCACCCAATGCGCCTCTGGCACGTCGCAGCCGATGAGGAGATCCACCTCATCATCTTCCTAGTCTACGACGGTTACATCGAGCAGGTGGGGCCACCGAGTCAAGATTGCATTCACCGACCTTGGTGCTCGCATGGGGAGATCCGCTAACGTGAATGCCTCCGTTGGTTCAATTTCCTCGTTAGCGTCTAAAGAGATGAGTTGCAGCCTTAATCTACCGGCAGTCATTACCTGTGTTCCGCCCACCGTGCTCACTGCTAACGACGTCGCACCTTTAGCCAGTTGGTGTTTGTCGGCAAACCGCTCTTTCACCAAAGTGGTGTCGGATCCACTATCAACGAAAGCCAACGCCTTGACTATCCCAGTCGGAGTCACTACTCCCACGGCCACTACGCCTAAACGTACCGGTTTACTGGCGGATTGTGAAGTTGAACAGATCACGCTGGGCTTGGTACTCGCCTCGGATATGGTTACTCTCGCTTGATGCAGCAGCCGATGGTGTCTGCCCGTGCAGCCCTCGTAACCACATCGATTCCTTGTCCTACAGGCTGCTGCCCGGTGCGTGGTGTTGAGACAGATAAAACATGCTCCTGCCATCCTCGCCATTTCCCACCGTTCGTCTATTGTGGCGTTGCCGAACTTGGGGCATTCTGGTAGGCCATGGCTAGTACCACAGGATCTGCAATTTGGTTTCGCCGTAGCATCTCGTGAAATAACGTGTGTATTGGTCCAAGGCTGGTACTTCGGATGTTCCCGTACAGGGGTTTGGACTTGGCTAGTACTGGGCTTGTTTGCTCGGTTGCTGTCCCGGATGAGTCGGCCGAATCTGCTGTCCACTATCTTCGTTTACCTGTCTAAGTATTCAGTCAGGTCTTCGAAATTGGCTTCTCTGTCGCTTCGGCTCATCCGTTCTGCTTCTTCCGCCCACCGACCTTGTAGTTCGGGAGAGAGGTGACGGACTATGCCTTCCAAAGTGTGCATGGCGTCTAGGTCAGCCCTGTAACCTAAATGGTCGAGGGCTATCGAGCAGTTCTGCATCTTAATCACCAGGTCGGCCATGGTGTAAACGTCGCTCTCGGTTCTCTTTGCCTCTACCATCACGCCCTCTATTAGGTTACGGGCTACTTTGAAAGGTTGGCCAAACAAGTCCCTTAGAATCTTCTTTGCCCTTGTGTGGCCTTGTTCTGGGTCGAGCATGGTGCACCCGTCGATAGCTTCTCTTGCTCGGCCTCGGTAGTAGTGAGTAAGGTAGAGAAGCCTTTGCCCAGGGTCGGTTACCTAATTTTCAACGAACGTCTCAAACTGCTTGACAAACTTGCAGTATTGCTCAGCTCGCCCGTCGAAAACCGTTAGCTCCACTCTAGGCAGATCGATCGATGGTGGTTTGTAGTCGGCGACCGGCGTGGGGTTCCCTACCTTATTGCACCCTAATCTATCGGAAGTGCTCTCGCTCTTTCTGTGTACACTTCTTCTCTGCTTCCTGCGCCTGTAGTCTAGCCGATAGTAACTGTTGCTCTAGTTCTATAATCATATGTACCCAAAACCTCCCCAGAGACTTGCCGTATTACTTCTTGTCCGGATTCGACTGCTTTTGATCATTTTCTTGGCATTTTGCGTGATTTTTCCTCGTTCCAAATTGATCTATTGAGTATTGTCACGAACGTTTGAGCAATGCGTAACCAAATTCGCAACGGATCCCAAAATCAAAAGACGATTATCCGTGATATTCTACGATACTAGATTATTACAATAAACAATGACATAAACAATATACAAACCTCAATAATACGATCACAAGGACTCAACAACGAGAAACCGAATAGCAGCGTGTGAGCAGACAGCACGTGCGTCACGCAGGTCCTGAACAAGGATGTGCCAAAGTAGCACTCTGGGCGCGAACAAACAACAATTGGTCCAGAAAAACAACCAGTTCGTAAAGACAACTCAATAGTGTATGCAAATGAGTGATGTTGGGAAAAACACTGAATCGCGAGGGAAAAAGGGGGATTTTCCACGACCGGCTGTTACAGTCCGTGCTCGATCAAATGCAGATCGTTGGGCCGTATTTTGATGGGACTCAACCTTGCCTTTGCATTTGTCACGGATAATCCTGAAGTCCTCTGCATCGCGGGCAAAACCTGTGGCTTTATATCTAGCAAAGACACACGCGCGTTCATCTAGAATGCCCATGATGGAGCGACGGAGGGGCCGCTTACCGGTCTAAGGAGGACGAATTCTGGGGACAAATAGTCCATCAGCTGAGGAGAACAACTCTCTGAGAACCTCTGCCATTTCATCAGCAGAGTTATTTAGGCTAGCTGAATTTAGCTGGGAGCGAAGGAATGCACTGCCTCGGTCAAAATTTGTCCTTTTGAAGGATCTGAAAATCTTGATTTCTGTGGGCAGATGGGACCACTTCACAATATAATCGAACCCAATGAGAATGTGATCACTTTTACCAGGAGGCGGCCACATCTATTTGGAACCATTCATTGGTGATGTCCAGAGCTAGTCGGGGCAGTGCATGTCCTGTGCGATACCTAGTCGGATCTTTTACGATTGGCACCCATGAGTCCCTGAGTGAGTGTTCTGGGGGGGGGGGGGTATCAAGGGTGGCATCAGCGGCATCAGCTGTTTCGCCAGCCGATACTGGGTGAGTTGAAGTCACTAGTGACTGAGAGATGGGCGAAGTCTGTGTAGCTTACCTAGGAGCCTAATAATTCCATGAGACCCGGGCTGCCGGTATAATTGCTTGCGTAAGGAGGATGGACTGCACGAAGCAGTAGGGTGTCTGTCCTAGAGAGGGTAAACACAACCCACAAGCAATCAATAACCGAAAAGTTAAGGTTTGTCAGTATGGCGGGAGGAGGGATAGAATTATCGTAGTATATGATAACCCCGACGGCACGACCTCTACTGGAGTCCTGCTTTACTATGAAGTATCCCGTAATGGATATTTTGGCATCAAGTATATCAGAGGTGAGCCAGGTTTCTGCGAGGTCTATGATCTGAGGCTTTTATCCGCTGCAAGCTGCCGAATCTCCGGGACGTTATTCAGCACATTCGGGCAGTTGCTGTAAAAAGGCCTGGGCACATGCTCATAAGTTCTTGCAGAATCGCCAGTGACAACTGATTTTTGGCTTGAGGAGGGGGAAGAAAGGAGAGTTAGAAAGGGAAAAAGGTCCTGGGGGAGTTGGAAGCTGAAGATATTAGGGGGCTAGAGAGTAAGAAGACTGCTGGGGAGATCGGTAAGGTTTATTAACTAGTAACCTGGGAGGAAACATGCCGGGTGGAAGGTCCGTATCCTTCAGTCTCCGAAAAAGGTGGGCTGCTCTTTGTGGTTTGCTTTCGTGCGTATCGCTTGATTCACAGCTCTGAGTGTTCTTGTCGATGATCTTGTTTTGCATAACCGCACCAGGTATATTTCCTTTTGCGTCAACATCCTCACTGCAGCTTCCGGCAGAAGCTGGTTGCAGGTTTGTGTCTAGGCTTGAGGATGGATGAGTCTCGTCCATGAATACAGTCTTGTTAGCAGTGTTTGGGTCTGGGATACATTTTGTAGGCGCCACATGTTAAGTGGAGCTTGGTCTACTACTGGGGGTACTTTCCGAAACGGGAGATGGAATGAGTAGGAAAGCTGCGGATAGTAGGCATGGCGTAAGATCCTCGGAAGGTAAGAGGTGTTAATATGCTTTGAGGAGGGATAGAATCATCATGGTGCAAGTAAAGACCGCTCGTGAACCGCTCCTCCCCAAATCACTGCAGTTCCATGTTTTCCTCGAAATCACTCGCTTACTCACACGAGTGGCTCATTTTATGCACTGTGATTTTGTGAACCAACGATTGTTTGTTCGTGTCCAGCGCGCTGCTTTGTCAAATCCTTCTTCTGGACCTGCGTGACGCACGTGCTCCTTGCTCGAACGCCGCAATTCGGTTTCTCGTTTATTGAGTCCTTGTGATCTCATTATTGAGGTTTGTATCTTTTTGGTGTCATTACTCATTTAATATTCTGGCATCGTAGAATTTCACGGATAATTGCCTTCTGATTTCGGGATCCGTTGCGAATTTGGCTAAGCACTGCTCAAACGTGTCTTAAAATACTTAATTGATAAATTTAGAACGAGCTTGATGCTCGATGGGGAGGTGCTGTCAGTTGTCGACCACTTCACCTACCTCGGCAGCAGCGTGACGACGGATGGGAGCACAGTAGTAGAGGTGTGAACGCGTATATCCAAAGCTCGAGCGGCGTACGCTGGACTGTAGTACTTGTGGCGTCGATCTGATATTTCACTGAAGTTGGAAAGTCGTGTATACTGTGCCGCAGTGCGTTTAGTTTTGTTGTATGGTTGCGAAACTTGGAGTCTGCGTGCTGAAGATATTCGTCGTCTTGAGGTTTTCGACCATCGATGTTTACGTAGTATCGCTAAGATTGGGTGGATTAGCCGAGTAAACAACGATGAGGTCAGAGAGCGAGTATTGGGTACTAAATCAGAGAACGTTCTGTCACAGCGTATCCAGCTTAGTAGACTTCGTTGGTTGGGACACGTGTTACGTATGGCAAGCACACGTCTACCGCACCGTGTCCTATTCTCCACCCTTCTAGGGAGTGGAAAAGACCACGTGGAGGTCAACAGATGACGTGGCAGCGAGGAATGAGAAAATGTACAGCAAACTTAGGAAAAGTAGGTGCTTTACGTCTTCGTGGTTGGGATCCAAAAGATCCGTCTACCAGTTGGCTCGAGACACTGAAGGATATGGCTGGAAACCGCGAACAGTGGCGATTGTGTTGTCACTTTCAATCGAATCAGAATGATTGATCGATGTGTGTTTGTACAGTTAGACTGTGTATTCCATGTGTTGGCTACTAGGGCATTCTTTCTTTTTCCCATCCGTGTAGGTCCACTTCCTCTCCATCTTGTATATTCATACTTTCTAATTAAACGTGCAACATGGTGAGAAAGGCAGTGGTCAGTGGGGCTTGCCCTACTGTTTAACGCTGTACGATGACGATGATGATGATGATGATGGTGTCCCCAGCACCGTTCGGCCTTTTTCTTCGAGCTCGCACTTCTAGCCCTTGCACACCCAAGTGCAGACTGCAAGGCAGCAGGGTGTTCCCAGAGGAGCCGATGACCTATTGTACGGTTCGTTCGCTTCCTCCGGAATGCCGGATCAGGCAGTTAAACAGGTCTCTTTTGTGGCCGTTGGATCAGTAGATCTCGTTCGCCCATTCAGAAGGATCTGTCTTCACATGCCGAACACCGTCTCGCAGAAGTTTCTTAGACCTCGGTAACCCTCAGCCTGGTTTAGCCCACCAGTCGAGCGGTTTACCGGGGTGTGGCCGCTGATGCATGCTTCAGCTTCGTGGAGCCACAGGTGAGAGCTGGGTGAATGATGCAGACCAGAGAGATGGAGGATGCCCCAAGGGACACGACAGTTAACCAACTCAGAGGTGCTACTCCTCTCAGACACCCCATACAGCTCAATGTCACGGAGCAAAGCGGTAAGTGATTTTATCAAAACATTCCCACCCAGTTGGAAAAGAACTGAGGGAAGTTCGTCGGGACTAGCCACTTTCCCTCGCTTTAGTGATCGAATACATGACTCTAATTCTAATTCTGATGGGGGCTCAAGTGATACCACCCAAGGAGTCACAGTTGTTGACACAGGAGCAATTACACTAGACTGAGGCCAGGTAAACTGCTCCTTGAAGTATTAAGCCCAACGGTCAAGCCTTTGCTGTCTGCCATGGATGGGTTCTCCATTCCTATCGCAAATCGCTTCACTGACCTGGACGCGCCGTCCACCGGTGTCACGAATAAGTTTGAACAGTCTTTGACTGTTACCTGAAGCAGCTACTATTTCCATTTCTTCGGCTACCTTGACCCACCAATTTTCGCGACCTTTCTTAAGAGTTTTCGTAACTTTCTTTTTTATATTTCTTTGTATCTTGTTCATCTCCTTCCGGTTCGAAAGCTGACGTTTTTACTCCATTATACTCAGCGACTCTTGCGAGATCCAGTGTCTTTGATGGACAACGGATCGAGGACCACAGGTAAAACCTGCTGTAACGTGCATCGCCTGTTTGATATGAGACCAATGCTCATCTACATTACTGTTCGTCATAGATCCTAGCTCATGAGCTAAGTTCTGCTCATACCGGGTGCGGACTTCTGTTTCACTCAAACGTTGTACGGCTAATCCGGTTTGCGGTTTGCGACGATGACCATGGAGCTGGAGAGACAATCGCATTAAAACTAATGCATGGTCAGACTCTACGTATGTGGACCAGTAAGATCTACAGTTCTCAACAGAACTGCGCCACTGGTAGCTTACGGCGATATAATCAATTTGACTCAGAGTACCTGTAGAGTTAGAGCACCATGTCGCCGTGCAACGCGAGCTGTGACGGAAATTTGTGCTAGACAAGAACAATCGATTGTCTGCACAAAACTGGGGAAGCCTATCCCCGTTATCTGTACGCTCAGCAGGTAAAACACAACGCCCACCTGAACAATCTTCTGCCGTACTAAGTTTGCCAACTTGTGAATTGAAGTCACCAGCTGGCACTACAATGTCAGAACCTTTACCGCTGCGAACGAGGGTGGCAAGGGCATCATAGAACTCATCTTTTTGCGCGTCTCAGCTGCCGTCCGTCGGGGAGTACGCCGAGATCACAACCCAGTTGCGTTTAACACAACTATCCTTTGGAATGCCGAATGACCCCTGGAGTTTCACAGCACATAAACGACTGCTAATCGGGATCCAGTCTAGGAGGGCAGCCTCAGTCTTGTCAGTCAAGATTATTCCTACACCACGCTGATCCGCAGCTCGAGCCACTTCGTCTCCTGAAGTGCGAAGAAAATACCTCGATGAGATACCAGGAGCAGTTAGTTGAATTACGCTGCTCGAATCCTGTATAAGCGTTTCACTGAAGCAGCAGACATCAATCTTCAGAGAATCTATTGTTGGCGCTAAGTACTCCTGCTGACCGGCCTGCATGAGTGTACGCACGTTGAAGAAGCCAAGATCCAGAGACTGACAAGGCTTGAGAAAATGTAAGTTCCAAGATGGAGGATTATCACCGATATTATTTGACGGTGAATCGTTGCGAGTATCGACCGTGTTATCAATGGGAACATTATGGGTGGATAGATGGGGCAAAGAGGAGTGGTTAGGGACAGAAGACAAAAGTTGAATAAAAGAGAAGGAACTCTGAGCAGTAGCACACTTATCACTACCCACCCCTCTCGATGCAATGGGCAGCGCGGTCCTGATTATCCTGCACGACGACCGATGCAGTATGGAATTCTTTCTACTCGTGCAGTTCATGGGAGATGCTGGACGAGTACTGCTAGGGTGTCCAGCCACAAAGCAGGAGAATGATTAGGGTCCTCATTCAAAGCCTTTAGTTCTAACAAGAACCTATCCGCAAGGCAGCGGGATGGCTTAGTGGAACCCGTTTTCTTGGATCAATTATACTTCCAATGATTTTTCCGACTGAGTTGCCAGCTCAAATCAACCCCCAAACTGGAGGACCAGAAGACTGGACTTTGTCTGGCCTCTGCTCATTGGCCTGTCAGATGCGGTTGCATCTTCAGCTTAAAGCCATCGTATATAGCTCTTTGGGTCATAGAGGTGCAAGCCATCACACCACTTCACGAAGCAATCTTGTCTTGTTTATACTTCACATTGGCCCTCATATTTCACCCAGCCTTAGTAGAATTCATTAGCTTCATGGCGAGTTTTCTGAAAAGTGGCCCACAGTTCCTCTGGAAATCACTCAAAATTAATGATGAATTCGGTCTCTTATTCAGCCTCCGTCAAACGGGCTGGGTCTTCCGCTTGCAATTGATGTTGGTATGTCCCTTCTCGGGTGGTGAACCGAGTATGACTTATTTTTTTAAGAATATCCATGGGCCTGGCGGCGAAATGCGATTTGAATGAAAGTCTGGATGAGTTACCTGGGGGAGTGTGTTGCTTCGGCTACCAGTCACAGGTCTTTGGCTGGGAACATTTCAAAGGCCTCCTAATGAGTATCCATGAGTTACGTTCTTATTGTATTTCCGCTTATTCCTGTTATGCTCACTTGTACTAGTGAAACATTACCCCTTTCAAATCAATGTCGTTTCGTGTCAGGTAACGCTCCGCAGATCCATAACTTTCTTCTTGGTTTTCCCACTCACAGTCTACCCAAGAAGTGCCACGGTCAATTATGAATATGTGGTCTTCCAGATTGTTACGGTACTGCATACTCCAAATACCGTGTAACACGTGGTTCCAACTAGTCTGGTTCCTTTTGATTCTGTAGTGGATTGAAATTCGTGAATAGCTGGTTGAACGATAACTGGAAATATTCTCATTTGGGATCAGAAATTGTTCGGTCGAATTTTGCGCGTAAAGATGGTCTTTGCTTGGACAGCCATAACGTTGGGACCACTGCTGTTCTCAATATATATTCAGATGATCTGGTGACGAAACTAGATAGCAGGTTGTCTCCGCCTGCAAGTGACGTGAAGATAATAGCGAAGTTTATCTCATGTGAACCTTAAACCGACCTAAACAGGTCTGGCTCATGGGCGAATGAGAATTATCAACGAGTGAAGCCAGATGAGAAAGTTGCTGCCAGGTAAAGGAAGCAATAAATGCAGGTGTGTGGGGCTGTCCTCCTACACAGAGTATTGGTCCAATACTTTCATAAATGATTTATGTACGCCTTTGCCTTACAGCTTCAAACCCGGTGACCAGTGTACATCAGCAGCCATTGGGATAAACAAGGCGCCTTCAATTTTAAAAAGAGTAATGGCTTTCAGGACAGTCGGCGTGATTCTGACCGTATATGTGGTGTTACTGTGAAACCTCACTTAGGGACTTTCTTGCAGGTCGCCCAGCTCAGCTACTAAAACTTACAACACTATGAAACTGAAACGAAAACTAAGAAGTCTCGGCTCATGGGAAGCCTCTCAGCGGAAGCAGTTGGAAGTTTGTTTGCTAAAGCAGCAAGCCCCGTGTCCTAACTTAACTGAGCTGAAGACATTCTTTTCTTGACAAATTTGGATCCCTGAAAGATTTTTTCAAACTGAACGCTCGGGAAAGTCTTGCAGCGCTTGCTGCTGCGGGAGCCAAAGCCAATGTTTACAGTTGAAGGAAATCTGGGCACTCGCTTGGCTTCAACCCCTACCGGTCCTCCGAAAACCGACTCGAACATGCTAACACCTCCGGAGAAAACGTCAAAGAACTCAAAGGGTTCCTCGAACTGGTGGGCGTGGCACATGCCGGAAACCATCCGCCACCACTTGAATCCAATAGCGTCTCCTCCGCGGAGTACATCATCATAAAACCCTCTGAAGTAGAGGTAGCTACCAATTGGTTAAAGCAAAATAAAGCTGCCTGGCTGGATGATACTGGCCTCGCCGTCCAGTGTTCGCTATCAAGCCCAGTGTCCGGGACGCTAGCACGTCTGTTCTGCAGGTGACTAGTCTCGGCCACACTACATTTTGACTGGGCAAAAGCCGAAGTGGTGTCCATCCAAAAGGGAGGCGGGAGGAAAATTCTTTCCAGCTACAGGCAAGTCAGTTCATTCCCGGTAGTAAGGAGGAATGACCATTAGCCCGGAGTGTAGCTCCCAGAAAAAAGGAAAATTGACACCTAGTGAGCACAGTTTTGCCCCTATTTGTAAGCAGTATAAGTGCTTCACAAACTAAAGATTTCAGTGAGCCCCGACCGCTGAAGTCGACAAAAAATGAGGAGCGATACTAGACTGCAGAATGCTTTGTGGTTTAAAGGGGTCCCGGAGAACACTGGAGGGACAAAACCCCTGAAATACGAAAACAGTATGTGAAGGGGGCGAAGTCAGCTCCTGGGCAAAAGGATTTAGGGAATATGCCTCCCTGTCACCAGACAACATCACCACATAAAACTCATAAGCACTCAACCTACCATAGTTCCTCCCCCTGGCCGGATTCACGCTGAATATGTGACAGCTGTTGGTTTTTGTGTCTCGCATTGCAGATGGTGCCATAGCACGACAAAATGCCTTTTCAGCTAATTTTCCCATTCAGCCAAATCGTCCAGTTTCATCGTGGTTTCCACTACTACACATCGTATTCAACTGCCGATTTTCTTTCGTGCTTCTTTCCCCTCACCCCTTCTACCTTGCATCCTTGCTTCCATTTTCTCTCGTAATATGATAGCCCAAAGAATCCATACAGCGCGTCTCTAGGAAACTAGGGAGTCTCAAGTATCTTTGGAGAGAAGACATCACCGTAGCCATGCAATGGAAAGAATGAGGAGTAGCAACAAAGAAGAAGCTCTAAATCCATCAGCCCGGACATTTGTCACTACACTATACTAATGAAACTCCAGCAAGCAACCATTTACTCTATGTACGTATATATGGTGGAGCATATGTTAATTTGCTGTTCAGTTTTTCCGCTGAAATTGCTAAAGGATTTTCGGCTACGCAAGCCAAAATCAAACCGCACTAAACTCAAAGTCGTAGCTCCGTGGACGTTTTCCCAACCCCACCGAAGCTGGTATCAAGACGCAGGTTAGGCTCACTCCTGTTTCCTTCCCAGAAGCCTTTTCTGTCCTGTCCTGTCCTGTTCTGTTCTGCTCCGTCCCGTCCTACTTAAAAGGACTTTCAGGGATAGGAATAAAGAGCAAGTCGGACACCACAGAATAATCGCGGCGATAGAGAGTGAACTTGTAAAGAGAAAGTAGTCTAACGAACCTCTCACTGTGTCTGGAAAAATTGATCTGCAGACTAGATATGGGTGACCGAGTTAGAATGTTACCTAAATTTCAAAAGCCTTCGACTTTGTTAGCCACAGGATGCAGAAACACACAAACAGCAGCGCATGGGGATCGTGCAGGTAACGCCAAACTAGAGTTAGGGGTAACTCGCCGGCAAAACTTTTGATGCTCGCGCTGAGCATGCAATGATGGGGCAGGCGGGACATGGTTGAGGATCCATAGGGTTCGGAGCTACGGACCCTATTTTTCATGATCTAGATACACGACCTGGTAGGCACTTTGAGATGTCTTGGTTTTCCTACCGCTGATGATCTTGAAATTGTAGGAGAACCAACTTCGGAATGGGTACAGAAGGACCCGACTGGAATACGAGAATAGGCGAAACGATTTGGGCTCCTTCTGGGCGGATGTAAGAGAAAACCGTTGCTCCAGGGCTGTGTACTATGAAAGACTCGGTTTTCCGATGTTGGATCTCCTACGGTGGTCAAGACCGTTAGGGGCACAGGGGTCCTGACTTCGAATCGCACCTCACTTTCAAGCCTGCCCAACGGGATTTGGATGCGGGATCCAAAGGCAGTGGGTCGCCTTTTCAGCTGTGCTGGACTTTCGGGTGTGGAAACTTTGGAATAAATACTCCACTTTGCAGAATATGTGTACAGCCAAACCCAAGTTACGGCCTTCAACATTAGGGAACGAAACTGGTGAGGTAAAAGTAGATGTTGGAGCCGTTTACCGACGGTTTGTTAAGATGACCACCAGGCCGCAGGGTCGGTCTTAAAGAAGACGATTAGAGTCGCTCCGCTCATTCTCTCCGAGCGGACGTAGCCCTCGAGGAGACCTGACTGTGATGTCCTAGCAGCTCAAGTTTATCCAAAACCAGCAGGGAGTTACTAGCCTTTATTGGCGAAGCACCCCTCAGAGGGCACAAACATAAATTAGTGAAACCCAGGGCCACCAGAAGCTCTCGGGCACACTTCTCCCTTGGCATGACGCACAGCTGGGGAAAGCTAGCTACCCACGTAGTAACGGCAAGTAGAGCCCTCATTTTCAATAGACAGCTGGATGACTACCCGGAAACGGTTTCCTCGAGCTAAGACTGGCCCTCACTTTGTCTATTCTGTATCAACTCCACCGTCACTTCTTTCTTCTCTTTCCGGCACATCACACGCCTACTTTCCCTTCAAGTACGAAACAAAATGCAGCACACCTCGTGCCTCTTTTCATCTACTTATTGATACTCACTGTGGAAAACTGGTTGAGTTATTGAACATGTCCATCCCACACGACGGCCGGTCTTTCGGGGGCGGCTACGCGGCAGACTCTTTTTTAGTGACCGAAGGCTGTATGCGGAGCATCTCATTTTAGAGCTGATTTTTGCGAGCTGCGCAAATGCGTGCAGATCAGTGCGCCAGAAGCTATGGGCGAGAGGGAAGCACTCACTAGCGGTCAAGCTACATTAGTTCGAAAAGTGTTGCAGAACACAATTCTAGCCTACTTCATTGCTAAGCCAGACTACGACACTGTTACTATGCATCAATTAAAGGAATAACCAAGTAACGGTCACCAAAGATCACCACCTTAGATGTTTGTGATAACAAAGTCTGGCCGTATTCACTGCGAACACCACTGGTGGTGCCAAAATTGGATCTTGCCAGTCGCCAGGCCCTTATAGTGAAATCACCGCCAGGTGTAGCTGCAGGGGGAACTGCTGTGAAGATCACAGGCCAGGTCATGCCGGATGCCACATAAAAACTGCAGGCAGAGGCAAGTAGAGCAGGACGATTGATGACCTGAGGCTTCTGTCCAAAGTGTTCAAATCCAGGCTAGACTGCCAATTAGCTTCTTAGCAAACTGCCCACCCCCGAGCTCTTAAACCAAACGAGAATCTCCTGCTATTTTCTACAACCAAGCAAAGGATATTTGGTCCCCAAAAGGGGCTTAACACCGCGGATTAGGACAGGAGCGTCTTGGCACAATCGATAAGACGTAGAAACCACTATCAGTTATTTAAGGAGGACTGCAACATCCAGAAGCACTGACAATTCCTCATCTTTTAGTTTTTTTGATTCTGAACTGATTTTGCACCAACCCTCCAAAAGTTATTTCTGCTGAAGCGATCTTGTGATCGGCATTCTATGTAAGCTTAGTACATGTTCCTTTTTCAATAATAGTCGTGCTTTCTTTTGAGATAGTTCTGCAGGCTTTTGGTGAGATAATGAGCTGCAATGGCTAAGGAAGTTTCATTTTATTACGGTTTGATTTTGTTCTCTCGCTTGTGTTGACAAACAATAGACGCTCGGTTCTTTGTAGTCGATTTTTGGCTGCCAAGCTCAGACAACGTTTTATTTGGCCTGAGTCAGCTTGCAAAAATTATTCTTCGCTTGAATCACAGAACAAGTGCTATTTTCACTCTTCTTGGTCGGCTGTTCATCTGTAGAGGTTTTGGTCCAGATTTTTATTATTTGTGGCTGGATGTTGACTGAGGCCCGCTGTCGAAGGCATGATCCTTTGGCCCCTGCTTTTTAACTTGCGAATAGTACTGTTGAATTTGTGGATCAGTTTTGTTTTGGTTTGGGCCCTTCACCAACTTGGACCAGTCCTCGCTTTCAGGCTTACTGTAATCTCCAGATGAGCTGGAGTTGATTAGTCGACGGGGAAGAGCAGTGAATCGTTGAACGGACCCTACTATGGCCAAAACTTTTATCTTTTGGTAGAAGTAGGTTCTCCAAAGAGAGCTTCTTCCACTTAAGACGGAATTTGAGGCCCGGGAACTATAACCTTCATAACCCGGCTGGAAGAATAGACCAGAAACTTTCATGTGTTCGGGGTTAACCTGACTAAACTAGAACAGAAAAAGACGGAGCATTTAGCCATTTCCCCAAGGATCCTCATGCTTTGAACCCCGAGACTTCGGAAGCTACGGACCGCCAAGATGCAACGATCAACGGCTATGGAGTAACTGAGAAGAGGCAGCTCGTTTTCTCGTTGATGTAAACCACATCAATCTCAGAAATGCCAGAAAGTCCCCCCAAAACTGCGCGTCAAGAGGCACGATGCAAGCAAGCTAATAGATCCCACCCCGTCCACACCATGCCACTGAATTTCATCCCTGTTCCCCGTCATCCCTTTTCCACCAGTTTCATCCATTTCTTTAACCTTGCTCAATTTCGAGAAACATCTTCCACCCATTGGAAAGTCACAGACGGAGAAAGTATAGGGAGGCAGTCGGCAAAGCGGCTGGAACTGACACAAGATTTAACTCATGAGCCTGCACCTTCTGGGCGGATTACTATGCCACAGTTCTTCTTCCTCCACCAAAGTTTCCCGTTTAGCCATTAACCGCTTTAGTATCTCTAACAAAATGCCAGAGCTAAGACGACAAGTGGCAAACAGGGTTACCCACGTCATTTGAACCATAGAAATCTGTCCCATTCAAGATGGCTCAGAAGCAGATGCTCGGTGATCCAAAAGGACTCCAGCCGAGGCCGAGCTGGTGATGCTTTACTCTACATAAAAAAATGTTGTCTCCAGCGCCCATTATCTTTTTTTATCCCAAATCCCCAACAGGTGGCCGTCAGCAAATGAAAATAATAACGATAAGCGGTAAAAAGGTACTGGTAGTGGAAGTAAAATACCGTCAGCCGCACACGTAGAATTTGCAGCTCTGTCTGAACAGATGAAAGAGAACAGAAGTTCCCACCAAGTTGATGATAAGAAGCTAAAGCACTTCCTCAAGAGACCCGCCCAGCTGTGACTTCGCGGGTGCGATTTTTGGCCCTCGGCAACTAGATACATTGTCTCAGGGGCACTGGAGCCAACGAGTCTCGAGCCCAACTAGGTTCTTCTACGAGCAAGCACCCCAACTCCTTGATCCTACAGTCAAAACGAGCTTTACATGGTGCACGTAGTCTGTAGCCCCCCTGCCGGGAAAGTAATAACAAAGTTCCTAGCTTTCACTTTGTCATTTAGCACTCACCCAGCAGTTCATTTTTCACAGCAGTGAATCTTCTACCACTACAAGAAACGCCAACAAAAACAACTTACCCATCTAACTGAACAGAGTGTTCTCAAAGCAGATGCTCGTAGAAGCAGAACGTGAAGATGTCAACTAACATTATGATGATAATGGCACATCCCCGACAGTGGTCGAAAGGCACGCATGAAAGCATGATCAGAATTTACAACATCACTCAGTAAGGTGAAAAAAACACATTTTTAAGAGCGAGTCTCACAATATAGCATTGGAGGGGACGGCTGGGGGGAGTTTCGACAAAGTAAAGTGACAGCGGGTTAAAAGGCGAGTATGATTCAAATTTGAGTTAATTAGAGCAATAGTAAGGAATCAGCCGAACGTGAGAGTGTTGAGATGGACACTGTCTTAGGACGCAGAAAAAACAGTACTCACACGGGTGAGGCAAGAAAACGGTCAGCAATGCACAGTCAAGTTCACGTAGAAATGTAATTGATGATGGGGGGAGGAGACAGGTAAGGACTTCGTGAAGGTGGCTGCAGGAGTAACGATCTTCAAGGATTTATAGATATGAAAAGGAATAGTGCCCCTTGAAAAGGTGAGATAATTTTCATGCTAAGTAGCACGTGTCGTCTGATGCCGGGATTCGGAGCTGGTAGAAGAAAGATGGAATTCCAAGATGGGGTAATCTGCAAGCGGAATAAGGTGTCCTCAGGAAACTAAGCGTACTCCACCACTTCACACCTTGCCCTTTTTAGAGCAGAGTACACCTGCTTGTCGTAAGTCAGTGCACCCAGGTGATAGCAAATGCTGGCAGACTTGAACAGATTCAAAAGTAAAGCAAGCCAAAAATTCACGAACAGTTTAAAGAGGTGCAAAAAAGGGTCAACTTGAAAGCGTCCGCCCCAACAAATACATTCCCTTCTAGCTACCCGTCACCTATGGGAGAACAAATCCACTGCGCTAGACACCTACCTTCCTAGCGGCACCCCGGCTACTTCATCTGAGCAAGTCACTTAGAACTTGCGAATCACTTTTTTCCATTCTTGAATACTCGAAAACGTTGGGCCATCCTACCGTTCCTCGAAAGGCTTTTGAGGGAAATCTGGACTATATCTTATATTCAGGCCTGGGACGTAAAACTACGTCACAAACGTGCCGGTCCGCATAGGATAATGGGCTCAGCCGAAGAACATCTCGGGACACTGAAATAATGCAGGAATATTCCAGCTTTCGCATATCTCATCCTCTTCCAACTTTGTCTAAGTTAGCGGCTTTTCCCGAGCTCGTGGAATAGGACCATAATCACGCCTTTCCCCAAAAGCCTGGCCGGCGTTGCCCATCTAGCTACAGGCCGGAGGCTCCAACTTTTACCCTCAGCGAGGTCTTCGGGAGCATCATCTAAAATGCGACGTTAAGCAACTTGCACCACAATAACTTAATTTGCTCTTCCAAACACGGGATCCTACCGGTCAGATTACACATCTCCGAAAAGCTAACTGCTATGGATAGTTTGGCTCGGGCTTAGGACTAGGCCTAAGCCTCCCATGTCATTTTCAGAGATTTTGTGGAAGCCTTCGACAGAGTCTTACCCCCACCTTGCTTCACAAGCTGGAAACGCATGGCGTCGTTAGCACGTTCTTCTGCGTGCTTGGAAACTCTCTGTCTGAAAGAACCTTCACTATGATAACAGGCATTCCATAATCCTCTCTATCCCCAGCCACTGAAAGAGCCCTTCACGGCTCCCTACTGAGCCTCCTACTGTTTCTGGTCTACATAGGCTGCCTCCCGAAAGCAGTGAAGTCCAACGTCGCCCTGTACGCGGACTACGAGGCCACATGGTACTGCAACTATGCGACGGCCGTCGGTGGTGGATGCAACAGGGCTTTGGCCGGTGGCCTACTGTGTACCGATAAATGACTGCAAATCTTCAGTAGTCTTTTGGTAACTATATGAGTCAACCCTGTCGAACTAACAGAACATTACCAATCTAAAGGGAGGCACGACACTGGATGTTAGAGTTCAGGCTGATGAGCAGCCTCTCTTTCTCATCACATCAACTAAAGACTAGTGACGCTGCCTTTCGAGCTTTCACCCCCACTACGAAGACATTCCCCCACGTATCCGACAAAGCATTTCGGATTAATGAAAACAACCGGGTTCACCCCATCTTAGGAAACGGCGGACAAAATGGACACAAGGGTTTCGCCTTCAACCTCAACTATCCCGAGGGGACTCGGTAATGGCCACAAAACTGAGGCAAATCTGACCTACCCACAGGTGGGTAGTATGCACAGGATGTCTAAGGTGCTTGCGCGGAATAAACGGAATCCCTGGTTAACCGTCAGGCTAGTACTGGAGAGAAACTAGTCAGCGGACACGGGAACAGACGATAGTCATTGCATGTGCTCTTGGGCACCTTTGCACCAAAGGATGGAGCTAGAAACGGGTAGAATACCTTGCCATAACATTGGGATAGACAATCTGTGTGCCGGAAAGCGGGGTCCTCATCATGGGCCATAACATCTCTTCCGCTCTGTTACTCGTTAGTGACCGTCCAACTATCGCTTATGCCAGTAATCCCACTTTTGTCCAACGATCCACCCCGCCCTCACCGAATTCGAAACCGATTTGCCATTCCCGCTTCAAACATTACCACTTTAGTTCATTCAAACACTATATGACATTGCTCTTGTATTTCAGTTGCTGTGTGATTCATAAGTTCAGAAACTGTGAATACCTCACAATGACATATACTACGGTATTCTCTAACCTTGCCTTGTGCATGTGTATTGACCACGGTCAAGAAATATACAACCGAATTCAGTTCAGTATCTTCCGTGGGCTTCTACAAAGGCAACAGAAAACACAGATGACGCAGTCAAACCTGGGTACGATACTATATAGAATTAGCATCAGAAATCGAGCGTACATGGAAGCCTCTGAGGACCTCTGTCGAACACTAAGCAGTAAATCAGGCGAAGAAAATCGGACCTCTAGAACAAACACAAGCTCCAGGCCCATCAGCCCTAGTGAATCTGCTG
Organism: Fasciola hepatica; assembly: GCA_948099385.1. Lineage (NCBI taxonomy): Eukaryota > Metazoa > Platyhelminthes > Trematoda > Plagiorchiida > Fasciolidae > Fasciola > Fasciola hepatica. The sequence continues at coordinate 886,090 of CANUEZ040000169.1, forward strand.
CGACCTGGACATGACCAAGTTTGAATGCGTAAATTCACGACCGAATATTACTGTGGATAAACATAAATAATAAGGACTTGGTTCTGGGCTGCTTGAATGTTCTTCGATGACACAATTCTATTGGTCGTTTGTCTGCCTGCTCTAAAGTCAATTGGCTTCCCCAAATGCAAGAACACACTATGATTGCTTTGCTAGCTAATGGTGAAATCTTTAGCTCCCCCCGCTAGCATCTTTCCCGGTGCCGTTCCATTCGATAAAAATGATCGACTTCGTTTCAACACCGACCGTCCTTCACCTGTTTAAAGCACTTCTAGTTTATTTGGCAACCGCAGGAACTTTTGGCTCGTTGCTCGTTCCCGGGGCCATTCTTGGGATTTATTTAGTTTCTGGCATCCAGAGTTCTAAACTGGCAAGCCCTTCAACCTTTCCGATATTTTTGCAGATCCGTGCGCTGACAAGCCATTTTATCAGTCTTAGTCGACGGTGACTCAGTCTTGTGACTAGTTTTTCCACCATTCTCTCTGTATGGGTTCTTTAATTTTCTCGAATCATTTCAATTTGTTTTATCATTTTCAGCAAAGTGACCCTGAATTTTGTGACGCTGAGGAGAATACACTTGCCTTCAAACCTGTACCTTTTAGGGACTTCAACTTTAAGGCCTGGTTTTGGAAGCTAGAACGAACTTTCACTCAGCACAAATTGACCAAGGATAGTACTAGGTTGCATTACTCGGTCATTGTTCCTCCTCCATACGTCTTCCCAAAGAAGTGCAAGAGGTGCTGTGGCAAAAAAGCCTAAAACTCACAAACACGTAAGTGCAGCAGTCATTGGCCGAATGGGCGCGTTTGACTAAAGGCAAATTGCCAGTTTGCTTGCAGATACTGGGCTAGTAGAAGGCGACTACTTCGGCACAAGAGTACTCCTTTAGGGTCTGCTAAGGTCGACAACAATCTCCTGAAATAGGTATGGCTCAGGCATCTTCCCAGCGATGTGTAGTATTTTCTCGTGCTCACAGAGAAACCTCTTGCAAAGCTCGTTGGAATGCTGATAAAATCTAGGAGATCCATGAGCCGAGGGCCAATCAAGCCACTTCCTTACAAAATGGGTCTTTCTCTGTCTCTTCACCAATCGCTCGCACCATGTTACCAAATAGTTCAAGGCGCTCAGTGCTTCACCGGCTGGAAGCTCAAGTCAGGCATCATCTAATAGACAGTTGTGCCGAGACAAGTCCCTCGGTAAAACCAGTAAAACACCCCAGTTCCTCTCTCGCCATCCGACGTCCTTGGTTGGTGTTATCGAAAGTATCGTTTTAAGGTGCCTTATGGCATCCCATCTTGCTTAGTGCTCCCGGCCACTCGGGGGAACCAGGGCCCTATCAAGTGGCCGCGATGGACGCCACTGATTAGGATGTCCGCAGGCTCGCACTGGATATTATTTGTGCTTTAATTTGTCCCCGAGCTTCACCACTTCACGTGGTCTGTAGGAAGTTGGGAGATCTGTGACCATGTAGAGGTTATGCGGCCCTCAATAATGCTACTGCTCTGGATGGGTATCTCATCTCATATATTCAGGATATTGCTGTTAGTGTCAACGATGCTCGTGCATTCTCAGCCATGGATCTGGTGCGTGCCCGTCACCAGACTCCAATTTCAGGTGAGGATACACTCAAGACGGCGATGACAGTAAACGTTGGTCTTTTCGAATTCCCATGCAAGCCTTTTATCTTACGCTACGCTGCAAGAACTCTTCTGCTTTTCATCAACCAGGATGCCAGGGGTTTGTATTTAGTTTTTGCCTACACGGAAACCTTGTCAGCCTTCAGCAAACTTGAGTACGCACGCGAACACCGTCTTCATCAGTTATTTGGGCTTTTGACGGCACATGTTGTGGACAAAAGCATTTATGGCCACACGGTTAGTAAAAGTGGTATCCAACCTTTGTAAGAAGAAGAACGGGCCGTCTGTGACTCTCCTCCATCCACTTCGTTGAGCGCCGTTGGTCGTTTCAACGGGCTGGTAAGTTACTAACGGCTTTTCATCCCAAAAGGTGCTCATTTATTGCAGCCTTCAACAAATTTACTTCTAGGTGTCGGGGACGGCCCCATACAACTACCCTAGAATGCTGTAGCTAAATCCACTGCGGGTAAAGATGCTTGGACTTCTGCCACTTTGTCCGCCTATTCCGACGCTCAAGCTCATTTAAGTATAGCCACCCAAGCCTCCGACAAAGCGGCGGGCAGCGAGCATCGGCAGTGGTCCACATGACAATGAAAACCACTGGCCTTTTCCTCCTATCGTTTCTTGCCAGTCGAAAATAAGCATTCTGTGGTTGACCGGGAACTACTTGTTGTTTACGGTAAGGTTAGACACTTCCTCATTATCTGTCGTAGACCACTGACGTATGCCTTACACCGCTAAACTAATGAACACTCACAGCTTGAGTCGCGTCATTTAAACTTCGTAGTACTGCTCTTCAGTGATGCTTATCAGTTTTCTGGCCACAAAGACGTTGTGCCTGATGCTCCTTTTCGAGTAGACTTCGCTTTCAGCAAGCCACGGGTTATAAATCCTGAAGCCGTGGCTGGAGCCCGATGTTTGGAATTGGATTTGGCAGATACGAGCCGGGTCGCATCACTCAAATCTTTGGAGTTTCCTTTGGCAACCTCTTTGGGGTCCATAATGCGTGACACAGCTTTTCAGCACCCAAGCTCCTTCGTACTCACGTCCCGGCGCCACAGAATAGTCTGCTTTTTGCGTAATTCAGCACATCCTGGTATACAAGCCACCACCAAGCTAGTAGCAGATAGGTTTGTTCGGTGCGGTATGCGAAACAATATTCACTAGTGGGCTGGTTCATGCATTCAGTGCCCATTGTCGAGGGCAAGCTGACATACAATCGTGTAGTGCGAACACAATGACCAACAAATTTGTTTATTTGAACAAGTACCGAATTTGATGGCTCCACTTGCTCCACCTGTGTACACCGTCTGCAGGCCGTTGTACCCCTCCAGTAAAAACGTTTTCCCACTTCAGCCTTTTGAGTTTTGCTCTTTCGCGCTCCGCCGAGTATGTTCGCTAACCAGGGGCATTAGACTCTGTACGGGAGCAGGTCCCGACTTAACCAGGGAGAATCCTAAAATGGCTCAATTGCGCCACTTTTAGCTGCATCCTCAGGGTCTTCCCGTATTCACATGGACATAGTTGTCCCTCTCTCCCCCCCTCCCAACAGTTTCCGTTGCCTTCCTACTATTGTATTCCGTTTCATCCGTTGGGCATGGGCCGTCCTCACTGCCACTATGGAAAAGGATACTATGATGGCTGCTCTTATGGAATCTTGGGTTTCTTTGCATGGTTACCCTGTAACCATAATGTAACAACCAGATCGAAGGCCGTTGTCGAGTTGCTCGATTGACGTAAATGATCACGCCTGCTGATGAATATACTGGGCCCAAGCTAGTGGAGCGTTCCCTCCTCCTGTGTCTTTGCCGATCACACAACAGTACCCTTGCGCGTTACAGCAACTACTGATCACGGCTAGCTCTTTGGGTCACACTTGTTTCGAGGTTGGGCTTGGCAGATGCCGTTGTCATACGACTGAAAAACAACCAGCAGCCAACGGCGTGGCTGAGGGTTCTCATTATTAGCTCATAGCTTCGCTCACCGATTCTGACAGCTTCTTAACGGCCCAAGCTCTTCGAGTCGTTCCATTAGGTCTTCCCTCTGATTACAAATATGATGTTACCGCGTTAGCTTCGGAAAAAGCTTTTGGCCAAGCCTCTCATTTATTCGGAGATTATTTTACTACGGGTCACCTGGGTGACGACCGTTATGCTTCTCGTAATAATAATACGAATATTTCTCCATTGTGGTCAAGATGCCCGGGTGTGCACATGACCAGATTGTGCAAAGTCAATGAAAAAAGATAAATCACTCACAAATATGCGAAAGCGGAGTCACAGATATCAGCTTCTTGGCAATCGAAGTAAACGGAGTTTCAATGAAGCACGATGATGAAGATTTACATGGTAAAGATGAGTCCGCTTAGAATTCCGGAGGGAACAGTACTAAGGACGCTACCGCTCAAAAACATGATGAAGGGCGCATAACCGATAAAAGCTGAGGAATCAATACATACAACGATGGAGAAAACGAAATCTGGTGGACAACCGCCAGTGTTCACTGCATACAGCAGTCAGCGAATTCTGAGATAGCCGATGACTAAACTGTGGCAAACCATGAATAAAACAGCTGGAGAAATACAGGGCTTATTATAGGGATTAAAACCTCGGGTCTGTGGATGTGGATGATAGAAGCCCGCAGCATTCATAAGCTAATACTCACATGTGGATGCAAATCAAGCCACTTCCATGGGAAGGTATCTGCAACCACGGGGAGGGGAGTTTTCAGCAAAAATACAATGGAAAAAAGTAAAACTTGGAGATATTTTTCAAAGAAACGTCGCGAAGTGGTCCGATAGTGTGACGTATTTTCATTTTCACTAGCTTGAACATGTAAGGCCTACAAGAGTAGGGCCACCATGCATGTTGATAGATGCCCTTATGGTGGTACGAGCATTGAGGCAATCCCCTTGAGCGACGGTGAGTTGGTGGCTTCTTTCGAAAGGTAACACACCACACCTCTCATGTGGTCTGACTTTAAGTCCGTGCGTGTGATCTTCCAGCAGGTCCAACTGATGGGTCGGCCTGTTTGAGTGGGCCAAGGAGCACCCTGAGTGGCAGCTCCGAACGAGGTCCACCAGAGTCGACTTCAGAGAGTAGAAGCAAACACGGTGTAATCCGTTCTAAAACCAACTCCAGATAGATAAACCCGAAGCTGTAATCTTGGGATTTTGTTCTAGCGGTCCAAAAGGGCAACTTGGGGTATTAAGGACCTGGAAAGGGCGGAGAGGTTTGCAGCCCGAAAGTGGTTCCAGATTTTGGGTTACGGCAATAAGTGACGACGGTATATAGTAAAGCGGATAAGTTTATGTGAGTGTGGCAGAGGTAGACCTTATTTTAACGGTAAGTGTCACTTTTCATATATGTTGATGAAGGCTTTGCTTTACAAGTTTTATTAACAGAAGCCTGAAGGGGGAATCGCTGACGGCGATTGAGCCGTACTGCCTCAATCCGGCAAATCGGCAGTCAGGAGGAAAACCCACGCACACAAAAGGATCTCTGATCCGTTAGCGCGTCATGGAATGCTCGAGTATTTTCTAGCATTACCGACCTTCTAGCATTCAACAGAGGCTGATGAGCCTCGGATCAGAATTGTAGGCGAGACGGCACAAGAAGCGGGTTCCACAAAGTATGTCTGAGAAGGGACGTTGCCGACTACAGCACTATCAGACTGCATGGGAAGATGAATCAGCAGAGCGACGGTGGCCAGCTGATTGGTTATGTTAGGAATACAGTGACTTCTGTGGAAAGCTGCCGGCTTGCATGTCAAACATTCGGCTACATAGATGGGCCGTTTGCAAACGGACTCCCGTGACTGCATTTTCTTTAAGCCTGCATTCCACCAGTGCTGTCCACCTGCTCCCAGATCCTCGCGCTTGCTGATAACTGAAATATCTATACAGCAGCTCCATGAAAGTCCTATAAAGTGCCCGAGCGAAGCGACTGAGTTTTCCTCTTAAACCGAAATCGTAAATTTGAAATTATATCAATAGACCGCTTTGAGGGTGTGAGCCCTGACGATCGAGTAAAAGGAGGCACTGGAAGCGGCACTTAATCCTGATCATTTGTTTACCGCACATCTGCTTATCTGAGCCAGCTGCGAAAAGATGTCGCCATTAAGCGTTGCGCGTGAAAGCTGCATGCAGGCCTTTCCAATAAATGTACAACAGTTGCACTAACGACGGTGTACTCCCTCTCATGCTTGGTGGGCAACATTTTCCCGGGTTGCCGGGGATACGCACTGAGGAGTTCCGGTGTAGCTGTTAGGTGGTCCTCGCGTAGGGGGTATAAAGACCAGCTGCAAAAAATCCCCCAGAATCGCTACATGTTTCCTTGACATCCTTCGCTCACGCGCTCTATTCGCATGTCTTTATGCTCTGTGCTTTTTCACGAACCAACCTCCGTTTGTACGCATCCAATGCGACACTCAGTCATATTCTAGTCTGGACCTGCGTGACGGACGTACGTCTTCCTCACAGGCCGCAACCTGATTCTCGTTTTCTGAGTCCCCGTGATCGCATGATTGAGCCTCGTATTTGTTTATTCATTGTTCATTCAATAACCTGGTATCGGAGAATTTACGGATAATCGCGTACCGATTTCAGGATCCGTTTCAAACTTGGCTACGTATTGCCTAAAATTGTACCAAAGTCGGAGGGAATGGCGATCGCGCTCGGCAGGGAAACTGTTTGGTAAGGTTTACTCGAGCCTGAGTTCTATTCAATGATGTTGATACATTATATCACTTACCCGTCATAGGCTTCACCCCTGCGTCTCAAAAGGCAAAACCCGAATCCTTAGAGTTTCAGCTTACAACTTGATCTAGCCGTCGTACACACTGACCAAAGCGCCTTGGAGGAGTTACTTTTTTCCGTTCCATTTGACGTTCTTTCCGCTGGTTGGAGTTTTATAAAATCACTTTAGGAAAAAAAAATTTCTCGCGCATTTAAAAGTATGCATACTGCACCGACCCATCTAGGTAAGTTTCCTTCATTTTATTTCCACTCCTTCGCCTTTGCTCATACGTTTTATTTTACTCTTCCTCTGCATATGTAGGCGTTTTGGATGGGGAAACCCCAGGAATATCTTGTTGCGTTATCCGGTGCGGTACGTTTTGCTCCTTGATACCCAGCTGAGGGCCTTGTAGGTGACCACCAGAGCCATGCTCACTTTAGCGAACATTCACCGGCGGCCACTGCGGGTTGTGGCATCGTAACAAATTCTGCTGGACTGCTGATGACAAACAAAACTAGTAAGGTTGATGGAGACATGAACTCGGTTCACTCTTGACTAGATCGAAGGGTAAGTTCGAGGGTTAACTTCTAGGGAGGAAGCAAAGAAACGAACCGGACATGACTGCAGTTGAATGTGCTGACTCATGGCGGAAAACTAATGTAGATGCACACAACTAATTGGTACTTGGATATAAGCAGTTTGCATGTTATTCAATGTCACAGGGTATAAAAGAAATACGATGAAAATCCTTTCAAATATTTCACGTGCTTTGCGAATGTGACCACGTTTACCATCACTTCACAAGGCTCGTCCGTACACAACTCCTTTGCAAATTTTATTTGCTTGAGATTTGAGTTGTGCCTTGGGCCGTTTCTGACCTATGTGCTTGGACCAAGGGAAGTTGAGCCTTCGCCCGGGCGGGAGGGGGTAGCTAACAAAAAGGGCGCCGTCATCATGCTATCCAAAGCCCGTGGTCCGCCTGAGAAAAGAGGTGACTTGGGAAGTTTACTTCAGCCCGAAACAACCTACTTCGGTGGCGCTGACGGAGGAGTGGCCAGTTATTAGCATCCTAGGTTCCAAGTTATCCCTCACGGGTTAAAACTTGTTCTGAGCCGGCAGGACCTCTGTACGATTCCGTGGACTCTTGGCTCTGTTGGTCCGAACAAACAATCCTACTGAGCGATTAGAAGCGCGCTCAAACCCTCAAGGACTTTGCGAAGCTATTGCGTGCCAAATCAGGCTAACAGCCGGAGGCCTTAGGACCGTCGGAGTTGTCTCTCGGGCGCCCGCTGCCGCCCCTCCGGATAAATCGATTACACTGAGCAGCTGGGTGAGCTACAACCTTTGCCTCGCCATGGTTGACTTTAATGCCCCGCGCGCCTTGCGTGCGGTCCAAAGATCTCGTCATTTGACGTACTATGGATCCTCTGCAGCGGAATCGTTTGCGCTGCCCAAGCCACACTGAAAGCCTTCCTTTACTGCCCAGTGATCTACCTTCCAATTTACCGGCGATACTGGACGCAAGATGCGTTCAAGCATTTGTATTTGAACCCCCCTTTCTTCGTTTTGCCCCGCTATCCAGTGAACTACCATCAAGCTCACTGGCCACTTTCGGATAACAGGATAATCGCAGGATCCGGGACCAACTGGGCCCCGACCTTGTGCCCGCGTATTACTTCGAGACTTCAAGGCGTGCTGGTCGGATGTCAGGCAGGACCATGGCCGGGGCAGACCCTCTCCCCCGGAATCCACTAAAAACGGCCCGAGAACTGGCATTATATCAACTTGTTCAGTGTTCTACTCTGAAGCAGCCGAATAAAGCCTCCATCCTAGGTCTGGTGATTTTTTTGGGAGCACTGTTTTCGCCCTACTGAGCACCTCTCTTCCCTTGGAGGCAGTGCTCGCACCGTACTAGAATTTTATCGGGGCAGTGGGTCCCTTCCTGCTCCTTGACCGCATGTCGAGGTAAAGTTTGCCGCAAACCGCTCGAGGACGGCCGAAGAGCCTCCCTAGACTTCGGTTTATTTCCCGCTAACCAAGGACACAAGAATGTAAACGCGGCCCAGAAGGCTGTTTGTGACGGTATCTCACACCTTATGAATACCTACTCTCCACCCGGCAGACGCCAACCCACAGCAGAATGCCCATCGTAGTTCATATTGGAGCTCAGACGTTTGCTGAAGCTCAATATTTGGGCCTGGCAGTTGGTCTAATCCAACGGGGAGGGTTTTTTCGCCACGACAAGATTGGTGACCAGAGTAAGGAAGTGAAATAGACAAAACGGATGGCGTTTTAGGGCGCACTTGACATAGATTCAGTTTGATCCCCCAAAAGCCAGTTTGCTTACCTCAAAACCAGTACAGGGACATAGGTGGTTGCGCCCGGGTTGTTAGGCAGAGAAGAACTGACACTGAGAGATGAAAAGGGGGCCGAAACGTTGGCCAAGCACCATCAGTCGGTAGTACCCTGGAACAGATCTCATCAACACCTGGTATGAACGGTACTTCTTCAATCTTCTGCGACGGCTTTTTGAGGTCAGAGGTAGAAACCGCTCTCCAATCCGTGAAAGCCAAAATGTCTCCGGGGCCCGATGAAATTCACCTATCAATGTTGAGATAATAGGCTACAAATACTACTCCAGCACTGACCAGAATGGTCGACTTGTCCTTGACGACGGGCCGCTCAATAACAAACTGGAAAAAGCCGTGGGCACACACTTGTACAAGGGCGGAAAGAAATCTGCGGCCACCAATAATCTCCCGGTCAGCCTCATGCCCATACCTGGAAAGTTTATGGGGCGGCTTGTGGCCACCGGTCTCAGAGAACATTCTGAACAATATCAGTTCAGGTACATAGCTACACGTTTCACGAGGGAGTGGGTGTTGCCTGAAGCCTACGGTGTGCAAAGTCATTGGATGAGGGCATCATGTGAAATTTCTGTTGCAAACAGTTCCGCCAGGAAGACATTGTAACCTACCAAACAGGGCTTTCAATCTGTACAGTGAAACCAAGTGTCTCAGGCGGGCATGAGCCAGCTGCATGAAGGTGGGAAAGAAATTACCCAAAACCAAACGGGCAAAGCCAAACGGCGAAAGCTCCTGTAATGGAAGCCTCATCCAATGAGGAGCGTCCGTTAAAGGAGAGCAAGCCAAGCGCTCCGAAATCAGAGAAGACTCGGGGCAGTACCCTAGTGACACCGGACAAGAACCCACGGGAAACGTTTTCTGCCAGTTGAGCAGGAAAATAAATTTGCCAGTATGAGAGCAAAATAGATAAACTAACAAGATCCCTTGCGAACAAACCGCTACTTTGGATATCAACCTAGAAAGTCATCTGAGTGTGGTTGTCAAGGCCACTCACGAGCCCATATTTTGGATAGCCAAAGCCAGCGACGATTAAATGCGGAGAATAATATGTGACTTACTGAGAATAGCCGAGGTACCGAGGACAGCTGGACCCAAACGGGTCTTAAGGTGGGGACAATTAAGGGAACCGGTCGTTGGGACAGAAAATACAAGGCCAATCCTGGTAGAATTCACAAACCCGCGGCCTAGGGATACATCTTGGTGGCATCTGGGAGAGTAACCCCGAGGACTGGTTTTCAGGTTGTGGTTGAACCTAGCGTCATCTGCAAAGCCACCATTGGGGCTAACGACACAAGGACCGTAAGTGCCAACCGAATTCATGGGAAACTGATGGCCAAGCTACACAAAGTAAAAGCGGCGGAAACACTTTTAGAGGCCTCGGGCCCTGTATTTATTGTCTCACCTGTGGCTAGGCCTGAATTTACTCCATCACTCGTTCTTTCCTTTGAAGGGGCATAGAAAACGGCCTGGCCACTCGAGAATGGATTCCGAGAGGGCCGTACGCGGGTCAGAAAAACAAGAGCAGGCAGTAGTACCGAGCACCAAAGTTTGCGGAGTTGGTAAAAATGGGAGCCTGCTGCAGAAGGGAAAAATGTCGGCTGCCTAGCGGTAACGGAAAGCTAGCTGAGGCGTCTGGATGGAATAGTCCTTTTGGCGACCCCGGGCTTCAGGATTCATCGGGTTATCAGGATAGGTGGGCGAGAGGGGGGATTCATGCTCCCATTGCCCAGGATCACGAGCAGCTACCGGGTGAAACCCTCCCAACAGGTTATTCTCAGTAAGCTCCATGTGGGATTATTTTTACCACTGACTACCTGGGGCTTATCTTCATTTACAGAGGCCCATCAGCAGAAAACCATGAGGACACCATGCTCCTAGAACACTTGCACAATCAAACCTCCATGTCTGAAAGGGTAGTGATATCTGGAGATTGAAACTATCCTGAAACACACTGGGAGGCCATGTAGGCTCCAGTGAGTGGATTAGAAGCCCAAATACTGAGTTTTGTACTTGGTTGAGCCCCGATACAGCATGTACAGTGGCCGATAAGGTATAGATTGGGGTATGCTCCGGGCTCATTGGACACAGTTGTGACCAAATTTTTGAATGACGTAGAAAACGTGAGAGTGGCTGCTCCCTTGGGTAATAATATTCACGGCGCCCTTAGGTCCAAGATGAAAACCAAGACCACTGCTATCTTGTAAGTTAGAAGGTGGAACGTTACCGAAATTGATATCTAAGCTCTGCTCAACCCGATCCGTGTGCTAAGATGGGACCACGAGTACGATAAAGTGGAGAAACGGTGGACTTTACTCAGGCACAGTTTTGTGGCCCTAACAGTAATTTTTCTCTCTTTTGAGCGCTACTGGAACCCAGTTTAAGTCACTCTGGCATAGGCTCCAGAAACAGCAGGCACGAAGGCGAAAAAAGAGAGCTTGGATAATGTTCAATCTAACTGGCTGCCACTGAAAACTGCTGCAATCTAAGAATGCTTGAGACATGGTCAATCAAACTAGGAATTAGTACTAGCAACTAAAGCCAAGTCTTGTTCAAATATATACTACAACTACAAGCAATCCGGGTCAGCTTTGAGAGTTTCAGTCTGGTGCATATTTGTAGATAATAGGCAGGACGCCACAACTGGTGATTGCTAGGCGGGGGTACCGAAATATCGCTTCAAGTGGTTGCGTACAGTGGACTCAAGGGATTACATCACTCCTAACACAAATCAAGCAACAACACAAAATGAATAACCCCCGATATGTCCGAATCCGTTTGTGGAGGACATAGGGGCTTTGGGCTCTAGCGGGGCTGCTGGATCAGGTGGCCTGGAGCCTCCCATCACCAGGCTACTATAGCAGTCATATCTATACCTCCAACCTGGTTGGGCAGCAAGACATTGGAAACAGTCATACTTCCCCTGAACTGGAAGACTGTCGAGGTTGTTCTCACTCACAAGGGTTGGTAGAATAAGGAAGAAGGCAATTACCAACCACTGAGTCCGCTACCGGCTATTCCGGCCCTAGGTTTTCGACTTTTTGAAGTTGAAAATGTAATTTGGTTTTCCATATTATTGAGGTCTTCGAAAATATCCTAAGAAATAAGATCGTGGCTCACCTAGTGCTTGATAACCTGCAGCCAAATAAACTGCCTGATTTCATGAAGAGCCGATCATGCTTGTCAAACTTGTTTTCCAAGCAGTCAGCAGTGGAAAAACAAGTAGAGCTCATTTCCTTGTGCAGGGAAGAGCAAAACCTGACCGGTCCCCACAAATGAAGGAAGCCGGATATAGAAATTTCTTCCCACCACACCATCGAAAAGGTGGATCAGACATTCGATCTGAAAGGAAATGTATGTTTTCTTTAAACTCGACCCACTATGAATCTCCCCTGCGACAAGGGCTTCCGGTGTTCTATACCAATTATCCAGGGACATCCGCTCCAAGTAACTCGCAAGTGCTGTTGCCTATCTATAAGCCCATAGTTCAACCATGCAGAAAATTATGTTCAGGTTTGGAAGCTTTCACTCGTGTGTGACAAGCAGGCAATAGAAAAAGTGCGGCGTCTTTTCAAGAAGTTAGCTGGGGGGCTCGAGGAACTAACGTGTCCAGCCAGAGTGGATTATCTGAACCTGTCCTCGCTGTTACGAAGATGCTGGAGAAGGGGCCTAGTTGGGCCATTCAAACAGTCGAAAGTGCTATCAAAACCAGGTTATTCTCTTCTGACAACATGCAGCAGAAAAGCTTCCAGGGGGTTAGAGCTGAAGCTGGTCAAACCACGAGCATGCCACAGTCTCCCTGCACAGCCCCTTGCAAGCCATGTGGTGAACCTCTGAAACCGGCCCCCAAGGGATATGCCGGCAGCCCAAACTGCTGCAATGTTTAAGGCGCGCCTAGAAAGTTGTCGGTCAGAAAGCACTTCAAATCGCCTCCGACATTACCTTTAGTGAAAATTTCCCTTCACTTCAGCTCTTAGCGATAGATTCCACCCTGTTCCCAGTCTCTGCCCGCATTTTTTCCTCTAAGTGTTGATTCCTATTGAAGAGTTTTTGTTTTTACGCTATTTTGTTCAAAAACTCCCTCTCACACTACTTCTCTTGCCATTGCCGCCAGGCCTGTCCCTTCGGCTATCTGATGTTGGGAAGGTCATCCGCCGGTAGGGACACCTGGGGGTAGTTATCACAAGGGCGTTTTGTGAGACTGTCACTTCTGCCGACTGCAAGACCGATTTATTTTCTGCCCTATTGCACAAGACAACCAAGCCGCACAAACGTTGCCGGAGTACTCACTACCACAGCGAAGCGGGATTCGTTGGAAGCTCGTCGAAGCAGGAACCTGGACCCACCAAGCTGACCAAAATCACAAGTCCTGTGGCCTGACCAGGCTCGACACCGCGTGGTTTTCTCGCTGCTATTGGCATACCTTTTATGAAGGTATCTAGGATAATCCTTGAAACTATAACTCTTAAAGCTGTTGACTGACCCAGAAAAAATCCTGCGATTTCTTCCAAGCATTATTCTCTGGGACCACCCGGTGATGCAAGATACATGCGAAAGTAATCTTCGAACTACTCTTGGGGTGGGGGCTAAGCGAAACATCAGTCTCAGCCAGACAGCACTAGCAGATTCCAAGGTACTGCTCTGGGAGCCATCTTCGTAAAGTGACTGAAGCCTTCTGCGCTGAAGTACATTCCAACTGTTCAGCCTTCTTCCTGACCTGCAAAATGCATCTGGCATAGCTTTTATTAAGCCATCTAAGGGAATCCCAAGAATTAAAGCTTCGGGGGGATTTTCATTACTTACAAAAGTTCAGTGACTTTGTGCCTGAACACATCTCTGGGTTGATCCCCTCAAGATACTGTTTTGGAAATCGTCTCCGTATCGTAATTTACATGAAAACCATCTATTCTAAAGTTCAGTTCGATCGTCTAGCCTTCTTCTTGACTTGTTAAATACATCTGAAAACACTCTATCAGCGCCCTCCGCAGAAAATGCTTGCAGTTTTTAGCTTAACAAGTAGTACATAATTAACTCCGCCGATAGTGACCTCCCGTGATGAGCACTCTCCCCCTAGGGCTTAATTATGTTGGCCTGAACGTGCACTTATCCCCCGCTTCCGTATAGCTCTCTTACCCCTGCGTGTAGCCACATTTCATCCGAGTGGCCACCCATATCTTCGCCAGCATAGATATGCCTACACCTCCTAGCAGCCGATCCAAAATCACTGTCAGCAACCGCGGTGGCAAGGCCGCTAAACTCAAAAACCCACCGGATAACAGCTTAGTTTCCCTGGCAGGTACACTTGGACTTGCCAGGAGACAAGCTACGGAAGTGAGCAAAACCCTGGCAGCCTCTCCTTACCAGTTAACTCAGCCGATCTGGTTATCGGCCTGCTGATGCCTTTATCATTCTGGTTTTACCCAGCCGCACATCATACCGCAACCAACTTACTACTGGCCACTAAGTCTGTGGACACAATTGCCTTGGAATTCTTCAGATGGATAAAACGGCGAACAATGCTATCATTTTTATTGCTTCAGACCGAATACCCCTTTCCGCTGCTAAAAATATGATCTTAAGTGCTTGAATCCTTGGCTCACAACCGTGCCACAGTGTTACAATCCGCAAAACTTCCCAGCGCACCACGTGTCTACTGCTGTTCCAGTTTACAAATGAAGCCGTCGCCTAGGTCTTTATTAGCCAGATATCTTTAGACGCAGCCAAAACTGGCTTCAAGTGTAACGAGATATGTCCTGAGAATACACCACTGCAAAAAGAGGTGCACAAGAGCCATGCCCGGAACAATAGTCCCGGTGTAAGTGTAACCTGCCATCCACCCCGAAACTCTGGTTTACCTGTTGTGACACACGTTTGAGCAATGCGTAGCCAAATTCACAACGGATCCCGAAGTCAAAGGGCGATTATCAGTGATATTCTATGATACCAGATTATTGAATGAACAATGACACCAAAAAGATACAAACCTCAATAATGAGATCACAAGGACTCAACAAACGAGAAACCGAATTGCGGCGTTCGAGCAAGGAGCACGTGCGTCACGCAGGTCCAGAACAAGGATATGACAAAGTAGCTCCCTGGGTGCGAACAAACAACAAATGGTCCATAAGAACACATAGTGCGTCAAGACACGTCAATAGTGTAAGCAAGTGAGTGATGTTAGGAAAAACACTCAATAGCAAAGGTTTTAGGGAGATTTGCCCACGACTGGTCGTTACACCTATCACCTGCTATCACCCGTTATTGCCACATATTGCCAATCGTAATTTAACCTTGAATTGAGACAGTACGTCGGTTTCCACTCCAACTGAGCCACCTGGCAAACGCCCCAATATTCAGAATGGCCCTAGGAAATCCCTAGACTGGAACAAGCGACCCAGCGTTCACAATGCTGATGAAGGTGCCTCCGACTCATCCATCCGCGAGCTCATGTTCCCCGCAAGTCTAGATGACCCCATTCCTTCTACTAGCTCCATGTCTGCTTATCCAACCATACCTAAAACGTACTGCACCAAAACCACTCCTCCGTCTACCCCCATGAATCCTGATAAACCTGGCAATCTTAATAGAGCAACCAGGCTCCTAAGACCGCCCGGAGCCCTCACCAATTCTCCACCGGAATATATCTGGTTACCACCCAGGCCACCTCCGCTGATTAGCCCGCAAAAGCTGAGTCACCCCCAGAAATTAACACTCCGTCGCCCATAGAACAAGACTTACTAACATAATGCACATGAAAACTATGAGGAAGTGGCTCAGTCGTGCGAAATTTTACCGGCCTCCAAGGCGGCTGTGAATCCTACTCTTCCATCCCGGCTGAATGCCTTTTCATTTCCACCCTGCCCTGATCCACCCTATCCCCCTCTAATCACTACTCCTTTACATTTCTATCCGCCACACCAACCACTCCATACCTCAAACTTTACCCAGTCCCTCCCTAAGAATCATCTCCGTACCTCACTTAACTTCCCACACCCAAAGGACTCACCCAATTCTCTTGGTCCAGCATTGCCACCCATCCCCGGCAGCTTCTTTACCGCCAGCCCCTCTCCCAAAGAATATTCACATCACTCTAAATACTCCCTCAACCAACACATCTCCATTCATCCTTCCTTACGCTGACCCCATCCAGGCGTCAACTCATCAAATCCTTGGAACTACTGGGGACTCTCTCCTATCCTTGCCGCATTCTTCACTGAAATTACAATCTCCGTCACCACTACCAAACCCTCTATCTTATCCACCATTACTACTACTACCAGGATCTGCATCATCTCCTTCAATCATGTTCATAAATGCTCGTTAAATACTGAAAAAACTAAAGCCATCCGCAGCATCGCCCAGACTTTAGACTTTGATATTATCATCGTAGGTGAAACTTGCCTCACGGATTCCGTCACGTCAGATCGCGTCTCCTTAGGTGGTTACCAGATGTTTCGAAGGAACGGGCGTCTTCGTGGGGGAGGCTGTTCAATTTATGTCAAAAACGCTCTGCCGGCTATTCCAATTTTACAAACAACTCTGGAAGCCATTCAGGACACTCTGTGGTGAACGGTTCCCTTACCTAACCCCAAACTTCATATCCGTTCCATCTATCGTCCACCTGATTCCAAAGCTATGGGCCTTACCAAGACTACTGACGTTGCTGATTTGTTCCTCCAAACTCATTGCGGGGGACTTCAATGCACCGAGCATTTGTTGGAATACCCTTTTGGTCTTAAACTACTTATTAGATTTCGTGTCATGCTTCTGCTTGGGGTGCTGGAGCCAACATGTAACAGTCCCACCCGGGGGTAACAATAACCCTGATCTGTTGTTCACCGTTGGTTTTTCTGATGTTTCAGCCAGTAAGCTCGACCTCTTCCCAGGAAGTGACCACAGAATGGTGTCCTTCACCCTTGTGGTTCCGCAAGCTTTTGATGAGTCACACCCACCAACTCATCTCTCTTCAGCAGTAAACTGGGCAATCCTATCTGCACGCTTCGATCGTTAGAATGCGACGACTCCTTCCTGCAAGGCAATCGTCAGCTGGCCACTGACTTATCCTACTCTTGCTTATCCAACCTTCTGTCCGCCATCACTAAAACTCGTATCATATCAAACCAAGCCCGTAGTTCAGTCCTGACCCGAAAGCAAAACAAATACGTAAAGCTCCAGAAGGTATATCACACCAGTAGTGACTTACCGTCATTCTTGCAGCTCCAGCTTCTCTCGGTTGCAATTGGAATCAAAATTGACGATGTTCAAAACACAAGAGGTGTCTGTCCCGCAGTGCCAAAATACTTCCTCAAAGTTGGCACGCCCACTGAAGAACAGAAATCAGAGCAAGCCCTTTTGGTATTCCCCCCCTTATTTCAGAAAATAACGATCAAATTACCTCGCCTATACCGGATGCCAGGGCACTTAGTTCCTACTTTGCTGCATCCATCACTATGGACCCCCTCATTTTATCCCCATTCACAGACCCTTTCACTAAGACTTACCGTCTGATTCAGAATTTACTCTAAAGGAGGTGACCAACCAGCTTGCTCGTGTCCGGAAGTCTTCACACCATGGCCATGATGGTGTTCCACCAAAACTTCCACGTCTTTGAGAAACCGATTTCGTAGCCCTACTGTTGAAGGTTCATAATCAATCCATCAAGTTTGATATATCTCCCTCACAGTGGGAGACCGCTATCATCATCCACATTCATGAAGGGGGACCAGTACATGACCCCTCAAACTACCGCCCCATCAACCACACTCCAACTGCTTCCAGGTTGATGGAATGCCTCATTGAACAGAGGAGGTCTGGTTCCCTATTGTCTCATAACATCATCCGTATTGGGCAGCACGGCTTCCCAAAGTCAAGCTCATGCCCCACTGACCAGTACGACGTTTAACCTTATAATGGAGGTCGCCGACGACAGTTTTTCTATCGTCATTATAAACCTTGATACGATACAGACATTTGGCGGCTTCCCTCACTCTTTATTACTAACCAAACTTGAAGCTCGTGGCTTTTTCGATCCCCCCTTTTTGTGGCTAACATCATATCTATCGAACCGCTTACAAAGGTTTCCTTTGATGGGTGTTTCGCACAGTCTGCTCCAGTCGCCAATGGGGTTATACAAGGCTGTGTACTCGGTCTTTTGCTTTTTCTCATCCACATAAATGATGTATTTCCCATTTTGCACTGTGGTACCCCATTCCCTTTTGCTGATGGCACTAAGATGGTCTATGAGTTTCCTTGTCAGAGCCTCTGAACTATGCTGGATGAAATTTCCAGTGACCTGAAGCGACTCGAGGAATGATGCAAATCATGAAGTATGGACTTCTCAACCCCGAAGAGCCGCTACACAACCTTCATATGTCAAGTAGCCCCAGGAGCCCCGCTTATCCACGATCCACCCATTTCGTAGAGCCCTTTAGTTAGAGACCTTGTTCTTCATTACCTCGTAGCTTTAGGTTTTCCAAGTATATTCCACTCCAGACTGCCAAGACAAAATTAATCTTTCGTCCCATCTCCAGGACTTTTCGACCAAACGTCTGCAAACTACTCACTTACAAGTCTCACGCCAGGCCTCTCCTTGAATAATATCCCATCATCTTTACCGACGTGACGAAATATGACCGCATTTCTCTCGAGTCCGTGCATCGCCAATTCACCAAACAATTTGTGGGATTTTCCTCCAGTCTGTGTGACAAGGATCGATGCACCCTACTCAGTCTTTACCCTCTACGGCTGCGTCTTATAAAGCCCAATTTACATTTCCTGTTTAAGCTGTACCACGGCATGGCTTTCTCATGTGCTGAACCCATTTGTCTTACTCCCTCCATGAATTATGGCGTACTCCGTCCGTCACCGCAGTTCTCCGTTTTAAGATCAAAATAATCGTTGAGATCTAACTTTTCCCGATAGAATATTCAAAGTTATGGGGTAAGCTCCCGATAAACACCCCCTAGGGTCTCCCCATTTCTCGGTTCAGGGGCTTGCTGGATCATTTCTTGATTTTTCCCGACGCGGCCCTTCTTACCGGCCAGAGCGTCACCAAAGAGGTGGCCTACGAAAATGAGTTTGAATAATAGGATTATGGCACTAGAACTTTTATTACTCGCTAGATGACAAACGCCAAGGCGACTATTTTCTTTTACGCCTTTATGCACACCATCCGTACTACGGTAGCTACAGTTTATTGACTTTTGTAACTATAACTATTTGGTGCTGGCCGGTTCGCCTAGTTCTAGACAACTCCCATGTTCTACTGCCAATCAGTCTACGGCTCTTAGCCTTAGATGTCTCAGCAGCAAATAAGTATGTGGCTTTGGACCCTAGGACTCTGAGTTCCGCCGTCCACCACTTGATCTTATCCACTCCTTTCCCGTTTATTTTGGCTACCACCATCCGCCTGGGTTTTATATCCGGCCTCATTTCGCTTTTGTTAAGCATCTCATTCCAGAATCTCTAATCTCAGATGCCCACCCTCTAATATCTATCTGCTGGCCTTTCCTCTCGTCTCATCTCTGTATCTACTATCGATCAACTACTATCATCTTCCTTCTTATGCACCATACCATTTCCCATCAGCAAAGCTAAACTTATTCACACCAGCTAGCCCGTAATGGTCTCCGGTGGTCTAAGGCTTGGTATGGCGTGGTATGAGACCAATACGTATTTGCCGGCCTGTGCTTTACACCACTAGCTCTTCTGCTCCGTGTGTTTGCTTAGTCCCACTCTGCATTTTTCAGCCCACTTTCCTCAGGACTTTTCAAGCATAGAATAACCACTATACCAGAAGAGAGGGCAACAAATATAGCGTTGTGCTAGCACGGCACCGAGCCCATTCACACATACTGTTCTTTCAAACCCATATAGATGAGATGTCTTACCGCATCGGCGCTGGCCTGCACTCTACCTAAGAAAACGGTGTTGGGGGTTACTGTTTCTAATTACGTGCAAACCATTTATCCTCTGAAATACAGACACAGCAGCCCACCCGGTGTACGCTACCTTGTTAGCCTGTAGCAGTACAGATCAACCCCCTGCAATCCTAAGTTAATTAAACTCTTGTATTAAAACCCAGATCAGAGTATGGAATATGTACCCCTGACGGTTCACATAAGCCCAACCAGTTCATCATTATTCGTCGTCATTTATTGTCATAACCCACAGCTGAAACAAAGTCCAGACTGCATCCCCCGCTTATTTCAGGTTCATCGTCGCCCACTCTCTCGGGCTCTTCATTCGATGATCACGTTTCACACTTTGACCTGTACGGACAGGAACCTAAATGAAATCTTTCATACCAACCGGGAATGCGATCAAGCCACACAACCTAAAACACCCCCAACTGCCCGCCAGCAGATTGAGCGGAGCTTTCTATGGCGAAGCCTCTCCTACTGATGTCACTGTTGGAGCCTACACAACTAACAGTTCAAGCGTAACCTGCCACTGATTGATCGACACGTCCTTTACCCCGCCAGACGGACCGTACCCACGGGATGTTGCACATCACTCCAGAATCTGGAATAAACTTCCCTTGTACATCAGATCTTCTCGGTCAAAGTATGCATTCGTGCATGCTATTGATAAATTCCTTACTGTCCCAACTGTTTTGCGCTTATTCAACGTTCACGTAACCGAACGTCAAGCTTACGAGATAGGCCTTGACTTTTAAGCCATTGCTCTGCTTTCTCTCTTTACCTTACCTTCCAAAATAACCTCACCGCTTTGAAAATTCTGATTGCTTTGTTTGACCGCTTCTCCTAGCCTTCGCCATCGACATACGTAAGCATGTCTGCTTCCACTAACTGTTTTTCCGTACCAACTTATAGGATCCTGCTAATTCAACTTTGAAATAAATCCTTTCAGATGCGCTCGCATTTATAGAGACCACCGTATTACTCCCCACAGGTTGTCAATATCTCTCACTTTATTTAGTTATATTGCGTATGCGGCCCTGAAACCAACCTCAACATTGCCATAAAAACTGCTTCAGTATCCAACCCCTGGTTGGATTTATATATATATATATATATTATATATATATAATATTTGCATATACAAATATATATATATGTACATGTATATATCAAGATATATATTTATATATATATACTCATTACTGTCCTATAATTATTAACAAAATCACGGTGAGTAACTCAGCGCTCCTCGATATCTCTTAGCTTACAATGCCTCTCTTCCACACCAGGTCCCACCACTCATACTTCGCTCACCACCTCTGCGATTTCAAACTGGAAAATCCAGTCTGATTCATCGCACTTAGCGTGACTCACTAACTGAACTCAACACCCAGTTATGACGTTACCATTTCTGCTCTCACCCTATACCCCAGCTAAGGTTCTTTTGTAATTTCATGCAGAACTTGGTCTTTACTCCTGCTCAATGACCACTCTAGGCGAAATACTTACATTCCCATTGAAAGTTCTAGCCACACTTAGGCGTTTCCCCTTTAGTCTCACGTTTCATGGCCTCAATGTGCCTTTGGGATCCGCCGCACCGATGAGCCCGTGCTTAACTTTTGTTCTTCTTTCCGTTAACCGTTGATCCTCAGCTGCGTCACTCTATCTCACTTTCCTTGCCGTAGTCTTTTGCGTCCGATGATCGCACCCACGTACATAAATATATATATATATATTTACCTCGGGTATGCTCCACTCACTTGTCCCCCTTCCTAACTAGATTGTGCCATTTTACTACACACAATTTGCGTATATATAAATAAAACCGTTCCGTCCTTTAGCGATGGGTGCTCGCTCTCAGTTAATTCCTGGCTCAGGCTAGAACTCAGTCGTCCCATCCTGCTTTTTTTGTGCCTTTCTCGTACTTGCCACACGGATTACCATTCCTTAGTAACTAGGCTTCACTTCTCTACGCACATGCTCATGGTAAGTTAAGACCCCATTCCAACCGGAATCCGTATGCCCCTGCACGTTTGCCCCCACATGAAAAATCCTCATTTTAACACTCAGTGTTTTCCCCCCTTTTTACTGTTTGCAGTCCTTTACCACAGCTGGTGAACTGACCAGACTGTTTTCTTCCTATTTTCTCATTCTTCTTCCAGACCATACCATCTACTATTGTTTTATTCCTGGTTCCCAAACGGACACCCACTCCTCATCCACCGCTTACCTGATATCGCCCCAAATCTCTACTATCACCCAACTACCCTAGAAAGCTACCAGTCTCCGTCTAGGGATCCCTAACAGACCTGTCCACTAGCCAAACGATAACTAACTGTTCGGATAACAAAATGTTCATTTTCTTGCTTCCATATAAACGATAATCATAACCCACAGCTGGAACACTCTCCAGACTGCCGCACTCCTGATCTATTCCAGATTGCATTGGTTACTTGGGTATCCATCGGCCAAATCGACGTTTATTCCGGATTACCGTAAGAACTGGACGATTTGATCAATGGTTTAAACCCATACTCTCGCCTGCTGACGTTACATGGGGCACCGTACATAGATTAACAAAACCTCATGAAAGTCTCACCGGATCGCAGAGGTGATTCCTGACAGCAACCATCAACACATCCGCTCAACGTCCATTCCCAAATAATCCAACTCAACAGTTCAATTCTTCCCGTGTTGCAGCACGAAACCAATGGCCGGAACCCAGCCTTCGCAGCTGTCAACTTCGTCAACCCAGCCTTCGCAGCTGTCAACTTCGTCAAACCAGCCCTTTTTCACCTGCTTCCCACAACATTCTACCTGCAACCAAGGTCTTTACGGAACAGAATACCAGCCATCTGCAGCCAACCATAATTTGATTACCGATTTTCTATCAAATACAAAAAAAACATTTTACACTCTTCCAACTCCTGCCTAGCCGAACCACTGACGTTTGTCTCCACTAATCCGTTTCATTGACGGCTTTTTTTCTTTAATAGTCCGTTATATGTCCATACACCATTCATGCTCTTCAAAAGTTCACTGAAGTCCCTGCGAAGCTTTTCGCCTTCATTTGAATTTCCATATGACACTGTAATCACCTGCACAAAAGGTCCGTTTTATTATCACCTTTAAATCACTTGCCTTTATTTCACATGCTTCCCCTACAATTAGTTACCCAATGCTGGATCAGTGTCCAGTATTCCGCTGGTATCTCTGACTGCACTTTGAAAGCCCCACGCTTGCTTTACTTCTAACAATGTTTTTTGGCATCTCTTCCGCCCGGTTACTTGTTAGTGACCGTCCATTTGTCGCTTATATCAGCAATTCCACGACTGTCCAGCTATCCACACCGCCCCCAGCGATTTCGAAACCGATTCGGAATTCCCGCCTCAACCATTACCACTTTTGTTTACTCAAACACCACATGACTTTACTGGTGTATTTCGGTTGCTGTGATTTATAAATTTAGAATTTGTGAATACCTCACATTGACATGTACTGCTGTATAATCTGATCTTGCCTTGTGCATGTGTATTGACCACAGTCAAGAAATATACTATACTATACTATACTATACTATACTATACTATACTATACTATACTATACTATACTATACCATACTATACTATACTATACATCGGTCTTACGTGGAACAACCTAACAATAAAGCCGGAATAGGCAACCCGGGAATTTGTTACCCAATAAATTTCGATACGACATCCGAAAGCGCGACCACTTATCCTCCTCATTTGTGGTTCCCAATATTGACACCGAATAACTCTGAGAATCAATAAGTCGGTATATGTTCGTCAAATTAATGGAACAATGAAGCGCGAGCCTGTGCTGAGTTTTTCTACTCTGGTATCTTTTTCATGATTTTATTATTCTTTCAAAAGGTATCCGGCTTGAAATTGGTTCTCCGGTAGTCCAGGGCCCTCAGGTTGCGCTCCATTTTTTCTGAATGATGGGGGTAATTGATTCTGAAACCAAACTCACCTTTTATATGAATTGCTGTCTCTTCCACACTCATCAACGTTTCGGAGTGCACTTTCATATGGTTTGTTTCATTTCTCCCTGTTTCATAAAGTACTCCGTTTAATGAACCCGGGAATATCCGTCATTCCAGGCTCATATCGTTTTCATGGAGAGTTATTCACTTCATATTCATCAAAGTTCCGGCATGTACTTCCATATTTTTTTTCTCATTTCTCCCTGTTCAGAAATTATTCTGTTCATGAAACCGCAATAAGCCTTCGTTATCCATGGCTTGCATCATTTTGCTTATAGTGCAACCTTAGCACTATATATTCACGATATTTTCTGCACCTCTACGAGCCACCACCGACCAACTCGGACTCGAGACCAGACCGAACCTGCCGCGCAAACCATTATCATTCTGATCCATTCAAACTACTTCTGGCTATGTTGTTTCGTTTCTGACGTTTTGGGCTCCCACTCTTGGGATTCGTGTATAGTTTGCCGTCTTGGATAACTTTGAACACCACGATCACGCACTTGTGCGTGAGTCTCGACCATGGTTACTATTATTATTATTATTATTACTAAAACTCTCAAACCGAAAGTTTCACGTCGGGGTGAGTGTGAGCAACTTTGCCAGGGCCACGGCTACCAGTGGGGTCCCGCGGAGGTCAGCCCCGGGTCGTCCTCTTCGCTTCCGCTCTAAGTCAACAACCTGTTGGAGGGTGCAAAAGACTCAGGCCACCTGTTTGCGGACGACCCAAGTCTGGCTGGTGAATCCGGAACAGCATCAACCCCAAAGGACTTGAATGGGGCTCAGGGCCACCCAGTGGCAGTTGCCGCTCAACGCAGGGTAGGGTGGGCACCTCGGTCAGGACAAAGGCGGGAAATCAAAATACCTAAGCCTACAAAACCCACAAGCAATAGCGAGAGGTATTTTCATTGCTGACCCTGGAGCCGTGAATAGCAAATACCATCGGCAATCTCCGCAGTGTTTGGCTGCCGCGGCTAGGACTAAAAGGGCGCTCCACCAACAGCTGCACACCTTAGCTTCCAGGGCGGCTGCCATGTTATGGCCTCTCTTCACAGCACTAGTTAGGCCACGCAAAAAATATTGCTTCCAAGCCCGGGCCACGGCTCTTGTGCGGAACGTTACCTTTCTTGCGAAAGTTCAACAATACCTCTCTAAAATGTCCTTGGGACTCAGGGGCAAAACTTACACAGAATTATTATTAGCACCAAAACTCTCTCCCATGAAAATTAAAAGACTCTGTGGGGAACTTAACGAAGCCCTCAAAAAAAGAAGAGAACTATCCATCCCAAAGTAGCTGTCTTTAGTATCGAAGCAGGATTCCACACTCAGGGGACATGGATTTAATCTTCCTGAACCAAGAACAGTAAATAGCACGAAAGGATATTTCTTTGCAGGCCGCTCTGTCAGTCCACGAAACTCACTGTCGGCCAAGGTGTTTTCGCGGTTTCCCAAGCCTTCTAACCCTTACAGTTTACCCCACAAATTCGATCGTCAAGAGGGAGGTCAGTAGGAGTTTGAAAAGCTGTGCGGTCGGTCCGGTTGAGCTGGCAGGTCTGTGAAAGCCAGCCAACTTGGGTCGAACCAGTGAGTTGGCCATACGCCACGATTCCAGGTTGATCGGAAGGAGTTCTTGTCATGAATCGTAGTCTTAAAACATCACATTCACTTAGGCAAACACCACTCATAATGTCAGACTCTTACATGGGGTGAAAGCCATCCCTACCAAGGATATCTGTGGAGTCGCCAACCAGTTCTGACCGATCCTTGGAATGTGGTACAGAGTGACTAGTGAAGTTACCCAAGCTAGCCTGGCATTCCGTGCAGAACATACCTGAATCACTCAGTGATAATACTGGATGCAGCTCTTGTTCATTCTTTTGTCACCTCCATCCCTTACTATTGTACCTGTCTTTCTGGCTTTAGCCACCCGCCTATCTCCACCACGCCCAACCTCACTCCCTTTATCCCGCAACTTACCACTAAGAACGCTTCAGCTAAGCGCTGTTTATATTCATGACACTCTTGGAGGGGGACTGGAAGTGGAAACGGACCCAGTTTTTGAAAGTGGGACGGCTGCGCCCTCCCAGCAGCGAGAAGTCCGAGCTCTGTCTCATCTAAAGAGTAAACAAAAGGAGAGCGAAGCAAACAATAGCCGCAGCTCCGTGGAGTTCATGTCAACGCTCACTGGTGCAAGAATCTGAACAGCTTTATTGGCCGAAGCCTCAAGTCCTATGACCTGACATGACCCGACCTAACCTGACCTGAGATAACCACAAAATCCGGGAACTTTTGGGCTTCGGCCCTGTACCCGTATGGTGCTTCGAGACTTGTTCGTTAGCCCAACTTCATTCTCAATGAAGCTGCCACCAGCGCTACTTCTAACCAATTTAAAAATCGTTGGGCTCAACTTCCTCGTATTCCCCTTTTTCCACATGTTATTATTTTATTCCTTACTGAATTTATTATTCTCCTTTTCTTTTCTTTAGCTTTTCCAACATCTTTCAAATTCTCCGCCACATTCGCAGCAGTGTTTACTAAAGCGGCAGGAAGATAGAAAACCTTCAGTATCATCCACGAGGGCATCGCCACTGCAGAGTGGAGGTAACCAAAGAACTTGAGCTTTGGGGTATCATCCTCGACGAAGACTGGGGTCTGAGATCGGATGGCAGGGACGTGCGAGGTGAGCGCAGTTAACGAGTCTTGCTGTTTGAATCTTGACGAATTTCTAGGACATAATATTTCTTGCCGCTAAAGTTGACTGGACGGCCGCAAAAATGAACTTTCTCCCGCTGTCCTTGGGTCAGCCTCTTGGATCAACGGCCATACAAGCCGCAAGGTGCAGTGAAGAACCGCCTCCTGAACACTTTTGCATTGTTCAGTGGTCCATCTCCCAGTTCGCAGGCAGTACCAGATGCAAGACACTGTCGAACTTTTTATTTTGAACCATCTGCCCTTTCCATTTGTCCCAATATCTGTGAACTATCATCCAGCTCTCATTCGGATAACAAGATAATCACAAGGTCCGGGAAAATTTGGGCTTAGACCTCGAACCTGCGTACCACTTTGCTACTTCAGGACACGTGGTAGTGCTAAATTATCTCGTAGTTATTTGGGGTCTGAGGCAGCCTGTATTTTCACCGGGGTTCTCATAATTTTTGGAAGAGAAAAATGGATGCTCAGAGAGATAAACCATGCGGCGCTGTCGTGAACAAAGGAATGAATGCCGATTTCGCCTTTCTTTTGCAGCTTGTGAGGACATCTGGAGCCTCTGGTGCAAGAACCTGGATGCAAATTTGGTTCAGGCCTCCATATCTTGTGATCCGACCTGATCTGATGAAACTTTACTAGGCACCCTCAGCAGAACGCATCCCGGGTCTTAGACCCAGTGCTACAAAACCCCTGTCGTCCACCAAAGGTATCCCAGACCACAGAATTGGCATTCAGCCCGTGTTAACGTATGAGACTTGCCTACCTCCGCGCCCAGATACAAATCTGCAAGCTGCTTCGGTTGAAGGCCGCAAAGGGGAGGGTCCAGCACCAGGAAAGATACCTGGTGCGGTCATAAGAAACAGAATCACGGAGAGGAAGTATTTTAAGACACGTTTGAGCAGTGCTTAGCAAATTCGCAACGGATCCCGAAATCAGAAGGTGATTATCCGTATAATTCTACGATACCAGATTATTGAATGAACAATGACACCAAAAAGATACAAACCTCAATAATGAGATCACAAGGACTCAACAAACGAGAAACCGAGTTGCGGCGTTCGAGCAAGGAGCACGTGCGTCACGCAGGTCCAGAACAAGGATATGACAAAGCAGCGCGCTGGACACGAACAAACAATCGTTGGTTCACAAAATCACATTGCATAAAATGAGCCACTCGTGTGAGTAAGTGAGTGATTTTGAGGAAAACATGGAACTGCAGTGATTTGGGTGGGAGGTCATGACTCGGTCGTTACACCGCCCACCAAAATCCTCCCGAATCTTAACAGAGTCAGCGGTTTGGCATAAGGGTACTGGTTTTTCCTACCTACCTAGACCCTGTTGTCAATACGCGCACCTAATGCCTCGTCGTCAACGTCATACTCATGATCACACCTGATCTGGTGGCCACACCGACGCGAAGTTGCTCTGCATCGCCTGTGAGAACGGCTGATCGATAGCGGGCTTGAAGGAGAAGCATAGGTACTGTCCTTGGGAGAGCTGTATGTGCTTGTGTGAGTGTGTGTGTGTGGGTGTGTGGGTGTATGATAGAATCACAGCTACTACCACACATATGAAAAGCTTTCTGTAACGTCGACGAAAAACGGTGAGCTCTGCAATGTGTTTGATGGAGGTCATGAAGTGTGAACGTGCATCATGTAAGTGTGTGTGTCAGGGTATATGACGGTTCAGCACATCAGTGTGTCGTAAGCGCCCCCACACATGAGATGCCCCTTCTACCACTTCAAAGGAGAATGAGGAATAATCTATTGGGTTTCCGTGTTATCGGCTTCCCTGTCTTCACTCTCGACGGGGCTGATACTGCGTACGTCGCGGATTAGCGTTCCGTTGGCGGTCTTCACCCTCACAGTTCTCATCAATTCGTCCGAGCTTCCGATGGTTTCCATGACCAAGCCCAAAGGCCAGATGCTGAAGTGCGCGTCTTCTTCTGCGATCATCCCTACATTCCTAGTCTTGAATGGTTTTGTTTTGACCAGCCACTTGTGTCGAGCTTGCAGGGCCGGTAGGTACTCCTGCAGCCATTGCATCCAAAGCCCTTGGCAAGACAGTTTGCCTGCTTCCATCCATGGAGGCAGCTCCCACGAAGGTCTGTCGGTCCTTGAGACCCTCGTTCGATCTGAACGTCAATGGGTTGTTCGATGTGAGCTCCAGGTTGGTGAGTTCGCCACTGGCCGCTCGAACCAATGGGCGGTTGTTCAGAAGTCCCTCGATCTCAGTCACGACGGTGCTCAATGCTTCGTCGTTGGGCCGCTGTTGCTCAATGATCGACAGCAGTATTCGCCTGGTGGACCGGATCAGGCGTTCCCACACGCCACCGCGATGACTGGCCTGTGGAGTTTTGAAGTGCCATCGTATACCATAGACCACTGTTCGATTCTGCAGTTCGTCCCTGTTCATGTTTTTGTGCCAGCGCTGCAGTTCCCGGTAAGCGCCCACGAAGTTCGACTCATTGTCGCAGTATATGTCAGCCGGTATACTTCTTCGATTGGTAGAGCATTGCAAGGCCCGTGGGAAAGAGTCGGTTGTCATCAAATGCGCAACTTTCCAACGTACCGCGCGTGACTTCACGCACGTCGTGATACACCCGTATTGTTTTTCCAACCTTTTCTCACACTTGATCCACGAGGGCTCGAACTAGTCCAACCTGGTGTCGCTGAACGGCCAACAACCCGCAGTCATTCTGCATTCTGGTACAGGAGCCATGTGTTATTTGCCCTCTGCGGCGTTGAGTCTCCTACAATGTACACAACGTCGGATTACGAGTTTCACATTCGTTCTTCCTGTCGGCAACCAAAGGCGCTTTCGGATGACGTTGGTTGCATGACTTTTCCAGGCATGTCTCTCCACGGCCTGGACGTGTTGGGTCATTAGCTCTGTCAGAGGTTATCAAGCCGGCAGAAATATGGGGCATTTTGTGTCTAAGCTCAAGTGGGCGTTGGTCAGCCTACCACCTACCCGTAGTAGTCAATTAGAGGATTTGGGGTTTGAATGCTTCAAGTCCCCTCTCGGATATGATATTTTTTTGTCGATTGGTCCCTCTTCCTCCGCCCTCCCGAGTTCTCGGGTGAAAGCCTCCCGTCGTATTATTTTGAATGTATCATTTATGTGGCTCGTAATTCATCGGGGCCCACTGGAGAGGAGGGTCCCCTTCATGACCATCAAATTTATCTTGAACCTGGCCAATCAAACTCATGCACGAAGTGTCTTCATCCAAAATGAATGTCGCTTCGATGACTGTGAACGTCATGACTACGCCTTTGATCTCCAGTTCCGATTCCAGAGGGGCTTTGATTTGTACACGGGCTAGTCCTGACTAAGCATTTGCAAGATCTTCGGTCCTCTCGTCCACGTTTCGAGTTGCCGAAAGTTCGTCGCACCTCGGGAGCACAGATCGGCTGGGTTATCGCCAGACCTGGGATATTTTCACTGGTTCACGGCCGATTGGTGTTGGGTTCCCTATGTTCCCTAGTCTCTTCAAGGTGTTCAGAAATTCTTCCCGGTCCGAACGGTCTTCTCGGTCCATTGGCTGGCCTCAGTCTATTTCCTTACGGCAGAGACGTTGCAGCAGGATCTTTCCGAGCAACAGCCAGGGAGAGCCGAAACCCAGCGGATCAAACAAACCAGAGACAGCAGATCGTGTGCCACAACGGATTACTGGCAGCTCGGGAATGTTTGGCTCGAAAACAAAGTCGTCCGTTTCCGCGTTCTGTTGTATTCCTAGAGCGCGTTTGGTAGGGAGTGGAGAGCCGTCCAAATCTCCAACCCTTTCGGATCTCTCATGGTACGGAATGACTTCGAGCACTTCCGAAGCGTTCGGCATCCATTTCGTGAGATGGAAGCCGCCCTCTTCTAGCAATTTTGTTAGGCCTCTGAACTGCAGAAGGGCCGAGTCTACATCATCGAATGACTCAAGATAGCCGTTGACGTAGAAGTTTCTGCTGACGGTATCTACCACCGACCGGTGGACCAAATCTCCATGATTTGTTGGTTCTCGAAGGGCGTACTTCGCACAAGACGGCGATGATATCGCTCCGAAAGAGTGGACGGTCACCCCATAAGCTATCCCTGCGTTGTCCCAGTTGTTCTCTCCCCACCGCCTGCATTTTTACCTGGAAAAACATTTCCCTGATGCCAGCGGACAAGGCCGCTCCACCCACTCTGAAGCGGCAAAAACTTCGATCGGTGGCGTGGTCCAGTCAGGCCTTTCTAGTAGGCGATCGTTTAACGACTTGCCCTGGAATGTGGCTGCAAAGTCAAAAACCACCCGCGGATTTTCGGGTTTCTTAGGGTTGATAACCGGGTGGTGAGGTGAATACCATATCCTCTTTCGGCCGTCAGTGGTAGTAGGCACCCTCACAGCGTGGCTGAGAGCTTCGTTTCGCTTCATTAGATCTGCATATCGCTCTCACAGATCCTGGTCTCGAAAGAAGCGTTCATTCAGTCGTGGTAGTCTTTGCAGAGCATGGTTTCTGTTATCAACCCAAGGGTCAGCTGGTGTGCACAATAGGAGTGGAACCTCGAACCGTTTTTTGACGCCTCTAGCTCCTTGCCGCACTGTTTGCACAGCGAAGTGGTCCTCTTGAGACAACGATAGTCTTCCGGCTCCTTTTCATACAACCGCTGCAATTGATGCTCTATGCGGTCCGTTTTGGCCGGCACGTAATTCACGGAACCACGTCCTCTTCCTGGCCCATATAGTATCCATCCTAGTGCCGTGTGTATGGCATAAGGTGCCTGGCCGTTGCCCAATATCTGGTCAAGTACCCAATGCTCCTCTGGCACGTTGCAGCCGATGGGGAGGTCCACTTCGTTGTCTTCCCAGTCTACAACGGTTACATCGAGCAGGTGGGGCCACGTAGTCAAAATTGCGATCACCAACCTTGGTGCTTGCACTGGGAGATCGGCTGATGTAAATGCCTCCGTTGATTCGATTTGCTCGTTAGTGCCTGAAGGTACCAGCTGTAACCTCAACCGTCCGGCAGCCATTACTTGTGTTCCGCCCACCGTGCCCACTGATAACGACGTCGTACTTTTAGCGAGCCGGTGTTTGTCGGCAAACCACTCTTTCACTAGGGTAGTGTCCGACCCACTGTCGACGAAAGCCGACGCTTTGGCCACCCCGGTCGGGATCACCACTCCCACGGAAACTACTCATGAAAGTACTGGTTTACTGGCGGACCGTGACGTTGAGCAAATTACACTGAGTTCAGTGTTAGTCTCTGGTGTATTTGCTCTCGCTGGTGTGATAATCGATGATGTCTGCCCGTGCATCCCTCGTGACCACATCTGGTCCTTGTTCGACAAGCTGCCTCCCGGTGCGTGGTGTTGAGGGTTATAAAGCAAGCTCCTGTAGTCCTCACCATTCCCCAACGTTCTTATATTGTGGCGTCGATGAACTTTAAGCATTCTATTAGCCCATGGTTAGCGTCACGGGACCTGCAACTTGAATGCCTTGTAGTCTCGCGTGAAGTGACGTGTGCATTGGTCCAAGGCTGATATTTCGGGTGTCCCCGTGCAGTGGTTTGAGCCTGGCAATTACTGGATTTCTTTACCCGGTTACTGTCCGTGATGAGTCTTCCAAATCTACTGTCGGCTATCTTGGTTTGCCTGTCCAAGTATTCGGTCAAATCCTCAAGATTAGCCTCACGGTTGCCTCGGCTTAAACGTTCCGCTCCTACCGCTCACCGACCCTGTAGTTCGGGAGGGAGGTTGTGGACTATGCCCTTCAAGGTGTGCACTGTATCGAGGTCAGCCCTGTAACCTAAATGGTCAAGGGCTATTGAACAGTTCTGTATCTTTATTACTAGGTCGGCCATTGTGTAGAAGTCGCCGCCGATTTTGTTAGCCTCTACCATCACGCCCTGTATTAGATTACGAGCTACCGTAAATGGCTAGCCAAACAGGTCTCTCAAAATCTTCCTGCCCGTATATAGCCTTGTTCCGGGTCAAGCGTGGTACACCCATCGATAGCTTCTCTTGCTCGGCCTCGACAATAATGAGTCAGGTAAAGAAGCCTTTGTCTGGGGTCGGTTATCTTGTCTTGGACGAAATTTTCGAACTGCCTGATGAACTTGCAGTAGTTTTCAGATCGGCCGTAGGAAGCTATCAGTTCTACTCTTGGTGTATCGATCGATGGTAGCTTTGATGTTTTATGTTCGACGACGATGGCAGAATTTCCTATTTTAATTTGTCCTGATCTGCCAGATAGGCCGAGGTCGTTGGCTCCTTGCTAAAGCGTGTTCTGTCTACACTCCTCTTCTGCTTCCTGGGCCTGTTGCCCAGCCGATAACAGTCGTTGTTCCAGGTCTAGCGTCATCATCTTAAATAGATCAGCATTCTTGCAATCTATATTGCACTCAATAATGCATGATCTAACGATGACAGGACTCGGTGATTTATCAATAACAAAAGAATTAGAAGTACCCAAACTCTTGCAAGAGAGTTGCCGAATTACTTTCCGTCCAGATTCCAACTGATTCGATCACTTTTTAAGCACGCCGCGTATTTTCTCGTTGCCAATTGACCAA
The DNA here is from genome assembly GCA_948099385.1 of Fasciola hepatica. Taxonomy (NCBI): domain Eukaryota; kingdom Metazoa; phylum Platyhelminthes; class Trematoda; order Plagiorchiida; family Fasciolidae; genus Fasciola; species Fasciola hepatica. The sequence goes on from CANUEZ040000169.1 coordinate 919,054, forward strand.
TTGAGTGTTGCAAATTACCTTCGATCAGGGCGTAGCCAAATTCTCAGGGGATCTCGAAATCAGAAGGCAATTATCCGTGAAGTTCTACGATGGTTGATTATCAAATGAACAATGACACGAAACAGAAACTAGCCTCAAGTATGCGACCACAAGGACTCAGAAAACGGGAATTAAATTGCGGCGTGCGAGGAAGGAGCACTTGCGTCATGCAGGTCCAGAATGAGGATATGACAGAGCAGCGCGCTGGAGGCGAGCAAACAATTTTTAGTTCACAAAAACATGCAGTGCATAAAACAGGCCAATAATGTAAATAAGTGAGCGATATTGAGGAAACATGGAACCGCAGTGTATTTTGGGGGTGAGGATTACCCGCGACCGGTAGATACACTAGGGTGGTATCACTTGAGCTTCCGTCGGAAATGGGATTAGAATCCTGCTTTCGGATATAAAAGAGAGGGAAAAAGTCTGGTCCGGATGATCATCCCCCGGTTCTTTTAAAACTGAGTAGAGATTCTTCCATGGAATCTCTTACCTTCTTGTTCCGTGACATTTGAAACGTGGGGCGTATTCCTTTAATACGGTGTCAGTGTTTGGCCGTTTCATCTTCAAGAAGGGAATACCCAATGACTGTAATCACCGTCTTGGGATTAGCTGAGTTCCGATACTCAACGAAGTATAAGCCGCGATTCTGCTGCGTCGTCTTGCACCGGTGTGGTACAGGAATGCCCAAGAACAGCAGGCTGGATTCAGCCCAGGTCGAGGATACATCGACCAGATTTTCACTATTCCCCGGCTGCTTGAAACAAGCCGCACGCACCGCCGACCGACAGTAATGGCCTCCTTAGACTTGTAATGTGCCTTCGATTCAGTTGATCAAACAGTGCCTCACAAAAATCTTCGGCGAAAAAAGTACGCCAAGGAAGCTCGCAAATCTACCGAGGTCATTATTTTCTCATACTATTGGCCGCGAAAGAATTTATGATAAGCTATCCTGTCGGTTCAAAACTGCCTGTAGTGTTCGACAGGGATGTCGCATGTTTCCATTCCTGTTCAACCTCGTCATGGACGAAATAATGGAGAGTAAGTTGCAAGATCTTCAGGATGCCTGCGTCCAACTAGGGGTCGATGAACCCCCCGTGACCCAGACTACGCGGACGACGTTGTCTGCTTGTTCGATTTGACGGAACATGCTTAACGTGCACTAGACAGACTCGCATAAGCATGCAGAGTGACGATGGATGGGAGCACAGTAGTATGGATAAACACGCAGGTGTCCGACGCTCGAGAGGCGTACGCTAGACTAATACACTTGTGGAGTCGACCCGATATATCACTGCGGCTGAAAGGTCGTGTATACTTCGCCGCGATGAGCTCAGTTTTCTTTTATGGATGTGGGACGTGGAGCCCGCGTGCTGAAAATATTCGCCGTCTTGAGGTTTTTGACCACCGATGTTTAGGTAGTATCGCTAAGATTGGGTGGATTAGCCGAGTAGGCAATGACAAGGTCAGAGAGCGAGTATTGGGTATTAATTCGGAGAAAGTTTTGTCACAGCTTATCCAACTTAGTAGACTTCGTTGGTTGGGGCATGTGTTACTTTTGGCAAACACACTTCTACCATACCGTGTCCTATTCTCCTTTCCTCCTCGGGGGCAGGAAAACCCAAGTGGAGGTCAACAAATGATGTAGCAGGGAAGAATGAGAAAATTTACAGCGAACTTTTGAAAAGTAGGCGCTTCAAGTCTTCGTGGTTTGGGTGCAAAAGATCCCTCGAAAGTTGGCTGGAGACACTGAGGGATATGGCAGCGAACTGCAAACAGTGGCGATCGTTTTGTCACTCTCTGTCGAACAAGAAAGATTAATCGACGTGCATTTGTACACTAAGAATTTGTGTTCCGTGAGCTAGCTACTGTGGCTCTTCTTCCTTTTCCCACACCTGTAGGTTTACTCGCTCTCCATCTTGTGCATTCATGCTTTCCAGTTTAGCGTGCAACACGGTGAGGCAGGCAGTTATCAGTGGGGCTTGCCTAGTGTTTTACGCAGTACAATCTCTCTATCTATCTATCGATAAATATCAACAAATGTTTTACTGAGCAACGTTGGAAATTTTCGTTCTGACCCCAGCTATTTGAGTGTCTAGATATATATACATATACGGTTATATGTACTCGAGGAAGAACTGCGGGGATAAAGTAAAAACTCCAGAAAGGGCAACGCCAGACGACGTCACAAGCCGCTTGTGTGGCACTGTAGGTTTTAACGGAAGGGTTAGAGCGTTGGGAAACCAGAAGCATCGGCCTGCGAGAACAATCCGATGCAGCCTCAGGTAGAAGGAAAATTGGCAGCAAAAGAAAATCCGAAGCTCATCATGATAGAAGGCGGGTTCAGGGAATGGGCAATGAGGTTTTCCGTAGTGAACCTCCTAGGGAGGCGCGGTATGCCGGACCACTTTGGGGTTAGGCGAGTCCAACGAATGGACAAATGCGCTTGGGTCAGACAATGGGGAAACGAAAGTGCTCAGGCCATTGGTGGCGCAGTTTGTCGCTCCCAATCATAGATATCTCTCCTTGGCCGCCGCTAATGGTGCCTGGACCGGCACGAATTGCTCGGCCGGAGTCAAGCCGGACATTTCGGTGCAGAATGGGTCCAGAATTGCTGCCAGTGATTTAAATCTTCGAAAGCCGCCACCTTTCAACACAGCCAGATTGGAGTCACTTGTAGTGAGATCGCAAAGTCTGAAATTTTTGCCTTAAGTCACGAGGGTGACTAGAGACTAAACTCTCTAAGCACTGAGTCTGCATGAGGAGCAGGAAACCAACAGATTAGGTGTTTAAAAATAAAAGCTCTCAGATCGGGGCAACTGCTGCGCGGTAGAAAGTTAATTCTACCGGGACCCCCCCCCCCCAAAAAAAAAATAAAACGGCCCGAGGCACGATAAATAAACTGGGAAGTGGTTCAAAGCCAAATCTTCAACAGACCAAATCCCTAACAAACTGAGATCCCCAGGGTTCATGGAAACCACGTTTCCTGTGCATCGATGCAACCGGAGTAGGAAAAATGTGGTCGGAACCGAGGGCCTCTGAGCGTGAAGACAATGTGATTGCAATTAAGGTGACATGGTTGAGACCCCACTAAGTTATCCGGAGCTTTTGCCTGCAAAACTGAGCAGGACAGACAGTTAGAGAGCACAGGATGGAGGCACGTTACAGTCCACATAAGAGCCGTAATCTCAGCGTGAGTAGAACCAAACAAGACCAGTGGAAATGCAAGCTTAGACTATCCATAAAGGTCTAAACCGAGTTGAGACCCTGCAATAACTAGCATATACCACAGCCCCTTGTCCAGTAATGAGCAGGATGTGCAGCTGTTTTGCCGAGTAGATATCCGAATGACGTTGGGCTCCAGGATCTTAGTAAAAGGAGATTTGGACAAGCCTGGAATGGACTGAATCAAGGAATTAGCATGCAAGAGGACATTTGGATCACTATTGGTGGACTTACTGCACAGAAATGGTTTGAAGCAGCATGTTAAGGAAGAACCAAGATGTAGGCCTGAAGAGATGACCTCCACTCTCTATCTGGAAATCATCAGCTGCTCAGGGGGTATTTCAAATATGAAGAAAAACTGCCGAAGAATGCTTGAACCAACCCAAAGTAATGCTTTAACTAGGCACAGCTTAAATTGGCCCCTGGGTTATCAGTGGCCCAAGTAAAAACCGACAAAGGAAGGCACGCAGAAACCAGCCCTGATAGGGTGGATGCTTCCATGCTTCTCCACGGAATGGGCATTCCTGTGCCGGGTCTGCCTTTAGACGACTTAACCCTCGTGCCGATCATGGAGGATGCTGTAGTAGGTATCCCACAAATGGCCATAAAAAAAGCAAATTGGAGCATCCAAAATGCCAGAGACGACATCCGTGGCATGCCTAATTCACACGAGCGGCAAAAAGTCGCTCGAACTACCGTGCGGCGAGCCTTGCCTCGGTAGGCATTAAAGCGGCGTAAGGAAATTTGAGAAACAAGATAGGAAGAAACAACACCACAGGCCATCCAGTAGGGCCGAGTCAACGTGGTTACGTAAGATCCCCTTCATCCGGCCTTTGTGATAAGGATTTGTGAAACCAAATTTTAGCCACGCGTCGTCCAGTCCAAATTGTTGCGTTTGATCCAATATCCAAACAGGCGTAAATTTTGTAATGATCCTAAAAGACCAAGAAATCTCACAAGGACGTAGCCGAGGCGGACACCCTTGGCATTCGCGGCCGTGGAGCCACATTCAATTCGTCCAATCCGGTCGGAACTTGGTGATAATAACAATAATGGTTATAACAAAGGTATGTATCTTGACCATGATCAGGAAGCACGGGGAGGGCATGACCAATGAGAGCAACATTACAAAGCAGGGTATAGTATTCACGAAATTCGAAAGTGGGATGCACGGGTGTTGGTAACAGTTCAATAAATCCGGGCAGCTTTTGAATAGGTTAAAATGAATACCTTTAACGCGGTTAATAGAAACAAAATTTGATTTCGGGAAACGGGAGTTCTGGAGACTCAGCCATGCGTGAAACTGCTGAAAAAGCATTATTAAAGTGTGGGAAATGCAGTATATATGATAACTGTACGACAATCTATTCTGGAGAGATCAAAGAAAATTAGAGGTGTACAGAAGAAAAACACATAGACGCACCCACTGGACATCTGAAGGGTCCATGTCGAAACCTGGAGGAAGAGGTTTGCCAGCTAGTGACCAGTCACGGAAGAGAACTGAAACAGCATGGAGTTTTCAAAGAATAAACAGTGGTATCATTGGCGAGTAGATACGTTTATCTCCTCTGGTGTCATTAGGAGAAGTCAATGGGCCAGGAGAACGTTGATTTGAAATACCTAATGGAAAAAAAAACCTGTAGAACAATCTTCATTCAGTCGAAAAGTTTGTTGCTGTTCTTGCAGATATTTCCATGTCAATAAAGAGGAAACAATGTTTCACCTGGGGGCGACAGGAAGACCGGTAAATCACATGGAATGCAAAGTGCTGTTGGAGCATTATGGATGGTATTTGGATGCACAGCCTGGGAATTCAAGATGGAGTTGTTGAAGAGACAGACAACTGGAGTTAGAAGATGGAGCAGGTGCCTCTAAGCGAATATAAGGAGATTACAAAGTGTAATGAATGGGAGCGCGAGGGCCTATTGCTGTGATTAGCAGGGAACCAGACCCTAGGCAGCAACGGATGTTATTTGTGTGTGAATAGAAAAGTTTCTGTGACAACAATAAAAGAGTTTACGGCCTGATTTCAACCAACAGCGAGCACCTGGCATTCTATTTCACACTGGTCATGATTTCTACTGATAGCAGGTCACAAAAATGAGGCCTAGGTAAGTTGGGGCTCACCAGACTCGACTGACAGTACACGGGGAAAATGATTAGTCTAGCAGGCAAAAACGAGCTAAGTTGGGTCAGTTGACGGCTTGGGGATGGCAGGTTGAGAATGGAAAAGCAACAGTTGAATCTCGGTCATTGAGTGCTATCGTGCAATTTGAGCGAGACTATCTAGCGGGTATATGGACAGTAACTTTTGGGGCAGTGCATTGAGACGCCGGATGTCGCCCTGGTGGAAATATCGCGGTGGCTTTTATCCCGAGTAGTAGGATGGTAATCAAGGTGGCTACCAATGCGAGGGGTTCCACATAACATCGGCCAGCTTCATTATAAGTGTAGGCCTTGGCCGCCCAGCTTTCGATACGTGCGGTAATCCGTGAGTAGCGTATATTGTACCGATGGCTACCCAGGTAACCAGCACGATCTGAAAGGGACCGGTGAAGTCTGGAGGACGTTACCACTGAGGGTTATGCTTATCATTTTATTAGAAATCAATTAATTGCAATTCAAGTTGATGTAATAATCAAGATCTAGAATAAACAAGGAGGATAACCGACCGCAGGTGGAGCCAGCTGTAGGTTGTGAAAACTGGAGAGGGGCAAACTCTGAGGTGGAAAAACAAGTTTAAGATGAGTGAGAACATTTTTCCATGTAATAAGCCGTCGTGATTGAGTCCACATCCAGGTTTGTCACACCGATCACCAGATCGACAGAAAACAGGTAAATGAATAACCTTCAAGCAGAGAAAACTTTGTTTGCAGGTTTTTATAAAAAGAACTTATGTTCATTGGCTCTCGAGCTAGAAACACTGCAGCAGTTAACCGAATCATGTTCTCTGAGGTATTTCGGGCACCTTTGGTTATCATCATTTCGTTCGGCATTCATCGTGTTGAGGTAAGTCTCATAATTAGGGATGTAGTTTTCGCCTCGAATTACATCGTGCGTTTGATGCTGTCTGTGTACCAGCTGACCATGTAGGTCACTTGCAGCAGAGACTTTTCGTTCGACAAAAGAGAGAGAGAGTTCTCAAACGACGGTTCGTCCCCAGGTTCAGCAGAGCTGGCTGCAGCTTCCGCCCTTTTCCCTTAAAGACCTTTAGGCAATCTATCAAATACCTTGAAGCCATCGTTTGCACAGTATAGCTCAGCCGTGTCACCCCACTGGATTACGGTGGCCAAACAAGCTTTCATTAGCCCAGATAGACAACCGAGACCGTCAGCGTCCCCAGGGCTAAGTTTGGGCCCCTCATACAGGTCCTTACTCACAGCTTGAACGATGCCATGAAGTGGGCCAGACTTCTGCTTGAGGATAGTCATCGCCTCTTTAAATCCCTCCTCCCTGCGCAAAAGAGGAAAATGCTCGATTGCTTCTTTGGCATGAACCCTACTGTAACGAAACGAATAAAAACGTCTGCCATTCGTCGGTCAGAATGTCAGCTTTAGTACTCTCAAAACTCCATATAAACTTGCGAAAGTTCTGTGGGGACACATTCAGCCGGTCAACTTTGATCATTGGCGGGGTCACTCCAAAGATCAAGGGCCACGTATCACTGCTGCTGATGAGTAGCTAGTTTATCGATTCACTTGGTTGTCACATTTAAAATATATGTTATCATAAGGATTTACTTGAGCAAAGACCAATCTCTTCTCGAATTTTAACCATTTCTTGCGCAAACTGACCTATTCACCTTCCAGTAGCTGTTCTTGACAACACAAATTAACCCTTTCTTTGGTCCCACTTTAGCCTTAGGAGTAAGCTTATCGTAGAAGTTTCAGTTACTAGACTTACTCGCAAGACTAAGAGACATGCCATCAGGGAGCCTCAAACCAATACAGCTCTCTAAATGACTCGCAACCTTGCAAAAGCAGAATGCACCTGTTTAACACTAGGAGGGCGGTAAAGGGCAGAAATAGGATTGTGAACAGACAGACCTTTTGCAGCTATGCTGGCAGAAAACTCCTTATCTGTGCACGGAACCGTTTTTCCGTTGAAAGGAAAACTGGTAGGTGGATTTTTTCTTTAAAAGCAGGTTTTGATTGTGTCACCTGCTTGAGGTCTACTTGGCACCATCGAATTCACTCCCGAAGCAGTGCTTAACAGGGGCGTTTGAGTGCTGTTGATTCCGGATCGTATAATTAAATTTGATTCATGCGTCGTCCATTCCAAAAGTCGGTTTCGCTTGATTGGTCTCGTTGGTCAGAAAGACAGTAAGGCAGTGCGATCAAAAATTCGTCCGACCTGAGTGTTTGGCCGAATTTCAAAAGACCGTCATAGGGTTGGAAATCACCAAATATCTTTCGGCACAGTGCTGCACAATTTACAGTTTAACAATACGTGAAAACAAACCTCAATAGTGGTCCCTTTGGTCAAACACACCAAGAATCAAAGTGGAAAATAAGGCGGCATCAATGAACAATATTCATGCTTCAGCAGCCAAAGTCAGACAATGACAAACATTTTGACAAAGCAAACCAGCCGGTGAGGGAGCCAGCGAGACTGTGTGTGAAAATGGCAAAGGAAGTTTCTTTGACACCAAAATTCTTGATCGTCCGACCAACAACCATGGGCAAATTCATCAAACCTGGCAAACTTCCTTGACGAGATAGCCAGTAGGCTACATGGGAGAAGTGGAAGTATGTTGCCATGGCTGCAAACTGGCTTTCCAGTCAGCAGCCTTTTGCCTCCTACTTAGAAATCTGGCGGCTTTCGGTTCAACCATTCAAGGTGGAACTTGAATTAGATACTCTATTACAGGTGGGAGTTTCCAGTTAGAGCAGAGGAGTTTGTTTTGAGAGCTGGCACCCTGCACAGTAGCTTATCTCAGGGTTCACTACTGGGGCCTTTGCCCTTTCCAGCCTCTGCAAAAGACCACGCTGTTCGGTTAGACAACCCCCTCTTCGTGTATGCAAAGGATTCCATTCTGCGAGACCTAGACAAAATATACCTGCGGTCTGTGGAATGGGATCCGCTGCTGAGTGCTCAGAAAGCCTGTATTTAGCCAGTGCCAGATATAATCTTGTGCAAGCTTTTGGAGCCTTCTTGTCACTAGGTGAGAATCCTATAGGTGAATAGTGTAAACCCCTGGGGTTGCAACAACTGGTGACGTCAAATCAGGTTAACGATGTCTCGTGGCTGTCCAGGTATCCTCTAGATCTCTCCGGCAGCTCGGATGAATGGGCCACGAGGAGCTTAAAGTTTCTGCTTCCACCATGCAGACATTTGTGCACACCCATGCGCAGAACTGCCTCCGAGGTTGGCAACCGTATATGGCAAATGACACTACGATAAAGAGGCTGGTGTGAAGATATTCCAAGAGACGTTTTCCTTAGCTACGAAGCTAACTTAAGAGCAGCTGCTGAGGAGACTAAACCCACATCAACTGCAACATGGAAAACGCCGGGGCAACCTGACGCAAATCTTCAAATTATTGAAAGGAAAAGTTGACATGGGTGGATGAGCGAAACAGTTTTTAATGCCCAGTGGCAACACCGCAGCCCCAGAACATGCCCCAAAGCTAGGGAGGAAGAGAATATGGACTCGATCGAGAGCGAAATGTTTCTCCATCAGGGTAGTCGATGACTGGGATATACAAAGGGACAAATTGGCTATAGCATCCAAGGTGACGGATTACAAGAAATGACTTCACCGAAAATAAAGGAACTTTTTAACGAAGCTGGGTCGTGCGTGGTCCTTCATCAATTTAAAGCCCTCCACTCTACATTACTTTGCAGTTCAGCCACACCGCCATATTACTATCGAATTTATAGTACATTCTTTTATACCACTTTTGAACACGCTAGCCTTGAGTAACTTCTTGTAGCTCGTAGCTTTGTGGATGACTAGTGGCCGGCTACAAATAGCTGACTGTGAGGGCCTTGTACACACTTCGGATTGATATGCGGTGGCCGGGGTTCTTTTCTTTTCCGTTTCCCTATCTGCGGCAGAAAACGGAGATTCGAGCAGCTCACGGTGCAAGGAACTGGAAAACTTTGACTCACGGCTGTACGCCCCCAGTACACCTAACCAAACTGAACCAACGCCCTGCAGAACTAAGTGGCAGAAGCGGGAGTGAGAAGACTGTTGGGAGTGAGGTCGCGGGCATAGTAAAGGTGGGGGCGAATGACAACCCAGCCGTGTGTATCGACCGAATTCAGGGGAGACTGAAGGTCAGGGTGCACAAGGTATCGTCGAAGGAGGCGCTGTCCTAAACCTTGGCCCCCGTAACCCCACTCTTACCTGTAGCTACACTCAAAATCTTTTCACTGGCTGTCCCTTCTCCTGCGGGGAAAAAGGGAGGACTAGGTAAAGACTTCCGGCTGAATCCCAGCACCTTTTGTACCAAATACGACTGCTTGCACCATCGCGAGCAAATAGAAGGAGCTTCCGTCAGAAGCTGACAATATCGGTTGCATGTCAGTTATGGGAGCTTGGCCAAGTCGTCTGAATAAAGTAGCCCTGCCAGTGCCTCCGACCTTCAACACTCATTGAGTTAGCAGGAGACGGGAAAGAATTGATGCTCCCTGTTGCCCAGAAGCACGAGCAGCCACCGGGTGAAACCCTCCCAACAGGTTATTCTCAGCAAGCTTCATGTGGGATTATTTTTACCACTGACTACCTGGGGCTTATCTTCATTTACAGAGGCCCATCAGCAGAAAACCATGAGGACAACATACTCCTAGAACACTTGCACAATCAAGCCTCCATGTCTGAAAGGGTAGTGATATCTGGAGATTGAAACTATCCTGAAACACACTGGGAGGCCATGTAGGCTCCAGTGAGTGGATTAGAAGCCCAAATACTGAGTTTTGTACTTGGTTGAGCCCCGATACAGCATGTACAGTGGCCGATAAGGTATAGATTGGGGTATGCTCCGGGCTCATTGGACACAGTTGTGACCAAATTTTTGAATGACGTAGAAAACGTGAGAGTGGCTGCTCCCTTGGGTAATAATATTCATGGCGCCCTTAGGTCCAAGATGAGAATCATGACGAACGCTTTCTTGCAAATTAAAAGGTGAAAATTTACCAAAACTGATATACAACCCCTGGTCAACGTGGCTCTCGGAATGGAATAGAACCACAAGTATGATACGAGGGACGGAGAATGGAAGTTATTCAGGGACAGCACTGTAGCACTGATGGATTTTTTCTCTCTTTTTGGCGCATGGCTAAGGCACAAAGTTGAGCGGCCCAAAGTAATCATTTAACATCGAATTTTTCCCATCTCCTAACCCGGTAGTAGACAAAGTTCAACCGTTCTGATCCGTTGACGATAGGTACTTTATAGTAACTGATGCTTTAACTTAGTACTCAACATCGATAAATCATGACCTTGCAAGTCGTAACTGGATGTGCATTCTCCCGAGCTGATTGTTCGGAAGAAACAGGACTAGTTTACAGAGCGACTGGGAACCAATGGTCCGAATAGTTTATAAATACGCAGGAGGTTCAAACATTTAAACGAAGTGTGAACAAGAAGAAGCAGCCTCTCCCGATGAACTGACCAAATTCAGTGAGCTTATTACCGTTTGTGATGCTCTACTGTGCGTCAGAATTCTTGGAGCTCCCTCAGAGGATTAATCCAACTCTCAGTCTGTCTGGTGCTTGTTACTTGAATCGTTAGTGACTTTCGGTTAGCCAACCACAAATGCGTACATCTGAAGCAAAGTGTAACACACGTTTGAGCAATGCGTAGCCAAATTCACAACGGATCCCGAAGTCAAAGGGCGATTATCAGTGATATTCTATGATACCAGATTATTGAATGAACAATGACACCAAAAAGATACAAACCTCAATAATGAGATCACAAGGACTCAACAAACGAGAAACCGAATTGCGGCGTTCGAGCAAGGAGCACGTGCGTCACGCAGGTCCAGAACAAGGATATGACAAAGTAGCTCCCTGGGTGCGAACAAACAACAAATGGTCCATAAGAACACATAGTGCGTCAAGACACGTCAATAGTGTAAGCAAGTGAGTGATTTTGAGGAAAACATGAAACTGCAGAGGTTTTAGGGAAATTTTCCACGACCGGTCGTTTCACAAAGACCAAAGGGCACACAAATCGGCAACGGTGGTGAGATTCAAGTTCGAGTGCATCATCAGTCCTTTTGCTGTTCCTACCGCACAAAACAATCAATCATAAGGCTCAAAAACTCTCAACAACAGGATGCTACCATGTTGGAATGACAAAACGTCCCAGCCGAGGAGTATAAAAATAACCAACCGATAAATAAGCAGGTATTCTGCTTCCCAAATTGGAGGGCCAAAGATTGAGTCACAGGGCCTTAGGGATGTATGCAAGCTCCGTGTCATATTACACAAGATTCGCATGGTCAGTGCCCTAGTGTACCATGTTTGATCGAGGCGAGAAAACGTTATGCAAACAAGGAGGGTAACGACTGCATGCACGTCTCTCTGTTTCCTTCTTTTCTTCTGTTCAAACAGTGATCACAACTGGGACAAAACTGGGCAACTTCTTTCAACGATTCATACCAAATCACACACTTATCGCAGGAGCAAGGAAAGAATGGTATAGAACCTTCATTACTCCTGGTGAGAATATCATTGAGCTTTCATCCGTCACAAGGCGACCATGTGGAAATGAATATAGCACGAGCTGCATCGAACGTCCCCAGCTCCCGATTTCCATACCAATGGTTATCTCATGGCTCCCCGAACCTCCACCCGACATCACGGTTTGATTAAAAGAAATTTATTCTATCTTGCGATATCTGTGAAATAAACCCTCGAATTTTGGTCCAATACCCTTTAAAATTGCTTCCGTCATCACTAATAGAAACACGAGCCTGATCCCTTCTGACCACGAGGCATAATAGTGCCCGCAAGGGGGAATCCGTGGACAGGGAGTGCGCAGCATCAATTTGCACTGCTCCTATGTCCAAGCTTTGAAATAAACGACCATACTTTTTATCCTCGGCTTTGCTAGGCTCAAAAGAAAAAGATAAAGAAAATAGGCCTATCTCACTTACGCAAAGTCACAACCAAACCTCTTTTCACGATCAAGTTAAGGAGACGCCATTTTCTGTTGATACTCGCTGATATCGCAAGCTCTTCCCAAGAACACTTCGGAGAGTCACCCTCCGCTTTTCAATCCAGAATCGCCGACGAACATTCGATAGAACTGGACTACGGCCGACATGACCCTCCTTTTCATTATAAGGTCTACCGACAAACTTAGGCACACTGCGCACGTTTGACAAGATAAGAGGATGCTTACAGTCCTCCGAATAATATGCCAAACCAACCGGCCTCTTAAGCAAAATAACCCGTCAGTTATAACGGAATTCAGTTCTTGTATACAGCCCCGCCTTAGACAGTCCCTTGAGCCACTTTCCTTTTCCCTTAGGCCCATTTTGGTGCGAAAACATTCTCCTTGTACCAGCCACACAAAGGCCACCCACTTGCTTCTCGCTTTTTGAACACTCAGGTGGTCTGCATGTCAAGAAGTATCACTTCACCCTACAAAGATGATGAGAAGATATGACCAAAATCGAAATACCTGCGGAATACCCCGTAATGAATAAGCCCATAAAGGTCACAGCTGGAAGCTAGACTAAAGTGAGCCACAACCTACTAATTCACGCTCCGCAAGTATTTCATCAACAGTTCAGACCACTATTCGATGGACTTTTCATCCTTATATTAAGTAACTTCGGAGTACCATAAATTCAAGGACTATAATACCATGGTCGACTGTCCCCCTCAAGTGGCTTCCCTCGAGAACCCAGGTCCGCTGGAAGGCTAGCAGGCATGTATCTTGGATACTCGATTCGCAACCCAAAGGATGAAGCACTCTTTGCCAATCTTCACGTAATAAAAAGCTGCTTCATACAATTTCGGATGCATTTCGTTCTTAATCATCCCTACTATTCGTACAGCTGCGGAAGCTGCGATCAGCTCCAACCTTAGCATTAAGATTGTCTTCAGAGTTGCCACACGGGACTGCAAATACAGGCACACATCCCGACTCCGAAGTGCCTGACACAGAACCAACTGGGAACACAGCCCCGAAGCCCACCTCAGAAGCATCACAGAATGAACGTAATTCAGTTTTTGCATCTGCTTTTAAAACTTCGTGTACATACCTTCGAGTCACATTTACCAAGCTGTTTCCTTCCGTAACCCTCGTCATTTCTTCCCACTTTGCCCCAAAATTCATGCTCAGTGGTTCATCCAAACCGAACTTCTCTCGACAAGAATCTTGAAACAATCCTTTCATGGGTGAAGTCGTTGGGGTGGCTCAGTTCGTTTAGGCCACTTGTGGCGCCACCAACGAGGAATAATGTCCCAATAATGTAGTTCACTTTTTGGAAGAAAACTTGCGCAAGGTGGCAATCAAACTGCCACGGGTGGAAGGACTGTCATCTCAAGTTCTTTCAGCTTAGCACTGAACACAATCAGACCGCCACAGAAACTGGATCGCATCTTGGTTTTCATCAGGCACCTCAATCTGCGGGAACTTATCTTAAGTATCGGCACACAGGGCCAAAGGCTTCTGAATAAACCGCAACAGAGGACCTATCAAACTCGAATCTGATTTGGATCTCTGTTATAAGTGCACATTTAGTAATTCTCTCTGGTATACTCTAGCATAAGCAAAGAAGACCCAAACATTTCCAGGGATTTTGGGGTTCACTTCCATTTGGTGTGACAGATTCTGTCTAACTCACCTATCCTCCGGGGGGCCTCTTTGGCACCCGCACCTTCTATCTCCTTTGTACGCAGTTTTGCAGCCATATTGCAACCGCAAGTATAAATCGAGGTTCTGAATCCTTTGGGAACTTATCTTCTTTAAACCTCAAAAAAGAAGAGCCACAGACCGACTGTTAATTTTCACGGAATTATTGTCCTTCCACGGCAAAGAAGCGCTCAGTCGTCCGTCCTCAAGCCCAAGGAACTCCCAAAAATTTTGAAGTCCCTTTCGTCTTCAGTAGACATTGAGGTTCTGAGAAGACCGCTTCCATAAAATCTTCATCACTGAACTTTAGCAGGTCATCCAAAATATTCTGCAGACCACTCAGGGCACATGTTCCAATTTTACCGAAAAGGACCATCGCCCAATGAGTCTCACAAGCCCCAGCCTGGAGAGGTGTGGCCAAAGCGAGATTTCTTTTTTAGGACCTCCTCAGTTTTAAAGCCCAGAGATGAGAAAGAAACATCTAATCCAATCAACACTCGGATTACTATGTGAGAAGTACGTGTAAATTCTATCTCCATCAGTTGGCACTGTTCCCCGGCTGGTAGTTGTGGCCTGTGTCTAGATATGGTGGAAGGCTATGGGCATCTCTCGCTCCGATCACCACAGTACTATCAAACGATTTCAGTTTAAACGGTTCCCTTCAAAATCGTGAAACCGTACTCCCAGCAGGAGCATTCCAGTTAAACTTAGCTGTCTCTTCTGACAGACCTAAACGTTCAGCAGAACCACTGAACACTTAAAAGGTGTCTGCATTAATTTTAAGCAGCGCAACAATGCTCCGGGACCTGTCTAAACCCTATGTCCTAGGGGGCGAGTTGCCTAAGCTGAGACAGAAACCGGTAAGATATAGATGACAGGAGGCAGTGAGGACCAAAACCTCGCTAATCTTATCCAAAAAGCGATCACACTGGCTACTACAATTTCGGTATTAACAGCGCTCCCTCAAATGGTTTCCACCAGCTTGAAGACCTGGATTC
Source organism: Fasciola hepatica (assembly GCA_948099385.1). Taxonomy (NCBI): domain Eukaryota; kingdom Metazoa; phylum Platyhelminthes; class Trematoda; order Plagiorchiida; family Fasciolidae; genus Fasciola; species Fasciola hepatica. Next base: position 934,134 of record CANUEZ040000169.1, read on the forward strand.
AGGTAGGTCGAAGAAGCCTTGGATTGGGATGTAAAAGCCTGGCTTTCTTTAACTGATAAAGTATGAAACTATTGCCAGTTCTCTGGGTTGTGTCTGCTACGGCACTTAATAATATTGGTTTATTTTGAATGCCCCCGAAGCGTGCTAGAGTGCATGACCAGGTGATTCAAGTGACCTCAGAATCAGAATTTACCGAAGGGTACGATGTGTGCGCGGAGAATATTAAAGAGAGTGCCAAAATTGACTAAAACTGTAATAATGCCCGGGAAATTTGAAGGTCAAGGTTAAGTCACAGGCTCGGCTGGCGGTGCTTGGAGTAGGTTAAAAAAGTGGGAGTATATGTGTAAATAGCACCGGGAGTAATCACAACGGTAAAAATTCTGGCTGAATCAAGGAAATACGTCAAAAAACGAAGAGGAGTTGGGAAAAATAAATTCACCAAGGGGAATTCAAAGAGTCGTTTTCATGTAGCACGGTGTGGAAATATACGGATAGAAAACTCAAAGATGTACAAGAACGGATCTTCAGATATCATATTTCAAGAATCAGCGGCACTTGCGGTGGTAAATTTGATGATGGGCTGCTGAATTAGTCAGACACAAGGAAAGAGATCAACAAATCCAATGGATAGAGGGAGGGATTTCAAGAACACTGATGAAAGAAGTAGCTAGCGGTGAGCCGGTAAGTGTTCAGCGGTTTATTTTCATTGATACGGGTATGACACGAAGTAACAATAAGGGTGTAGAATTATGAAAGCAAATCAACTCGCACTGCGTTAAGCAGCGATCGTAGGGTCGAATAACGTGCAGAAGCGATACTGGAGTCCAGGGTAGATAAGTAACCTTGGAACTATTTTGATAGGCAGACCAGACGGTCACGGTAGGGTGACAGCTACGGGACCATTGAGTCTGGTAAGAGAAACGAGAACGGGCCAGCGGATTCAGAACAAAATGAAACAGTCGGCAGAGAGGTTAGTAGAAATTAAATCCGAACGTTATGATGTCTCACAGCTCAGTGACGAGCAAAGTCGGCTTCGTAGTTGAGGTACGTACCCAAGCGCAGCAGAAATGGAAGCAAGATGCCCGGGAATTCAGATACGGTCGACGAGGTCACAAAGGAGAGTGTGCAGGAAAAATAACTGAAAAAAAATTCAAAGGTGAAAAATTGGAAACCTTGATGTCATGATGCCAGCGAAGGCAATCACGAGATCAGTGTACAACAGTTCGGAACGAGAGCGGGTGCTACTTCATTTGCCATGGGGGGAGAAACAGCTAGGGGAGAGCAGATAAGCACCGGGCAGGTTATCCAAATTGATGCGGGTACTTTACCAAAAAACAACAAGCAGTTAGAATACTGGTTTTGGACAGGTGTGAAGTGCGGTTGCGGAGGCGGATAATGTGCAGAAGTGGGAATGGAGTGGGGAGTGAATAATAATAATAATAATAATAATAACGGTTTATTTCGGAAGCGCCCGAAGCATGCCATATGCATGATCATGTAGATACAGGTGATGGAATGGACGGATATAATTCCTGGAAGTATGGAAACTCTCATGAAAATATTGGTTAAAAAGGCTCAGAAGGGGGAATAAGGTAGGATGAAAATAGTATAAACGTATGCACACCATAGAGATTGCATGGAGTTTAAATGAGCTCAAGAGCGGATTTGAATGGACGCCCGGTGAGTTTAAAATTGAAGGTCAGATGGACTGAATGGCTGGTCTCGGGCAATTACATATGGAGGCAGACTGGTAAACATGAGAATGGCTGGAAATCGGTATAATGAACTGCAGTATCGAGGAACGATGGAGAAAAAGGTGAGGTGCACTGCAGTGGATTAGATGACAATGAAGCATTGGTACTTTGCAGTGAATTGTCGGCGGACAGAACACAAAACTCACCGTAAAACAGGCAGCGAGCAATGCAAGACGTAGAGGGATGATCAGATGACAAAAACGATTTAGAAGGATTGGACATGGTAGATGTAAGGCACAGATGTAGAGCTGATGGATGCATATGATAACGGTCGTTGGGATGATAGCAAGAGAAATGGCCGGTGAGGAACTGCAAGATGCTGAGCACGTGCACATAGATATATATGCGTACGTTTTATACATATATGTAGATATTATATATATATATAAGAGAAGCAGGAGCAATAACAATGGGGTCCTAGAAAGAAATTATCAGTCAAAATGAGGAGTAGGTAATGTCAGATCAATTGGTTGTAGAATTAACTTTGGAATGTCGTGGTGGATTAACTTCATGACAAGTGCACGTGGCAGCCCAACGGAGAGAAAAATAGAATGCGGAAGCACAGAAGTGATGAAGACTGTTAGGAGCAGTTCATAGAAGAGTGAAGATGAAAGACAGGATCAAGGAAAACAGGTAAGAATGGGTCTAATTATTTGATCAATGCAGGTGCGAGATGTAGTGACGGAGCAGAGGAATCGGGTAGTGACAGGTCAAAACATTCGGAACTGTAAAGGAACTCCACGACGTAACGTTGTCATTACAATGGTGGAACATGGAAAAGCGGACCACACTGGAAGGTACAGAAAAATGCCTGTAGCGAGCAATAAACGAATCAAGGGATGAAAGCGAAGACTGAGGAGACACAGGTAAGAAATCACCAATTAGATCATTTTACTGCAGATGAAACATGAGGGAGGCGGACAAGGAAGCAGGGCGCCTCAAGATAAGTGAAACAGTAATAGAAGAAAAAGGCAACAAAAAATGAATACCCAACGGAGTTGAGGCAATGGAGCTGGAGAGCTGTGTGCCGGCAGACAATTGAACAGGTGGATACTAATCAGGGCACTGGAAAGAACCACAGAGGAATCGCGGATCCAAAAGAAGAAAATATGGTGGAGGTGATTAGATAATAAAATCGACTGTAAGAGATGCAAATTTTGGAGCTGCAATTTCTAATATGCGGGTTGGTCATGGGTGCCGGTGCGATTGGTGCATCATGGCATTGGGCATGAGGAGGGAGAACAAGGAGGGATTTAAAAGAACGACATGTATAAGAATGCTGTCAGTGGGCGTTCTGAGCAGAGGGTAATACCGAGCGCATAGAGGATAGAAGCCAGCAATGCCGGCAGGTGGGAAAAGAGATATTGGCGAGCGTCGACGGATAAGAGTGGTTAGGACGATAGTGACTCAATGCAGTGAAAGTTGATGTAGAGAGAGGCGATAGGAGGAGGGACAAAACGGGTAGGTGTGCATACCGTGGTAGAGCGACAAAAATGGGGAGTGGTAACAGATGATAAGATCTATAGGTGAACAATTTGTGGCGGAAAAATGATGAGGAGCATGCAATTTTCAACCGACAGCATTGGATTCGGTAGTTCAAGAAAAGTTAGGGCGTGCCATCTGCAATCGGTGCTAGTGGGTGGTACTGGCCGTTATAAATAAAGGAGAATACGACAGTGGTGATAGGAACTATGAAATCAGCGGTTTTGATAAGAAAACGGGATCGAAATATAGGGTTCGAGGTAACACAGGAACGGTCGGTGGACACGGCAGTTGAAATTGGAGGTCCCATACCGGTGAACTCAGTTGTACAGCGAACGAGCTATAACCGCGGAGGGATTGGGGGGAACCGAGTGTTGTTGAAGGGGAGGCCAGAGGACTACAGGCAGTGGGACGCGAACTGCTTGCGTGGGTTGTGTGATTGAGAGATAACAAAGTGAAAGTAGAAGATAAATCAATGTGGAGTGCGGAGAGGTACAGTCGCTACAAGATGATGAAATGGATGAATGGTAGGTACTTCTTTTCAATGAACATTGCAATAGGTGTGTTCTGTAATAACGAAGTGTAACAGACGCTGAATGACACGTTACAGGGAGGGGTGTAACAACAGGGAGTATGGGTGCCAGTCACTTATAGAATCGTATATATATCACATCAAGAGAAATGATTCACTGAATTCGAACGAGTGGCATATTTTGCGGGAGAGAGGGGATATCAAACTGATTAAAAAATGAAGGATGACAGGTGAGCATTCAGCAGGTGGATAATGATTTATCAGCATAGAGGCAGTAATTGGGTAACGAACCAATACTAGATGCGTTGAGAGTGATTGCATAGAAAAAGAGCACGAAAAGGTGATGTGATTGCGGGTGGACGGCAACTGCACAATTTGTTGACCATTTTGACAGGTACCTTGAGGCATGACACCGGCTAAGTTGCGTGAAAATATATCTGAGGCGTACAAAGGTGAAACGGTTAAGGGGCACACCGAGATCAGGATACAGAGATTGATTAGCACCGTGGAAACGAGCATTTGGACTGATAGAGAGGCCAAATGGCTTCAAGTCACAGGTATGGCTTCTAGAGGGTTACGAAACATCTCTGCGAAGTTCATTGTCTGTCAAATTTTGGAGAAGAAACGAACAGTGACGGTAAAAGTCTGGTGAGTAGATAGTAGCCGCGAGTTGAGGGATGCGGAGAATGTAGGCTGTGAGGAAGCTGCAAAAGTCAATAGTCATTTTACAGACGATTGTGGTTTGCACAGGAGAGAAGAGAGCCTGTGGACGGGAATGAACGCTACACTCTATTTAGCACATAGCTGAGGTGATAAGTTTGACGGGATTGAGTAGGTTAAATGCAATCTCAATACTGAGAGCGGGCTCGATGGAAAAACAGTCTTTGGAGATGACAGAGCAGAGGGCATGTTTGCGGCACCAGTACGAGCGTGACGATGGGATTCCGTAATCCACGAGCTGCCCTAGTGGGTGGGAATGGCTGTGCGCTGGACACTCAACCAGAAAACCGTTTTTTGGTGATAGAAGGTGCGATCCACCAACTTGGTTGCGCCCGCACATCGTTGTCGACGTCCTGCACGCCCTAGGTGCACCAGTCAAAGCAGTGGACCTAACAGCGTCCAGCACCATTGGAACTGGGATGAGTTGCAGCAGTGCGTATATTAGAGTAGTCCGAGCTCCGGTGGTTAAGTTGGGAAGTTCCAAAGATCAAAACCGGTCGGAGAGCAATCGAATGAGGTGTGAACATCACACTATGTTGACGGTCCAATTTTTATATCCAGAGAGCAAGTGTGCCAATTTGGTGCTCGTGGGATTGGATGGGCAAATGGGTCCTGGGTGGGTGAACTCTGAAATAAAAATAAAAAGGGCTGCAGTCTGGCATAGGTGCCAGCTGTGGAGTTGGAGAGAGATGTAACAACAACGCATGGTGGGTGGAGGATTGAATAATCAATGGGAGAACTGGCAATCAAAAGGATAAAGGCTAGGTCTTAGGACCTAGCATCGAACTAACCTGAGCCTTAGAGCAAAGTAGTATTCAGTCCTAAAAAATCAGAAATAAGCAAACCTGAGTGTAAAATAGGTATGCGCCAATTAATTGGGAATACCATGAAGTGCGATTGTAGGGACAAGGAACGGGTATAGGCAGAACGGCAAGGACAATGATTGGAGCGGACTGACGTCTGGTAGCGGCTGATGGTGTCACTGAGAAAGCTTTTTTAGGAAGGGAATTGTAAGGTTCAGGACTTGCCAATGTGTGAGAGGTTCCTCGGAAAAGAAAAGCATTTATAATGAGGTTTAAAGATTAGCTAGAAGTCAGGTCCTACTCCAAAAGCACGAGTCTCAGACGTGATAGTTTCAGTTAACATCAGGGCATTATCAAGGGTGAGATAGTGTGCCATTGATAGTTTGAAGTGAATGGGGAAAACACATCGACAAATTTCGATAGTTAGTTTGTTCCAGAGTCTGAAATATTTCAGCATGAAGAAGATAAATCCCAAGGACAGTCTAGCATTCGGAATAAAAAGACGCGGATTGCTTTGACGGGGGGAGTAGGAATTGGGTGGTTGAAAACATGGGGTGTCAGTGGGAGAAAACGCCAGGGGATATACGAGCCTATGGAGGAAGCAAATTGTAAGTCCCATATGGCGTAGCCAAAGAGGTTCCGTGTGTAGCGCGGAACAGTGTTCTTTGTGGCTAAGAGAGGTGGAATAACCAAGCAGCTGTTTTCGTGAATGAGCGTTGTACATTCTCTGAAGTTATTCTGTCGGATTGTAGAGTGTCAGCGAAGTGGATAGGGCAGTACTCTAGGCAAGGCCGGACATAAGATAGATACCATAGAAGTTACGTATCGCACAGGAGAAACCTGTTTAGAAACCCCAAGGATTTGTTTGCCTTGGCAGCCAGAATAGATAAGTGTTCCGAGAAGTTCAGGGTGCGTGGGTAATGCAACCCAAGAACCCGTACCTTTGGGCTGTGGGTCATAGAGGAGTTACGTAAAAGAAAGAGCTTGGAAGGAGATGACAGCGTAGGGTCATAAATCTGCATTTCTGAAAACAAAATTCAATTTTCTAGGAATGACATCATTGTTCAAATAATTTAAGGTAGTACTGTATATTGAGAAATGCGTCACTTAGGTTCAGCGGTGAGAATTCGTACACAGTTTTTGTGTCGTCCGCAAGTAGGAAAGGGGTACCTTGATGAATTGTAGAGAAGACGTCATAAACGTACATCAGGACCAGAAGTGGTCCTAGCACGCCTCCTTGAGTGACACCACCGGTAACGGGGGAGGGTTGTGAGAAAAGATTATCTATTAGAACAACTTGGCTGCCGTAGGAGAGATACAGACAGAACCAGTTGGGAATAGGGGATTTAAGTCAAAAGGTTTCGAGCCTGGTCAAGAGCTGCGAGTGAGAAACAAGTTCAAATGTCCTGGTCATGTCCAGGAAGATGAAAATTAGACGGTTCCTACTGTCTGCGGCTGCGTGACCATATTGAAAAAGTCAAACTGACAGGCGTCACAAGGCCATATTTTAGGGAAACCAAGTTGGCCTTTGTGTATCAAGTTATTGGACGGTAGATATTCAGAGAACAGCTCTTTAACCAAGCAATTCAGTAGTTTAGAAGCCACAAGTGTGTGGTTAATCGGTCTGTAATTCAAGGGGTGAAGGAGAGGATCCTCTTCTTGGCGAGGGATGATGGTGGATGTTTCCACTGTGACGGGAAAATTCCAAATTTCAGAGATAAGTTGAAGATATTCAAGGATTGAATTGCAACATCAGACCCGCCAAGTCAAAGCACAGCTGGTGGACTTCTGTCAAAGCTATGGTGGGATGAGGGCCTAACTTTTCCGAAATAAATGAAACTCTTCATTGAGCGTAAGTTCTATATCGGACAGAGTGAATGAGGTAAAGGGAACCACTGAAGTGTGAGCGGTTCCAGAGTCAGCAGTCATAGAAGAACGGAAGACCGAGTTGAAAGCCCCAACGATCGCAGCCGGATTAGTTACTTATATGCCGTTTGGCAACTATTGGTATGGGATACTTGGACAAGAGTGGGTTTGTTCTCTGGATTATACGTGAAATCCGGAATATCTTGTCCGGCTGACGAGGGGCAGAAGCCTCCTGTTTTATGTAGAGTTTTTCTCTGCGACTCAAATAGTAATAGAGAGTCTATGCAGGAGGATGAAGACAGAAAAGTCATGAGACATTCTGTACGACTCTAGGACCTCTTTTATTTTGTTAGCAAAGATGTGAGGGCATCAGACCGGCTGCAGGGGTTTCGATGAGTTGTGGTCTGGCCGTGAAGGAGTTTAAAACATGACAGATTTGCGACAAGCTGGGTTTCGTGCGTCAAAAAGTAGTCTCCCCACTAGATGAAGAGAACTGATTCGGTGAGTCGCCGCCATTTGTAATGAGGAAACGGGGGGTCGAGCTGGCCATCTGTGTTGTTATAATTCAGGTCACTGAAACTACGCGAAACCACTCTATGATCGCTTCCGGGGAAGTGGTTAGGTGTATTAAGGCCCACGTTGGACAGGCTTTAGGTGAAGACTGAATCTAGTATGCTATTCTTCCTGGTCGGATTGAGGACATTTTGGGCCTGGAGTCCTACTGGAAAGCAGGAGAGGGAATCACATAGGTAGCGCGTGGAGGTGAGCGTATCCCGGTTGATATCGAGTGCATAAATTTCACCATCGATCAGCTTAGCTTCGAGCGGTATATCGGATAGGTAGTTAAATACATCAATGATGAGTTTAAGGCCAGATGCAGCTGTACTGAGAGGTCTATACGCACGGCCAATGTGATGGGGCATGTGAGCAAGTTGAACGTTAACCCACAAAGAGTCCTGTACTGCATCCAGGATACAGCGGTCGCAACAGGCTGCGGTACGGCTGCACTTGATGTAGATTAAACATCCACCGCCTCGGCGAAGCCCGTTTTTATTAAGCATCTGATAGCCTATCGAAGAGATTCGGGCAGGGAGGGGGGTGAAACTAGTTGGCAGAGTCTCAGTGATAAGGACAAGACCAGGGCTGTGCAGGAGTATGAGACTTTGTGGTGATTTAAATTTATTAATAAGGGATCGACAGTTCACGAGAAGTTGATAAAGCTCTACAGGTTTGTTCCTGGTCAGGGGGGAAGGACAGAGCGGTATATGGGTTTGAGCGTCTTGGGTGGAGCTAGGTTGTGTCACCACTGGGGTGTCAGCTAGTTGGAGGAATTGTGGCAAGTTGATGTGCAGTTGAGCAGGAAGGCTGGGGTGGGTGAACTACCTTCGTAGGTCAACTTGAGAGGGGAGTCAAAAACAAGTAGATTAGTCGGTAAGGTGGACAGGGGGATAAGACACACCATGGATGGTGAAAAATGCCGAGTAAGCATATCTGGCGAAGGAGTCAGCTTGGTTGCTAGGCTAGGGTGGTTATAGCTGGTGCTGATTGGGGCCTTCAGATTTGAAGGAGGTCGGCGGTTAGTAAGTCTACCCGGTGCGGAACAACCCGTGAAAGGTAGCCATCGAGTGCCTTGCTACTGGTGGACACTGGTGGCTGCGGCATAGAAAAATGAGGAGAGGAAAGGCATATGCAGTAGTATCAAATACCTTGGCACCTGCCTTAGTAAGGACGGTAACGCAGGTGCCCTCTTCACATCAATAAGTTGGAGGGTTGTAACCTGAAGGGGGAACGTGAAATGGAAGTGGGATACGAGGGCGCTGGTTGGCTCAGAGACGGGAACGTCTCGGGTACTAATTGAAGTGACCTGAAATAGAAAATGAATTCAGGGCAGGCGAGATAAGTGGATGATAGAAAGAGGGCGATTCATGTGGGAAAATATTGCTTAGGTTGTGATAGAGGTTACATAAAACACTAAGGTAATCGTCTGACATTATTGCAGACTCCCAGAGGTTAGTTGTGACAGCCTGATGAGGAGAATAACCAGAAGGTGTAGAAAAGGCATGACTAGGGGGTATGTATGTGGCAACTAGTAGACGGTGGTTTTGAGTGGAGAGATAGGTCTTGAATGACTTTCTTTTGTCCCTTGTTACACTTTGTGTTGCTTTGCTTGGAGTCCTTAGCATTTGGAAGTGTGGCTAGGTGAGTGGGCTAGAATTGACAGTAGTGTTAGCAATGTGTATTTCACCTAATAATGACGTTTTCGCTGGATAGGGAGGCGACCTGGGCATCGTAGGTTGCCAAGCGGCCATTGCAGCCGATGTACGTGATGAGGTAGAAGAATTTAGGGTGCCTCCGTTGATTGATTAATGATTTCCGGGTATGGTTGTTGAGCTAGTTGGGCGAGTCACACTGTCATCGGCCGTGGCCAATGTTCCTGTGAAAGGCGCTGGTGGAATCGAGTTGGCAAGCCCAAGGGTGGGCAGCTAGCCAGGCGTAGTGCTACCGATACAACACACGATTACAAAGACCAACACATTTGTTTATTTGAACAAGCACTGAAGTTGATGACGCCAATTGCTCCGCCTGTGCACACCGTCTGCAGGCCGTTGTGCCCCTCCAATATACACGTTGTCCCACTACAGCCTTTTCAGTTCTACTTTTCTGCGCGCTGCCGGGTATATTTGCTAACGTGCCACGAAACGAGGATCAGGGGCGTTAGACTCTATAGGGGGCAGGTTCCGACTTGACTTAACTAAGGAGAATCCTAAAACGGCTCAATTACGTATACACTCTTGGTTTCTTAGGCGTTGGCTGGCGAGGCTTGGTTGAAATGGATATAATTACGTCAAAATCAAACATGTGGGATCAATTTTCTGGTAAGCTAGGAGTCGAAATGATACTGTATGCACGTTGCGCCCCGTCAGACTGTGAAGAAGCGGATAGCTGAGGGTGAACAATTTTTGGCGTAGCTGAATACGATCTGGCGGACCTGGAGACTTCCTTTTGCAGTGGGGCTTTGTCGGCAGCAATCTCAATGTTCTCGAACGGAGTTCTCGAAGCGATGGGGGACTGATTCTTAATGAATTGCCTAACAGGTTCCTTGTCAAGGAATTTGGACAGCATTGGAAAACATTTGCGTTGAATGTTGTTCCGTAGCCGAAAGCACTGGAAGGGGTAGTGTGTCATATTACCAGCACTTAAAAGGCTATGTTTTACTTCTCCAACAGGGATTCTGTAGAATACATTAAATACGAAAGAGTTTTTTGAGTTGCCTATCCTTCGCATAATTTCCGAGGCGATGGCTTCTATGAAACTCCCAGCCGTGACCAGGTCTTGGATTGATGGGTTTGTTAGGGGACCGTAGATGTACGTGAGCCGAGACACCTCGGACAGGGTGGCCTCAGTCAAAGACATTTGACTGTTGAGGTTATGAAGAATGCTTTCTATTGTCTCAATCCTTCTATTTGCCCCGCTAAAAATATCAGTCAGGCTGAAGGAACATGGATTTATTGAAGGCTTCGAGCCCTTTGACTTTGCGTGTACCTTTGGTCGGACGTTGGCAGGACCAAATACTGAGCATGCAGTTTATTTGGCTGATAGTTTTGGAGTTTAAATACTGACAGCGATTGCACTTGAGAGCTGACTGCACAGGATAGTGTTACTTTCCGCAATCTAAAAGCTCTCCGAAGTGAAAACTTGGAGCTCTTTAGTTTAGGAAGAAAGGAGAGTAACACTATGGACTGCAGATAATGAGACTTTGAAGAGAAATGAAGACTTAGTTTATTTTGAGATATGGGAACATACTAAGAAGCTGTCATTTCCAGTATTACTCTAGGAAGCTAAGTGGAAACTATGCCGGTTTAAATAGGTAAGAAAAGTGTTGCGACCGTTCAGTTAATGCCGTGAATTATCCGATATTCAATAACAGTTCTATGGATAGAGTTGCAAAGGATTTTTGTGGTAGGTTTACCCCTTATATCCCAGAAAAGCACCGTGCTGATATTTTGCTATCATAGCTTACTATCTCACTGTAGGGTGGCGCAATTAATTACTCTGAAAACCACCGCTTGAGTATGGTTAACTAACACTGTCAGTAATGTCACAAAACTAAGTCTAAAAGATACGAAAAGCTAAAACTAGGAAAACGTGACTTTAGCGTCACGGTGACCTTGATGTTGCACACTTAATTCAACCGGCATCATTTACATATACCCGAAAGATTTCATTTTGCAAGCCGTCCTCCTTATGAGCATCCGACAATCTTGCCCAATGAAAAAATTACCGTTGCTATTACCTAGTAAGCTGGCCTTAAAATTTACTAACTGAAGCGGATGGCAAAGCCCCGGTTCGTTGTCTGTCCGGTAGATCTCGTCAGCCCTTCTTACCTAATGAACCGCCAAGTGCCGTATGAACTTACTGAAAACGGCATCTGTGATGGTGACCAAACTAAGGTAACCCAAATATCCCATATGCTACGGTGCGTCTGCGAAAACTGGTCAAAATATTGGTGTAAGACAGCAGAAAGCTTTGGCTTTTAGCAACTAATCCTAGTCTAATCACTACATCCAGTTCCAACTGCACGATATGACGCTTCCGACTAAACAATTCTCCTAATACGTCTCCAGCTGATAACCATCACTAGCAGAATAAAGTAAACCAACTCAAATAGCTTCTTCGACTTTCTTTATACAATGTCAAAACATACGGTTATTCGGATTTTGGCTGGTTTCTCCAATAGTCGGGAGAACCATGAACAACGCGAAGATTATTTCGCGGCGGCTGACCTGGCATCGGTCTTGAACTAATAGGATTTCAACTGATCCAGAATGAGTGCCACGAGCTGAATTTTTATTATGCGAATATTGTCCCGATGTTGGTAATCTGTACCAACTAAATAACACCTTTTCAAAGTACAGAATACGCCCATCGATTCGTGGAAAAACCTGTAACACGAAGGAATTTCTTTTTGATATATCACCTCAGGCACTGACATATGTGGTGCTGGGTAAAGGAGAGTATACGTGCTGCTATAGACAGCAGAGAGTGAGTAAATATGCAACAAATCCGGTAACTCGACAACGTGCCTCAACTTGATGAATCTTGTTCGTTGTGTGAACGACAACTAACGCGAAATGTGCAACCAAATGGCGTGAAAAGACAGGTGTGAAAAATAAGGGTGTGAAAAACTGGTGTGAAAAAAGAAGTGTGGGGCTGGGGAAGATTTGTACATGGGAACCATAAGAAAATCACTTGTTGTGGCCACGGCAACAACAATTGTTGCACAAGGTTACGTTGCTTACACAAATCCGGCTTCAATAGTCGAATTGCTATGGCTCCTGATGTCATCAGCAACCGCCTGCGTAATCCTTTTGAGTGAACTCTGGGAGTTGTCAGGACTATTATAAAAGCTGGGTGCACAAGGTCGGGGCAATACACATATTCCCTTACTTTTGTCCCTCTACGATACAAAAGAAACCTTTTGAGCTGTCTGACCTACAGGTCGGAAAACATCTGTATTCTTGACATGACTGTCCAAGAACGAGAACTCGTGATGCAATAACAAAAAAGGGCTGTCCAGAACCGTTTATTCGTCAACATATGGGGGAGAGAAGACACGAAAGGAAAGTTCAAATAGCCAAGAAAAACGTTTTTCTAACTGTTCGGTTCAACGGTGACAAAACCTTAGAAACACTGGAGCTACGCTTATCTAGGACCCTCGAGAAGTCCTTCCTTGCTGTACATGTCCGAATCTTAACAAATACGAATCCTTTCATTGTTCAATAATGCAAGGACAGGTTGCCTCATCAGTCGCAATCATTTGCTCCATATCATTTTACGTGTTCTCGTTGCGCACAAAATATTAGACGTACGACGAGACGCTTGTCGAACAGGATATCAGAACAGGTCCCGGCTTCTTTACGCAAAGGAACAGTTTGGGCTATCAATAGAGCAATCCCACAGCATCTGGTGGATAGCAGACATCGAATCGACACGTTGACAGCTTCTAGACCACCCCTGACAACTCCCAGAGTTCACTCAAAAGGATTACGCAGGCGGTTGCTGATGACATCAGGAGCCATAGCAATTCGACTATTGAAGCCGGATTTGTGTAAGCAACGTAACCTTGTGCAACAATTGTTGTTGCCGTGGCCACAACAAGTGATTTTCTTATGGTTCCCATGTACAAATCTTCCCCAGCCCCACACTTCTTTTTTCACACCAGTTTTTCACACCCTTATTTTTCACACCTGTCTTTTTACGCCATTTGGTTGCACATTTCGCGTTGGTTGTCGTTCACACAACGAACAAGATTCATCAAGTTGAGGCACGTTGTCGAGTTACCGGATTTGTTGCATATTTACTCACTCTCTGCTGTCTATAGCAGCACGTATACTCTCCTTTACCCAGCACCACATATGTCAGTGCCTGAGGTAATATATCGAAAAGAAATTCCTTCGTGTTACAGGTTTTTTCCAAGTTATTTCTTTTCCAGTTGGGTAATGCTCGGTTGAAGTAATACATTCTCCGCCGTGGTTCCAAATAAGGTCTGCCAGTGGAGGACTAGATGTGACTTCGCGAATGATATTAAATTCTCCATCTGTTACCCTTCTGTATTTTCTCTGCTGGTTTTGGATTACGTTTTCCCATTTCACTTTTGCTCATCCTGTTTCGTGTTTGTCATTCCTTCCGTGATTGATGCATTTAATTTTTTCTCTCTTGTTTGTGCTTTCTTCGTGTGATAACTTCGTGGACATTCAGTATTTTACTGAGTCGAAACTGCTCAATGCAGTTTATTTTATTGCTCCTCGGTTCCTACTTCTCGCTCAAGCAAACGGGCCGTAGACGTTATGCTCGTTTGCGTTGAATTTATTAGCCTCACACTCAGGAAATTGTTCTTTGGGCCTTGGTTGGGAGGATTTATTCTACTTGTTTTGGACTTCAGGACGGGTACCGTCTTTTATATTCTTTTTGGTCAGCTGTTCTTTTTGTATAGATTTTCGTCCTGATTTTAAGTGCTTTGGGATGGATAAAAATTAAGCCCCACTGATAAATGTGCGGTTATTATTACCTCTTATTCAATCCCAAAAACAGTGCGGCAGAACTTACAGAGCAACCGTGTTCTTGGTTTGGGTTCTGCATTCATTTGGGCTACTCGTCGCATCGAGGCCACAAGGTGCTATCAGGTAAGATTGGAGCTTATAATTTGGTAAGTCAAGCACTGAACCGTTGACCAGGCTTCACCCGGACCAGGACTCGATCTTTTTGATCGTTACGCTACGATCATACATGACAGTGTGACTTGATGCATTGTTATTTTGTACACCTCGGGTACCTTTCAATACACGATTCCGTCCCATCCGTTGTTTCTTTCGATCCCGTTGTAGATTAAGGTTCGTGGGTCGTTCGCTGAACGATAGCAAGAAATCACCTAATGAGGGATCACGAGGCTGGTCGGTTGGGTTATACGCGTAAAGACATTTTCTTTCGGGAGGCTTTACCAGCGTGGCCATCGAACGTAAGAAGTTCAGATTCCGCCAATTCTAGTTTTACTAACAACTGGTTTAGCCCATCTATGATACCGACCGGGCCAGATTCATCGCAGAGACAAGAGCCGTCATCACATTTTTTGCAAGCCCTAGCAAAAATGTATCTTGGATGGGCAATAGAGTAGAAACGAGGCCGTCGTTCCCTTTTTTAAGCTAGCGGCTTCCAACTCAAACGGAGCATTTCCGAATTCTGGTTTTACCTCTTTTCGAATGCCTGACAAAAAGCCACCAGAGATAAAAGCAGGGGACTTACAGGAGGGCGGAGTAACGGCCGTTTCAGTTGCTGATTCACAATCAGAATTCCTTCTTCTACCTAATTACGATGACAGCCTTGAAAGGTTGGAAGCGAGCAAATGGAAGATCCAAAACACCTAGAAAAGATCGGAATGCAGAGGGGTCATAGCCGCAAATACACAAGCACATGAGGAACTCCAAAACTGGCATAGTTTGAAGTGGTGTTACTATCCAGCGAAGAGTAACCGTTATTTGACTGATCTGAACCGTTTAGAGGTTAAAAAACCCCAGCAGTGAAAAGGCAAAATACTGTACAGCAGCCCACAATGGTAGCCTTTACGCTCAGAGGACACCAAATCTTCGAGCCTTCCAAACCCGGAATTGAAGAAATTCAGCAAATCCAATCCGATAGAAAACGGAACTTCCGTAATAATTTGCGCGGTACCTGAATACTGAAAAATAATGACTCAGGAATTTCCATAGAAGCACTCTGCTTTACGCCAGTGGACACACAGAAGTCATTCCCGTAAATGTACTTTTAGTTGCCTCACGTTCTTCCCAGTGATACAGAGCGGGAATTATTCTGCGTCAGCTAGAAAATTCACAAAATGTTTCTGTTCCATTGTGAAGATATCTGATTTATTTTTTATAAAAAGATTTCCAGTGCAGCATTACTCCAAAAATGGTGTAAGGTTGGTCGAGCCTTACCAAGCTGTTTCGTTACTGCGCACCCTCTTTAATCTCCCCAACTACGCGTAACCCACCAGTCCGTTACAGAGGTGCTCCACTATACGTCAACCAGGTGATCAGGGCAAAGTCACTTACAACCCATGAGGAAACGAGCACTACAGGTGGGGAGAGAGTGGTTAGAGTATATTGGAAAAGCGTCAGTGTAGGGTGCACGGGCAAAAGCCAGTTGGCGGCCGCGCTTGGCGAGGCGAGCTCAGACAAGCAGTGAAGTGTGATAAATAAACAAACAGGGTTAAATGCCACCAAGGAGCTCGCCGATTGCCCCCACTAAGTTCCTGACTGCCTCCAACTTGAAACTATAAAACGTCCCTGACTTCCTGCTGCTTCGATAACCTGTTCGGTACCTCTTTTTAATACAATGTGGTGCCAGCTACAGAAGTAAGTCTTTCGAACAAAACCCAGCATCCCAGGAAACGCCGATGAGTACCAAGGAAGATGCATTGAAAATGTAGTCACAACTTGTATACAACATCGATCCTTTAGAGCACGCTGATACTCAAAGTTTTCTATCCATCCTTCTCTGCCTGGACCCCACTGAATGAGTAAAAGTTTCATAAATGTAGTCTTTATTGCCCCGGATCATCTGCCGCTTTCCCCAGTTAAACAATAACAGCTCCAGGCCTGCTTCATGTCACACCATGGGGGCTACTGCACATGTCCCAAAAAAGTCCCAAAGTAACTTGTCCGCTTCTTTTTAATTTCCCCGAGAAAAACGGTGCAGTAACATTCACTAGAAAAAGAGTCTGACGACAAACCAGCTCTTTTTAAAAGCGTAAAACTTGTTGCCGGCAAAACCTCGCTGTAGTCTAATGTCCTCGGGTCCATGGATGGGAAATCTTCGTCTTTACAACCTCTTTCCAGAGCCCCCTAGCTCCCCTCAACAGCCCTTTATGATTGGCACTTTCACATCCCTTCCGTCGAAAAGTGCGCGGAACACAAATGTGGACGTTGACTTGCCCCATTAGAAAACAACGCCTCGACTTTCATCTAGGGGGCTCTAAGTGGCGACCCCATCCCCACAAACTTCCGCCCATAGCCGCTCCATACACCTATCCTTCAAGAACAGCATCCAACTACTCCTTGGCTTGTGTGCTAAACAAGCCGCCAAATTGCCATCTACCCGCCTACTGCTCCACACCATGCAGCCAGCAACAGCATCGTCCCCAAGGGCTTTGACAACAGCCTCACCTCTATTTCACGTAACTTTCCGTAGCCAAGGTCACCATAACTTTGACATCACCACAACCCCAGTTTACACAAAAAACCGACCTTGGGTTTCTCGCTTAGCTGTCAAACAAATAATTGCCCGACCAATCTCTTCCTCACTGACATACCCGGGGGAAAAAGAGTCACCCTCGAGCAAGGTAGTCCTCTCTTGCACCTAACCGAATCTCTGAAGATAATTGTAGCCGAACGCAATATGATGCGGCCAACCGCTCAGAAGCCACAACCGTCGTTTTGCTGGTGCAGTTCCATATCTCAAGTTTGCCACTAGGAACACAACTACCACCTCTAATGCCTCAGTACCTGAACCACTTCTCACGAACTCCTGACAAAGGAGTCGGCTGACACATCAACAAGTGGCCCGCGGCCAATTCCTCACTGCTTCATATTACGTTCTATATTTCCCCGGCCCATTTCAGCCCCGATTGCTCATTCGTCGCTAAATGTCAAATCAGTTTGCTCCGATCCCAAGGCCTCTTAGTCCAACCGAGCCAACTTGTCAAGGCTTCATCTGTAACCCACCCTTCCATTTTCACAACACCCCTTTACATTCACTTCTTGCAGTCTTGACAGAAGCCTGACTTTTCAACCAATCATATTTCCGTCGTAATGTCCGCCCCGCCCTCACCTCTGTCAACGTGCTACCAGTTGTCCTTCTCACTATGCCTGTTCCTTAACAGCCTTCGTACCGCGACTACCGCCCTCCTCCTTTTGCTTACTAAGACTCCCTCTAATAAACTAACCCAATCCAGTAAAGTTATTCGCGGTTTATGCTAACCCAGATATCAACCTAATGGCTGGGACGTGGCTGTCAAAGGACACACCCTTTAATCACGTTAATATCCTAGACTGCGAAGCCTTCTCTAATCTGAAGCAATCTCGACGGGGAAGTGAGGGCCTTCTTTATGTTCGACATTTCATCCGTACATAAGCCGCAACCTACCCTACTCTTGATCATTTCATGGACTCTGTGTTGCTGTCCTTAGATTGGGATAACAATGGCTGTCTGCAGGGGTCTATGTATAGCCAGCCAGACACTGATTCCCCCAGCATCACTGCTAATGTCGATACTTTTAACTTCTCTACGGACCGCCGTTCTAGTTTCAAAACCACCGCAGTGGACACGTTTTCCACACATCGGTCGGTCTGCTCTTCGCATCTGTTGAACTTCACCTCGTGCATACGTATAGGAATATGGTCCCAAATTGTCAAATCTCTAACCAGGGACAACAACATACTTGGCATTGTTTTCAATGGAGCCGTGACTGAAATAAAACCCGGGCAATAAATCCACTCGGAAGCCCCGTAAATTTTCACCTCGCTTGTTGCATTGCTTTTCAAGTATTAAACCATCCTGAGCGCCCTCTACATCGCCCCAAATTACAACTTGGAGCCCAGTTCCCTAATTCACTGGTTTTTCCAACCGGGATGTTTTTTTCATGTCCTGACTCAAAGCCTGCTGCTAACGGCCTATATATCATTCTTATTGAGTGTTCGTCTACATTTGCCCCAACGATTATCCGCTGACCCAATCAGTCACCCAGAAAATCGAAAATAGGACTCGAGATCCTGGCACTGCAAGGAGGGCATTTGATGTCCCAAGGCTCTTCCATGTTTCTGCGCATGGGCTCACCCTCTGAGAATTTTAGCCCCCAGAACAGACGAAAACTCATCCAACAAGAAAACTGTTGCCACCAACTATCCATCAAAGAATGGAAGCCTGTAACCTTCTGGGCAAATTCCATGCATTAGCCGAAAGTGATACTCAACTCAGCTTGCAAAATCACTTCAATCCGTGCCTGAAGCATTTGCTTCTCACTTAGCTCCCACTTATCTACCCCACGGCATTATCCCCACAAGTCTCTCACTTTTCACAACCCACACCATAAAGTTCGTCACCTCTTTCGAAGTCCAACCTGCCCGAAGGATAACGGCCTTGAATAAACCATCTCCCAGACTTGCGTCTTCTCCGCTTCTGAGGACCTAACTGCGCTCTTCTGAGCCTCTACACGTTGTACGAAGCTGACAGTTTCATGTTGAAACAGTGTAATACCTCCATTATAACTCACCGCTCTGGGAAAAGGTTCCTCTATGACCCTGATAACTACCACCCTACCAAAGGTACTACCGTTATGTTCGATACAATGAAACGGGTCGTTAAAGAGCAAATTCTTGATTATCTGCTAGACGGCAGTTTAACAAACCAATTCCAACGCAACTTCTTCAAAGTCAGATCACTTTTCTTCTGTTAGGCGGAGTTTACAAACACCGGTACCATTGCGAAGGGCAAGAGGAAAGCTTCCATCATCCCCTTTCTGGATAAGACGGATGCATTTGACAAAGTCCCGCGTAACTTCTTACTAATTGAAATTTGCTCCCTTGTTATAAGGAACCCTTTGCTTTCCTGGTTCTCCAAACGTGCCATCTCCCCCCCCCCAAGTTTTATTGGTTGATGTCCACCTATCACTATCCAAAACCATAAAAAATGGATTGATTTAAGGTTGTGTTTCAAGCCCTCTACCCTCTCTTGTACAAGCAAACGACTTCTTTGCTGCAGTTTGCCAAGGCAATCTGTCTCTATTTGCCGATGCTATTAAAATACTCTATATTTGGCCCTTGTAACCCCGTAGCTGCACTATCCGGCACTTCTAGCGATTCATCTCCCCCTGGTCAGTGGTGCCAAGCGTAGCGTATGCAGTTCTCAGCATCTAAGAGTACTCTATTCACCAACAAATTTACCACTAGCCCTGGAGCTGTCTTGCCTAGTGGCCAACCAACCCCCTCTTCTCATTCAGTAACAGATCTTGGACAACCCTACTCGTCTATATCAAACTTCTCTGATCAAGCACTTTATCGAATTGCCAACTTGAGACGACTAAAAAGCGCTCTTTTTTGTTACCCAGGTCCGTAGGACAGCCACCTCACAGTGTACCTTTCCCACGTTGGACCGCCTCTCGCATTGTTCCCTCTCATACGTTTCACCATGGCAGAATCGTCCTTCGCAAAAGAGAACCTCCAAAGCTGATTCGTCAAGTGGTTGTCTGGACTAAACTCACTTCTATCCTGTCACGAAAGGTGTGGCCTACTCAAAACTGAGCAATTAGGCTGCACCACCTGGAAGTTGATGCTTTTTCATATAAGTTGGAGCCCGGGCAGGTTTTCTCCACTGTTCGGTCACACATTAATAACTGCGGTGCTGCTCGCAGCGAGAAACTTTCTTTAATTTTACCTCTGCCGCTCTCTCACTTGGCCAGTGGGACAAATTTCTTCCTCGCTCGCCAGAGTAAAGTTTCGGAATCAACTCCCAGTTGACCTGTTTCCCTTGTTCAACCTTCCTTTCTTCAAGCAAGCTTTGAACTCATACCTGAATGTCTCTAAGGCAGCCGAACTGGAAGCTAAATGCATCCCTATAGACCAGGCCTTTAAGAGAGGAGCCCGAATTTAGCGTGCTTGTGGCACTTCAACCAGTTCAACTGCTTCGCACTCAATGGACTACGTAGTCCGCCTTTGCATGAAAAATTCATTTCAACATTTAATGGTGGACATTGCTCTTATAAACAGATTGCTACTATTCTAGTTTTCCTGCCTTTAATTCAGCTTGCTCTTCGTAATATTTGATTCCCCATTCAGTGATACACTCAGCATCAACCCGTTAAGTTGCATTCTTTTGTAGTCGGCAGGGTCGTTGTCTACGGTTGCAAGCAAGCTTTTTCCACCGTTTGATCCTCTTTTGCGGAAAAGAATAACTCCGTTACCAGCATTCCCTAAACAAACAGGACTTTTTTTTACAAACCCCATTTCAACAAGAGGTGGAGGGCCTCAACCTGACAAACGCTGCTTTACAACTCATATTTTTTTCCTTCCATCATCCGCATAACATCGAGTCTTGCTAGGTTTCGAAACGTGCACACACCGCGGTCTGATGCCTGCCATTTTCCCTATCAGAATCTCCCCAAAATTAGTTCGCTCCTTCAGTGTTAGCTCCAGCATCAGCCTTATAAGTACCATTCTTATGTGATCAGCAGCCTCAGTAAGTGCATTTCTCGTACAGTTTTTGCCCCCCGCGGGAAAGCTTAACACTGTTGCCGATATCGTTGAGACCACGAGGACCGTTTCCTCTTATGGGCTAAATCTCCCTAGCATTTCCATTACTCCATTACCCTGTTGCCTCCACAGTCAATTTTGACTTCATCACTATACGTACCACGGGCTTTTATCTGTTGCTTTCTCCTAAGCGGCCCCAGTGTTCCACTGCATACATAATTTCTCTCTTTAAGACTCTTCTGGAACCCAACCAGACTGCATTCTGGTAACTATTTCTTACCTACAGGTCCATGGTCGATACGTCTATAAACTTCCACGGTATCCTAATTCTCTGGGCACAACTTCAGCCACTACCACAGATGAAGCCTTTGGCTACAGCTCATCACTCTTTTGATGAACAAACTTTTCCGTTTGCCTGATTCTCCAGGAACATTTGCAACCCGGCTACTCATTTACAACTCACAAGATTCCACCGACTACGCCAAGTTATTATAAAGAAGCCTTTTACTTTTATTCTCGCAAATCCGAAAATCGCTGGGCGCAGCCAGAACCACCGCTTTGACCAGTGCACATCGGGCTTGCAAAACGTCTGCCATGACATGGGGGTGCAACCAGCTGGGCAAACTGCACCTCCTGGCCTAAAGGAAAGTTTTCAGACTGGGTGTCTAGAGCACGGCCAGTTCGGTTCGGCAGCTCCGGCTGTGGATTAAAAACCTTCCTCTTTTCTTCTCAATTCACCGCAGTCATAAGTAACTTGACTTGTCTCCCATACTTTTCATCGGTTCTCTATTGTGCAAGTGCTCAACGAGGCCCCATAGCTTACCTTTTGCACTCTTTTGTTTGTAAGACTGATGGCTTCAAAGTACTGACCACAGTCTAAAGCAAGAGTCATCGACCGCTTGAATAAAGGCTCGCTTTCTCCGTATGTATGCAAGTGCACCCAGCACATTGTATACTGCCTAGTATTGCCACAACAGCCCTGACCGGAGCCATTTCCGGACTGCTGACTTCCCCTTTCATTCGAAGGCCTTGATTTATTCGTCCCCTAAAGCTGTAATTGTTTGATCTCCAATAAAATTTTAATCGTAACGTTCCTCTGGATCATCCTGCAGACTGCCCATCCCCGATCTCTCTCAGATCACAATGACTACCTGGATACCACCGGTCCATAAGGCTTCCTTCAGGATGAGCGCATGTGTTTAGAAAATCAGCCGACTGGATTGGACTAATTCCCATGTTAGACGACCGTGGTCTAGACTGATGTCTTATTTGGCCGATGGTACATGCAGCCTCTTACATTGATCGCGGCTGTGAGCACGGTCATACTACCCGGTTACAAGCCTTCATATTATTTTAACCTGGCCCCCTAGCTGTTTTCTGATAGCAAATGACTCCATGCGCCACCCCAGCAATTACTCCCAGCATTCCCTTAAGACGGCCTCTTTCATACAGCACTGTATTACTCAGTGACGGAAATCCAACAATTCATGTTGTATTCTGAATCTGCCGTTCCTTGCAGCTTCAATTTATGCCATGTAAGCCCATTTTTGCCTGCTGCTTTAATAATTACCCCTATGAACGTTTAGTCTTGCGCGACAAGCCCGCCCACGCTCGGACCTCAGTTCGTGATTTGCCATCAGAGTAAATCACGGTCAGTATGAAATAAAATCCCAGGCACTCAAAGCTGGTTGAAATAAGGCTGTAAACTCTTTTATTTTTATCCCAAAAATAACATCCGATGCAGCCTCGAGTCTGGTTTCCTGCACGTCACAGCAACAGGTCTTTGCGTTCTAGTTCATTCCACCTTCTCATCCCATTAAATTTGTTCCGGCGCAACTACTACCTCTTCTAACTCCAGTTGGCTGTCTCTTCAACGATTCCATTTTGAATTCCCAAGGTGCTCGTCCAACTGCCATTCTTGCTGTACCGACAGCACACTATATTCCTTGTGAACTATCTGTCTTCCAGTCCACTTTCAAGTGAAACGTCGTTCTGTCTACATCACCGTAGTATTACTCAAGGAGAACAACCATGACAAACTTGCCTGACCCAGTTGAAATTATTTTACAGTTCCCCCTCTAACAGGGTATTTCAAACCACCGCCCTCCTGGCCCAGCGAATTGTTCAAAAGACATCAGCGGAGATACAATTCTCCACGCGCCGATGGTGTTTCTGCTTGCACCGTGATAACCCCATGCTGGTTTTATTCTCTATCGTGACCGGCTACTCGATGGTGAAATTTCCCCTCCAGTTTTCCAAATGGACTCTTCGGATATCCAGTAGGAGCATCCACGTAGTTTTTCTATACTCTTCGAATTTTCTCTGACGTCTGCAGAATTCACTGTTTACACAGCTGTGGTACATACTGCATGTCCCACACTTCAATAACGCCCTTCCAACAGCTTCAATTTGGTTGCATCCTCGCTGCACCCCGTTTCTGAAACCCAAACCGATCTCTATTCACCGCGTTATCCGTTACCAATTCAACTCACTCGAACACGGCCCGGTCTTACTGCATCGCGACAAACAAGTATGAAAAAGGCCTTCAAAGCTTGTAAGAATCCCGTCCTGATGTGTAATGTTGTGCACAATGATCATGTCTTACGCATTTGTCTTGATCATGGTCAAGGAAAATTCCATTATTTCTTCCTCCATGCCTATTCATCCAGCTCCTTTCAGTCCGCTCCTTTGGTGCTACATATCCACGCATTCGAATACCCGCTGTCACCTATAGCTTTTCCCCCACTGGCCTCTTCTCTCAGGTAGCAAGCCCATACGTCCACCAGCCCCATCTCTAATCTCGTCCATTAGGAGGAAGAAACCTCCTCAACAACCATCACATCTGCCGCTGCCACCCACTTCCATTCTACGATCACCAAAAATATTCATGTGAAGTGTTCTTTCACAGCATCCAACCACAGAGTTTTCATGGTGATATTCAGTCCCCCCTGTAATCCCATCTCTCTATCCACAAAGGGCTGTCGCATCTTACCGTACTGATCTTGTACGCGTCAGGTCTTATTCATATTTTCGCATCTATGATGCTTCCCCTAGGCAGCTGTTTGCCTTGTTATGGTCACCCGATCCACCTCAATAATTGATCAGCAGTGATTGATGACTTGCTTTACCATCAACTTCGCAAGCTACTCACATTTGTTACTAGGGTAACCGTGCAACTCACACGGATCTTTCATCTAATCTCCGCTTTCCTGTTGATACTCCGAGATCTACCAACTGCTATGTAAAAGAAACGCTCAAGATCATCTGTTCTTGTCTGGCAACCACTTTCATCACTATTCCAGCAATCTCTTGATTGCTAAGTTGTTCATTCGATATACACTGTAATTCGCCAACATCCACCCACCTCATGTTACCGCCAGGGTCGTCGAGTGATTCACATTATTCCACTTCTGAAGGCCTATTTCAGATAGTCGTCTGAGCTTCTTTTGTCCAGCTGCACTGAAGCTCTGTTCCACTTTCCAGAAGGATCAACAGTCGGCAGCCACTGGCTTGAAACATACTTCACCACCACTTCTGAAAGCTACTCGCATATTCTATTGCAGTAACCAGTAGTGTTATATTGATGGGCCAGCAAGTTTCTATATTCACTTTGGTACGCTAATATCCACTTATTTTAAAGTTTAAAGATGGTTTCACTTTACCTGACTCTCTGACCACCCAAGAATTCTCCCGTCATCACAGTGGCAATATTTGGTCTGTGTTGTTCACCCGGATTATTGCTAACTCCACCGTCATCCACCCATGCAATTATCACCAATTTTGTCAACCTTTACTTTTTATTCCACTTCCGAAGCCCCGTTTTGGGGAAAATTCCCAGGTTCGTTAGACACTCGACACTGTGGCTCTGTCGCTGTCATTTGATCCACTCCTCAAAGTGAACATTCGTTGTCAGTGGTTTACCCGCCTTTTTTAGAATCACTTCTGCGAGGCACCTGCACATGCTGTTGACGCAGGTACGAACTTCACTTAATTCTACCATCTGTTCCCATATCCGTATTGGTAAGTAGTTTTCCGTTCACTTTGAGGTAACCAGTTCTTCTTCTTGGCCAATATTTATCCACAAAATCTCACGTCCAACTTCAGCGACTCATTCCACCTCCACTGCTATTTACTTCCACAGATTTTCATCCAAAATCCCCTCAAAAACAAAAAAAGCCGCGGTTCTATATACTTGCCCTATAAAAATTCATCTCACTACAAAGGTAAGCCAAGCAATCGCAGATCCTGCGGAATTTTCCATTCGTTTCAAGCATTTTTGGTTAGCCATTATATATTTATCCCATTTTGGCAGCCAGGTTCACCTGGTTATTGTCACTTTGACCACCCGATCTTGAGTTCATCCTTGGCGGGAGCCGACGCGGTTCTGCCCAGTTGTAACGTTTCCCTCACTTTCGCGCGCTAATATCTTCCTACGGCTCCTATTTACTGATTCTGCCGGCAATTGTGAGCATTTTGTTCATTCTCAAGGCATTCTTCGGGGGTCTCCGAAATGAACTACTATTATTACTATTTGTACCGTCTGCCCGTGCACAGCAGCATACCTCGGGTCTTCCAAAAAAGCTATCCCAATTGGACTCGGCCGTGTACTTTCTCAGGTTGCTCGCAAAGGTAGGACAGAACTAATGTTACTGGGTGAACAAGAACCAAATGCCCGAACAGTTCACAGAGAGGAAAGTAAAACAACTGCTCAAAGAGGAAAGATGAAAAAGTAGCCAGTCCCGATGAAATGACCTAACTCAGGAGCCTTTTTCACATGCAGTCCGCTGCAACTCCCCAGTGGCCATAGAGCGGGGCGAACCACCTAGTTGGAAGTGCCCATCAAACTGATCACAATAACGGGAGGATGGCATAACGTTTTTTAGGCACACTGGCGGACACCGGAAACTGCTGCAGTTTAAGAAGACCGCACCGTGTCCCCAAAAAGCATAATGCCAGGTAGGGTGTGAATTGGCACTAGAGACTGAGGCTAAGCCTTTCCAAAATCTTACGACTATCACGGGAATCCAAGTCAACCTTGAGAGTTGCAGTGAGGCTCGTAGTTAGAGATGATGGGAAAGCGAGGCTTAACACGTGATTGCAAGGCGGATGTACCGAAATGTCACTTCGACTGGGTATATACAGTGGACTCCGTAATACATCTCCCGTAAAGCAAGTCAAGCAACAACAAAAAACGGATGACCTCCCGATATTTCCAGATCAGGCTGAAGAGGCCATCAGGATGATGAGCTCTAACGAGAGTGCGGGACCAGATAAACTGCATCCTGTCATCATGAAGCTACTGAAAAAGTTATATTTGCGCCTCTAACCTGGTCGTGTGACACGACATTGGAAATAGTCGCACTTCCTTCAGATGGAAGATTGCCTGGGTAGCTCCTATTCACAGGGGTGGGTAGGAGTATGACGAGAGAAAATGCTGACCAACGCGACCGTCACAGGTAATCCCTAAGGTCTTCAAAAATATCTTAAGAAACAAGATCATGGCTCATCTAGTGCAGGGGAGCCCGTAGTCAAACAGACAGCCTAATTTCATAAAGAACCCATCACGCTTGCCAAAACTGCTGTCTTTCCCGGACCAGATGGGAAGCTTAGAGCACTGGCGTGTCCAGCGCGCCTGGAGTAGCCTCACCTGTTCTCGCTGGAAGGAAAATGCAGGAGGAGAGACCTCATCGAAGCAATGGCGCAATGAAGTGGATTATTGCAAACGAGCTCATCTATTCCGAATTTCACCTCAGCAAGAGCTTCGAAAGGCATGAGTTGAAAGTGCAGCAATCTCCAAGGCCTCCGTTGACCGTTGTTGGTCAGAAATCTTCCATGACTGATTCTAACTTCGTTCTCAGAACATTCCATTTTGTTCGCTTTTACCGGCAAGTCTCCACCTTTTTTGCATCCCTATTCGTCCCTTGTTGACAGTTGTAAGTCTCTGATGAGAATGGTTCTCTTTGTTCTACCTTTTTCTTCTCCTTCAGCTACCTCATTTTGGGGCTACCAACACGCCTATCTTTTAAACTGCCTGGAGTTAAAAAGGTCTCCTGCCGACACAGACACAGGGATTATGGCCACGAGACCAAATAGTGAGCCTGACACTTCCACGGATGGCAAGTCCGATTTTGCTCCGAAACCAGAGGTAGATGGTTTTCGGAACAAACGATCATTGCAGCGGCATTCTTTTTCCCAGAGAACGGGGTCTCTGAAGCTCGTGAGTGCAAGGGCTTGGACTCATCAAGCGGACCAAAGCCGTACATTCTGTGAACTGACCTGACTTGACCTGACCGGAATTCCATCCTCCAACCTGATCGACCTGTATCTTATTTCGGCTGATTTGACTCAGCCCTCAAAGCCAATCCTCTTCCCAAAGTTGGTGACCCATTTTGCCGATGGCCTTGCCCAGACCGTTCAAAAGCCAGAGGATACCCACCCTGAGAATATTAACCCAATCATCTCCCGCTACTAGGGGCTGCGGTGGAACCAAACAATGGTGGCAGCCGTGACTACATTAGTCACCTCTTCTCTGCAACTATTCACTGGATCACCGAGGACAGCCTGAGCCATGGCCAGCTGCTAGTGCTCTCGAACCGTTCTTCACCCTGGCATTCGAAGCTTCCACTTGAACACTTGCTACTATCCCCAGAAAAGGTTTTCAGATTGGGTGTCCTGCACAAGATCGGTCCCACCCGCTATGACCGCTTGTGGATCAAAAATTTCTATCTTTTGCTCGCTCTGCTCCTGCAAACACGCTTTTGCTCCATCCCTCTCAAGCCATCACCGGTTTTATTTCTAGCTTGCTGTCCATATCGACGTTATATCCAACCGTTTTCATGCCCGGCACAATTCGTCACCGTCCACGTTTTGAAAGGTAAACAGTTTCCGAAGCTGTCTATCATCCGACTTTGCCATAGCACACAGTAGTTGCTTATGTATATACTCGTCAATTTGGTGGTTGTCTCATTGCCCAACTCCCTCCAGTTACTCTTCTGCTTACTGTTCCACCCCATTAGCAGTCAGATCCGTTCCTCGTGCTAGAACTCAGTGACACTATTCAACAATTGGCAAGCTTATTGTCCCTGTACTTTCCCTCCCCGTAATCACCAAACGACTTCCTGGGCTAAAATACCTATCTGTAGTCCTCCAGCTGTCAACTAGTTGATTAGAGGTTGTCTGCACTCTTCACCAGCCCACCCGATCTTCTGCAAAGTGCTATTCTAGTGACCCATCTTGCTTTCGAATATCATTGCATTTTCACTACTTTTGAATGTATCCGATACCTTCCTCCAGCAGCCTAGCCGCTCCGTCACGATCGCTTGTCACACCTTTCAAAATGGCCGCTAGAGGTGTTACGCTTACCATCCACCATTCTCACGGTTCACTTTCTTACATGTTCACTCCGGCAGCTCCTCTTTCCTCCCAGATGTGCCATTCGTATTTTATGTTACCGAAACTGATTCTGTATCCAGCCTCTAAATTCCACCGTTATCATCGCCGGTTGGTGTATTTTATTCAATAACGGTGGATCCAACGCCATCTTCCGCGATACACACCATGCAGCTTTTTTCATCTGTCTGTTTCGGGTGGTAAACATCATACATCTTTCGCTTATCGATATACACTTATCTGTCTTCTACTGTATCACCCCTCTTGCAAAACAGAACACCCCTGTAATCCCCGTAGCCAAGCAGCCTATTTTCAGTTATCCTACACTTCCGTTTCCGCATTTCTTGATTAACCCAATATGATTGTAACAATTTGCTGCGCGCACCCCCGTTTTCCCCCGGCAGTTTCCTCCGGCTACCGGTCCAGTAGCTCCTTTCCCCATTGAAGTGTGCCCACTGTTTGCTATATAACTGATTATGCCAGTATCCAGCCACCGTTTAGTACAGCCACCTAAGCTTACTGGTAAACCTCCATGTTAATACCCGTTGGCATACCTGTTATAACGTGAATGATTGGCTGAATGCTGTCCTCCGGTACCTCGACGAGTTTTCTATCCATATGCCTTTCGTACACTGCAGCCTGCAAGTGACTCTCCATGCTTGGCTCTATAAACTCCTCTTACTATAAAGATCAACAACAGAACCCTCGAATATTTTCGAACTCCCGACAGTTGTAATTAATTCCAGCACTATTCATGTTTGTACTCCACACTTTCAACCAACCTCACCGGGGGCCAGCCGAACCGACTACATGACTTGGTGTTTCCAACTTGCCGGACGTTATTATCACTTTGGTTTACTTCAGCACTCTCCTGTAATCCTCCTTGTGCATTCATTTTAGTCTATTGTAAACTCTGCTCCTGTCAAAACGTTTACCACCTGAACATGCAGAGCAGCATCCCTCGGGCCCATCCAAAATACAATATTATTGTTATTGCTGTTAATGTTAGCTTGAACAAACCGTACATTCGAATCCCCTTGAACTCGCTTGTCAACGTTCATCACTTTGCTCTACCGACTTTTCATGATCGAGCACCTAATCCTTACCCCGCTCCTGGTGTACTTCCCCGCAGCCCTTTGATGGATTTCACACTTTCGCGTCGAGACTATTCGGACATTCTTTTTAGCCTCTATCTGCCTCTCTCTAGTGAACATATTACAACTCCGTCCGAATAACATTTCTGCCTTTTCATAAGTCAGTAGAATTATCAGTTCAAGTGCGTGTACGCCATCACCAATTATTTTTCCCATTTTTCGCCAGTGTAGTTCTCGGCCAGGGCCACTAGATGCGCTACACCGGGCCTCTATTTTCCCTAGGTTATGTTTGGTTTTTATGTTTATGAAGCTTATAACCGTCTGTCATTTAGCTGGAAAGGCGTAAGAAAAATACCCAAAATTTTCTACGCAGCTTTACACTCTCAAAAAGTTCAACTAACTGACCCATAATCTTTCCCCCTTCGCCACATTATCTCCTGAACTACTTATGGAAGCTCCAAAGGTCCTCCGTAAACGTGCCAAGGTCCCGGGTGCAAATCAGGTAATTCGTACCGTCAGGCTCAGGAAAACCAGGAACACCCGACTTCAGTCTGCACTCAGTCCATGCTCCGTACTTCTCGTTGATGTTTATGACGTAGTTAACAAGAAGATTAACGAAGTAGATCAAAGAGTGGCGGACCTGCATAACCAGATCCAGTCCATCGACGATATTCTATTAAAGATATCCCCTTTATCTAGCATAATGAAACCCACGCCTATAGCTAATCGCCAGAGCCTAGTCATGGCGGGCAGCTTCTTAGACTCAGTTGCGACCGAAGTTCATAAGCGTATAGCCAACTCTAAAAAAGCGATAGTTTTCAACATCCCTGATAGACTACCCCTGCTGTCAACCAAACTCGCCATCCTGAATGCTTGCAACATGGCACATCACAAGTGCTATTGCACTCGACTGCGCAAAAAATCACAACGCACCGACTGTCCTTTAAAGTTCCAATTCGCTGACGAAGTTACAGCTAGAGAATTCACAACTAGTTGGCAAATCATTGCTAATGCCACCCCATTCAAAAGAATCAGAATACTACCGGATAAAACGCCCCGCCAAAGAGAGGTTTTTCGATCACTAAAAAGTGCCTTAGCTTCACCAGCGCAACCTGTGGCTGAAATATCAGTCGCCGCGCCTTCTTGCTGCTTGTCGAGCCACCCCGTATCACAAAAGCCCTCAGTTGCCTGCACCACTCTAGTTGACCTAGACCTGACCACAACCCCATCTCCAGCACATCCCCCTAGTAAACGGCCCTGCCTTCTACCATCAACCTCCGCTTCTTCAAACGGCAACGATATCCACGCCAAGCCTACTATTAGCCCAGGGCCACCAAAGTCCCGTGCATCCAAGCCTGCCGCTGCTAATGTCAGCCTGCTGCCCACCGTCTCACCACCGAAAAAGACTCCGGGGAAGTCTGTTGCCAACAGCCCATCCTGTTCTAACTCATGTCCCACCGTCTTGCGAATACAGATCGTTCATAAAAGGCATGATCTACTATGTGGCCAATCGTCTCATCGGCAGACAGGACTCTGTGTCCCCCCCACAGCTTTTAGATACTCCGGCTACTCCCGTAATCCCCCCCGTAAGTCTTCTCAGAATCACATTTAGAACCCCCACCAAGCACTATAAGTACACCCCTAACTAATTCATACTTGTTGGCAAGCAGGACGCAACCCTGCATCACCCTAAAGCAGCCAACCCCACCTCGTTGTATTAACGTGGTACCTCGGCTAATCGACAAGGTCCCCCCAACTCCACTTTACAATACAGGCGAAAACGGCCACCGAGTAACGCATCATCATGCATCAAGACCAAACATACCATATTCACCAAGTATCCCGAATCAGTTTTCCAATCATCTGGCTGAGCGCCAGCACCTCCCGTCGAACCTCCGTAACCAATTTCTCTCCCCTCCAATGATACAAATAAGTAACCCCCAGTTGAATTATAACCAACGGCCTCGATTGTCTAGCCCGGCGCCCTTTCCAGAACACAGGATGGGCCAGCCCAACCAACTACAGTTATTTCGTCGGTCCTGGTCAAGCGGCAACTACCCGCCCCCTGCGTACCCTGTTGAACTCAGTCACCACTACTTTCTGCCATCTCACTTGCCTTTACCCATAACCTCAGCATCCAACCCCCCACCTGGCTACTTCAACCACCTTGGAAATCCCATCTCCCCAAACGACCAATTTTTTTCTTGACGGCACCCCCTAACCCAGTCTCACCCCTTCTTCACACTGCCGGCTCCCCACTTTTAACCCCTGTTTAGACTCCTTCGCCTCTATACATGACAACCCTGTCGTTATGAGTCCACTTAACGATGTTTATCACCTCGATAGTGTTAGCCATCAACACCATCCGATGGTTGTTCCCACTCCACACCATGACGGTACAGTTGCACTTACCTTGCTTCTCAATAACGCTCGCTCATTACTGAATAAAACCCATACTCTCCACAATATAGTACTGTCTTCCGACTTCGACATCACTGTCATAACCGAAACCTGGATAAATGATTCTGTCCCACTGGACCAAATTTCTATTGCTGGTTATCAAACCCTCATGAAAAATCGTCGTCGTCGTGGAGGAGGCTGTCTAATCCACGTTAAAAACAGCTTGCCTACCATTCCTCTCTCTGATCCAATACTGAACTCAATTCAGGACTCAATATGGGTAACGGATCTTTTGGCAAACTCTCCACTCCATATCAGCTGCGTTTATCGACCACCCAATTCAAACATCACGGACCTCGCCCACGTAGTCAAAGCCTTTGACCACTTTGCACTATTACCCTCCTCGTCAAAACTCATTGCTGGCGATTTCAATGCACCTAATATCTGCTGGGACACCATGTCATCACCCCAATACTTCACGAGCTTCGTTTCGACCATACGCGCAGGGCGCTGGGTCCAGCACGTAATGACACCAACCAGAGGTAACAGCACACTAGACCTGATATTTACCATTGGCCTATCGGACGTGATGACTATCGCCCTCAACCCTTTCCCAGGCACTGACCATAGAATGTTATCTTGCAGATTCACAGCCGGACCCATAGACCCCATATGTAGCTCATCTCAACAGCCCCTACACACGATCAATTGGATGAACCTTAAGCCTATGCTTCGATCCCTCAACTGGGATGACTACTTCCTACAGCACAACACTCAGCTCGCCAGTGACGTACTCTACCATAAGCTACATAGCTGCTTGTCAGCAATCACCACCATCGAGACCAACCGTTCGCAAGCCCGCGGCTCCTACTAAACAAGGCTGCAATATAAACATGCAAAACTGCAGAAGATCTACAATAAAACCAAAGACTTCTCCATACTGTTGCAGCTTCACTCTCTCTCTCTGTCACCATCAGTCTTCGGACTAATGAACTGCTGAGAAAGCAGGAGCTTTCGGCCTTGAACTCCTTCGACAGATCGTACCGATTGTCCCGACTGCTGAAAAGCAGAAATCAGAGAGGGCCTACAGGGATACTCTATTTAATTTTGGGAAACAACACGCAGATTAAATCTGCAGCCGAAATCGCGGAGGCTCTCCATACCTTCTTTTCAGAATCCATGACCACTGACGCCACTGTAAATTTGCCACCCGTACCCCTCATAACCGAGCAAGTTCTCTCTGACATTGAATTCAGTTTGAACGATGTGACCCACCTGCTGCTGCGTGTTAGACCCTCCTCCCGCCCTGGCTATGACGGCGCCCTCACAGCACTCTTTCATCTTGGTGGAACTGACGTCGCTGCTATCTTTATGAATCTCTACAACTTATCCCTTGAAAATGGCATTTTTCCATCCCAGTGGAAAACTTCAACCATTATTCCTATCCACAAAAAAGGTCCAGTGCATGACTTTTTAAATTATCATCCTATCAACCATACCCCTTTAGCTGCCACAATAATGGAGCGTTTGCTTAAACAGCGGATGTCCGATTATCTCATTTCCCATAACCTCATTCACGGCGGTCAACATGGCTTCCTAAAGTCACGTTCTTGTACCACATGCCAGTTTGATTTCTTCAACCTACTGACCACGGCAGCTGACGACGGAAAATCTATGATTATCATCTACCTCGATATGACCAAGGCATTTGACCGAGTTCCTCACTCCCGATTGTTAACAAAACTCCGGGCCTATGGTATCCATGACCCGCTCTTATCATGGATCACTTCTTACCTGTCGGATCGAACCCAGGTTGTATATGCTGATGGTCATCTATCGCAACCGGCGCCCGTCAATAGTGGAGTCATACAAGGAAGCGTACTTGGTCCGCTATTTCTCATACTCTATATTACCGACATTTTTTCGATTGTGCAACATAGAACACCTTTCCTGTTCGCCGACGACATCAAAATCGTGTATGATTTCCGCCATCAAGACCTGAGCACAGCACTGTCTGAAATAGGTAGTGATCTAGAGAAACTTGATCAATGGTGCACTTCATGGCAGATGTGCTTCTTGACATCTAAAAGCTTCTACACAACCTACAGATGTCAAGTCCCCCTCGGAACTCTGTCACTGAACCAAGTACCCATCGCCCCAAGCTCATCAGTGGAGGGTCTTGGGCTTCGATACACTAACAATCTACAATTCTCGGAACATGTCTCATTTCAGACGGCCAGGGCCAGACAGATAACGGGCCTAGTTCTCAGATCATTTAAAATGAAACATAGTATCCTCCTTACATACCAACCCCATGCTAGACCCCACCTTGAATATTGCCCTATAATCTTCTCTGGAATGTCTAAATCTGACAGAATACGCCTGGAGAAAGTTCAGCGCACCTTCACCAAGAAGCTCATAGGATATTCCTCTCCACTGAGCTATGAAGAGCGATGCATTCTATTAAAACTTGACCCCGTTTGGCTTAGACAGGTCAGGCTTAACTTGTGTTTTCTATATAGACTTATTCATTGCTCTGCTTTCACTTCTACCAAATCTATACAGTTTTCCCTACCCTCACCTTACCCTCTGCGCCACAGAGACTTCAGTCTGACCATCCCACATTCCAGGCTGGCAATAAGATCCAACTTCTTTCTCATTAAATATTCAAAGCTTTGGAATAAGTTTCCCCTTACCATTCGTAAATGTGCGTCATAACCCAGTTCAGCCATGCCATTAAATCACAACTTACCGTTAGTCATATGTTATCTTTGACTAACGCCAGCATATCTGAGGATCGAGCCTATGAAGAAGGCATCGAACTTTAGAACCCTAGCTTCAGTCTCTCCTCCCGCTCTCTGCTATCCGTCGAGCTGGCCTTCAAAAACAGGTTCAACAACTAGGATCATGGCACCGTATCCCAAACCTACCATTTTCTGCCTAACGACAGACGCTAGGCTCACCATTTATTATCACTTTTTACGTATAACCCACATTGCGGAAAGATAGATTTTGTCGTTTACAGCTATAATTAGCTAGACGCCTGCCGGTTCTCGCTAGTCACCCACGTTCACCTACCATCACCTAACCCTTATACATTCCTGCCTCATCTAATTCACTGGTCGGTTTTCACAACCATGTCTAAACAATTACTGCCTTCCTCGCTATATAGTACTAGGGCAGCCATGTAAAACAACTCTCCTCTAGCTGAGGGTTTTAGCCATTGATGTTTTCCCCCAGCACCAAATTGCTCAGTGGTGCTGCATCCTAGGTCATTCAGTCCCACCACCCACTACTTCACGCCTTGATCCTCTCTTATTTATCCTGGCTTCCGCTCCTCTCACCTTCCTTGCCCGGGGATCGATTTGGTCGATATATACCATTATAAATCATTACATGACTTTTGATAGAGCTTATGAGGAAAGCGTGATACTAACCAGAACCCTTGGTAATCTAGGATTTGCCACACCATACACCGTAGTTGCCATCACCTAAGCGTAAACCTACCAGGTTACAATGCCCAAACATAGTAACTCTCATGCCTAAGGCCAGTGCATCAGAAGTCGTATTTGATTATATGAAATACCACTGGAAGCATGAAGGTAGTCTTTAAACATTCCCAGTGCTGTCTTTACTTAGTCTTCGCCTTTTTCTCTAACCAAAGACGTAGCACCTGTCAGACTCCTCAACCTTCATCCAGTGGTCACCATTATTCACTCACAGCTCAACTTCCGTCCCTGTCACAGAACTCTAGCATCTTCCAAGAGTGGCCTATACAACATTTGATACTTAGCCAGCAAAACCACAAACCATCTGTGGATCATCCCGACTAATCACGTTGTTAGTGCTGCAAGTTGTACCCCATCTTTGTGCAGACTGGCTTTTTGATGAACATAAACCCTATTGAATAATCGCAGGCTGTGGTTGACTCTACCTCCCCCTGCATTTTTTGTCCCATGTAAACGGCCTGGGTGTTCTGACTTCACGGGTAAGGCGAGTGTTAGCGCGGCACTTCTGCAAACATTCCTGGCCGTGATGGTCTCCTTGCACAGAGTCGACCACCAATAAGACATGACCACCAAAAAGTAGAGATTGGCATAAAAAAGTGAGAAAAAATACCCCACTGTTTTGTCTTCCAGGCACACCAGCCTTGTCACTTGTGACTCATGTCTCCGGGTGGCAGTGTTGTTACGGATCGACTGGTGTGGTTGACCTATTCCCAACGCGGCTTGTTACATGCGGTCCATGTTTCGGCCGGGGCGTGGGAGCTGTGGTCGCCCACCAAAAGCAGCTCCGCCTTCTCTGACAGCGAGATACCTGACTGTGATAAAACCATTAAAAATATAAATGAAAACGTCTAAAAAAGTGTGCATCATTCTTGGAGCGCCACGTGCTGGATGCCAGTGGTTGTGTATCGTG
The DNA here is from genome assembly GCA_948099385.1 of Fasciola hepatica. NCBI lineage: Eukaryota > Metazoa > Platyhelminthes > Trematoda > Plagiorchiida > Fasciolidae > Fasciola > Fasciola hepatica. Next base: position 970,392 of record CANUEZ040000169.1, read on the forward strand.
CTACCTCCCTACCTGAAGCAGGTCCTTGTGCCGCCTACCATGAGCACCGAATGTAGGTCATTAGAGTTTGCTTCCTTGACGAAAATTCGGACCCATCTCATTCCCATTTCTCACGGCTCTCCAACACCAGTCCTCACATGGGTGTTTTCCTGCTTTGCAATACGATAACGAAGAAAAGGACACCGCGATAACCATGCAATCATGTCTTCATCCGATTTCCTTGATCATACTCGAGCAATTCTCAGTACGATAGCACCGTCGAGTAAGAGCATAGATGAACTCACGTTAACGTTCCAAAGCACGTGACCGGTTGCCTCTAATGTATCCCCTCTGTCACCCCAACAGTTTCTTCTACTTTAAGGCTCCTCGGAAACTACCCAGTATAGAATAACCACTATGCTGGAAGAGACAGTAACAGCAGCTCACAGTCTGTTAGTTCAAACCTATCTTATCGCCTTGTTGTCAAACTGCTTTCTGCGTAAGCGAACGGTACTGAGGGTTATCATTTCTAACTGCTCTAAACCGTGAGACCCTAGGTTTTTCATTAGTATCCGAGCGATGCCATGCCAACGTGCAAAATCATATATCCTTTGAGATGCATACACCGTTACCAAACTAGTGCACGCAACTTAGAAGGTAGCGTACAGGCTTGGTCACCCTTCTACAAAAAGGACGCCGCCTGCCTCGAGAAAGTCCAGCGTCTCGCCACACGAATGGTTGAAGGGCTGAGGAGTAAGACTTACGAGCAGAGACTCTGTGACCTGAATCTTTTCTCGTTGGAAAGGAGGAGACGTCGAGGGGATCTCATAGAAACGTTCAAGGTAATGAAGGGCTTTTCTCACCTTAGACCAGATAGTCTATTCCAATTGGCCGTAGAATTCAGAACAAGGGGACACGAAAAGAAGTTGATAAAAGCCCGATCTAGGTTGATGGCTAGATCGCACTTCTTCAGTAACAGGGTTGTGAACAGTTGGAACGGTCCGCCCGGTGAAATGGTAGATCTGCAGACAGTCCAATCCTTCAAAGGTGCCCTAGATCGCAAGTGGTACGAGATCTTTTCTTGTAATGAGCCTTGAGTATATCAACTAGATGGATGACGGGTAGCACTGTGGTCCTTCTGGAGTATGTTTTAACAGACTTTTTCCCTCATTGCATACTGCCCCAGTGAACTCTCACGATGCATAATGTCTATCGCAGTTGATGTGCGATGAGGTTTTCCGTTTCCCTCTCATTTTTAGCGGGGATTCGACGAAATACACTCGGCAGTGGTGGGTGCATAACTGGTGTGCATACCATCGAAGGAATTCTGGACGCTCGATTGGCCGTGGCCATTACCTGTCCTGTGCAGACTGAACTGAACTTAACTGAACTGATCCTGAATCTAAACTCACCTTTTTATGGACTGCTGTTTCTCCCACATCCACCAGTGTTCACTTTCACGAAATTGGTCTCGGCACCGTTTCGAAACTCATTCCATTTATTGAACTCCGGTAAATCCGTCATTCGGGGTTTTCATCGTCTTCATGGATCGCTATCCTCTCCGCATCCACCGATTTCCCCGAGAACACTTCTTTACAACTTTTTTGTCTTCCTATTCTTCTTGTTCAAAATTTACTCCATCTGCAGAACCTCAGTAGACCTCCGTTTTCCTTGGCTTGCATCATTCCCGTTCATAACGCGTCCTTGACACCGCGCTAAGGGTTTTTCGATATCTCCACCGCCCGATAGTGTCTTGTGGTCCAACCTTAATGATGGCCAAATTGACGTTATTGGTGATTACTGAAGAAAATGGTTGGAGCTGATGTAGTCATTTTTGCGGAAAATAAGAATGTTGTTCCTACTTTTGCGGCGACTTTTGTTTAAGTTAGCCACTTCGTAGTATGTAACGGTTGCGCAAGGCTGTTACCGCTCACACCTGTTAATTGTCATGGCCGTTGCACGTGCTTTCGTTGATGACTCTGAGAGTTTCTCCAGACATGTAAAAGATGCCTATAAATTATTCTCAAGGTTCGAGGAGGACTTTCGGCTTTTTAGCAGCAGACTTTCACCTCGTTTTACGTGTATGAGAGTGTAAGTGCTGAGAATTGGCTTCGTACACATCGGGGTGCACTGCCAAAACATTTCCATACTATCGGGTTAAATTTTGCTGCGTGCATAATCGACGGTGAAATAGGACAGCCGTCAGGTATGCAAAGCACAGTAAATCTATCTTTACTTTTCAGATATCAGAATACTCAATGCCCGGCCTTCGTGAGGATCCGTGCCGTCGGAATGCAATACAAAGTCGTTGGTCAATGTCTGCAGCATAACCACGATTTTCACCTAATCAGCGATAGGTTCTACCATCGTAATAGGCGTTTGACTCCCGAACAGGAGTCACACATTAGAAATGATGGGCACTTTCCGCCGATCCAGCGAAATATGTGAATACGCTCGCCAGAAGTTCAACCGGTTGTTCACAGTTAGGGATATTTACTACTTGAGGGCCAAGGCGAATGCCGTAGATAACCGTAGTGATGTGCTTAAGGTTCAACAACTAATGACTGGAAGAGGGTTATTTGCGAATCATATGGCGGGAAGGCGTAGTTAGGTTCGCGTTTCACATTCCACAGACCGTTAATTCTCTGGCGCATAAATACAGTGAGGTACTGCTAGCGGATGCCACCCACCAGCCGAACTGCGGTGGCTACCTTCTTTGGCATTGCATGTTGATAGACGATAGTGGCCTAGGTCGTTCAATTTTCTACGCCCTGCTTCCTAACGAGAGCAGTGCTAGTTATCTGCGTGCAAGCAACGAAATGAGAGCCAGGTTACCGGGGACAGCGAACGTGAAGACAATCATATTAGATCGAAGCTTAGCGCAATACAGGGGACTTGCGGTTACGTATCCAGGAGCAGAATTCGTTTTCTGTCGGTTCCACGTTCTTAGGGATATGAAGCGTCAATGTTATCGCTTGCACGGCTTGTCCTTAAATGACAAGCAACGCGTTCATCAGTGGATGCGAAATTTGGTTTACACCTGAACTAAGGTGATATTTGATAGATTTAAGGCCGCCATTCTTGGCCGTAGTGCAGAGGCCATGAATTACTTGAACCGAACTTGGTTGCCGTATGAAAAATAAGTGAGTTACAATGACGATTTTCATTTTGCCTTTCACAGAGTAAAACCAGATAATAAATGTTTCCATTTCTGCTTTACAGACAGAACACGGCGAAACATCACAACGTTCGATCCACCGTTATGACCGTAGAACTTCGGCACGGAAGTGTGCATGAAAGGATCATTTTGTACCATTGAACCACCATCTTTCAATACAATTTGTATTCTTCATTTTGTCCTCAATTTTTCATTTGCTACGGAATGGGTCCATCTGTTAGGTGCAGCGTAATACGATGTGGGTGGTTTATGTGTATGCAGGTGCGCCTAATGGTCGTCGTGCTTCAGCTCACGTAATTAGAGGTTGGCTTAGTTGCGTGCAATCTTACAATATTGCGGTCAGGGAAACAAAATCGTTCAGGCAGGAGTTGATCGACTAATTGCATAATAGTAATCCCCAAACGTATCGGATCATCGTCGTGGTTATATATAGGTATATACATAGATATGAATATACGGATCTATGCACACGTCAGTACTTACATATATATATATATATATATATATATATATATACATGTACTTACGTGTACATAGACCCGCATACACAAATATATATATATATATATATATATGTATATATTCCTATGTAAATCAATATATACACGTTCATGGATAAATATACAAATACGTACCTACGTGTGCGTATATGCTTATAAACATATATATATATATAAATATACAAATATGTGTTGACATGTGCATACATACAAATATATATACACATATTTACATTCGTATATATATATATATATATTTATATGGGGAATCCACAAGACCTACCTACATTATTTAGGTATACAAATACAATAGGAGCTTATGCCTTCTCATGATCAATTTAGCTGTATAGTTCCCCGTTTTGCTGTATAATTCCCATTTCTTTGTATCGGTTACCGTGGACTGTCTTTGTACAAATTGCTGTACTTTGGCCGAAAATGGCAACTAAGTTATCGCGCACCCATTCAAATCCACTCCAAATTTTTAAATAGCGCGCTGTTGGACCACAGAACGCTACCCCACCGCCCAGCCCGGATTCGAAACCGGTTTGAAACTGCCGCGCAAACCATTATTAAATTGATCCATCCAAACTGTTGCTGGCTATGTCTATCTATCGCTGAAACTCTCGACTTTCATACCTTGAATTTGTGAGTATTCCACCCTATTGAGTAACGTGTCACACCATGATAATGCGCTAGCGCGTGCGTCTCGACCATGGCCGAGAAATATACCATTATTATTATTATTATTATTATTATTATTATTATTATTATTATTATTATTATTATTATTAAAGTTTTCCTGTTAGCATGCCCTCCCCCTCGCGATTCCGTGTTGATGCTACCCGAATTCTTCGGCATTTTTCTCCCACCTCGCCTAAGTATCTCGACCGTGAAGCTGTCTTTACTCACCACTGAGTGATGCGACCATCTGACCTTCATAAGCCATTTTCGTCGGACACTTCTTTATGCGACCGCTTAAACCTCTGCACTCGTTTGTACTGCATGTACCCAAGTAAGAATCTAAGATTCCCATTTTGGCCTCATTTGTGACATTTGATCATTCAGTCAAGTGTGCTTCGCGTGTCCCCAAAATAAACGATCATCATCATATTGGCAGTAAAAATAACTTCACCCGTGGCTACTTCGCTCTGACCCACGCCCCTATCTTCCCGCCCAAAAAGGTGACCCCCTTCTCGTCACTTAAGCTTTATACCTGATTCATGTGGCTTGTTCTCGCACCAAACATTATCGACTTGGCCTTCAACAACGGTCAGGTATGAATCCGTCACTCCAGGGCCATCCATTTCAGGAACTGATTGGTTCGGCCTGTGACTATTTTCACGCAAGCTTCAATTTCCGTGGCCACCATCCGGCTGTCTGGAACCAACTGCATATTCTGTGATTTCCCATGAGCGCCGTATTCGGCTCCTTAACCGGACCCTCGGCACATCCCACAGCGCAGATTGTGCCCACTTGAAGCAGCTCACTTTGTATTCGCGTATATTACTCAGTTGCTTTCGAGCGGGTTAGGATTCTTACTTTTTTGAATTTGGGGGACAGGTTGAGGACTTCTCACCCCCGAAGCCCCTAACAACTCGCTTCACCGGACAAAATTGTTTTCATCGCAGAGTGCCAGCTATCTTTTGGGGGGAACTTAGGAGGGAACCGGCTATCAGACAGCTGGATTCGTCTTTCGCACTTATACTCACGCCTAACAAACGACTTGCACGCCGAAATCACCGCAGCTTTCAACTAGGGTTTCCTCTTGCTTCACCTTGAGAAAGTATAGTCCACCGGCTTTGGGTCTCAACACGTACTTTCATGCTCTACTCCGAAGAAGAACAGGCACGAGGCTGCAACCAAGCCATGGGGTGAGCGGGTGATGCCCCTGCTGCTCGAAGCTTCGTAGCCCGTGCGTGAGAAGCGAAAGGTTATCATCTGGGCCCAGACGAGCCAATCCTTTACTTTCGCTCCACCTTTTGGTTTCATAGCGTCCAAGGATTCTCGCGGGTGCTTCTATGCTTGGCCCGTATTCCAGGACGGACCAATGGATAGCCTACCATTACATCACAGACTGTAATGTCCATATTGATTGGAAAATTCCTGTTCTGCTCACATTCCTATACTTTATGACCAATTTTGGACTGCCTTCTCTAACCTAATTCATGCTGACACTGTTTTTTGGTCGACAATTATTCTACGCTTGGTGCACTTACTTTTTTCTTTTCACGGTTGTGCTTTCTTACTGAGAATACATTGAGGAAAGTTGATACGGTAGTGAGATGCATTGATTCAACACAGTTTTGTTTTATTACTTCTCGGTTTCACTTTCTCGCTCACGTCGACTGACCGTAGACGTTCAGCTCGTTTACGTTGATTTTTGGCTGCCACGCTCAGGAAGTTGTTCCTTGGGCCTGATTAAGCGTGGAGAACTTGTTCTTTTTGTTTGGACTTCAGGACAGGTATTCATTATTTGCTCTTTTTGGCCAACTGTTCCGCTTTCTAAAGAATTTTGTCCTATTTTTGACTACCTTTTTGGCTGGGCAGTGACTGAGGCTCACTGTCAAATGTACGATCGTGTTTGTACTTATATTTTTACTCGCCAATAGTACCGTAGAACTTGCAGAGCAATCGTGTTCTTGATTTGGGTTCTGCATCGATTTGGGCTACGTGTTTCTTTGAGGCTCCAAGGTGCTCTCCAGAACGAGTGAAGCTTATTAGTCGGTGAATCGATAATTGAATCGTTGGTCAGGCTTCACCCGGACCAGGACTTGAGCTTTTTGGTCGTTACACAGACCATGGGCTCTTCCAAAGTGCATCAAACGCCACAGCGGTCCGAACGACAACAAACAATAGCCTGAATAACTTTTAAAATTTACGAGGCAATTAGACTCAAAGCCACCAGGGCGATAGACAAGTCCGCAGGCACAAAATATCGCAATTCTCGGGGTACCGCTCAAAGCCGGGACGGTGATTTATTGCGCTGTAAGCATAATGATTCACACAATGGGCGGCTGGCCATCCCTCTTAGCAAGGTCAAAGGACCCTGCAAGGACCGGCTTTATTGCAACAGCCAGACAGCCAAGTCGGCTGGGGTGGGCACTCCAATGAAGTGCCCTACCAAACAGGTCTCTCAGTACCCGAGTGCACTGCGCCTGCTGAGTAGCCCCTGCGTCTCCATCGAGGCGGATACCTGCAGCTAGGCAAACCTGAACACTTTGCTCACATGATCTAGTTATGCAACACTCACCAGCTGGATCCCGAAAGCTTGCCGTTTACCTCCACCCGTCTACTCCTGAAGGGTTTCACTCCCTGTGTACTCTATCTTTAAAGTACTTTTCAACTTTCTCTCACGGTACTTGTTTTCCGTCGGACTTGTGCTAGGATTTAGCTTTAATCGCAGTTCGCCACCGCTTTGGGCGGCATCCACGAATAACCCGAACTTTAAGGTTTGCTCGGGAAGATGCTGGCCATTCTGAAACGTCTTTGAAAACTGGACTGCGCCAAGCAGAGTCTTGCAAAACAGACAGCGGCTCAGTGAGGATCCTATCCAGTAGCTAGGAGAGAAACTCGAGAAAGCTTCGCCAAAGAGGCAGAACGGAACGCTTTACCAAGGCAGAATAACAACGGTTCTGAGTGCGCGAATCGAGGCTTATCCTGCCCAAAGCAGCCGGGCCAATCTGTCGGCGGGTCGCTAGGTCATTATCTGTACCGGAATCAACCGATTCTTCACATTCTCAAGCCACCTCAACTATAGGACAATCCAACTTCAACAAAAAAGAGTGATCGAAAAGTAAGACAAAAAGAAGCACAGGAAGTGATCTATGTAAACGACTAGAAAAGGAATGAAAGTGCAAAAAACGGATAAATTTAATAGGCGAAAGAGGAGAAGGGGAGAAAAAATTAAAAGAATTGAAGGGCTAGCAAAACAATAAAAAAGACCAAGAAGGAAACAAATGCTTAAAAAAGAGAAGCAGAATAAGGGACTTTCTGAAGGCTAGAAGACCTTACCACATATAGGAGCTCGCCGTAATATTACGTCCAGGTTAAACTGCACCTCGGCGAATGTTGACCAGGACTTAAGGAAGAAAACTTATACCACAGCTAAGATATAAAGCAGTCGAAGCAACTATAACCCAACCCAGTACAACTGAAGGAGACAAAGGAAGCGGAGTGATGACAGCTAGCCTTACGGGTTAGCAAGTGATTCGTGGCACCGGAGTAAGGTAGACCAAGGAGTCGGCTGGCGTGTGCTATCATAACTATCATATATGCTTTATATTTTAAACTGGCTTGAGAACTAGCATGGTGCCAACTTTGCAACGGTTAAGTCTGTCGGTAAAGGCCGCCTTTTGTATCTAGGTGGAGCCTAATCTGCTCTGTTCTTGCTATTTATGTAGCGCTCTGTCCAGGTAGCTGGTGGTCCCTGCCAGTCTGCGCTAACAGAACGGCACTTCTAAAAACAAAATAGAAGCAGGTCCAATACAAAGATATCACCAGCAGGATCCCCAAAATCTGTGAAGCTTGGGACCAAACTGGGACCACCGTGTTGTAAAAACGATGCTATTTGACCTATAGGATGGTCCACTCTGCGAAGTTTGCTTGCTCTGGTTTCAGTGAGAAGGTGGTAGGGCACCAAAATTTCGCTGGTCCTCGTGAAGTGTCATTCCGATCTGGCCCGAGTACGCTCAGTATATAGCAAATGGCAGGAACAAATGCAAGGCCATTCAGACCGTTTGTATTTACCGGGAACGAACAACGGATTTTCGTCACACCAAAAACCATACTTACCGTAATCAGACTAGCACGATCCACCAAGCAAAAAAATAAAAATAATTGGATGGGTATCTAAATATTTAACAACAACTAATCAAAAGTTTGCAAATTGTGCCTTGAAGAGCACGTCCTCAGGGGGACTTCAGGGGGGAAACGGATTAATATTTACGGAAAGTAGGGAAGAAAAGTGTACGGTCGGTTGAAAAGAGGAAGAGGAAAGGGGGGAACAAAGCGTGTCGATCAACAAGGGGTCAGTCCCGATGAACTGATTGAATTCAGTGAACGTGGTCAGAAAACCAACATTGCTTCACTCATCAGCGGCGGCAAAAACGAAATCAGAGGGCTCAACAACAGGACCGAGGAGACATCAAGAATGAAGAGGCAGAGAACATCTCAAGCTCCGCGGCACACGGGAACGGAGCTGGCTCGGTCTTCCGAGATAGCACGACCAAGACCTTATCCATTATGCTGGCAGGTGGGACCACCGTCATTCACTGTGAAGGAGGAAAGGGATGTCCACCAAAAACAGAGTCATGTGAGGCCTTCCAAAGTCGGGCTGAATCAAAAGTGCAAAGCTCGTCTGATTTGGTTCCGTTTTGGGCTGCCCAACCGGAAAAGCTGCCAGCTCAGGCCGCTCCCGCGACAGGCGCAACGAGGACAACACAGACAAGCACGGAAGTATGACTGAGATGCAACAGAAACGTAGTGGAAAAGGGGCTCAACAAACCGTTTTGTAAAGCGACACAGCAAAGAAGCCAAAATCTGCGACGGCGGATTACCGACCTACCAGGACAACCTGGGGTACCCTGGCATGCCCTTGTTATTAGGGTACTGCGCCCGACGACATGGAGACCAAATGCCGACGGACAAGCACCGAGGAGGCCCAATTAGGGGAAATTCCCCTCCCCCTCTCAAATACCGAGGTGCCTTTCTTGTGGCGGCGGATAGAACCAGTGTGAATTCTAAGGGATATACGAACAGAATCCGATATTCCTGCATGCTGAAAGGTCACAACCAGCTCTCGAGTAGCAGAAGTATCCACATTGACCCCAACATTGACGGAGACACGGCCGTCCTACTCGTCCCCTCCTTTGCTGCGCCTTACACCGATGGTCGCGCGTAGGACCCGGCTCCAGCAAGGGGACCAGGTATTGGTGAGTACCCCATACAAATTAGTGGTAGGTACGGCTATCACTGAAACACAACCCAGAAGCCCGAACGAAGCGAAAGGCGTAAGGAGTGCTCGGGCTTAGAGCTCGAGTGCAAAATAGACTCATCGCTGCCCAAGAACGACTGGGACAAAGGAAGAATGGCAGTGATGCAGTACAACGTTGGCGTTATCAGTAATAAACGGAGGAAACATGCGGCCGAGTCTAAGGGAATGCATTACATAGCGATAATCCAGCCGTGGCTGTGTGCGATTGATCGACTCAGTCCATCACATCCCGAGGGATTGAGCATGCACAAAGCCGACCGTGAATATGACCACTGTTGGTAGCCCAGCACAACCCAAAGGTAGAGTATGAAGTATGTGGCGCCCAGTAACAGGTAGTGGCGGAACGAATGAAAATTCTAAGTAAATGGGTGGTGCTGGTGCGTGTTCATAGGAGCCCATCCTCCGGGACGAGGAAGATGGGGATCTGCTAGAATATCTAGCAGCTCCAACAAGAAACACAGAAAGATGCCTGGCTTTGGGGTATTTGAACGCGCCAGATATGAACTGGCAATCAAATCGCGGGCGGGATCTTTCGGTCAAAGGTCGCTTGACAACATTCAGGACAGGGCAATAATACAGCACATCCACAAGCATGCTGGATTGAGGGGGGGTTAGACGTTGGGGTTGTTGGATCTGGAGGCTTCTAAATTTTTGTGGAAGTTGGCGAAGTCTAAATTAGCGCCCCCGTAGGGAGAAATGACCACGGAATCACCGAGTTACCGTTCCCTAGTCGAGGGGCAACCTATCAGATAAGTGGCAAGGGCCCATTAGGAGGTTGAATGGGGGTCTCATGGAGATGGGAGGGTTGCTGGTTTGGGATGCGGAGGTTAGCGTGGAGGAAATTTGGGGGTATCAGAAGCCACTTACTATGGAAGAAGTAGCTTTGCTAAGCAGAGCTTAGAGAGGAGGCCTATCATCGTGGTGTAAAGGCAGTACAAGCCTGACGTTGAAACAAACCACCAGGCATGGAGAAAGGTTCAGGAAACTGGCGGACGTGGAGGCTTCATTCAGTACAATAAAGTAAACAGGCAGGTGGTGGAACAGAAGAGATCTGAGAAACCACCATATGATTTGGGCATCGCCGGAGCAGCAGTGAAGCACCCAAAAGTGTTTTTACTATGTGCAAGCCAAAGCACCCATGAGGGTTACAGTGGATGTGGCAAGGACTGGGAGTGAAGGCCGAAGACTCAGCTTAAGGCCTTGTCCACAGTGTGACACTGCATGATGTTATTTGTATCTTGTTTTCGCTGCCTCCCCCGCCCCCCCCCCCCCCGCCCCTCGCTTCTTTTTGCTGTCGTTTCAGCTCGGTAAATCCGACAGAAGATCAAAGGTTTCCTCAAGAACCGGGACAATTGGGCTCAAAGCCTCGAACCCGTGTAAACTTCAAGACTTCAAGACAACTGGATCGATGACGGGTGGCACTGTGGTACTTCTAGAGTATGTTTCAATCGACTTTTTCGCTCATCGCATACTGCCCCAGTGAGCTCTCACGAAGCATAATACCTCTCGCAGTTGATGTGCGATGAGGTTTGTCGTTTCCCTCTCATTTTTAGCGGGGATTCGACGAAATACACTCGGCAGTGGTGGGTGCATAACTGGTGTGCATATCATCGAAGGAATTCTGGACTCTCGATTGGCCGTGGCCATTACCTGCCCTGTGCAAACTGAACTGAACTGAACTGAACTGAGCTGGGAATGACACGCAGAAGACAGAAGAACCCGGAATGTACTTTGTGGAGGTCCAAGGACAGAACCGAAGTAGGCCTGCCCTGCCTTTGTGACAGTAGCTCCGGCTGTAGATAGTATCTGCCTCCTCCTGACGTTGAGTGGCTTCACGGGGTGCCAGAATTTTCACGTCATCTGCGAACAGAAAACAAGGTGACCGAAGGACACCAGATAGGTCATTCATATACACCAGAACGTTCGCTGGTACAAATGCTGATCCTTTAGTTACTCCACTGGTTCCCGTCCTCATTATGAATTTAAAGTCCCTTACCTTGACGTCAAACCAACGATGGTGCAGGTAGACCAGTAACCAGCCCACAACTCCTGTGGTTATATTCAGCCTACAACGTTTGTACAGCAACGGTCTGTGGATTACACAATAAAGGGCCTTGAGGAATTCGAAGTAGCACACGTGTGGGAGAGTTTTAACCCAGCTTTTGCGGACAGACAACTTGCGTTGGCAATCAGCACTGGTGTAGAGCCGAGCACGAGGCTCGAGACAATGGAGCCCCAGATGACAGAAAAGCCGATCAGCCGAAAGAATCGATAGATGAGAGATGAATCATTTGAGCTTTGTTTAGGCCTCACGGCGTGGTCACCCACATAACTCTGACCATAGCTTTTTGTGTAACACGTGGGCGCACTTGAAATCAACCCATATGTTATATTTTTCGCCAATAGAACGAGATGATTCCGGGGCAGAACTGGGTTTCAACTAGATTTATTGGAAAGGTTCAAAACCGCACACTTTTTTCCTCACCTGAGTCCAGCCTCTTGGCCGCTTTGTCACGGAAGTTCAGGAGGTTGCTGAGGCAAGCTTCCTCTTTTGTAAAACCATGCTTTTAGCTCGTAGCTACGTTATTCACCATTGGGTGCTTTGTCAGTGCAGTTATACCGATACTGTTCAATACTTTCATCGCTACTTGTAGAAAACCAATAGTCCTCTAGGTATCCATGTTGTTGTTTCACCACCCTCGTGAATCATTACGAACTCCACCGTCTTCAGTTCAGAAGGCAACTGTAGCCCCCACCTCCCCCGATGCATTTGTCGAACAGCTTAACCAAAGGCTAAGTGGGTGAACTTGTCGGCGGTTTTTAGCATGACGGAGTGTATGCAATCTCGTCCTGAGGAATTCCCTCGTTTGAGTGCTTCTAGGGCCAGCGAAAACGTCTCAGGTTATATTAATTGCTCCTCAATGGGACAAGGATTACGCATGCCAGGTGGCTGCGGTAGCCCACTTCGATTCTGTCCTCGGACCTCCTCAAAGTACATCCCGGGTTCTTCTCTCCTCTGCGTGTCGTTCCCAGCTCGGTCTTCATTCCCAGTCCTTGCCACATCCACTGTAACCCTCATGGGTGCTTTGGCTTGCACATAGTAAAAACACTTTTGGGTGCTTCACTGCTGCTCCGGCGATGCCCAAATCATATGGTGGTTTCTCAGATCTCTTCTGTTCCACCACCTGCCTGTTTACTTTATTGTACTGAATGAAGCCTCCACGTCCGCCAGTTTCCTGAACCTTTCTCCATGCCTGGTGGTTTGTTTCAACGTCAGGCTTGTACTGCCTTTACACCACGATGATAGGCCTCCTCTCTAAGCTCTGCTTAGCAAAGCTACTTCTTCCATAGTAAGTGGCTTCTGATACCCCCAAATTTCCTCCACGCTAACCTCCGCATCCCAAACCAGCAACCCTCCCATCTCCATGAGACCCCCATTCAACCTCCTAATGGGCCCTTGCCACTTATCTGATAGGTTGCCCCTCGACTAGGGAACGGTAACTCGGTGATTCCGTGGTCATTTCTCCCTACGGGGGCGCTAATTTAGACTTCGCCAACTTCCACAAAAATTTAGAAGCCTCCAGATCCAACAACCCCAACGTCTAACCCCCCCTCAATCCAGCATGCTTGTGGATGTGCTGTATTATTGCCCTGTCCTGAATGTTGTCAAGCGACCTTTGACCGAAAGATCCCGCCCGCGATTTGATTGCCAGTTCATATCTGGCGCGTTCAAATACCCCAAAGCCAGGCATCTTTCTGTGTTTCTTGTTGGAGCTGCTAGATATTCTAGCAGACCCCCATCTTCCTCGTCCCGGAGGATGGGCTCCTATGAACACGCACCAGCACCACCCATTTACTTAGAATTTTCATTCGTTCCGCCACTACCTGTTACTGGGCGCCACATACTTCATACTCTACCTTTGGGTTGTGCTGGGCTACCAACAGTGGTCATATTCACGGTCGGCTTTGTGCATGCTCAATCCCTCGGGATGTGATGGACTGAGTCGATCAATCGCACACAGCCACGGCTGGATTATCGCTATGTAATGCATTCCCTTAGACTCGGCCGCATGTTTCCTCCGTTTATTACTGATAACGCCAACGTTGTACTGCATCACTGCCATTCTTCCTTTGTCCCAGTCGTTCTTGGGCAGCGATGAGTCTATTTTGCACTCGAGCTCTAAGCCCGAGCACTCCTTACGCCTTTCGCTTCGTTCGGGCTTCTGGGTTGTGTTTCAGTGATAGCCGTACCTACCACTAATTTGTATGGGGTACTCACCAATACCTGGTCCCCTTGCTGGAGCCGGGTCCTACGCGCGACCATCGGTGTAAGGCGCAGCAAAGGAGGGGACGAGTAGGACGGCCGTGTCTCCGTCAATGTTGGGGTCAATGTGGATACTTCTGCTACTCGAGAGCTGGTTGTGACCTTTCAGCATGCAGGAATATCGGATTCTGTTCGTATATCCCTTAGAATTCACACTGGTTCTATCCGCCGCCACAAGAAAGGCACCTCGGTATTTGAGAGGGGGAGGGGAATTTCCCCTAATTGGGCCTCCTCGGTGCTTGTCCGTCGGCATTTGGTCTCCATGTCGTCGGGCGCAGTACCCTAATAACAAGGGCATGCCAGGGTACCCCAGGTTGTCCTGGTAGGTCGGTAATCCGCCGTCGCAGATTTTGGCTTCTTTGCTGTGTCGCTTTACAAAACGGTTTGTTGAGCCCCTTTTCCACTACGTTTCTGTTGCATCTCAGTCATACTTCCGTGCTTGTCTGTGTTGTCCTCGTTGCGCCTGTCGCGGGAGCGGCCTGAGCTGGCAGCTTTTCCGGTTGGGCAGCCCAAAACGGAACCAAATCAGACGAGCTTTGCACTTTTGATTCAGCCCGACTTTGGAAGGCCTCACATGACTCTGTTTTTGGTGGACATCCCTTTCCTCCTTCACAGTGAATGACGGTGGTCCCACCTGCCAGCATAATGGATAAGGTCTTGGTCGTGCTATCTCGGAAGACCGAGCCAGCTCCGTTCCCGTGTGCCGCGGAGCTTGAGATGTGCTTTGCCGCTTTTTTGTTATGGGGCTTTTTCCGATGGTTACCCGAGAATTTTCACGGGTTCCGAATTTCAATTCGCCTGCGGAGCTTGGTAATTTTGCCCGCGATGCAGCTCAGTACGCACGTTTAGAAAGCTTGCTGCGTAGTATGCACTCTTTTGGCAGCCTATATCTTTCGATGAACTTTAATTTCCTTTCTTGCGATGTATTTGCTGAGTATCGGCTCACGTGTTTTCCTCTTTGTGTTTCGCATGTTGTACACTAGTTAAATCCGCGGTTTTCACTGGTTGGGCACACCACAGCCACTTGGCTTTCGACGGATTCTTCAAGACGTAATCGTTTTCTCCACGAAAAATGGAACGTCTGCCCACTTTCAGTGTCCAGTTATCTAGCCCCAGGTTTACCGGCACTTCGGGGAGCGAAGAGCTAAAAAGACTGTTATCTCAGCCAGCACACCTTGGATCACTGATTTCAAGCGTCAGAGAAAACGAGAACCAAATGGCGGTCATTAAGCACTTTTCGACCCTTTTTCCGGTACTTTCTCAGTGAACGGTTAGATATGTATCCACGGTTATCAAGTCGCTTTTGACAACCAACAACTCGCCTTTGGGCAAAGAAGACAGAAAAGTTGCAAGATTCTCTTCACTCACGTGCGCCTGTTGACAGACTTTTGGTTGCAGACATTCGCCGTGCCCATCAGAATGGAGTAATATTCCCATCAGGAAAATTTCTCCAACTTTCGTTCGTGAAGCTAATATAGCAGCGCTTTTGACAGAGGACAAGTTTCTGAATCTGAAAAGCGCGGAGGGGTTAAGAACGAAACTTGAGGTAAATTGTTTTCAAACGCCCTGTCATGCAATTGACCTGAGCGGCCAAAGTCATGCATGACAACGGGTTATTAATAATAATAATAATAATAATGGTTTATTTCGGAAGCGTCCGAAGCATGCCATGTGCATGATCATGGTTAGACTAGGCGGCCTGTAAAAACAAGGGGATTACGAATAGTCCGGTTAGGAAACAATTCACTTCTCTGACAATGTGCATTTACATTAGTTTAACTATATGCAGCACAATCAAATAAACAATAGCAGTTAATCCATTTCGCAATTTATTCAAATGTGCTTAGCTTATGAAACTCTGATATAACACATTCGTTGTGCATAACAAGGTCTATGCACTTTACCCCGTCGCTCATGGATAGCACTTTTCCTCTTTCTCAGATAGAAATGACGAAAAAGAAAGAAAATCCAAGGGAGATATCCACGAAAGTGGACCATAAATGTATTTATCTAGCAATATATATATTGTTTCCCCTCACTGGGTTTAAATATTTTTGGCTTCAAGTGCACAGGGCTAACGAGACAAATAAAAAACAGAGGGTATGATCAATTCGATCAATGTTCCACTTGCCTCTCTAGCCGCACGGTAAAACTAGGTGCCCATTTTCCTTAGTATTTGTTCCGTGCATAGATTTCAAGCCTGGTGGGACTGAGCCACTTTAAAATAAAAACTAATTTTTGGCATTTTGTATGTGCGTAGGATTTGGTTGGGGATGACTCAGCCTTGAATCTCCATTTTATGTCCTACATATGATCACTGAAGAGCACAATCACTGGGCAGTCAACAAGCCGAAAAGAGTATTTTCAAGTCATAGAAGAAAGACAAGATGCGATAATTGTTATTTTATTTCCCTTGAGGTTTCAGTTAAAAACATAACTTTTGCAGAAATATATTATCTTAGACCTGCGAGCTATAAACAAGAGATATGTTTCCATTTCACTTGATAACAAGTTATCAGCAATTGTTACTTCACGCAAAACCTGGTGCAGCTTTGGTTTGTAAGTATCATTCAAAATCAATTTGATGTGGATTTGGGAAGCTCAGCCCATTACCGGGACACTCGTTTCACTCTGTCGCTAATTTTTATATGTTGCATAAATAAGAAACGTCATCCAATCGCCTTTTTCTGTGAGCAGTGACCAAAATTAACCTATCTTTTATTAATATACCCCTTGAAAGAGGAATAAACCGCAGTTTCACCAATATAGTCAGCTATAATCCGAATAGTTGTATCTAACGTGATTTTGAGGAGTGGTCACTCCTCTCAGTCCTCTTCATCCACTCACTGGGCCATGATCCTATCAGATTACAAAGCGCAGTTGTCAGTGAGCATTAAGTGATTCCGAGACCACAGACAGTCATGGCTGTTTCCTGAGACGTGAGTTTCATTCGGTAGCACTAAAGGGACACCAAGTGCGGACACGAACGTGGTAATGAAGAGCAAGGAATCAATCCGACAATTTTGTGAACAGAGAGCGTCTCGGTGCTGGACTTTGACGGGACGGAAATTTTCACTTGAAGGATGCACTGTCATGTGCTCCCTATCACTGCTTAGATGAAATGAGCTCACCCGGTGGTCCCGGACGAGCTGTGCGATGAATAGGAACGAGCTGATTGCGAAGCACGTATCTATTCAGCACCAAAGAAGTTGGTGCAAAAGTGTCGGGCGTTTTTAGGCGTGTTTCTAGTATTATGTGTCATTGTTCGTCCCAAAGTATTTCCGTCCGCAGATTATCGGTATTCGGCAATTTTTTTACCAATAGAATGTAGTTACGCCTCTCTTCTCTTATCACGAGCGGACGATGTAGACAGTATCTGGTACACTAGTTCTCCCGAAACACGTATATTCAGGGAACAAACGAATGCAAGACGGAGGCGGGTTTGATGAGATCCTTCGTAACTAAAATAGATAAATTCGAAGCCAACAATAGTTAGCTTCGGACCACAGCCAAACGACGAACATTCTCTATAGAGTAGATAGGGTGAGAATAGACGGGCACCGTATGAATGGCGGGAAGTTATTTCAGAACTATTCCTCTTTTTACACTGGACGTTATTCTGGATAGAATAAAATACTTTCCACCGAATAACCTGTTATAACAGAAACAGGAATATCTGATATTCTTTTAACTAACTGCGGGTCGTAAATATCATGTTATATGCGACGACAATCTATTGTCCAATCTTTCGTTTTGAATGAAAAACAGTTGCTGAATACCGGAGGATTGCCAACGCAGATTCATCAGTTGAATGAGTTGCTTAAACGGCAAGAAACTAATTTAACCTCTCACTGGCTTTCTGTCAAAAACTGTGAGATTTAAGCATGTTGTCACTGATAACCGCCGGTCACCTCAGTGAAACGGAAGTTCGTTCCTCTGTTTAGCGGTGTACGTGAATTATAATTTATTCAGACTGATCACAAGTGACCAACGCCTACTGACACATGAAAAACATAATGAATAGTCTTATGTGGGGCAGTGGATAGGGTATCAAAGCGTATGAAACCCTGCTGCCTTAGAAAAAGCAGATGCAGTTTTGTAGAGTATGGCTCAATGTTTATAGTTCAGTAAGCTACTGCTTCATAATGAAGATTAGTCTTTTTTAATTTCCAATCTCAATCACTAGTCGTTTATTCTAAGCCGTACATAAACGTGCCGTTATAATAGATGAATGGCCATATTTAACGTATCTCACTACGGCTTAATGGAATGCGCAGTTCACGAATTTAAGAAACCTTGATTGCCACACCAGAATAGGGTCAAAAATGAGACTATATTTTCATGTAAGGTTTCTCGATGGAAGTTAAAAATTAACCATCATGTACTTTTGGCATATTCTATCCAGCCACTACCATTGTTATGCGTACGCCGTGTCATTCGGTTGACAGTTGATAACTACGAGGTTCATCTGAGTTTCTGTTTTGTGATCCTTTTTTGTAAGACTTCTCTCGGTGTGTACCAGGTAAAGAAAGAAATTGGTTCCGAATCGTTTGGTTTACTTTTAGTTTTAACTTTATGATCAGACCTCATTCGCTCCTTCTGTCCCTTACTGTTACTTCTTTATCGACAGGGGGGAATGGAATATGAATTAATATTGACGAAAGATGGTGACACTTTCCGGTGAATGTAATCACCTAACCGTCACCTTTGCTTGTCACGAACGATGGGCGCCAGCTGTATCTATGGCTGCGAGGTGCTTGGAGGACCAAAGTTTCACGAAATTAGCGGCTCTAGACGGAGACCTCACGAAAGAGATCTGATCGTGGTGAACACGGTTGACACTGCAACGAATGACGTCTATCCACAGGTCTAATAACAGACTGGAAAATTGCCACAACAGAGAAAGCATCAAATCTCTCTATTTAGTTTTTTATTAGGGTTGTATAATCGAGCAGTTATTAGTGTCGAACAATGCCAAATAGCTTATTTATCTGACCATTTTATGAGAGCCATTGTCCTAGATTTTCGTTTATTCCCAAGGCTGAAGTTGAACAAATAAATAGTTCTAATCGTTGCAAGCAACACGAGGTTCATGAACCACCACTGGGTAGAAGAATAATAAATAACGCTGCTTTCGTATGACAGATTAGTAGCCGGGAAGTTTATTCTGGCTCTAAAGAAAGACGTGTTAATTTAGCTAACCTTATTTTGCTAGTTTGGACTACAATTTGAAAAACCCAACTACAGTAGACAGCATGCGATCCATACGGAGTGTATTGTACTAATCGGTCTTTATGAAAAATTAAGTTAATATCAACACTATATAACACCAGTAACCTAAGATAGGAGCAGGAAAGTGTTGAGATGAAAGGCCAGAAGATTATGTACGCTAGAAAGTAAAAAGCAACAAAAGGCTTGACACAAACCCACAGTTGTCCTCCGGTCATATGACCGGGAAGTAAACACCAAAGAGCCAATACTCGCCGATGATTTCAGTTCAGTCCAGTCCGACAGGTGTTAGCCAAACCGATCACAAAGGCTGAGATGAGTACCAAGAGACACCGCGGAAGCTTCTAAAATGGTTGATTTCTCGCAATTAGACCTAGTTGATATAATTCTAAGGCACTCTAAGTCAAAAAGTGAGACCGTGACAGAATGAAAGAAGTACTGGTCGATTTTCTTGTATTGCACTGTGATGTTCAAAAAAGTTTGTGTGCTTGTCTTGAAGTCTTAAATTCTTGAAGTAGTTTACGGGTTCTCGGCTTGAGCCCAAGTGTTCCCGGTTCTTGTACATATTTTCTTTTCTCCCATTCTCTCGAGCTTAAATGGCAAAACTCGACAACATAAGGGCATCCATTTTCGCAAAACCCACTTGAGAATAAAAATAAATGTTTTTTCTGTAGTATTTGAGTCCGAAAATATGAACATGGATAGATCCATACATCACTACCTATTTTTGTTGTTTTAAGATTTATTCAGAGGAGTTATTTGCATATACATTCTTAAAATGAAGAAGAATAGATCTGTTTATAAGGGCGTACACGTACAAGTATAAATGATTTTTTTACAGTAGAACTTGGGCACACCAAAGGAGTGTAGCGCCAAGGAACGGAAAATGTCTGGAAACTACGATGCCTATAGGAGTGGTTTTAATCACTGTGGATAAGGCGCGTTATAAAAAATGGCAATATCTACCAAAAAAGCTGGTAATGTTATTCAAACTTTCTCATGTCATCCTGGGTAACTGAAAATGTTTACCTCAATGATAAATGATGCATTATTTAAACGTGCTCCATTTCTTCTCCATGTAGACTTTAATTCTCGTTGGCCTGACTTTGGTCACTAATATTATTTCTCTCCGGGTGCATTATCATTAGTTCGTGAATACCGCATCACAGAGCGAGATTTGTCGTTAGCTTTCTCTACTGTTTGCCATTTAAACTGTCCCAAACCGTCACTCCTTGATTGGAAGTGAGTCCTCGGCGAACTAATCTCAATTATCGATGAGCTGCAAAGTCCCCAGTCTTGCAGTTCACCGAATAATTCTTTTGTGAATTAAACTGTACTCTCTTAGCTGGAATCAAAACGTACTGTCTCATAAACAAGGCTGTGAGCACCAAATTCACCCTTCGTTTAGCTCCCATGATCAGAATGAGTTAGTCAAACACGATCTACCACGGTAGCCCATGCAGGGAGTGTGCGGCTACGGAAAGGTACTACGGAAGTGCCTCATATCATTCAAACTTCATGCAAAATATAGAACTCAGACTCGTGTGAGGTTCGGCGTGGAGTTAATTTGAGGCCGAGCATCTTATCGGGTAGGCCTCGTGGCGGCTTGTCCTCCTGGTCCCGTGACATCTCTGAAGGCACACGTCATCAAAAGTGGGTGCGTCCGCAACACGGTTAACCTCTTTTACACACGGGCAAAAGCACACATGCACACCGAAGGCTTAGGTCTTTCGCTGTGCTTGAAATCACAGATGTGACACAGGCAAAGTGACCCAAATGCACAACAGTTCAGTTTCGTCTCATGCCTTGAAATATTTCACTACCGTCAGCTCTTCAAGGCCTAACACTTAAAGTACAACCAGGTTGATAACTGCAAAGGTCAAACATGCACATGAGGCTGGGTAGAATGTGTGTTCGTATGGGCCCAGTGTCAAAACTCCTCGATTGGGAACAACGTAATATTTTGCCACCGCGGCTTCGGTGGTCCACCGTCCCCCACGGTGTGTGTGTACACCGATACTAACATAATCACTGCATCCGTTGTAACCGTGTTCCACAAGGGATGGACTTCTTGCATTCCCATCCTCAATGAATAACTGGGGGATGGAAGGGGGCTGGAGAACGAGACAGCTGAGGGGTATAAATTTGGGCCTTTTTATCCCTGCCCGCACACGGATCACTGAAGCGGAGATATCACGGCCTGTGACTGTTGTGAGGCGAGAACTCTATCCCATCTTTTCTACAATGAAACACAGGCCAAGTTATTCAGGTATAGACGAAAACGAGCACTCAGAGTCATTCCAATGCTCATCCCGTCAGCCCACTGGATCAAGATGAAAACGCTTACAGGACTAAACAGTCACTGTCTGGAAAGGTTGATCCTTTCATCCCATTTTTCGGCCAAGCTCTCAATGGAATTACTTCCAATTTGTACTACAGATACTAAGATGACGGTTCGTGATAATGTTCGTTGCATGTAACAAGACGTTTGTGCTACACGGGTCGCTAAGAAAACCTAAATTATTTCCGTTTATATTACCACAAATAACCAAGCGGACAACGTTACTATTGGAAACGATGTCCACTCAAAAGAGTTCTGGTTTTTGAAGATGAAGTTAATCGGTTGGCTGGGTTTGGGTCAAACAC
This sequence comes from Fasciola hepatica, assembly GCA_948099385.1. Classification (NCBI taxonomy): domain Eukaryota; kingdom Metazoa; phylum Platyhelminthes; class Trematoda; order Plagiorchiida; family Fasciolidae; genus Fasciola; species Fasciola hepatica. The sequence goes on from CANUEZ040000169.1 coordinate 992,240, forward strand.
CACCGCTCCACTTAAGATTACAATAATCACCTTGAGCACATTTATTACAAAAAGGATAAGGGAATCGAGTAATCGGTTGTCCCTTTCCGCTGATCCTCAACACAAAGACTGGTGGTCACGTGCCATTCTTTCAAACCGACCTACCACCCCGGAACCCACGGCCTACCATCAGCGATATTCGCTCTTGGTGGCCCGGAATTTCCCAAACCGGGACCTTCCCCAGCCAGTGGAAGAAATCCGTCATCATCCCCAGGCGTAAGAGAAGCGCAGTGGATGACATTGAAAAAACCCCCGGGTAATCGTGTTCCAATGATACCTGGGCTGTAAGAGAAGTCTTGAAACACTACCTGACCGACTACCTCTCTGTACGTGGACTCACCAGGCCCAGAAAGCACGGACTTCTCAGATCACGCTCGTGTTCAACCTGCCAATGAGGCTTTCTGAACTTGGTAACAACAGCAGCTGACAAAGACAGAGCACTCGTCATCATCTACGTTGATATGACAAAAGCCTTCAACAGAGTCCCGCATATGAAGTTGCTGAACAGGAGTAGAGGTCATAGGATTGGACACCCCCTACCAAGTTGGTATAAATCCTACCTACAAGACCGTCATCAAGCTACTTGCATCAACTGCCAGGTGTCAGACACCCACCCGGTAAACAGAGGGGTTATCCGAGGTAGTATTCTAGGCCCACTGCGGCTTTTACTATACATAAATGACATTTGCAATGTCATCACATACGGCGAAATTTCCTTATTTGCCAACGATATGAAAATAGCCTACCAACTCGAACGAGGGCACCTATCCGCAACACTGAATAACATTACGGCCGACATACAGTCCTCATCCTCCTCGTGTGATCGCCGGAAAATGTAAATTTCATTGAACAAAAACAGTTATCTCACTCTAAGCTGCAATATTCCCCATGATACGCTTAAGACTGGAGGTGTCTCACTCCTATATTCCCCAACAATAAGAGATCTTGGACTGCAATACTGGTACACTCTCAGATTCTCTGGACACACTTCCTACATAACTGCACGGGCAAACAAGTCCTTTGGCTTGTTGACGAGAGACCTTTCCTTCTCACGACCAGTAAGTTAAAGATATACAAAACTCATGTTCGCCTAACCCTAGGATACTGTACATTTGTGTTCTCAAATATGCACAAAAGTGACATCATCGACATTAATAATAATCAGCGTCGACTTATCAAAAAGCTATTTGGGCCTTCTACGAACCTGAGCTACGGACAACGATGTACTCTCCTGCGGCTAGACCATCAGTGGCTTGGGAGAATAAAAATCAACCTCGGCTGTGTTGTTTTATTTGCTTCACAAATAATCTGTATCCTCTAGAGAAGTTCAGTTCAATATAAAATCGACACATCAGCTGTGCAATAGGGAAAACTGTGTAAAGGTCCCTACCTCTCGGTGACCCCTAAGGTGGAAATTCTTCCCCCCTGAATATGCCACTTTGTGAAATAAACTCCCAGCTGATATCCGACCCATAGATCTCAAAACCGTATTTAGTTCTAGGTTACAAGTGGTGCTGGACATCCAAAACTGATCGCTCTTTCAAATCCATATATGACTACTGATAGAGCTTACAGTGAAAGTGTTGGATACTAATCGGAACCCTCGATAATCCCTAGGATGTGTCATATCATTCACCGTTGTTGCCACCACCTTAGCGTAAACCTACCAGGCCACAAAGCCTAAACTAGGTTACTTTGATGACTGAGGCCTGCGCGTCTGAAATCTCATCCGGATATATGAAATATCACCAACTTCAAAAAAGATAGATTTTAAACATTCCGAGTGCTAATTTTAATTAAGTCTCCGCTTCTGCCTCTAACTCAAGAAGCAGCACCTGCCAGACTACTCAATCTCTATCCAGTGGTCACCATAAATCGATGCATAAAGCACTCATCGCTCAACTTTTCTCCCTATTACATAACTCTTGCATCCTCTTAGGATTGCCTTATATAACTTCTGATGCTTAGTCAACAAGACCACAAACCATCCGTGGATTGTCCCGATGCGTCACCGCAGTTCGTGTAACAACAGCCGGCTTACACCTAAGCTGAAGTTCGTCGGACCCAGGCCTTGTCAGAAGCGAGCAGTCAAGTATGCATTCCCCGAGTGTCGAAAGCTTTTCGTGAGTCTCTTTCCCAATTTTTTCTCTTCCATAGCTCAAAGCCGTGACACCACCGATGGGAAACTGGCAGCAAGTCTCTGGTTGTCCTATGTAGAGAGAAAAACAGCCAACCTCAGCAGTGGCGGACCTCATGGGTCACGCGTAAAGAACGGCGGGCGGAGGAGAAATGGGAAGTACCCCCACGGGGGAAACGCGCCCTCCCGCTCAGTTGAAATAAAAAACAAGGTACCAAAAGTACTCCTGGCTGTGAAGACTTTGCGTTTATGCTCTACTTCCCTTCAGTAAAGAGCGAATGACAGGTTACAGCCACGACCCGACCCTGTCTATGGGATGCCCCGAAGGAAGGAAAGAGCTTAGGAGATAAGCCCTAGCTACTTCCGCCTGACCCTGTGCGGGGTGACAAGAGTGCCGAATTAGCTATCCACATATAACCCGACCTCACCTCTCTCAGCCTAAACCCTTCCGGGCTCCCTGTTCCATCCCTGACCAGCTAGTTGATGCCAAACTCCTTTGTCCGTACAAGCTTCCCAAAGTTTATCCATGTAAAGTCCGTTGTGTTCCTAATCTTTCTTCCTAATACATGGGTCGAATAGTACCAGCACCTGCTGACGCTGAAGAATAGTATGAAAGCTATATATCTCTATTGCCAATCCCTGGATGCTTTCTTATAAGTTTTTGCGATCTACCTAGGTTTCCACTCGCCTACTTTGTTTTTTGGCCCAAATAATGTGTGAGCATGACCTCCTAACGCCGTGGTCTTAGGCTTTACCCTCCAAGCATATAACTGCACAAGACGCAAAACAACTACACCTCAAACATCAGGGATATAAACCTCTCCTCCCAGTTGGCTCTTGCAGCTGATGACCGGAGAGACACCAAACAACTATCTCCTGCTCATACACAAAAGAAAGTAGGTGCTCCGATAGCCACGGTATCCAACACAGTCCTCTTAAGACTATTATTATTACTATTTGAACCTAGCAGCCGTCCCCAACAGCATTATGTCTATTCCACTACGTGTGCAAGTATGTGATCTGCTAACGTCATAATAACATTTTGCTTATACTATAAACTCAACAAAGGGTACAAGCCGGAATTACCCTGTAACATGCCGCTCGCCATCAAGTACATGCTCGTAGTCATCTGTCGAATAATGACCGAACTGTCACCATGATCTAGGGAAAGCTCCCCTATTTATACATAGCCCTACTATCACGTCAAAAATCTGTTCACTCACCTTCCGTTGAAACAAATCTTGTCACGCATAAATCGCTCGGCCACTCCGTGACTCTAAAGGCCTACAGCCGTCTATACACCACTGAAACTATGGCTTATCCCCACCAAAACACTCCCTCCTATCTTCTGCTATCTATATTTGACTTCAGAGTCCTGTTCACCACATAAAGCATGTGCGGCCAAGAGCTAAAATAAAGCTAAACCATAGCCCTATTTATACACCTAGCTCATCATATATTGCCTCCATGTTCTATCATAACCCATAGCTTGAACCAACTCCAGATTGCCGATCTCCCCAGAAATTCTAGGCCTTGATTGCTCCCTAAAATTATAATCGTTGGATTTCTATTGAAACAGTAATCATAACTCCCAGCCGGAACATCCTCTGGACTGCCACATCTCCGGGCTTCTTTCAGAGCACGCAGGTTACTTGGGTGACCATCAGTCCACTGGGCGTTACTCTCGAATTAGGGCACGGATCAAACGAGTTAGATTGATCGGACTGGACTATTTTCTACGCTGGACGGCCATTGTTAAAACTTAAACTCACTCTGCCATATGCTGTGTGGAGCCTCTCACATCGCAAGCCGCTGCGATCGTAATAGTGTTACCCGGGTTACAGGCCACCATAACAGTTTCACCGGACCGCAGGCGCGAATTCCCGACATCAGGCAGTGGCTCAACAATTACCTCAAGTACATCCTCTTATCTGTCGTTGTGGTTCCAAAGCCTTCACCGAAATCCCACCATCACCATTGCATTTTTAACCTACCATCCCCATTTCACCAACCAAAGCAGTCTAAGTCCATTTTAATCTGCTACCCAATCATTCCCCTCATGAACAGCCATCCAAGCCTGATATGCCGGCCCACGCTCGGGCATTAGTTCGTGGCCCACCGTCAACTGCAAACATGATCTCTATGAAACAAAATATCAGTCACTAGCTGTTGGCCGAAACCTCACTATATTCCTTTGGTGTATATGCAGAAACGTCTATCCTTACATCCAACGATGTCCGTTGCCGCTTCGGGTCTGGTCCACTGCAAATCACTGCCATGGGACTTGCGCACCCACATTCCGTCTCTCCATCTTTGACCTGAAGCATATGCTCCGTCTTCTTGTTCCAGCTGACTGCCCTCCCAGCGAACTCCTTTTAAAATCCGCTGCTTTGGCAGCGTACTACATTCATCGTGAAGTACTACCCTCCATGCCCATTTTCAAATTTAACGCCTTTTCCTCCATTTCGCAATAGAATTACCTCAAACAAACAATATAACTAAAACAACCTATCTGACCTCACAGGCTCTCTCCTTGTTTAGGTTTCCATACCACTGTCAGCTAGCCCAAGGATTTGTCCAAATGACATCAGCAAAAAACCACTCAGTACGCCGAAGGCTTTGCGGAATAATGATTTGACGTTGGCTTTACTCTTCACCGTGTCCGGATATTCATTGGTGGATGTCTCCTTCCGGTCCTTTGACATCGACCCCTCTTCCAACCAGTCGGAGCGTCCATGTATTTCTTTCTATACCTCCTGCTTTATCCATGACCTCTCAACGAACCGTTGTTTGAACCATTCTTGTGTATACCACATCCTCCCCCCAATTAAATGAGGCTTGAACTAGCAGCTTTGCGTCTGACAAACTGTCCACGCCACCCTGCCCCCGAAACCGAAACCGCTTTGCACTCCCCGTGATAAACTTTTCCACTTTAGTCAGTTTAAACAATGCCCGATTCTGTCGTACTGTTACTGAGATGTACAAACCCGACCTCTGAAATTTCTGAATATTTCATACGGCTGTGATAGGCTGTACTCCGTGACCATGCCTAGTGCATGTGTCTTGATCTTGGTCCAGAAATATGCCATTATTAATGGTAATGTGATTTTTATACTACTCAGTGGAACTTAAGCTCAACCTTTTGCCATCAGAAGTACGCGTTTATCTCGGACCTAGCTGTGTTCACTTCCAGAAAGCAATCTACTATCTACTTTGTGCACCATGGGCTTTTCGAACTTTAATAACACGGACTGTCTAAGATATCATGCCCTTTATCTCCCTCAAGTTGGTCTCACTTGATGCTCAATATGGATAATCAGAATGATTGGTAAATCGTAAAAGCTTTGCTGTATTCCAAGTCTCGAAGCTGTTCTTGCATTTTAGTTGCGATTCCATATGGCTGAATTAATAAACTGAGAACTTAAAATACGGAAAATGTTAGGATCCTAATAGCCCTTCATGAAATACTATGACAGGTAAACTGTCCCTGTCATTCACGTGAATTCGCGTACTGGCACTGTTGGCGCATGGTACAACAAAAAAGTTCAGTTTACCTGTCAATGGCACATTGGGAAATTAATTAATTTTGCCACCAAATCTCGTATTTTGAGTTTCCATGTCGGCAAGAGCATTCAGCATCACAGGCTTCGTGCCTAAGTTGTGGCTTTCTCTTAACCACGCATTGTTATATGGAAGCACATAGAGTAGATCCATTCGTTAGTATGGCAAACTAACCATCGAAAATTCACTATGATGAGGTACCGTGAATTTTCCCTGTATATTCTCTCCCTTCAGGGACGAACCTCGCTAGCTTTGTCGTGAACTTTCAGCGAAAGGAAGACCTTATTCACACCTTAATTTACGTGAATAATTTTGCGAAAACTCAGTACACACCATTTAAAACAACACAAGGTGGCGAACAAGCTCATTCTCAGTGATTCGTGACCATGCCATTACATCACATTTTATATGAACAGTGTTAGGCGAACAAAACAGAAATCAAAATAAGGCGATGAGTCAAAATTTAAGTGGGGGAGAGGTGATCAAGTATCACATGCGTGATTTCGATCCGTCTCAGGACCGTGAATGGGTGTCTGCGGTGTTATTATTCGGATCAACGGGTCTGTGGTTAGTTTGCGGGTAGGGGGTGGGCCAAGGAAGTCTTTGCGCTTGCACGAACTGCTTTTGGGCGCACAAAAGGGGTTTGTAGAGACGAATGTATACCGCTTCCGCTTTGGTTAGAACACGGCACTTCACCAATCCTGATTGCCCACTTCGGACTCTGTAGATTGGCCGGAACGCTCTGGTCACATTCACTGAGTGGTTAGACTGAACAAGGTGTGAACGCACAGCGCTCGCAATTACTTTGATTGCTTCAGTCTTCAATCAAGCTGGGTGGTGTTCACGGACCCGTTCGGATAAGTGTCTGGTCGTACGGCCAATGAACGTTGTCCCACAGGACCAAGTAAAGGAGTACACACAGAACAAGGCCATCGAATCTGACACCCTATCGTTTAATCGTAAATACACGCACGGTTTGTCCCAAAAGCCCGACTTCATAAAAGGGGTATTATGTTATGAAAATGAGGCATCAACACGTAGGGTAAATTATGTCAACTATTTTTTATCCTTTGCTTTCGTACTGTGGATCATATGGCACCTACTGAAGTACAAAGGAAATAGCGAAAATAACTACTGAAATGAAATTTCAAAAATTATATGAACTTCGTCTTTCGTTTGTGTTTGAGAGCTCGGCAGTATCGATATTTAAAAGTGTTGATTCTAATCTAAGAGAACCTCTTACGAAACATACTTTTTCCCAGTAGGACCGACCAAAATGCGATTGCACTCATCTACTCCAACAAAGTGCTACGAAATCTTTTGATTAACATTCCCCGCACCCATGTATCTGTCACTAAAGCATAGACGCGCCGTACATCAAGCCAGTGCGGTCTCTATTGACAAAAGTTTTACAACGCATTACCAATGATTATAGCCGTCCCATAGCTAACTACGCGCACATGCACGGCTTCAACAGTCACTCGATACATAAATGGCAAAAACTGCGCGCCATTCTACCTTTGTTGTACTTCCATGAGACTAACCGTGTTTCGTTTCCTTTATGTCCCACCAGGTTCAGTTGATAAGCGTGCATCCCAGTGTCGTCAGATACGACGTTACTCGCAGTGACTTACAAGGGTGGCATCTATTCTTTCCTGAGCCAACTACGGAACAGTTGGACGGGTATGAGAATGACTTCTAGGCATTGGTGAAAACGAGGAAATACACCGACTGCAATCCTGATACCAAGTGAAGACGAAGGTAAAGATAGGAACACTGTTGACTATTTCCAACACTATCGGATTTAAATACAAGCTACAGCAAAGCAGAGGCGATTAAATGGTCACTACTAGAGTACTGCGTACAATCAAAACGCGATCTGGCAGCCGTCAATAGGCCTGTTTGAATACTGCGGCCTATATTGTCACAGTTACCTGTGGAAGTGATGGCCTGCTTCGGGCTAGGCTAGTGCTGCTAGGGCTAAAAGCATGCAGCACGTTTTGTGAAAAAACTCATGGAGCATTGGACTTTCGATACTGCACAAGTCTCCTGACGACTACTGTCACCTTGTACTGGACAGCGCATTGATGAAACTCACCCAAAGCCTCCGTATTGCAAACTCACAGGAAGTTATCATTGAAATGCACGTTGAAGTAATGCTTCCCTTTGCACCCTCCAAAGCATGAATATGTATGGTCCTGTGTAGACTGGTAAAACCCATGAATTCAGCAACGTCAATGATTATATGCAGCCAAAGGTGACAGAAATCATGTCCCTTCCTCGACACGGAAAGAAATAGGTCGAAGCCGATAGTCACAATCATCTTGAATTAGCTGAGGTAGTCTTCAACCCTCCCACTTAGGCTTCCTTCAAAACTGCAAAATTCGACTTCAGATCCGGGAGTTGCAATAAGTGCACAAAGCGGCGGGGTTATTTTCAACACATGGTTTGTTTCACTGATAAGGACAGCCCACTGACTACAGATTTAACGTGCAGACAGGATAAATCCGCAGATGACAGCAAATCGCCTTTTCAGCGCCTACTTTATGACATGAAAAACTTTTTCCTCGAGGACTAAGGGCACAGTGTTTGTTTAGGTGTCCTTTGTCGTCTCGATCGAATATGTACCGAGGAGCAAAGTTGAGTGGATATACTTGCCAGCAAGAGGGTTACGCAGAGGTTAAATGTCGATGTTCTGCTACTACGGCCGCAACTTTCTTGTGAACTTCGCAAAAAATACCGTTGCTCAAATGAGCAAAAGACGTGGAAAGATACAGAATTTAGACGTTTTTTGTTAAAGCTGGAAGTTGTATCGCCTGGGGCAGATTTTCCGTAATCTCAATATAGACACTTTCCCACCCCGTCAATGGCAGTTAAGATATTAGTTTCTGATAGAGAAGAAGGAAACGGAAGTGCAGCAGAACAAATGCTACACTATTTGGTGCTGAAATCTTGCCAGAAGTATGGCGTTCGAAAGATGACCACGAATATGAATTCATTCACCCTGTGAGCAGATGTTCCCACTTGCCGTGAATAAGATGATTTTATAGCGTTTCCCTTGAGTCTTTTTTACATCGGGTAAAAGAGGGCATAAAATGAAGGACAACCTTCTGTTCTCCATAATTTCGGCCATTCTCCGAGGCACCTTTCTCCGAAACAGTGGAACAGCCTACAAGTGGACCTCGTGTGGAAGTTTGGAGGGGCAAAACCCCGCTGTTCATGGTGCAGCGCATGCTTTTGAATGTGCTCCCAGACAACGCAGTTATCACAAAAATGGGACCGGGAAGTAAGAAGCTACTTAGTAGGATATTGTGAGTTTGGGAATGCAAGCAATTTCTTTTAATTTCTCTTTCCCCTCTGGAGACGAATAGGTCTTCCCTTGTGAAACCTTTTTCGAACAGGTCTCCCTCTGCTAACACTTTGAGGCAGATCTTTTACGTGGTACCCCACCTTATCCATTATCTTATACCACTAAGTGACACAGTCAAGGACTGACTCACTCTTAAACTCTCTCGTCCACTCACTATTTAGTACACCGGCCAATTCAATCCATTCCTCTATTCTTTTTCGGGAGGCTCCACTCTATTTCGTCGTTATCCTAATAGATGGCACCAGTGGAGATGCGTTTGTTTTCTCCAAGGCGTTGTTGTCAATTGACGGCAGAAGTGCGTAAGTACCATACGTCTCCGGCGAAAAATTTCACAGGAGGGTATGAGCTCCCGAGCCTGTGCCAGTAAATGCAAAATAGCTTCCAGTTCGCGTCATAACCCATGCCAGTTAGCTTCAACCGACTGAATAGAACTCCTTTCAGCCACCTTCGACTTGGCATGGGACGTTTAACGTCAATATCGGGATGACAAGCTGCCATCCTTTGACGGCACTATATCCTACGGTGCACTCTGGAAACGAGTGCCGTACTTTACCCTTTGTCGTAGACAGTTAATCATTATTTGTAGGAAGCTTCCACGTTACCTGTTCTCCGTAGAAGGAGATGAGGAAAACGAGGAGGCGACAAAATATACCAAGTAAGAAATACTTTGCGTTATTCATTTTCTAGGAGTGCCAGGCATGACCACAGCGGTGGTACAAGGCAAGCTGGATAATTCGATTGACCATATAACCATGGGTTCCGGTGCCACCGGTAAACCCTTACTTCAGCAATGGAAGGTACTTACGACAAGATGGAGAACAAAAAAGCTTTATTCGAGGTTCAGTTAACCCAGTCCGAAAAGAGATGTAATACGTAAGTGCAATGATATTATTTTCCATCACGTGGCTTCGCAACCGCTTTTGGCATCCTGCAATTCCACCAGATGCTCTGTGGGACTTCAAATGAAACAAGTCTTGTGCCTTGTACATCCCACATGTCCCACCATCTTTTTACCGTATTTTGCACTTTTGACTGTTTTATCATAATAAAAATTTCATATTTTCAAAGCACCCTTTATTGCTTATTACGGATTGTTCTCTCTGCGTTGCTTGTGAGCCTTGCGTGGCCTGTGGCAATGAATGCCGAACTCATACAATCCCAAAATGCATTTTTTGCGAGCCTTACAATGCTCGGCAGCCAATTGTATAATTATTATAATCCACTCAGACTACGTGAAACCACCTGTCCAGAAGCTGCTTCCGACCCAACTTCAGGAGCCATTTCATGTGGCCGGTTTGATGTCAACCTGCTGAACATTGTGGACGTACTGCGGGCCGCCTTTTTTCTTTTTCTGTTGCACCTTTCCGTACACTGAAATTTTATGAACGTCCTTCCTTTTGTCTTGCACCACTATCCAGCCTCCACAAACGGATAAGTCTTCCCATCAAACTAATGACATGCTCAACGGACTGACACACGCCTTTGAGTCCAGGGAAACTCTGGTAATGTGGAATATCCAACAGCCGACGCGGTGGTGTAGCATCCTAAAGGGTTATGTGCCACCAACCACTATTCACGTTTCTTGTGGTTTCACTGGAACGTTCAAGAGACGCAAACATTTCAAACCCTCAAGTTCGGGCAGAAATAGTAATTGAACACTTGCCCATTGTATTCTTGACGACGTTATCATTACCACCATACGAGCAGATTTTGCTGGCTGAGGGGCTACTAGTATCAAAGCGTTCACGCGCATCGCAACGCCGTGTACAGTAGTGAACGTGTTTTCAGTCTGTATCCGGTATTCCAGGGAGCAAGGAAAGCAATCCTCCAAAAGATCAAAAACACATGATCTCGTGTAGGGTGGGTTACACGATACAATTTAAAGCACAGCCGCAATGAAGACATTTTCGCTAAGCGATCCCCAGAGTGAACAAGTGAATAAGGCTTTTCGAGGATGGATACACGACACTGCAAAGAATTACAGGAGATGGAACAGTACAGTGAGTATAGTCTTTCCAATGGAAATTTGTTTATTAAAATCTCCTACAGTTCGCCAGGGACGAACGGAAACTTGTGGATCTCGAACTTGACGAGTTAGTTGGCATGCCACGTTTGTATGGCACGCTGTGTGATAAATAAGGTAACAATTAAAACCGGAATTTATCCTCTGACAAGCAGATCTGTATTATTAATGTATCCGTACAGTAGTAATCGGGTAGTTAATCGGTCGTTACTGGGCCAGAAATTAGTGCGCTTAGAAGGTTTGGATTGCTCGTCGAGGAAAAGGACGACGGCCCCGGTTTTTGTGCCCTCACACTGACTCAAATGACCCATATTTCGGTCAACTTTTCCTATAAGCAGCTGTAGTAACCCCCAAAACTGCGAAAATTTGAAAGGTTATCACGGTGGGGGGTAGACTGATAACACCGGCAACGAATTCCATGGGTCTAGGAGGTAGAAAATCAGTTACAGAGAATCATACTAGCTCTCACCTCCTTCATGCTGACTTTTTGTCAAAAAGCGGAACAAAACAGCGGTCAGCCAGCGGACGGTGACCGCTCTTTGGGATCTTAATTTGGCCAGCAAAAGGAGGAACAAAGCCACAGCAGTGACTGCTGTTACGCAGGCTGGGGTCCTGAACCCCTTCACGTTGTCTAGATGTTCATCTTCCAGCTCACCGGCAATACTATGTTGAGGATACCGTCAAGGTTTGTATTACAAACCCTCTCCTTTTGTCCCCTTCGCCCCACTACCCAGTGGACCTACTTACGGCTAGCCGGTGACATTCAGATAATAAGATACTCCCAGGATCCCGGAACTTTGGGCTTCAGCCTCGCACCAGTGTGTTGCTCAAAAACTTCAAGACAAGGATTCCAAAGAGTCGAAGTCCGGTGAGAATCCAGCGCTCACAAGGGCAAAAAGCTGGATTGCAGCTGGTGTCGGCCACCAGTCCTGCTCTCTGATTTGATTTATATGATCTAGAAAAACCGGAAGCAGTTTGGGTTTATGTTTTGTAAGTGGAGTCCAAGTGAGGAGAAGTGTCCCATATCTGACATCCCAATTAGCACAATTTCACTCTCACTGAAGCCTGCTTCGCTGCCATTTCCAACCTTTTTACAAGTCGTCGAAATTCTCTTCCTTGTATTCCTCTTTTTTCAGGTGTTATTATACTATTCTTCATCATTAATAATGATTTCACTTTACCTTTTTTTACTCTACCAAATTCCCCACCACATCTCCAAATCTTGTTTTTGAACGTAGTAGGGGGATAAAAGGTCTACAGCTTCATCCGAGCAAGCACAACCATGGAAGTCTACAGAGTGACCTGAAGAATGTGAGCGCCAAGGCTTCGCCTTCGACGACGATGGCCTGTCGAGCCAACATGTCTCTTAGTTCAGTGGGGTCCGACGTAGTTTGTACTTCCATCGGGGTTCTCTCGTTTTGGGGAAGAAGAAATGGATGGCCAGACAACTGGGAACCTGGTGCATTGTCGTGGCCTCTGGAAAGAAAGCTCTTTTCATTACTCTGTTGCAGCACGCGAGGAACTCCGGAGTCTCGGGTGTAAGGAGCCGGATAGAAATCGGCTCAAGCCTCTATATCCTGTGATCTTATCTTAACTAAACATTGAAGAGGTGTCCCCTCGGGGATTGCTTACGAGGGTACGGCGGCCCAAATTAGTGCACCCAAAGCAGATGATCTGGCCGGATCCGCCATCTGGCACTTTAATGCTCTTTGCCCAGGAGGTAAATGGCGGAGTTACTGGCTAGAAATAATGAACCAGTGACTACAGCTATCATGGAGGCATGGTTGAAAAAGGGCTAGAGTGCCGTGGAACTTCGCGGCTACACCGCTCACATACAGGACAGAATAGATGGCAGGCTGGATGGAGGGGTACTCGTTCTCGAGAGAGCTGGTTTTAGTTGGTAGGAGGTCTCCTCTACACTTGTAACACCCAGCGTACAAGTCATTACATGTTGCTTTCACCTAGGCCGGTGGCTTGTGAAGATGGTCTTTGTCAATAGAGTACCGCAAGCAGACGGGGGAGAAGATGCTGAATTATTCCGGCTTCTGCAGGTGGTGTTGAGTAGACCATAGCGATTTATCGAGTTGAAAGCAGCAACCTCCCAGAATCAAAACGGGACGATGAATATGCCTCCAGGGTAAGCGACAGCAAGGCTCCGGTGATATGGCTTCACAGCCACGCCCTCACACAACGAGTAAGGGAAGCAACAAGCCTCTGCGATAAGCAACGTTCATCTACATTGGATCTACTGGTAACCAGGTTGCGATCTGACTTCACCTCTTTGGCCATAAAAGAGCCGCTGAGGAAGAGAGATCATGCGGTCCTGTGTGCGACGTTCACCGTAAGGCAAAACAAACCAGGATTTAGGCTGGTTTGGAACTACGCTAGAGAGACGAGGATCAACTGAGGTTAGGGGCACGAAGCACGTGTTCGTGCCCGGAAGTCGCGAAGCCATCTATCGAGTAAAGATGGAGGACAATAAAAACCGTGCCACTAGGCTCAAACAAACAGTTTGCTCCGTTAACACATCAAAGAAACAAGAATCGGTCGCCTTTGCGGAAACTTAGGTGTATAGACCAGCCACTGGAACGTTCGAGCAAAGCGCAGCAACCAACTTTGACACAATTCAAAACAAGGTCGATTCCGAGCAGCCACGGTACTCTATACAACAAATTAATTTATTTTACAATAATCAAACATCAATAGTTATCCGTCTGGGCTCTTACGCTTCAAATTAAACAACAAATCAATAACTGCAGATGAATTGCAGTCAAAGGTTAGACACAGAAGATGAAATTACCGAATATAGTCACAACGAAGTTCAAGCTGAGCGACTCACGCTCGAGGCAACGGTGGGAGTCCGGTTTGAGATAAAGATTTTGAGCAATAAAACAAACAATGGGGATTCCGGCAAAGGTAATTCATACGAATGAAAAACGTCGTTTTTAACGTGGATGCTAATGCATGGAACGGAGTATCCTGAGCTCCTTTGCACTAGGATTGCAAGAGCGTTAACCGATTGAAGAAGTTTGTGGGCTCGCTACAAGCTTCCCAGCACGCACTAAGAATGAGCCTTTTACAAGAAAGCCGTATTCAGGGCCTAAGCCCTGCAACGAGGAGCAAAGTAAGAGTACAGGAAGAAACTCGCCAGCAACTCGAGAGCAGACCCTAACAAGTCCCTTGCTTACGTGCAGTCCAAGAAAAGGAAGCTTTAGAGTGTAGATACCTTGGGGTGCCCAAAGAAAACATTGCTTTCGACGATAAAGACAGGACAGAAATCTTATTTGAGTTCTTTAAGAGCGTGTTGTGTCAGGACAAGATGCTCACTGCGGCGGGATTAGATAAAGGGCGAAGGCTAGAGCTTCAGGAGATTACTGTAAGTGACGATGTGGCGCTCCACAAACTCAAATCCTCTTGCAAGGACAAAGCAGCCGGGCCGGATACGATCCATCCGGCAACTGTTCAGCCTCCTTCCGATATCTTGTCATGGGCTATTGCCCATGACAAAAAGAAGCGCCTCTGAGGTAGGGTGAGGTTCCACAGGATTGACACAAGGCCATTGTCGTGGCAATACGTAAGACAGGATCTAGGCAGAAGGCGGAGAATTATAGACCGGCTAGCCTGACATTGGTTTTGCGCATGTGCTTTGAACGTACAGTCAAGAGGCACATATGCCTGCATCTGGGTAATAACGACCTGCCGACACATGCACAACGTGAGTTCGTTAATAAAAGATCATGTCTGACAAACTCATCGATGTTCTTAGACGGGACCGCAAGGACAATGGACAAAGGTGCGACAGTGGAGGTTTGTTATTTTCATTTCTGTGAGGCCTTCGACTCTGTTAATAATCGCCTACTGGACTATAAATTACAAACCTTTATGAAGATCGAGGAAGCAAGTGACTGGGTGCCACCTATTCTAGGCAACCATAGTTTCTGTGTCAAGGTGAGTGAGTATCTATCAAGTCCGGAGAATGTTGCCAGCGGTTTGCCAGTTTTCAGTACTGGGGTCCTAGCTCCCCTTCCTGTGCCTAAATGGGCCAGTGGAAGAATAGGGCAACCCGTGTTTCATCTTTGCAGACGATTTGAAGATAGCGGGGAGTGATTTAGAACAGAATATAAATGC
This sequence comes from Fasciola hepatica, assembly GCA_948099385.1. NCBI lineage: Eukaryota > Metazoa > Platyhelminthes > Trematoda > Plagiorchiida > Fasciolidae > Fasciola > Fasciola hepatica. The sequence continues at coordinate 1,007,498 of CANUEZ040000169.1, forward strand.
TGTGTTCAGATGGGCAGAAAGATGGGATTTACCACGGAATCTCACAAGATGCAAAATCCCGACCACCAACGTAGACGAAACGAACCGCATCCCGTTTCAAGGAGTGTCAGAGGTAAAAGACCTAGCTGTGATAGTCACACAAGACTTCAAGTCTTCAAGACAGCGCCAGAAAGCCGCAAGTAAGACCACAGGGGTATAAAGTAGGGTGTGCAATACTATCACATGCAAAATGCAGAAGCCTTCACCCGCTTTACAAGTTTTTGGTACGACATCTTCTGGAGTGTTGTGTGCAGGCTCCCTATTATCGCATGGATAAGCAGTGCTTGAATGGGGTGCAGAGACTTGCAACTATAATGACCGCCGGCCAGAGGGGGAAATCTTAAGCCCTAGTCTCTTCTTTTTAGAGCGTAGTAGAGACCGATGCTGCCTGACAGAAGCTTTCAAGATTATAAAGGGCATGTCGGGTACAGACATGGGCTATTCGCTTGTTTCTGCACCTGAGTGCAGTGTAAAAAACAAATACTGAACATCCAAATGTTCTACGTGCTTTGTGAATTTGACTATATTCAACATTACCTTGAAAAGCTCGCTCATATACCACACTTTTAACGTTTGTTTATCCATGTGTGACATTTGAATTTGGCCTTGAACCGTTTCTGACCGTCGTGCTTGGGCCACGGGGCTTCGAACCTTTGGGTTTTACTGTGAAGTTTATTTGGCCGCATACTTGAGGTTTGTATGTATTTGCACCCTTTGTGAATTTCAATTTAGTACCGTTGAAGCTACGAATCAATCTTGTCTTGGTTTTGGAATTCGTTTGCATTGGCTACGCGTTGCTCGATTTGCGAGAATTGACTTACATGCGGCACCAGAGGACATAGTTTTCAGCTATGACTCAACACTCAAGGGTGGACATACGAGCTAACTTTTTACCGATATGGTTTTACCTATGTGGAATAGACTGCCAGATGCTGTTAGACGCAGCAATGTACCAACTTTTAGGGAGACCCTAGATTCGCCCTGGAACACAAAGTTTCCAGAGCCAGCCGTGTGGACAAGGGGTGAGGCAGTGAACGTAAGTCATTTCACGCAAGTCGAATAACGAGTAGCCAATTCAAGATTGATTCGTAGTTTCCACGGTACCAAAGTGGAATTCACAAAAAGGTACAAAATATGTACAAATCTCAAGTATGCGGCCAAACAGACTCAATAGTAAAACCCACAGGTTCAAGAGCCGTGGTTCAGGCACGACAGTCGGAATCGGTTCAAGGCCAAATTCGAATGTCTCACACGAATAAACGAAAGTGCATAAATGTGGTGTATAAACCAGCTTTTCGAACTAATGCCAAATAAAGTCAAAGCAACAAAGCATCAAGAATATTTGGAAGGATTTTCAGTCTTTGTTCTTTACAATGAGCCCCTGGTATTTTTGTCAACGGACTTTGGTCTGTGAAGGTGAAGCTGCCTCATAAACTCTGTCTTCCAGGAAAAGCATTCAACGGTCAGTGTTGGGAGCCAAGGAAACTCGCCGACAACACAGAGATCCTGAGGGACGATTGACTTCGGCCACTTTCGTCCTGTACTCCGGGCCAGATGATTTCCACCCTGCTCCCATCAAGCCGTTGGCTGATATCCTATCCTTTCCAGTATACAAGTTATTTAAGGCCATTCTGGACCATGGAAGGTTGCCGCAGGACTGGAAAAACGTAGCGGTGATGGTTATACATAAATGGGGACCCGACCTGAAATGGGCAACTACAGAGCTGTTAGCCTGACGTGCATTCGATGCAAAGTGTTAGAGAAGGTCATCCGGGTGCACTTCTGCGAGCACTTACCAGGAAATTCCATACGTTGTCAAGCTCAGCATGGATTTCTAAAGACAGGTCGTGCTTGACCAACCTCTTGCACTTCCTAGACGAAGTCACTCGAAGAGTGGATGAAGGCAAATAGGTGGACCTTTGTTACCTTGACTTCAGCAAGACACTTGACTCGGTAAACCATTGGCTTCTACTAATCAAGTTGAAGTCACTTGGTATAAATGGGCAGATTCGGGCATAATTAAGGGACTTCCCTACCGGCAGAAAGTCTTATGTGAAAGTAGGTGACAAGAACTCTAAACTAGAAAACGTCACTAATGGAGTACCGCAAGGTCCTTACCAGGCCCACTACTACTTTTGTTTAATAATGATTTGGCCTGAGTCCTACAGTCACCGAGCTTCTTCTCAGATGATATGAAGCTGATGGAATCTCAGGGAGGGGGTAGCTGAGCAGAGGCCTACTTGCCTTTCATAACTGGGCATAGAGGTGGGAGTTACCTCTCAATAACTGGAAAAGCCACTTGTTTTCTAGGCTATCGACAAGCCTGGCGGCTGCACAAGACCAAGGCCCATTTACTATAAAGGCAGTAAACAGAGTTAGGTGCCTTGGGATTGTGGCGACGTCTGATCTTAAATGGTCGGATCAGTGTGCAGCAGCTGCACAAGAGGCACGCGGTGGGCTCCTCAGGTTGATATGAGCGTTTTCGTGGAGACAACCTGGGGTTTTTGTGCCAGCGTACATGTCTATAATTAGATCCCTTTTGAAAGCTGTGCTCAGGCATAGTCACCCTTCCACTAGAAAGACGCCACCTGTTTGGAGAATGTTGCAACGTCTTGCAGTGCGTATGGATGAGGGGCAGAGGGGCAGGATGTATTAGCAGAGACCTCTGGACCTCAGACTGTTCTCTATGGAGAGGAGGAGATTACGGGGGGTCTAGTAGAGACACCTAAGATAATGAAAGGCCTTTCTGGGCTTAGACCGTAGAGCCTATTCCATATGGCAACAGACTCCAGAACAAGGGGTCATAGAAAAAAGCCGACAAAACTTCGATCTAGGCTGATAGCTGGATCTCACTTGTTTGGCAGCAGGATGGTTAACTACTTGAATAGACTGCCGGAAGAGGTAATAGAACTGGGAGCAGTCCAGGAATTCAAGGGTGCCCTGGACATTGAATGGAACGAGATCATTTCTGACGACGAATTTCGAGCGTGTTAATAGACAGAGCAAGTGGAGTGTTTAAGTAATAAACGTTTTCACTTGTTACATGACGGCTTAGTGAAAGCTCACGATACATAATGACTTTCGCAGTTGACGTGCGATGAGGTTTTCCGTTTCCCTCTCATTTTTAGCGGGGATTCGACGAAATACACTCGGCAGTGGTGGGTGCATAACTGGTGTGCATACCATCGAAGGAATTCTGGACGCATGATTGGCCTTGGCCATTACCTGTCCTGAGCAAACCGAACTGAACTGCGGCACACCAGCGGTGCGGCCGTCTCCCTCGAGGAGTGTGGCTGTTTTTGAAATTTTTAGAACACACAGCTCGTCCCCCTTCATTTAAGTTTATCTTTATCTGTGCTGACTGGATCCTGAATAATGTCAACACCCCCCACCATTGATATAACCGCCTGCTCAGATGAGGCTACTTTCCCCATGAGACAGTGTGATTCCCCCTCTGTGGCCAATGTCTCACTCCTCAATCCGGACGAAACGGTCCTTCATAGTGCGCTGGCAACGGATGCACTAAAATGTGCAGTCCAGAGCCAGGCTGCAGAGATAGCTGAGCTAAAGGCCACCGTCCGCACCCTTAAGGATGAGCTGACCAGCCTGAGGAGTTTGGTTGTCAAATCCCTCCCGGTGTCCCAGGCAGGCCATCAGGCGTGTAGAGTCTCTGAGCAGCAAATTCTTGAGGTCGCCAAGATTTTACAAGACACCGAGAATTGCTCCAAACAAGTCATACTTTGGGGTCGCTTCCTCAGTTCAGATCACCCTCGCGACACCTACGCCCAGCCGTTTAACAGCCTTAAGCCACCACTTAAAGGTCGGTCCACCTGGTTGGTAACCAAAAGCACCAACCGGGTTCACGGTATTCTCACTGAAATGGGCTCCACAGATTCAGCCAAACGAATTGTTTCCTCGGCCGCAAAGCTCAAGGAGGAAATTAAAGGGCTCAAGGGGGTATCCATTGATAAGTCACTTCATCTGAGGCTCCGCAGTGAGAAGGCTGAGCCAGCAATTGCTCAAAAAGCCGATCCTAAGCTCAGAGTGCTGCCAGTTGTCCAGGTACTCCGCCTTGAGGACCGAGCTGCATGTCCACTATCTCTCGCTTCCCTACTGACACCATTTCTCGTCGCCGAAAGTACTCCCAGTAGTAGGCCTAGTGCCACTAAGCATCTATCGCCTACGAGAAGTATCCCAGGCCCCAACATAGCCAATAAGACTATTTCAAAGACGAGGCTCACTCATCCTTTAGCTCAGACATGCACCTGCAACTTGTTTCTGCTGAAAGATGCGGTGAGGAGGTTAACTCACCATAAAATATATCTGGTGCTCTCATGAAAAACAAGCTCACCAGCAAGAAAACTTAGAACAGGGCATCAAGCAATGCGCAGAAGGGCAAACCACAAAAAGCAGCCCACCCTTTTCGGAGACCGAAGGATGTAGACCGTCCGCCTGGTATGATACCCCCCGGGTTACTATATTTCATAACCTACCGGTCCCCCCAGCAGTCTGCTTACTCTCTAGCCCCCCAATATCTTCAGCCCCTCCCTTCCATCCCCAAATCTCTCTCGTTCCCACTCCTGAAACCCAAAATCAATTGTCTCTGGCGATTCTGCAACAACTCCTGAGCATATGCTCAAGCGTTTTTACAACAATTACCTGAGTGTGTTGAATACGATCCCGGAGCTTCGGCAGCTTGCAGTGGATAAGGAGCCTCAGATCATAGCCCTCACAGAAACCTGGCTCACCCCTGACATACTTGATGCCGAAATATCCATTCCGGGATACTTCACAGTAGGGCAGGACTCCAGTAGAGGTCGTGCCGGCGGGATCATCATATACTACGATAATTCGATCCCTCCTCCCACTTTACTGACAACCCCTACCTTTTCATGTATTGATTGTTTGTGGGCTGTGCTTAACCTCTCTAGGACAGACACCCTATTGCTTGGTGTTGTCTATCGTCCTCCGGCACGCAATTCAACTGATAGCCTAGGTCTCATAGACTTACTAGTCTCCCTGAAAAGCTACACAGACTTCACCCATCTGTTAGTCACTTGTGACTTCAACTCTCCCAGTACTAACTGGCAAAGAGCTGATGCCCCGGATATCACTTTCGGTAAACCCCTCCTTGATCTCATACTGAAAAACTCATGGGTGCAGAACGTAAGAGATCCGACTAGATATCGCACAGGCCACGCCCCGTCCCTACTAGACCTGGTCATCACCAATGATCGGTTCCAAATAGATGTGGTGCATTACTTGCCGCCCCTCGGCAAAAGTGATCACATTCTCATTGGATTCGATTGTATCGTAAAATGGCCTCCTCTTCCCTAAGAAATTAAAATTTTCAGATCCTTCAAAAGGACCAATTTTGACCAAGTCTGTGCATTTTTTCGCTCCCAGCTAAATTTAACTAACCCAGGTAACTCTGCTGATGAAATAGCAGAGAATCTCAGAGAGTTAATCTCCTCAGCTGATAGGTTATTTGTCCCCAGAATTCGTCGTCCACAGACCGCTGAGCAACCCCTCCCTCACCCCATTAGGCGCATTCTAGACGAAAGCGCACGTCTCTTTGCTAGATATAATGCCACAGGCTGTAACGAACGTTTGAGCAATGCGTAACGAAATTCGCAACGGATCCCAAAATCAAAAGACGATTATCCGTGATATTCTACGATACTAGATAATTACAATAAACAATGACATAAACAATATACAAACATCAATAATACGATCACAAGGACTCAACAACGAGAAACCGAATAGCAGCGTGTGAGCAGACAGCACGTGCGTCACGCAGGTCCTGAACAAGGATGTGCCAAAGTAGCGCTCTGGGCGCGAACAAACAACATTTGGTCCAGAAAAACAACCAGTTCGTAAAGACAAGTCAATAGTATATGGAAATGAGTGATGTTGGGGAAAACACTGAATCGCGAGGGAAAAAGGGGGATTTTCCACGACCGGCTGTTACACAGGCCTTTCCCGTGATGCAGAAGACTTCAGGATCATCCGAAACATATGCAAAGACAAGATTAGGGCCTATCAGAATGCAGTCCAATGATCTGTACTCGATCGAGCACGGACCAATAAGGCATTTTTCTTTCAGTACATGAGCCGTCTAAGGGGAACAGCTCCGACGCCATTAGCTCTCAAAGATAGTGCCGGATTTCCAATCACCTCCCCTACCAAAGTAGCCGAGGCGTCCAGCTCCCACTTACGTACAATTTTTAGCTCCACATCCATATCATCCCACCCTACCATGCACCCGATATCTCTGACCACTACCCTTAACCGCGTCACTATTCCCATTGGTGCAGTCGATCAAGGTTTCCGACGGCTCAACCAATGTTGCTCTATTGGTCCTGACCTAATCCACCCCCATATTCTCAAGGAGGCCGCGGACACATTGGCTGCCCCTTATGCCTCGCTTTTTCAGCGATGTGTTGACGATGGAGTTTTCCCCAGTAGCTGGAAAAAAGCAGTGATCGCACCCATCTATAGGAAGGGTAGTAGGCATCTTGCTTCTAGTTACAGACCCGTAAGCCTCACTAGTATCACCAGCAAAATTTTTGTGACAATTCTTAAGAGTGAGATTCTTTCCCATCTTCATAGAAATAAGGTCCTCTCCCCGTCCCAACATGGGTTTCTTCCTGGCAGATCACGCGTCACCAATATGCTTACTGTCATGGATAGTCTAACGAAAGCCTATGATGATGGCCGGCTCTCACACGTTGTATTCATCGATTTTGCTAAGGCCTTCGATAAGATCCCCCGTGCTTCTCTTCTTTATAAGCTGCAGACATACGGGATCACAGGCTCCATGTTGGCAATCCTACGCAGCTTCCTTACCGGCCAAATTCGCAACGGATCCCGAAATCAGAAGGCGATTATCCGTGATAATTCTACGATACTAGATTATTAAAATAAACAATGACGTAAACAATATACAAACCTCAATAATACGATCACAAAGTCTCAACAACGAGAAACCGAATAGCAGCGTGTGAGCAAACAGCACGTGCGTCACGCAGGTCCTGAACAAGGATGTGCCAAAATAGCGCTCTGGGCGCGAACAAACAACAATTGGTCCAGAAAAACAACCAGTTCGTAAAGACAAGTCAATAGTGTATGGAAATGAGTGATGTTGGGGAAAACACTGAATCGCGAGGGAAAAAGGGGAATTTTCCACGACCGGCTGTTACACCGCCCACCAAAATCCTCCTGGATCCTTAGCAGAGTCAAAGGTTCGGTATAAAGGTACTGATTCTTCCTACCTGCCTAGGCCCTGCTGTCAGTGCGCGCGTCTAATGCTCGTCGTCGACGTTCTACTACTGGTCGCACCTAACCCATTGGCTACATAGACGTGAGGCTAGTCTATATCTTCCACAAGACCAAATGACCGATGGCGGGCGTGAATGGTCACATAGACGTTGTCCTCGTACGGGGCCGTCCGGTCCTGGATGTACGCGCTTGAGTGTGTGTGTGTGTTTGCGTGCGTGCGTGTGTGTGTGTGCCGGGGTTACAATGAAATCACAGTTATGACTACACATCAAAGGAGGACTTTCTGCAATGTCAACAAAAGACCGCGTGGCAAGAAAACGAGTAAATGTAGCATGCATGTGTGACCTGAGCTCCACTACTTCCACATGTGCAAGGGGCATTCGGTAGCGTCAACAAAAGGCGAACAAAGAACACTGTCACATGTATGATGGGTTTACGGGATGTAGAGTGCGTCGTGCATGTGTGTATGTATCGGGATGTATAATGGAATCGCACTCATCACCACATATCGGAAAGAACCTTCTGTAATGTCAACGAAGGGACCGCGAGCACCTTAACGTGTTTGACGGGGATTGTGTGGCATATATGGTGTTTCTTTATCCACCTCGATTACTGGTGTGAAAAAGGTTTACTAGGCCACAGGGTTATCAGCTCCTCCGTCTTCGCTCTCGAGTAGGTTAATACTGCGTATGTCACGAATGAGCACTCCGTTAGCTGTCTTCACCTTCACCGTTCTTATCATTTCGTCGGTGCTTTTGATGGTTTCCGTAACTACTCCCAAAGACCAAGCGCTGAAATGTGCGCGTTCGTCGGCGATCATAACCACGTCCCCAACTTTGAATGGTCTTGTTTTGGCCATCCACTTCTGTCGAGTCTGCAAAGCCGGTAGGTACTCCCGTAGCCATCGCCTCCAGAAGACCTTGGCCAGATAATTCGCTTGCTTCCATCCGTGGAGGTAGCTCCCACGAAGGTTTACCGGCCCTTGGAAACCCTCGTTCGACCTTAGCGTCAATAAGTCGTTTGGGGTGAGCGCCAGGTGGGTGGGGTCGCCGTTCAATACTGGAACCAGGGGGCGGTTGTTCAGGATTCGCTCCACCTCAGTCATGACGGTGTTCAGGGTCTCGTCGTCGGGCGGCTGCTGCTCCATGATTGACAGCAATATCCGTCTGGCGGACCGGATCATGCGTTCCCATATGCCGCCTCGGTGACTGGCCTGTGGGGGGTTGAAATGCCAGCGTATGCCGTAGGCCACGGTTCGGTTCTGCAGTTCGTCCCTGTTTATGTTCTTGTGCCAACGCTGCAATTCCCGTTGAGCGCCCACAAAGTTCGATCCATTATCTGAGTATATATCGGCCGGTACGCCTCTTCGGTTGATAAATCTTTGCAAGGCCCGTAGAAACGAATCGGTCGTCATCGAATGTGCGACTTCTAGGTGTACCGCACGTGATTTCATGCACGTCATGATACATCCGTATCGCTTTTCTAATCTTTTCCCGCACTTGACCCACAAGGGCCCGAAATAGTCCAACCCGGTGTCACTGAACGGCCACCAGCCCGTAGTTACCCTGCATTCTGGTAGCGGGGCCATGAGTTGTTTGCCTGCTATGGCATTGCGTCTTCTGCATTGCACACACCGTCGGATCACGCGTTTTACAGTCTCTCGTCCTCTCAACAACCAAAGACGCTTTCGGATGACGCTCGTCACGTGACTTTCCCCGGCATGTCCCTCCATGGCGTGGACGTGTTGAATCATTAGCTCTACTACGGGTTGTCTCGCTGGCAGCAGTATAGGATACTTTGTGTCGAAGTTCAGGTGGGCGTTGGTCAGCCTACCATCCACCCGCAGCAGTCCGTTGATGATTTTGGGGTTTAAACGCTTCAGCTCGCCTCTTGGAGATGGCATGTCTTCATTGGTCAGCCCCACTTCTTCCGCCCTCTTGAGTTCTTGGGCGAAAGCCTCGCGTTGTATCATTCTGAAAATATCGTACTCTGCCGCTTGTAGCTCATCGGGACCTATCGGGCCGACCGGTATCCGACCTGAGGGCCGTAGCCCTTTCATGACTAGTAAACTTATCTTGAACCTGGTTAACCAAACTAGCGAACGAAGCGTCTTCATCCAGGAAGAAAACCTGACCAGTCGCGATAAAATGGGCGACGCTTCGACGACGTTGGTTGCTATCACTACGCCTTTGATCTCCAGTTCCAATTCCGTAGGGGGTTTTAATTCGAACACGGGCCAGTCCTGTTTGGGCAATTGCAGGAAGTTTGGCCCTCTCGTCCACGTGTCCAGTTGCCTGAAGTTGTTCGCACCTCGGGAGCACAGGTCGGCCGGATTATCGCCAGACCTGACATGACTCCACTGGTGCGTGGCCGATTCATCGTGGATAATCGTGAGCCGGTTAGCAACGAAAGTACTAAACCGGCTCCGTACGTTGTTAATGTAGTAAAGTACTATCGTTGAATCCGTCCAGAAGCTCACCGACCAAATGTAGAGATCGAAACATCTCTTCACAGCTTGCACCACCCTGACTGCCAACACGGCTGCGCTGAGTTCAAGGCGTGGGATTGAGACCGACTTCAGTGGAGCAACGCGGGCTTTGGCGAACAGGATCCTCGTGGTATATTGTCCATCTCCTGCGCACCATCGTCCGTAAACCACAGCTCCATAACCGACTTCGGATGCATCGGAAAAGGCATGTAGTTCTCCAGTCCGTGTCGTATGGCCAGGGGTCAAACATCGTGGTATTCTTATGTCCCCTAATTTCTTCAAGGTGTTCAAAAATTCCTCCCAGTCCAGCCGGTCCCCTCGGTCCAGTGACTGGTCCCAATCAACTTTCTTACGGCACAGCCGCTGCAGCAAGATCTTTCCGGGTAGCAGCCATGGTGAGACGAAACCGAGCGGGTCGAACAAACTTGAGACGGCAGATAGTATGCCACGACGGGTTATTGGCAGCTCGGGAACGTTCAGTTCGAAAACAAAATCGTCCGTTTCCGCGTCCCATTGTATTCCTAAAGTGCGCTCGATAGGAAGTGGAGAGCCGTCCAAATCTCTTACCCTTTCGACCTTTTCGTGATACGGGATGACCTTCAGCACTTCCGAAGCGTTCGACATCCATTTAGTTAGATGGAAGCCACCCTCTTCCAGCAATCTCGTCAGACCCCTGAACTGCTCTAGAGCTGATTCCACATCATCGAATGACCCAAGGTAGTCGTCGACGTAGAAGTTCCTGCTGACGCTTTCTACCACCGTCCGATGTACCAGATCGCCATGTTTGTTCGCTGATTCTCGGAGGGCGTAGTTGGCACAAAATGGTGACGATATGGCTCCGAAGGGGTGGACGGTCATTCTATAATTCACCACTGCATTGTCCCGGTCGCTCCCTTCCCACCACAGGAAACGCAAAGCATCTCGTTCTCCTACCGGAATCTTCACCTGATGGAACATTTCCCTAATGTCAGCAGACAAAGCCACTTTACCCACTCTGAAACGGCACAGAACATCGATCAGTGGTGTGGTCCAGTCAGGCCCCTGTAGTAGGCGATCGTTTAACGACTTGCCCTGGAACTTGGCCGCACAGTCGAAAACCACGCGCAGTTTATTGGGTTTCTTGGGGTTGATAACCGGATGGTGAGGCAGATACCAGATACCCCTTTTGCTGTCGGTGTTATCAGGCACCCTTTCAACGTAACCGAGGTCCTCGTTTCGCTTCATCAAATCCGCGTATCGTTCCCACAGATTCTGGTCTCGAATGAAGCGTTCTTTTAGTCGTAGTAATCGTTGGAGAACATAATTTCTGTTGTCAGTCCACGGGTCGACCGGTGTGCGCCATGGGAGGGGAACCTCGAACTGTTTTTTGAGGCCTCTAGAGCCTTGCCGCACCGTTTGTAGAGCGAAGTGATCCTCTTGAGACAACGTCGGTCTTTCGTCCCCAATGTCATGAAACTCCTTTTCATAAAGCCGTTGAAGATGATACTCTATGCGGTCCGTTTCGGCGGATAAGTAATTCACGGAACCGCGTACCCCTACTGGACCGTATAACATCCATCCCAGAGCCGTGCGTACGGCATAAGGTGCCTGGCGGTCGCCCACTCTTTGGTCAAGCACCCAATGCGCCTCTGGCACGTCGCATCCGATGAGGAGATCTACCTCATCATCTTCCCAGTCTACAACGGTTACATCCTGCAGGTGGGGCCATCGAGTCAAGATTGCGTTCACCGACCTTGGTGCTCGCATGGGGAGATCCGCTAACGTGAATGCCTCCGTTGGTTCAATTTCCTCGTTAGTGTTTAGAGAGATGAGTTGCAGCCTTAATCTACCGGCAGTCATTACCTGTGTTCCGCCCACCGTGCTCACTGCTAACGACGTCGCACCTTTAGCCAGTTGGTGTTTGTCGGCAAACCGCTCTTTCACTAAAGTGGTGTCGGATCCACTATCAACGAAAGCCAACGCCTTGGCTATCCCAGTCGGAGTCACTACTCCCACGGCCACTACGCCTAAACGTACCGGTTTACTGGCAGATTGTGAAGTTGAGCAAATCACGCTGGGCTTGGCACTCGCCTCGGATATGGTTATTCTCGCCTGATGCAGCAGCCGATGGTGTCTGCCCGTGCAGCCCTCGTAACCACATCGATTCCTTGTTCTACAGGCTGCTGCCCGGTGCGTGGTGTTGAGACAGATGAAACATGCTCCTGCCATCCTCGCCATTCCCCACCGTTCGTCTATTGTGGCATTGCCGAACTTGGGGCATTCTGGTAGGCCATGGTTAGTACCACAGGATCTGCAATTTGGTTTCGCCGTAGCATCTCGTGAAATGACGTGTGTGTTGGTCCAAGGCTGGTACTTTGGATGTTCCCGTACAGGGGTTTGGACTTGGCTAGTACCGGGCTTGTTTGCTCGGTTGCTGTCCCGGATGAGTCGGCCGAATCTGCTGTCAGCTATCTTCGTTTGCCTGTCTAAGTATTCAGTCAGGTCTTCGAAGTTGGCTTCTCTGTCGCCTCGGCTTATCCGTTCAGCTTCTTCCGCCCACCGACCCTGTAGTTCGGGAGAGAGGTGACGGACTATGCCTTCCAAAGTGTGCATGGCGTCTAGGTCAGCTCTGTAACCTAAATGGTCGAGGGCTATTGAGCAGTTCTGCATCTTGATCACCAGGTCGGCCATGGTGTAGACGTCGCCCTTGGTTTTCTTTGCCTCTGCCATCACGCCCTCTATTAGGTTACGGGCTACTTTGAAAGGTTGGCCAAACAAGTCCCTCAGAATCTTTCTTGCCCTTGTGTAGCCTTGTTCTGGATCGAGCATGGTGCATCCGTCGATAGCTTCTCGCGCTCGGCCTCGGCAGTAGTGAGTAAGGTAAAGAAGCCTTTGCCCAGGGTCGTTTACCTTGTTTTCAACGAACGTCTCGAACTGTTTGACAAACTTGCAATATTGCTCAGCTCGCCCGTCGAAAACCGTTAACTCCACTCTAGGCAGATCGATCGATGGTGGTTTGTAGTCGGCGACCTGCGTGGGGTTCCCTACCTTATTGCACTCTAACCTATCGGAAGTGTCGAAGTCACTGGTCCTATACTCTCGCTGTTTCTGTGTACACTTCTCTGCTTCATGCGCCTGTAGTCTAGCCGAAAGTAACTGTTGCTCTAGTTCTATTATTCTCAGCTTATATAAATCAACGTCCTTACGATCAATATTGCTTTCAATAACACATGAGCTAGCACTGACAGGACTAGGCGATCTAGCATTAGCTAAAGAATCATAAGTACCCAAAACCTCCCCAGAGACTTGCCGTATTACTTCCTGTCCGGGTTCGACTGCCTTTGATCCTTTCCTTGGCATTTTGCGTGAATTTTCCTCGTTCCAAATAGATCTATTGAGTATTGTTACGAACGTTTGAGCAATGCGTAGCCAAATTCGCAACGGATCCCGAAATCAGAAGGCGATTATCCGTGATAATTCTACGATACTAGATTATTAAAATAAACAATGACGTAAACAATATACAAACCTCAATAATACGATCACAAAGTCTCAACAACGAGAAACCGAATAGCAGCGTGTGAGCAAACAGCACGTGCGTCACGCAGGTCCTGAACAAGGATGTGCCAAAATAGCGCTCTGGGCGCGAACAAACAACAATTGGTCCAGAAAAACAACCAGTTCGTAAAGACAAGTCAATAGTGTATGGAAATGAGTGATGTTGGGAAAAAACACTGAATCGCGAGGGAAAAAGGGGGATTTTCCACGACCGGCTGTTACAGTAGGCATCTTGCTTCTAGTTACAGACCCGTAAGCCTCACTAGTATCACCAGCAAAATTTTTGTGACAATTCTTAAGAGTGAGATTCTTTCCCATCTTCATAGAAATAAGGTCCTCTCCCCGTCCCAACATGGGTTTCTTCCTGGCAGATCACGCGTCACCAATATGCTTACTGTCATGGATAGTCTAACGAAAGCCTATGATGATGGCCGGCTCTCACACGTTGTATTCATCGATTTTGCTAAGGCCTTCGATAAGATCCCCCGTGCTTCTCTTCTTTATAAGCTGCAGACATACGGGATCACAGGCTCCATGTTGGCAATCCTACGCAGCTTCCTTACCGGCCGCAACTTTGTGGTTGAAGTCGGGAATGTTATGTCTCAACCCTCCCCAGTAGAAACTCGAGTCCCACAAGGATCTGTCTTAGGTCCTCTTCTGTTCCTGATCTACATAAATGATCTTCCGACAGCCCTTCCTGTGAACAATGCCATGCATGCAGACGATGTAACCCTCTGGAGTTCAGGCTTTGAAGACCTGCAAATTGCAGTTTATGAAACGAAACGCTGGTCTGAGGATGGGAACCTCCCAGTTAATGATGACAAATGTGTGAGCATGTCTTTCGGCAGAGAGACTGGTCACAAGCTTCTCATTTACGGAGCAACCACATTGCCAAGGGTTGACCGACACAAGGTGTTCGGTTTCTGGTTAGATTGTAACCTGTTCTTCTCTCATCCTCACCAACTTGCGAGCAAGTCTGCCTTTCGAGTCCTGAACATGATTCGAAGGTACTTTCCGCGCATCTCTAGGGATGACTTGCTCATATTTTTTGGTACCTTTATCCGTCCTCTGCTGGAGTGCGGTAGTCAGATAGTGTAGTCTGGTCTTGTACGAGATCGTGAGATCCTAGAAAGGGTTCAGAGGGCTTCAACCAAAGCAATATGGGGTCTGTCGCACCTACCTTATCTCGTCCCCTTCTCACTCCTTAATCTCTATCCCCTTGGCTTAAGACGCTTAAGAGGTGGTCTGCTTTTTGATGTTTCACCTTTTTGAATCAGGTCAAAGCGATTGCTTCTTCTTCGTCTGCCCATCCTCTCCTCTCCGTGGTCACAGTAGAAAGCTTTTTAAACCGAGGCCACGCACTTCACTAAGGATTAACGTTTTTAGCTATTGGGCTATTACTCTGTGGAATTCACTTCCGGAAGATACTATTCTCTCACGGAACAAAACTATCTTCAAGAAAAAGCTAGACCTCTACCTGGGTTTCTTCCAACAAACTCTTGCCAAAAAATAGATGTATTTTATCACATATATGCTCATGAATGCCGCACTCCCACTCCGCTTTAGGCACTGTCCACAGTGAGACACTGCATGATGTTATGTGTATCTTGTTTTCGCTGCCACCCCCGCCACCCCCCCCTTCGCTTCTTTTTACTCTCGTTTCAGCTCGGTGAATCCGACGGAAGATCACAGACTTCCTGAAGAACCGGGACAATTGGGCTCAAAGCCTCGAACCAGTGTAGTACTTCAAGGCTTGGTAACCTTTCTACAAAAAGGACGCCGCCTGCCTCGAGAAAGTCCAACGGCTCGCCACTCGAATGGTTGAAGGGCTGAGGAGTAAGACTTACGAGCAGAGACTCTGTGACCTGAATCTTTTCTCGTTGGAAGGGAGGAGACGTCGAGGGGATCTCATAGAAAAGTTGGAGGTAATGAAGGGCTTTTCTGGCCTTAGACCAGATAGTCTATTCCAATTGGCCGTAGACTCCAGAACAAGGGGACATGAAAAGAAGTTGATAAAAGCCCAATCTAGGTTGACGGCTAGATCGCACTTCTTCAGCAACAGGGTTGTGAACAGTTGGAACGGTCTGCCTGGTGGAATGGTAGATCTGCGGACAGTCCAATCCTTCAAAGGTGCCCTAGATCGCGAATGGTACGAGATCTTTCCTTGTAATGAGCCTTGAGTATATCGGCTAGGTGGATGATGGGTAGCACTGTGGTCCTTCTGGAGTATGTTTTAGCAGACTTTTTCCCTCATTGCATACTGTCTCAGTGAACTCTCACGATGCATAATGTCTATCGCAGTTGATGTGCGATGAGGTTTTCCGTTTCCCTCTCATTTTTAGCGGGGATTCGACGAAATACACTCGGCAGTGGTGGGTGCATAACTGGTGTGCATACCATCGAAGGAATTCTGGACGCTCGATTGGCCGTGGCCATTACCTGTCCTGTGCAAACTGAACTGAACTGAATTTCAGGACAACTGAATTGAGTTTTTGAATAGTTTTGTGAATTAACCCAGTTTAATTCACAATACTGAGCGTATCATAATTGCATTTAAGGTGCGCTTTATCCGGAGAATATTTTTATTCTCCTTGTAGCACTGCCGAGTAGTGTTCGGTGTTTTTTTTGAGGCGATCTTTTCTCGCTTCTAGTCTTTCTTTTTGTTCTTGCTTTTTGTGTTAGCGGGATTTACCTGCTATTGTCAGAGTGCGTATTTTGTGTTTGGGTAAAGAGCTTTTGAGTTGTATTTTCCCTCGTTTTTGCGGTTTTCGGTATGACACGCGTTCCCGACCCGTGTCTAGCACCCAAGTGCGGAAAACGAGTGGTAAACGGTATAGAATGCGAGATATGCAAGAGATGGGCTCACCCAAGGTGTTCAGGGATAGCAAGGGACATTTATGTCCTTTATAAACAGAACCCATGGGCTGAATGGGTCTGTGCCCCCTGCAAGGAGGCGGCCAGTCTGGCCTTTAAACTGCAGGACCAACGTCCACCAAGTAGTACCTTGGTTGTAAGCCCCAAACCACCGCAAGCAGGTTGTAGTAAGTCGTTTGCAGAAGTAGTATCAACACCCGAAAGGACGATCATCCGAGCGAATGAACCAGTTCCGAAGGCTTGCCAGGCGGTCGTTGCCTCCACTCCTTTGAAGCAGACCGACGAGGGCCAGTGGACGGAGCAGAAGCCGAGAAGGGAGAGGCAGGTCAAAAAGAAGGGAGACTGTAATAGAGCGAAAGATGGGTTGGCTAGGGTGGATGACCCTGCTCTTCTGGTATTAGAAAACAAGGTGAAGGACCTGCAGAGGCAGGTCTTGTCGATGGGCAGGGTCTCAAGCCACAGGCTTCTGATCCTAAACCAGGAAGAACCCTTTATAAGGGAATCGAAGGCCAGGAGAGACATTGACAGGAGGAGGGTCTGCGACATACTGCGAATCGCAGGTGTTCCGTACCCTCCTACTCTAAGAAGGGTGCACAGGGTGGGGACATGGAAGTCACCACTGGGGAACAAAGGCGAACTTCGTGCGAGACCAATACTGGTGGAGTTCGCTGATGAGGCTACCCGGGATAGACTGCTGGCGAGGGCAGCGGTAGTAGCTCAGATTACAAAGGGCAGATACCAGATTGTGCCGGACGAACATAGGGTAAGGCCTGGTGGTCTAGCCCCAAGAGGTATCCTTGCTCGACCAGCCAGGGCGCTGGTGAGAAATCTAAAAATTCAGCGGAATGCCGTACTCGGCTCTCAGGCCCCGACCCCGGCAATAGTAAAGAAGCCACGTGCGGGGTCGCTAATAGTTGTAATTGAAGATGCGCTGGAAGACGAAAATTGGCAGTGCTGCCCGAAGATAGATGACAGCGTGATCCCTGCCAGGCTGGATGTTGTGGCCACTCCTATAGAGATGGATTGGGAGTCGTCAGAAATTCTGGACCATCAGCCGGCTTCATGCACCCCAGTGGGGACATCGGAAGCAAAAAACGTGCCATCATCTCAGGCGTTGCGCCTGAGAAACAGTCAGGAATGAATGAAAAAAGACACCTAGGCGACGGAGCAAACGCGGTGGTGTTATATACTAACGCGTGTAGTATTAGAAACAAATGGGCGGAACTTGCCAAAACCGCTGACGAACAGAAAGCATCAATAGTTGCCGTCACGGAAACGTGGCTTTCTGAAGAAGACCATGTGCCAGGCCTAATAAGTAACAGCTTTGCAGCCTACAGGCAGGATCGGGAACAAGATAGCCTTGGTGGTGGAGTAGCCATCCTCGTTAGGTCAGGTGCAAACCACCTTGAGTCCCAGACCAAGATGTGCACTCGCAATATCCAGCTATGCGCTGTTACGATCATCCTTCCAGGCAGAAGGGTTAACGTCGTCTGTGTCTACAGGGCACCAAGCACAAACCACGAAGAGGACGTTTGCTTGCTGCGGACTTTGACTGAACTAGTTAAGGACGCACAAAAGACCCTCATAGTGGGTGACTTCAATCTTCCGCACATCGACTGGGTGGCTGAGGTCTGCGTGCCGGGATCGGAGGAGCAAAGCTACTTAGAATGGCTGCATGACAATGCGTTGCATCAGCATATTAGGGAGAATACCAGATATAGGACTGGATGCGTTCCATCCCTGCTGGATCTAGCTATAACGAACTTCCCCAACGATGTGGCTGGACTGCATTATTGTGCACCGCTGGGAAAGAGTGACCACGTGTGTGTCCAAATAGTTCTATGCATGCGGCAACCGAAGGTACCCTCAAGGCTGATTAGGAATTTCGGTAGTATGGACATAGATAGGACGCGCCAGAGGAGGCTACTGTGGAGAAGCGCTGGCAGGCCATAAAAGGATCCCTGACTGCCCTACAGGAAGAGTTCGCACCCCTAAAACGAAGGAGTGGGGAGGGCAAGCCCATGTGGTGGAAGGCTGCAATAGCCAAGGCCATCAGACGTAGAAACCGCTATTGGAACCAGTACAAAGCTTCCGGCAGCCAGCTAGCCTGGAATCGCTATACGAAGCTGAGAAACGAGACTGTAAGCCTTTTGAGAACTTCTAAACGGGAATTTGAGCTGAAATTGGCCCAGTCTGTAAGACAACAGCCGAAGAAGTTCTACAGCTATGTACAGTCTAAAGGCTCAACAAGAAATGCCGTAGGTCCGCTATCCACTAGAGACCATGGTATTGTCACTGACGACCAGGGCAAAGCAGACGCCCTGGGGGAATACTTTGGTAGTGTACATAGGATAGATAGTGGGGTACTAGTAGATCTGGCTCTGGTGCATCCTCCTCAGTTAAACGAGCTAGATCTTTCAGAGGAATGCGTGCGTAAGTACCTACAGGAGTTAAACAGCCACAAGTCAGCGGGCCCAGATGGCATTCATCCAGCTATCATCAAGCCGTTGGCGGATATCATAGCTCCATCGGTATGCAGATTGTATAGATCCACGTTGGACCAGGGAAAGCTGCCTCAGGACTGGAAAGTCGCGGCAGTCGTGGCAATACATAAGAGTGGGCCTAAGTCGGATGTGCAGAACTACAGGCCGGTAAGCCTAACTAGCATTCTCTGTAAAGTTCTCGAGAAGATCATCCGTGCTCATATCTGCCAGCACTTACTGCAGCACTCCATGCTAAGCCCGGCGCAGCATGGATTCCTGAAAAATAGATCTTGCCTGACCAATCTCCTGTGCTTCTTAGATGAAGTAACTCGACGACTGGACGAAGGTAAGCATGTTGAGGTATGTTACCTCGACTTTAGCAAGGCGTTCGACTCCGTTAATCATCGTCTTTTGCTATGCAAGATGGAGACTTTCGGGATAGGTGGGCCAGTATATAGGTGGCTGGAGGACTTCCTCTCCCACAGGACGCTTTATGTCAAAGTGGGGGACAGGTGCTCCAGTTTGGTGAACGTCACCAGTGGTGTACCTCAGGGATCCGTCCTAGGCCCGGTCCTATTCTTGTTATTTATTAATGACCTAGCATCCACTCTTCAATCACCCAGCTTTATTTTTGCGGATGATGTGAAGATTGTTGGATCTAAGGGTAGGGCGGACTTGGGCAGGGAAATAGGCACCGTCCTAAACTGGGCATACAAATGGGACTTACCTCTAAACGCTCAAAAAAGCCATTTGTTGTCAAGGGCAACAGAGAGCCTAACTGTCGCTCATGATCAAGGGCTGTTCACCGTAGAGGCAGCCAGTAGGGTTAAAGACCTGGGGATCATCATGAAAAGTGACTTCAAATGGTCGGAGCAGTGCAACGCGGCTGCGCATAAGGCTCGTGGGGAGCTCTTTAGACTGCGATCGGCTTTGTCTTGCCGGAAGCCGGAGGTATTCGTACCTATTTACATGGCTATAGTACGACCTCACTTAGAAGGTAGTGTGCAGGCTTGGTCACCCTTCTACAAAAAGGACGCCGCCTGCCTAGAGAAAGTCCAACGTCTCGCCACGCGGATGGTTGAAGGGCAGAGGGGTAAGACTTACGAGCAGAGACTCTGTGACCTGAATCTCTTCTCGTTGGAAAGGAGGAGAAGTCGAGGAGATCTCATAGAAACGTTCAAGGTAATGAAGGGCTTTTCTGGCCTCAGACCAGATAGTCTATTCCAATTGGCCGTAGACTCCAGAACAAGGGGACACGAAAAGAAGTTGATAAAAGCCCGATCTAGGTTGATGGCTAGATCGCACTTCTTCAGCAACAGGGTTGTGAACAGTTGGAACGGTCTGCCTGGTGAAATGGTAGATCTGCAGACAGTCCAATCCTTCAAATGTGCCCTTGATCGCAAGTGGTACGAGATCTTTCCTTGTAGTGAGCCTTAAGAATATCAACTAGATGGATGACGGGTAGCACTGTGGTCCTTCTGGAGTATGTTTTAGCAGACTTTTTCCCTCATTGCATACTGTCTCAGTGAACGCTCACGATGCATAATGTATCTCGCAGTTGATGTGCGATGAGGTTTTCCGTTTCCCTCTCATTTTTAGCGGGGATTCGACGAAATACACTCGGCAGTGGTGGGTGCATAACTGGTGTGCATACCATCGAAGGAATTCTGGACGCTCGATTGGCCGTGGCCATTACCTGTCCTGTGCAGACTGAACTGAACTGAACTGAATTTGAAGACTTCAAGTGAATTGAAACATAAAGTGGACGCGCCCTGAGGGCCGGCTTACCGTATCTTGCTATTATACAGACGGTGTCTGAAAAATACCCTGGTTTGAAGAGAAACGCAGTTGTAGTCCGTGGAACCTACCATGGGGAACCATATTTTATCATGCTGTATTTAGTGAATCTTTCATGTCATTGGTTTCAGAAGGGTCTAATACTCAGAATTACAATTTTGCATCTTTGAAGGGTAATATGGTATATCAGACCGTTCAGCGCGGGGCGAGCATTTCGAGGATCTTTTTGGAACCATTTCTATTGTGATATAATTTGGGACATTTTTCCAGTTACTTCACTCGAAGAATTCGTGAAGTCTTGATGTACTACACGGGTTCGAAGCTTTAAGCCCAGTTGTCCCGGTCCTTGAAGAAATCTCTGATCGTCTGTCGGACTCAGTGAGCTGAAACGAGAGTAAAGGGAGGTGGGGGCGGGGGCGGCAACCAAAACAAATACATGATGTCATGCAGTGTCTCACTATGGACAGTGCCTTAAGAGGAGTGAGGGTGCGACATTCATAATAATAATGTGGAATGGAAATGCAATAAAAGACATCTATTTTACTCCTGTTTCTTATGGACAAGGAATCAACGAGAGAGACCAAGTCAAAGGTCTAATTTTATCTTGAAGATAGTTTTATTCTACGAGAGTACGATACCTTCCGGAAGTGAATTCCACAGAGTAATAGCCCAATAGCTAAAAACGTTAATCCTTAGTGAAGTGCGTGGCCTCGGTTTAAAAAGCTTTCTACTGTGACCACGGAGAGGAGAGGATGGGCAGACGAAGAAGAAGCAATCGCTTTGACCTGATTCAAAAAGGTGAAACATCAAAAAGCAGACCACCTCTTAAGCGTCTTAAGCCAAGGGGATAGAGATTAAGGAGTGAGAAGGGGACGAGATAAGGTAGGTGCGACAGACCCCATATTGCTTTGGTTGAAGCCCTCTGAACCCTTTCTAGGATCTCACGATCTCGTACAAGACCAGACTACACTATCTGACTACCGCACTCCAGCAGAGGACGGATAAAGGTACCAAAAAATATGAGCAAGTCATCCCTAGAGATGCGCGGAAAGTACCTTCGAATCATGTTCAGGACTCGAAAGGCAGACTTGCTCGCAAGTTGGTGAGGATGAGAGAAGAACAGGTTACAATCTAACCAGAAACCGAACACCTTGTGTCGGTCAACCCTTGGCAATGTGGTTGCTCCGTAAATGAGAAGCTTGTGACCAGTCTCTCTGCCGAAAGACATGCTCACACATTTGTCATCATTAACTGGGAGGTTCCCATCCTCAGACCAGCGTTTCGTTTCATAAACTGCAATTTGCAGGTCTTCAAAGCCTGAACTCCAGAGGGTTACATCGTCTGCATGCATGGCATTGTTCACAGGAAGGGCTGTCGGAAGATCATTTATGTAGATCAGGAACAGAAGAGGACCTAAGACAGATCCTTGTGGGACTCGAGTTTCTACTGGGGAGGGTTAAGACAACACTCCCCACCTTAACCACAATGAGATATATATATATATATATATATATATATATATATATATATATGAAAAGCACGTTTCCAACGCTGCGAAGAAAATTACAAAAAGTAGAGGAGGAATAGAACACATTGAGAGACGTTTAGTAAGAAAAACCAGAGCTTCGGTATTTTTTCTTTGTTTGCTGTACACCTTCTAATGTTATTCGTCATTTTTTTGTCAGGATGGCTTTTTTGTGATCACGGGGCTCGGGAAATCGACAGACAAGTCGCGTAGCATTCGTATTTTGGACTTCTGTTCGCAGCCATGTCCCTCAAAGTCTTTAACCAACGACAGTTCTCGTCCCTTGTTTCCCAACTTGGGAGACGGGAATCACCGACCGAAACCAATGCTGTGCTAGCTTTTTCATACCCCTGCGCCGAGTCATGGCCTAAGTGCCACGTTGCTTCTTACAGCCTTGTCCAGCACGTGCGGATAGAGCACGGAAAGGTTGACGATGAACAGGCATTCGTAAAACATGTCCGTACCACCGGAGGCGATGAAGAGCAATCACTTCTTTAGGAGTCCGGCTAATCGTGTCTGACACACGACAGCGTACCTCGTCATTACTCGATGTTCCCAGTAGACGCGAGCAGTGCTTCAGAGACATTGGTTGTCGAACACAGAAAGACGCCGAGTATCCTTAACGGAATGTGGCCGAGTCTGGCAACTGTAGAGTAAAACACTACGAACCGCGGCAACGTACACCCGTTCCTTATGAGAGAGTTAGGCGTCACGGCAACTCTAAAAGTGTCGCAGATTCACGAAAACTGCTTTAGCTCTCGCTATTCGTGAACTAATCTCCTCCCCAACGTCACCTCCAGCTGTTATCAAACTCCCAAAGTATTTGCAGTTATCGACTAACTCAAGCTGATCACCACAAAAGGTAAGTGCAGCCACAGGCTCCTGCCAATCTTGTAGAAGCACTTTGCAATTGGAAAGCGCAAAGTGCATACCATATATGGATGCCTCAATCGCCAAGCGTTCCAAATCGTTGTATTGCTTGTACATTTTCACTCATCAAGGCGATACAATCAGCATGTTCCAAGTCGAAAGCTCTTCTCTGGGAGGAATTGAACTCCATCGTTTTTCTTTTATTACATGCGTGGGCATGAGCGCAGTGGAAGGGGCATTTGCCCCATAGCCACGGAGGCCCACTCCCTTATTGGGGATAACCGTTGAGATTTGGAGTGGCAAAGAACCACATAAGGTCCCAATAGGTCAGGTGTGATAACAATCCGGACGACAGTGGATTAGTGTCTACCACCAAAGTAACCGATAATGGCGGGGATTCGAACCTCCGAGGTAGTAAGCAAGTGCTCTAAATCACTCGACCACCAAGGCATTCCATAGAATATACTCTGTGACGAAGTTAAAGAGCAATGGGGATACAGGGTAACCTACACCTAGACGTGGTGTGATGGCTTGCACCTCTATGACCCAAACAGCTATGCACGATGACTTTAAGCTGGAGATGCAACCGCATCTGACAGGCCAATGAGCAGAGGCCAGACAAAGTCCAGTCTCCTGGTCCTCCAGGTTGGGGGTTGATTTGAGCTGGCAACTCAGTCGGAAAAATCATTGGAAGTATAATTGATCCAAGAAAACGGGTTCCACTAAGCCATCCCGCTGCCTTGCGGATAGGTTCTTGTTAGAACTAAAGGCTTTGGATGAGGACCACAATCGTTCTCCTGCTTTGTGGCTGGACACCCTAGCAGTACCCGTCCAGCATCTCCCATGAACTGCACGAGTATAAAGAATTCCATACTGCATCGGTCGTCGTGCAGGCTAATCAGGACCGCGCTGCCCATTGCATCGAGCGGGGTGGGTAGTGATAAGTGTGCTACTGCTCAGAGTTCCTTCTCTTTTATTCAACTTTTGTCTTCTGTCCCTAACCACCACTCTGCCCCATCTATCCATCCATAATGCTCTCACTAATGACACGGTCAATACTCGCAACGATTCATGATCAAATAGTGTCGTGAATGATCCTCTATCTTGTAACTCACATTTTCTCAAGCCTTGTCAGTCTCTGAATCTCGGCTCCTTCAACGTGCGTACTCTCATGCAGGCCGGTCAGCAGGCGTGCCTAGCGCTCACAATAGATTCTCTGAAGACTGATGTCTGCTGTGTAAGTGAAACGGGTATCCAGGATTCGAGATTTTTTGTTCAACTAACAGCTCCTGGTATCTCATCGAGGTATTTTTTGTGCACTTCAGGAGACGAAGTAGCTCGAGCTGTGGGTCAACGTGGTGTAGGAATAGTCTTGACTGACAAGGCTGAGGCTGCCCTCTTAAACTGCATCCCAATTAACAGTCGTTTATGTGCTGTGAGACTCCAAGGGTCAGTCGGCGTTCGAAAGGATAGTTGTGTTAAACGCAATTTGTTTGTGATCTCGGCGTATGCCCCAACGGACTGCAGCTCAGACGCGCAAAAAGATGAGTTCTATGATGCCCTCGCCACCCTCGTTCGCAGCGGTAAAGGTTCTGACATTGTAGTGCTAGCTGGTGACTTCAATGCACAAGTTGGCAAACTTAGTACGGCAGAAGATTGTTCAGGTGGGCGTTGTGCTTTACCTGCTGAGCGTACAGATAACGGGGATAGGCTTCCCCAGTTTTGTGCAGACAATCGATTGTTCTTGTCTAGCACAAATTTCCGACACAGCTCGCGTTGCACGGCGACATGGTGCTCTAACTCTACAGGTACTTTTAGTCAAATTGATCATATCGCCGTAAGCTACCAGTGGCGCAGTTCTGTTGAGAACTGTAGATCTTACTGGTCCACATACGTAGAGTCTGACCATGCATTAGTTTTAATGCGATTATCTCTCCAGCTCCATGGTCATCGTCGCAAACCGCAAACCGGATTAGCCGTACAACGTTTGTGTGAAACAGAAGTCCGCACCCGGTATGAGCAGAACTTAGTTCATGAGCTAGGATCTATGACGAACAGTAATGTAGATGAGCATTGGTCTCATATCAAGCAGGCGATGCACGTTACAGCAGGTTTTACCTGTGGTCCTCGATCCGTTGTCCATCAAAGACACTGGATCTCGCAAGAGTCGCTGAGTATAATGGAGTAAAAACGTCAGCTTTCGAACCGTAAGGAGATGAATAAGATACGAAGAAATATAAAAAAGAAAGTTACGAAAACTCTTAAGAAAGGTCGCGAAAATTGGTGGGTCAAGGTAGCCGAAGAAATGGAAATAGTAGCTGCTTCAGGTAACAGTCAAAGACTGTTCAAACTTATTCGTGACACCGGTGGACGGCGCGTCCAGGTCAGTGAAGCGATTTGCGATAGGAATGGAGAACCCATCCATGGCAGACAGCAAAGGCTTGACCGTTGGGCCGAATACTTCAAGGAGCAGTTTACCTGGCCTCAGTCTAGTGTAATTGCTCCTGTGTCAACAACTGTGACTCCTTGGGTGGTATCACTTGAGCCCCCATCAGAAGTAGAATTAGAGTCATGTATTCGATCACTAAAGCGAGGGAAAGTGGCTAGTCCCGACGAACTTCCTCCAGTTCTTTTCCAACTGGGTGGAAATGTTTTGATAAAATCACTTACCGCTTTGCTCCGTGACATTGAGCTGTATGGGGTGTCTGAGAGGAGTAGCACCTCTGAGTTGGTTAACTGTCGTGTCCCTTGGGGCATCCTCCATCTCTCTGGTCTGCATCATTCACCCAGCTCTCACCTGTGGCTCCACGAAGCTGAAGCATGCATCAGCGGCCACACCCCGGTAAACCGCTCGACTGGTGGGCCAAACCAGGCTGAGGGTTACCGAGGTCTAAGAAACTTCTGCGAGACGGTGTTCGGCATGTGAAGACAGATCCTTCTGAATGGGCGAACGAGATCTACTGATCCAACGGCCACAAAAGAGACCTGTTTAACTGCCTGATCCGGCATTCCGGAGGAAGCGAACGAACCGTACAACAGGTCATCGGCTCCTCTGGGAACACCCTGCTGCCTTGCAGTCTGCACTTGGGTGTGCAAGGGCTAGAGGTGCGAGCTCGAACAAAAAGGCCGAACGGTGCTGAGGACACCATCATCATCATCATCATCGTCATCGTACAGCGTTAAACAGTAGGGCAAGCCCCACTGACCACTGCCTTTCTCACCATGTTGCACGTTCAATTAGAAAGTATGAATATACAAGATGGAGAGGAAGTGGACCTACACGGATGGGAAAAGGAAAGAATGCCCTAGTAGCCAACACATGGAATACACAGTCTAACTGTACAAACACACATCGATCAATCATTCTGATTCGATAGAAAGTGACAACACGATCGCCACTGTTCGCAGTTTCCAGCCATATCCTTCAGTGTCTCGAGCCAACTGGTAGACGGATCTTTTGGACCCCAACCACGAAGACGTAAAGCACCTACTTTTCTTAAGTTTGCTGTACATTTTCTCATTCCTCGCTGCCACGTCATCTGTTGACCTCCACGTGGTCTTTTCCACTCCCTAGGAGGGGCGGAGAATAGGACACGGTGCGGTAGACGTGTGCTTGCCATACGTAACACGTGTCCCAACCAACGAAGTCTACTAAGCTGGATACGCTGTGACAGAACGTTCTCTGATTTAGTACCCAATACTCGCTCTCTGACCTCATCGTTGCTTACTCGGCTATTCCACCCAATCTTAGCGATACTACGTAAACATCGATGGTCGAAAACCTCAAGACGACGAATATCTTCAGCACGCAGACCCCAAGTTTCGCAACCATACAACAAAACTAAACGCACTGCGGCACAGCATACACGACCTTCCAACTTCAGTGAAACATCAGATCGACGCCACAAGTGCTTCAGTCCAGCGTACGCCGCTCGAGCCTTAGATATACGCGTACTCACCTCTACTACTGTGCTCCCATCCGTCGTCACGCTGCTGCCGAGGTAGGTAAAGTGGTCGACAACTGACAGCACCTCCCCATCGAGCATCAAGCTCGGAATCGCTGACGTCCAGTCTTGTAACATCACCTTACACTTTGAAGGTGCAAAGCGCATGCCGAATGGAGCTACAGCTCTTGCGAGATTATCTAGTGCACGCTGAGCATGTTCCGTGCACTCGAACAAACAGACAACGTCGTCTGCATAGTCTGTGTCACATAGATTTCCACTATTTCTTAGTTCGACGCCTACATCCTGAAGATTTTGCAGCGCACTCTCCATAATTTCGTCCATGACGAAGTTGAACAGGAATGGAGACAAAGGGCATCCCTGTCGAACACCACTGGTCGTTTTGAACCGACAGGATAGTTCACCGTAAACCCTAACGCGGCCAGAAGTATGAGAATACAATGATCTCAGTAGGTTCACGAACTTCTGGGGCATACCTTTTCGATGAAGAACACTGAAAAGCGATGTTCGATCAACTGAATCGAAGGCGCCTTTCAAGTCTAAGAAAATCATTATTGTCGGTCGGCGGTGTGTGACGCGTTTCAAGTAGTCGGCGAAGAGTAAAAATCTGGTCGATGCATCCTCGACCTGGGCGGAATCCTGCCTGCTGTTCGCGGACATTCCTCTCGCGAGCCGGTGTAAGACGATGCAGCAAAATCGAAGCTATTACTTTGGTGACTATCGGAATTAAGCTAATCCCACGATGATTACTGCAGTCATTGCGTATTCCCTTCTTGAAGATGGGAACAATCAACGACTCGCTCCATATTAACGGAATGCACTCCTCGTTCCAAATGTCACGGAGCAAGGCGGTTAGTGATTTTATCAACGCCTCACCACCCAGTTTGAAAAGAACTGGAGGAAGTTCGTCGGGACCTGCCGCTTTCCCCCGCCTTAGTAATCGAATACATGACTCTAATTCTACTTCTGATGGGGGCTCAAGTGATACCACCCAAGAAGTCACAGTTGTTGACACGGGAGTAACTACACTAACGTGCGGCCAGCTAAACTGTTCCTTGAAGTACTCGGCCCATCTGTCAAGACTTTGATGTTTGTTATGGATGGGTTCTCCATTTCTATCCCAAATCGTTTCACTGACCTGGACGCGCCGTCCGCCGGTGTCACGAATAAGTTTGAACAGTCTTTGACTGTTACCTGAAGCAGCTACTATTTCCATTTCTTCGGCTATCTTGACCCACCAATTTTCGCGATCATTCCTGAGGCTTCGCGTAACTTGTCTTTGCAGCTTTCTCCGCATCTTATTCATCTCCTTACGGTTCGAAAGCTGACGCTTTTACTCCATTATACTCAGCGACTCTTGCGAGATCCAGTGTCTTTGATGGACAACGGATCGAGGACCACAGGTAAAACCTGCTGTAACGTGCATCGCCTGCTTGATATGAGACCAATGCTCATCTACATTACTGTTCGTCATAGATCCTAGCTCATGAACTAAGTTCTGCTCATACCGGGTGCGGACTTCTGTTTCACACAAACGTTGTACGGCTAATCCGGTTTGCGGTTTGCGACGATGACCATGGAGCTGGAGAGATAATCGCATTAAAACTAATGCATGGTCAGACTCTACGTATGTGGACCAGTAAGATCTACAGTTCTCAACAGAACTGCGCCACTGGTAGCTTACGGCGATATGATCAATTTGACTAAAAGTACCTGTAGAGTTAGAGCACCATGTCGCCGTGCAACGCGAGCTGTGTCGGAAATTTGTGCTAGACAAGAACAATCGATTGTCTGCACAAAACTGGGGAAGCCTATCCCCGTTATCTGTACGCTCAGCAGGTAAAGCACAACGCCCACCTGAACAATCTTCTGCCGTACTAAGTTTGCCAACTTGTGCATTGAAGTCACCAGCTAGCACTACAATGTCAGAACCTTTACTGCTGCGAACGATGAGATACCAGGAGCTGTTAGTTGAACAAAAAATCTCGAATCCTGGATGCCCGTTTCACTTACACAGCAGACAGCAGTCTTCAGAGACCTGAGGTGTGACGATGCAGCTCTTTTTAGGGGTTGATACATACTTCTCAGGCACTGCATTTCTGAACAAACAGTCCCATTGTGCTTTGTTTTCAAAGGCAGTTCAGTTCAGTTCGGTTCGTTCAGCAATTAACCTCGCACTTCTGTGATCTGGTTTCGGTTGCTATCTTCCAGCTTTGTTAGGTTAAGGACATAACGAATAAAGGCTTAAAGTAAAAAAGGGCTGAAAGGAAAGTAAAAAACACAAATCACAAAGGCAGAAAAAGAGTTTGAATGCACTTACGCCACTGGCTACGACACCTCGCCATGTCACTCAGTGTATTCAACCATCTGATAGGTGGGTCGCGTGGACCTCAACCAGTCCTATGTGGCAGAGTTCACTGCTGAAGATTTTCATACCTTTGTGCCATGTCATGGACTGACCATCTCGACTTACCTTCTAACCGCTGCCCACCTCAGAGAAGAGCGTAAGCCGAGGAAGTTTGTTGGTGCGCATGCACATCACATGTCCCAGCCATCTTAACCTGTTTCGATTTAGTATCTGTTCCACTGAATGACTTTGGTTCCCAACATCTTACGCCCAAACTCAGCATTTAATAATACGGTGTTCCCACTGTATTCGGATAGTGCTACGAAAAAATTGGTGCTCGAACACTGACAGTCATCGCCTATTTTCTACCCTTTACGGCCAATTTGCTGAGCTGTATGGAAGAGCAGCGCACACTGAGCCCTTGACGGACAATCGGATGTCGCGCAGTCGCCACAAATGGCAGAGGTTAGCAAAAGCCAAATGCGCCTTCTGTTTGCTCGATGACACTTCATCCGATGTCTGTCCATCTGATGAAATGTAACCGCCCAAGCAACAAAACTTATCAACTTGAGCTAGAGCTTCCGCTGCCAACACAAGGTGTGGTGTTGGGCCAACTCAGTCCTGCAACAGCATTCTACACTTTGAAGGTGCAAAACACATCCCAAACATTGCTACGCTGTTGTTTGGGCTACCTAGTAAAAGTTACAACTTATCTGGATCCTTAATCAGAAGAACGATATCGTGCGCGTACACCTGGGTAAAGATCGATGCCGCTTTTCTCACATGCGGATACGGATATCAGCTGAATTATAAATTTGATGAAGAGGGAAAAGAGCAACCCTGACAAACACCACTTTCCGTGATGAACAGCAGCATGACGGTGCTCAGGTGGAGATAAAGTTCGAAAAAAATTCCACTGATGTTCCATTTTGAGTGAGAGTAGGTGCAATAGCAATTTCAGATGCGCTGGTTTTGACGACCAGTGGTATCCCTGGATCTATCGTAACGACCGCAGCATTCGCATGGTCTTGCTTAGGGTTTGTAAAAGTGTTTATCGCGTCGGTGAGAATCGGAAAAGTTCAGTCCGTCAGGATAAATTTCGCCCTAGAAATTAATGGGAGCATGCCAGCAATGCGCTCCGGTTTTTTGAGAGCATTCGGAGGAAAAATTATTATCAAAAGCTGCAGTCTTTCGGGATCTAGTTTAATGACACCATTAGACACCTCGTAACCCAGGATGTGTATCTTTGACTCGAAAAACGCTTTTGGTTTTATCGGAAGTTATGCCGTATTTGGTGGCGACTTCCAAGAACTCGTCTAGAATACGATCGTGGTCGTTCTCAATAAGACCGCAAACGGTTAAGTTTTCGAGATAAGCGAAGGTGTCAATAGGCTTTTCATTGGAAACTATTGTATCTGTCGTCTGTTGGAAGCAGGCAACTCCGTTAGTTACACCGAGGGGAATACGACAGCACTGATAGAGTCAGTTGCAAGCCTCAAAAGCTGTATACTTGCATCCTTCAACTTTGATCGGTTCATGATGATAGGCCCTTTTCAGATCGAGGGTGCTAATCACGGAGTAACCGGTAATCTTTGCAATCGTATCCTCGATGCAGAGAAATTGATATGCATCGAGATAAGTGAATCGGTTGGTTGTTTGACCGTGATCGACGCCCATTTTTTACTTATGCCGTCCATTAGAGGTCACCAGAGATCGCACTTTTCGTGGAAACTTGGACGGTTCTGTACTACGGGATTCAAGAAGTGTCCGTATTTCTGATCGAATGAATACTTCGTCTTGAGGAGTACGGCTGCGGGACTTAATGGCATTAGTCTGTAGTTTGGAGAGAGATTCTGAAAGAGGGACCGAGGCTCGACACGAGCATTGGGTAAGCAACTAAGAGGGAAAGCGGACAGTGTACCTGAAAAAGGGATTTCAACTCCTTGATGTTGTTTCAAAAGCCATTGTCTAGTAAATGTTTGGTAAAACAGACCGTATAACATGGTGCTAAAACGTATTTATGTACTTCAGAGAACCAATACAAAGTCCGTGTGTAGTGCTAGGTAGGCATGTATATGCCATTGTGACTCGCTTTTGTGGATCCGATGTGGGCTATTGGTGTTTTCCTACGATTGCTTGAGAAATGTAACTCTCGGAGTTTCGAGTGTCAATGAGTGGATGCACAGAAATACCCTTCACAAGTATACAGATGGTAGCATCGGATGGACAAGCGAATATACCAGCAACAGTAGCGCTAGACAAGTGAGTTCTTGGAAGAAGCGTCGTGGTTAATATTGCATCTGGACTGTAGGTGTGCACGACAGATACATTGTAAGTGTCTCTCTTTCCACAAGTATTGTATGCAGCTTCTGTTGCAGGAAATCGAGCATCTGGATGATGAACGTAACCGCAGAAATAGCAAGATAAATTGCTCACAACTGATATTACGTCCTCTGCAGTCGGCAATATATTTAGGTTTCGTTGTTTTTGATATAGCGCACACATGAATGACGGTTACACGATAAAAACTGTGTATGCTAATTCCGGTTATCTGATGAGGTCAAACGTTGGTTTGAGATCGAGTTGCTTATCTTCCAACAGTCTTTGGTGAATCTCATTGGACAGGAAGCCACGAATGAAGGAATCGCGAATAAATTCATCAGTTTACTTCCGCCGTAACTGTCTTGAAAGTATAGTCAACAGCGAGATATTTTAAACGTTGAAGGAACTGGTCAGGAGGCTGACCACTTTCTTGACGAACAGTCGAGGGAACGTGTTGGGCGAAAATCTCGTTCTTAGGTTGGATGTACAGATTAGTCAATGTTTCGATGGCAGAATCGAAGTTTTGTTCATTTCTTGATGGGTTTGTAGGCAGAGGGAGAATCCAGATTAGTCAGAGTTGTGTTGTGTTGTTGTGCAGGTAATTGTCGAGAGTTTTCTTCCAGTGGAACCAGAGATCGATGGCGTCTGACAAATGGGGGTCAGTGTCATATCGTTTTGGTCGGAGCACTCAATCCATTTGACAGGTTAATTAAATTGTAATGTAATGAGTTAACAACGAGCAGAAATCACAGAATAAGTACTCCGTCTGAAAATAAGGCTTTATTCAGCTTGTCAGTTGGGACCTCATGTGGTTCTCCATCAGTCCAAGTCTCGGGGTCTGGTTGCCGGATATCCCTAATAGTGCAGTGGGCGTTTGTAGCTATGGGATCTGTGCCCCTTCCACTGCACTCATGCGCAAGGGTGTAATAAAAAGTTGTGCTTATGGATGAATATTAAGTGTAGTAACAATTGGAATATGTGGGAAGTGAACCACAAACACAAACAGTGGAAAACCAGTTCATAACACTTATCAGACACTCCATGCCTAACAACGCCATCCCAGCACGTAGCAGTATAAAGAATGAATGTACAAGATGAACAGTGAGTGAATCTACAGGGGTGGGAAAACAAAGGAACGCCCTAGTAGCCAACACACAGAATACACAGTCTAACTACAAACGCACATTTATCAATCATTCTGATTCAGTTTATGACAGCTCAGAATACAACCAATGTGCATGACGTGGTACTTGTTTGTTTTATGGTACTCCATTTGGTACAGTTAAACCAGGCGTCCATTGTCAAACTGCGGTGGTCCTCTTCATGCGGACGTAATCAGTGTAGCAGGATAAATATATAAATCAGGTGAATGATACTTTTCTCAATGTTGTTGTCTCCAAATGGTCCTCAAAGAACATTGAAGTAACGGAAAACGTTTAGAAAGAGGTTTCCAAGTTGCGTCTTCAGTTGCTGATTTTTCATAATTTGTTTGTCACCCAGTAAAGCACGACGGTAGGTGTTTGGTAATGGGGCTCGGACCCAGTGTCATGGTAAGGTTATTATCTCAGGAAGAAAACAATGAATCGGATACCGCTGAAAATTTTTATTTACCAGATTCTTCACGGAACATCTTGTCTTCTTACGTATAATTTATGTCGTTTGTTTTTGTCATTGAGTAAATGAGTGACGATGATAATAGTTTGTGTACTAGTTGTTTATTTTGCCAGTCTAATTTGTTTTGTACGAGGCGAACCAAGAGTTTATGAACTACACATTGTACCAGCTGGGCGATATAATCATTTGCTTTTTGAACAATTTTATAGCGAAATGGGAAGCAGGTTTACCTTCAGTTCCCTATTTTTAAAAGACGAGAACGTTATTTGAGGTCATTATCGTGATATCATTCAACAGCAAAAAAGCCTTTTCGATGTTGGTCTGTTTCTTATTCATTTCGTGCATATGCATGGGTGAAGTAGAAGATGCAGGCTCCAAAGTCACATGGAATGACAGCCTTGGCTTTAAAGCTTGCATGGGTGAACCACTCATTGGATCGTTTGGTGATTGAGGCGTCCCGATATCATATATGCTTTGTGCCTTCAAAATGCAAGGTATTTCTTCAAGACCGGCAGGAGCCTGTGCATGCACTCACCTTCAGTAGTGATCAGTTAGAGATGGTCAATAGCTTCAAGTACCTCGGGAGCTTGGTCACAGCTGATGGTATTAGGGAGGAGTTTAGATTACAAATTGCGAGAGCCACAGCAGCTTTCGGGAACCTGGGCCATCTGTGGCGTCGCCATGACATCCGCCTTTCTCTCAAGGGAAGGGTATATAGAACCACAATTCGTAGTGTTCTTCTTTAGGGTTGCGAGACCTGGCCTCTCTGCGTCGAAGATGCTCGGTATTTGACCACCTATGTCTCCGAAGCATTTATCGTGTCTGGTGGGAACATCGAGTGAGCAATGACGAGATACGCCTTCGTGTGTTCGGTGCTGAAAGTCGTCCTCTGACCGAGATAATCGCTTTACATCGCCTCCGGTGGTTCGGGCAAGTTTTGCTTATGCCGGCCGATTGTTTACCATTTTCGTGCTCTTTTTGCGCGTGCTGGACAAAACTAAAAGGGTGGTGCTTCCCGCCTTCCTGGTTGGGGCTCAAGTGATAATGATTGCCGTTAGTCAGAGACGTTGACAGATATAGCTCAGAACTAAATCCAGTGGCTGAAATGCTGAATAGCTTATCTATTGACTTTCTGTTCCCAATGAGTAGTTGTAAAACAGAACGAAAATTTACAAAACGCTTACCGTGAAAATACTTAAGAAGTTTGCTTTACTTGTTGTAATCCTAACGCTAACCCTAACCCCCTCGCCCGACTTTGCTTTTTTTTCTGTCGTTGTTGCGTTGGCACTATGCTTGTTCTCAAGCTGGTGTAAAACATTATATATATATATATATATATATATATATATATATCCAAGATTGATAAACGAGTTTTTTGTTACTCGCGCTTGAGTGATGTACAATAGGTCAATTGCTCTGTGCTGGACCCAGCTAATCAGTTCATTATCGTTTCAGCCATGAGTCAAGAGGACCCAAATGATTCGAAATTTAAAGGCTTCACAGCTCAGGTGGATAAATCACTCAAAGGATTCGAATATTCTACAGAATGGGCCGACTTAATATCTGCTCTTGGAAGGCTTATCAAAGTAAGCTCTTATCGTTGCTCGCGCTCTCCAAGCTTTTACTCTTTATGCTGTAATTAGTTCATTTTCGGTTATAAGATAGTCATCAAAACCGCCGTTCGTAGTGCATCGTTAGGTTAGTGGGAACATCGAATTAGCAAATCTACAGTTCGTAAGTTCGTTCTGAAAATGGGCCGTGGAGCTTATCCATTAGGCGTCCTCCTATCATTATGAAATGGAATAATGGAGACATACAGGTCAAAAAGTGAAAACAGAAATATTTTACCACCACGGACTACATTTCTTTGCAGGAGAGGGCGGATGATGCTCCATGATTTTTAAGTTACGGGAACAGGAGGACAGTGAGCTTTTAAATTTCATTCTCAATGACCCAGATGGCGAAGTTTCCTTGATTGGTGTTGTTTCACGAGCTTAGGTAATTTGTTTTATTTCTCCACAAATGCAACACGGAAAAAACCATGCTAAGGATTTCCTCTAAGTAGAATAGTACATTTCGAGGAACGAGCAGTTGCGACGGGCAAGCGACTCGTGGGTGGCTTAACCAATGCCAAAGCTAGCCGCCCCCCGCAGCTGCAACTAGGCGATAACTATCAATCTGTTTCCCAAAAGGAACCACCTACGAAATTATCGATATAGTCAAATACCCAGCATCCTGATGAACGGTGGACAGAAATCAAACAGACTCTATTTGAGGCTGCACAGGGTCCAACAACCAGACACACACGGAAACAATGGATGTTTAAGCCCTCAGTTTCTTTGTTAGATGCTTGCAAATCGTTTCCTTCTGATTCCAGATCTCATGATGCACGAAGCTCTCTTAAACGCCAACTGATTCGGAGCCTGAGAAACGACTGCGAGCAGTGATGGATTACGAAGTGCAAAGAAATGGAGAAAGCTGCGGCGATTGGCAACAGACGCAAACTTTTCCGTCTTACTAGAAATGTCGGCCCACGGGAGCCAGGCGAAGGACTTATTGACTCGAACTCGGGAGCGTCGTCTAAATCATGGGAATGAACATTCTGAGGAATAATTTACCTGACCCTTATCAACAACCGGTATGCTGATTAGCACGATGGTTGGAACTCTAGATGTAAATACCAGTCCTCTGTCAGAAACGAAGGTTCTTCATGAGACAGGCTATCTAAAACAACACAGGGCTTCTGGACCATGTGGGTGACCTCCATTTGTTTCCAAAGACGATGGGTCAGCACTGTCACTGGAGTTGGCAAGACTCCTGGGTTTGTTGTGAGGAAAATAACAGGTTCCAAAGAGTTGATGTGAATCGGTGATTGTGCTTCTCGCTGGTATTATTCTCCACCGCTTATCATCCGCTTGCGAACAATGCTCGCACGAGAATCAAGCTGGGTTTAGACCTGGTCGAGGTTGTATTAATCACATCTTCGACAAATTTTAGATCATAGGTGGACCTTCTGTAGGCCCACCGTCTCTGTTTTCCTTGATCTTAAAGCGGCGTTCGGCTCAATCGATCGCTTAGTTCTCTGGCGCTGCCTCTTTTTGAAGGACGTACCAGAGAAATTCATTTGCATTGTAAAGTCCCTGTACATGCACAACCGAAGCTGAATTCGGCCTTAGGGTGTTCTTTCATCCGAGTTCGCCCCGAGAAGTGGTGTACGTGAGGTCTAGCCTCTTTCGCCTTTTCTCCAACTTTGCGATTGATAGGGTCCTAGAGACTGCGCTTTGTCAGATGAGGATAGTGGCATTTCACTTTTCCCCGGTGGGAAAGTGTCACACCTTGAATATGCATCATCATCGTACAGCATTAAGCAGCAGGACAAGCCCCACTGACCGCCGCATTTCTCATCATGCTGCACGTAGCAATAGAAAAAACGAATATACAAGATGGACAAGTAGTGAACCTACACGGGCGGAAAAACGAAGAAACGCCCTAGTAGCCAACACAGAATACACAGCCTTACTACAAACGCACATTCATCAATCATTCTGACTCGACAGAAAGTTACAACACGATCTCCACTGTTCGCGGTTCGTTGCTATATCTTTCAGTGTTTCCAGTCAACTGGTTGAGGGATCTTTTGGACTCTAACCACGACGAGACTGCACCTTGACGTGGTGTGATGGCTTGCGCGCCTCTATGACCCAAAGAGCTATACAGGGTGGCTTCCTTAAGCCGGAGATGCAATCACACC
This sequence comes from Fasciola hepatica, assembly GCA_948099385.1. Taxonomy (NCBI): domain Eukaryota; kingdom Metazoa; phylum Platyhelminthes; class Trematoda; order Plagiorchiida; family Fasciolidae; genus Fasciola; species Fasciola hepatica. The sequence continues at coordinate 1,044,394 of CANUEZ040000169.1, forward strand.
TGACAGGTCAATGAGTAGAGGTCAGACAAAGTCCAGTCTCCTGGTCCTCCAGGTTGGGGGTTGATTTGAGCTGGCAACTCAGTCGGAAAAACCAGTGGTAGAATAATTGATCCAAGTGAATAGGCTTCCACTAAGCCATCCCGCTGCCTTGCGGATAGGTTCTTGTCAGAACTAAAGGCTTTGGATGAGGACCCTAATCGTTCTCCTGCTTTGTGGCTGGACACCCTAGCAGTACCCGTCCAACATCTCCCATGAACTGCACGAATACAAAGAATTCCATACTGCATCGGTCGTCGCGCAGGCTAATCAGGACCGCGCTGCCCATTGCATCGAGCGGGGTGGGTAGTGATAAGTGTGCTACTGCTCAGAGTTCCTTCTCTTTTATTCAACTTTTGTCTTCTGTCCCTAACCACCACTCTGCCCCATCTATCCATCCATAATGCTCTCACTAATGACACGGTCAATACTCGCAACGATTCATGATCAAATAGTGTCGTGAATAATCCTCTATCTTGTAACTCACATTTTCTCAAGCCTTGTCAGTCTCTGAATCTCGGCTCCTTCAACGTGCGTACACTCATGCAGCCCGGTCAGCAGGCGTGCCTAGCCCTCACAATGAACTCTCTGAAGATTGATGTTTGCTGCTTAAGCGAAACGCGTATCCAGGATTCGAGCAATATAATTCAGCTAACTGCTCCTGGTATCTCATCGAGGTATATTCTGCGCACTTCAGGAGACGAAGTAGCTCGAGCTGTGGGTCAACGTGGTGTAGGAATTGTCTTGACTGACAAGGCTGAGGCTGCTCTATTAGACTGTATCCCTGTTAACAGTCGTTTATGTGCTGTGAGACTCCAAGGGTCAGTCGGCGTTCGAAAGGATAGTTGTGTTAAACGCAATTTGTTTGTGATCTCGGCGTATGCCCCAACGGACTGCAGCTCAGACGCGCAAAAAGATGAGTTCTATGATGCCCTCGCCACCCTCGTTCGCAGCGGTAAAGGTTCTGACATTGTAGTGCTAGCTGGTGACTTCAATGCACAAGTTGGCAAACTTAGTACGGCAGAAGATTGTTCAGGTGGGCGTTGTGCTTTACCTGCTGAGCGTACAGATAACGGGGATAGGCTTCCCCAGTTTTGTGCAGACAATCGATTGTTCTTGTCTAGCACAAATTTCCGACACAGCTCGCGTTGCACGGCGACATGGTGCTCTAACTCTACAGGTACTTTTAGTCAAATTGATCATATCGCCGTAAGCTACCAGTGGCGCAGTTCTGTTGAGAACTGTAGATCTTACTGGTCCACATACGTAGAGTCTGACCATGCATTAGTTTTAATGCGATTATCTCTCCAACTCCATGGCCATCGTCGCAAACCGCAAACCGGATTAGCCGTGCAACGTTTGTGTGATCCAGACGTTTGCACCCGTTATGAGCAGAAGTTAGCACATGAGCTAGGATCCACGGAGAACAGTAATGTAGATGAGCATTGGTCTCATATCAAACAAGCGATGCACTTTGCAGGAGGTTTTATCTGTGGTCCTCGATCCGTTGTCCATCAAAGACACTGGATCTCGCAAGAGTCGCTGAGTATAATGGAGTAAAAGCGTCAGCTTTCGAACCGTAAGGAGATGAATAAGATGCGGAGAAAGCTGCAAAGACAAGTTACGCGAAGCCTTAAGAAGGATCGCGAAAATTGGTGGGTCAAGGTAGCCGAAGAAATGGAAATAGCAGCTGCTTCAGGTAACAGTCAAAGACTGTTCAAACTTATTCGTGACGCCGGTGGACGGCGAACTCAGGTCAGTGAAACGATTTGGGATAGAAATGGAGAACCCATCCATAACAAACATCAAAGTCTTGACAGATGGGCCGAGTACTTCAAGGAACAGTTTAGCTGGCCGCACGTTAGTGTAGTTACTCCCGTGTCAACAACTGTGACTTCTTGGGTGGTATCACTTGAGCCCCCATCAGAAGTAGAATTAGAGTCATGTATTCGATTACTAAGGCGGGGGAAAGCGGCAGGTCCCGACGAACTTCCTCCAGTTCTTTTCAAACTGGGTGGTGAGGCGTTGATAAAATCACTAACCGCCTTGCTCCGTGACATTTGGAACGAGGAGTGCATTCCGTTAATATGGAGCGAGTCGTTGATTGTTCCCATCTTCAAGAAGGGAATACGCAATGACTGCAGTAATCATCGTGGGATTAGCTTAATTCCGATAGTCACCAAAGTAATAGCTTCGATTTTGCTGCATCGTCTTACACCGGCTCGCGAGAGGAATGTCCGCGAACAGCAGGCAGGATTCCGCCCAGGTCGAGGATGCATCGGCCAGATTTTTACTCTTCGCCGACTACTTGAAACGCGTCACACGCACCGCCGACCAACAATAATGATTTTCTTAGACCTGAAAGGCGCCTTCGATTCAGTTGATCGAATATCGCTTTTCAGTGTTCTTCATCGAAAAGGTATGCCCCAGAAGTTCGTGAACCTACTGAGATCATTGTATTCTCATACTTCTGGCCGCGTTAGGGTTTACGGTGAACTATCCTGTCGGTTCGAAACGACCAGTGGTGTTCGACAGGGATGCCCTTTGTCTCCATTCCTGTTCAACTTCGTCATGGACAAAATAATGGAGAGTGCTTTGCAAAATCTTCAGGATGTAGGCGTGGAACTAGGAGATAGTGAAAAGCTATGTGACCTAGATTACGCAGACGACGTTGTCTGTTTGTTCGAATGCACGGAACATGCTCAGCGTGCAATAGATAATCTCGCAAGAGCTGTAGCTCCATTCGGCATGCGCTTTGCACCTTCAAAGTGTAAGGTGATGTTACAAGACTGGACGTCAGCGATTCCGAGCTTGATGCTCGATGGGGAGTTGCTGTCAGTTGTCGATCACTTCACCTACCCCGGTAGCTGCGTGACGACGGATGGGAGCACAGTAGTAGAGGTGAGTACGCGTATATCCAAAGCTCGAGCAGCGTACGCTGGACTGAAGCACTTGTGGCGCCGATCCGATATTTCACTGAAGTTGGAAGGTCGTGTATACTGTGCCACTGTGCGTTCAGTTTTGTTGTATGGTTGCGAAACTTGGAGTCTGTGTGCTGAAGATATTCGTCGTCTTGAGGTTTTCGACCATCGATGTTTACGTAGTATCGCTAGGATTGGGTGGAATAGCCGAGTAAGCAACGATGAGGTGAGAAAGCGAGTATTGGGTACTAATTCGGAGAACGTTTTGTCACAGCGTATCCAACTTAGTAGACTTCGTTGGTTGGGACATGTGTTACGTATGGCAAACACACGTCTACCGTACCGTGTCCTATTCTCCGCCCCTCCCAGGGAGTGGAAGAGACCACGTGGAGGTCAACAGATGACGTGGCAGCGAGGAATGAGAAAATGTACAGCAGACTTAGGAAAAGTAGGTGCTTTACGTCTTCGTGGTTGGGGTCCAAAAGATCCGTCTACCAGTTGGCTGGAGACACTGAAGGATATGGCTGCGAACCGCGAACAGTTGAGATCGTGTTGTCACTTTCTATCGAATCAGAATGTTTGATCGGTGTACGTTTGTACAGTTAGACTGTGTATTCCGTGTGTTGGCTACTAGGGCATTCTTTTCTTTTGCTACCCGTGTAGGTCCACTCCCTCTCCATTTTGCATATCCATACTTTTTAATTCAACGTGCGGCATGGTGAGAAAGGCAGTGGTCAGTGGGGCTTGCCCTACTGTTTAACGCTGTACGATGATGATGATGATGAACCACGAAGACGTGAGATACCTACTTTTCCCAAGCTCGCTGTCCTTTAATTTACTCTTCCCTGCCACGTCATCTGTTGGCCTCCACGTGGTTTCTCCACTCCCTAGGAGGGGCGGAGAGTAGGACACGGTACGGTAGACGTGTGTTTGCCAAACGTAACACATGCCCCAACCAACGAAGTCTGCTAATGTGGATACGCTTTGATAGAACATTCTCTGCACTGCTACCCAACACTCGACTTCTGACTTCAACATTACTCACTCGGTCATTCCATCCAATCTTGGCCATACTACGCAACCATCGATGGTCGTAAACCTCAAGACGACGAATATCTTCAGCACACAGACTCCAAGTTTCGCAACCATACAACAAAACTAAACGCACTGCGGCACAGCATACACGACCTTCCAACTTCAGTGAAATATCAGATCGACGCCACAAGTGCTTCAGTCCAGCGTACGCCGCTCGAGCCTTGGATATACGCGTTCTCACCTCTACTACTGTGCTCCCATCCGTCGTCACGCTGCTGCCGAGGTAGGTGAAGTGATCGACAACTGACAGCACCTCCCCATCGAGCATCAAGCTCGGAATCGCTGACGTCCAGTCTTGTAACATCACCTTACACTTTGGAGGTGCAAAGCGCATGCCGAATGGAGCTACAGGTCTTGCAAGATTATCTAGTGCACGCTGAGCATGTTCCGTGCATTCGAACAAGCAGACAACGTCGTCTGCATAGTCTGTGTCACATAGCTTTCCACTATTTCTTAGTTAGACGCCTACATCCTGAAGATTTTGCAACGCACTCTCCAAGTATCTTGTCGAAAACGAAGTTGAGCAGGAATGGAGACATGGGACATCCCCGTTGAACACCACTGGTCGTTTCGAACCGACAGGATAGTTCACCGTAAACCCTAACGCGGCCAGAAGTAAGAGAGTACGATGACCTCAGTGGATTCACGAACCTTTGTGGCACACTGTAGTGAGACCGCAAACCAATCCGATTCACGCCGCAGCTGATGTCCTTCCACGCTCATCAGGTTGAACGTGACTGGCCGGCTTTTGTATCGCCTTCGCATGCGTCATCCAGTCATGTGTTCTTATCGATTTGTACGGGCGTCACCCTGCCTTGTAAAACCGATCTGCAAAGAAATATCATTACACCTTTTGCAAGTGCTCCTCTCGTGAGCCTGTGTGAGCCGGAAAACCAAAATCGAGGCTAATATCTTGGTGACAATCGGAATTAAACTTATCCCATGATTATCACTACAATCATTGCGTATTCCCTTCTTGAAGATAGGTACAATCGATGACCCGCCCCATGGTAACGGAATACAATCTTCGTCCCAAGTGTCATGCAGCATGGGGTAAGTGGTTTTATCAACGCACTACCACCTCTTTTGAAAAGAACTGGAGGTAGTCCGTCGGGATCGGTCACCTTCCCTCGCTTTAGTAATCGAATGCGTGACTCCACTTCCACCTTCGATGGAGGCTCAAGTGATACTCCTTAAGGAATTGCAGTTGTTGACGTCGGAGTAACTACATTAGCCCGCGGCCAGCTAATCTGCTTCCTGAAGTATTCGGCCCAACGGTTGAACCTTTGCTGTTTGCCATGAATAAGTTCTCTATTTCTATTGCACATCATTTCACTGACCGAGGTTCGCCGTCCACTGGTGTTGCGAATAAGTTTGAGCAGTCTTTGACTTATTCGCGACATCGGTGGACGGCGAACCTCTGTCAATGAGACTGTATGCGATAAAAATGGAGATCCTGTTCATGGCAAAGAGTGAGGGCTCAACCGGAAGACATAGTTCTTTTAACTGAAGATTCAGGTAAGTTGCAAGCTTTTTAGACCGCTTGACGGACTACACAGCAATGTTCGGTATGCGTTTTGCACCTTCAAAGTGCAAGATGCTGTTGAAGGATTGGGTTTGTCCAACATTAGGCCTCTCAGTATCTGGAGAAATTATAAACCTGGTAGATCAATTCTGTTATCGGGGCAGCTTCATTTCACTGAGAGGTCGGACATCGGATGAGATGTCTTTGCCCATACAGAATGCTTGTTGAGCTTCTGACAACCTGAATCATCTGCGGTGTCGACGTGACATTTTTTATCTATCAAGGATCGAGTGTACGCTGGAGCGGTCAGGCCAGTTCTTTTGCATGGTTCAGAGATATGGCCACTGCAAGTGGAGGATTTACGAAGATTGCCGGTATTTGAACACCGATGTCTTTGAACCATTGCTCGAATCTGGTGGGAACACCGTATAAGCAATGCTGAGGTTCAGTGACGAATCTTATGTTCATGAACCAGATGGCTAATTGCTGCACGTGCTCCTGACGGGATTCCTCGACGCGCAATGTTTGCTGAGGCGGGTAATAGTCGAACGACGAGTAAGAGCGGCCAGTCTATGACGGGATTGGAAAGCATGAAAAGCCTGGCGAATTGATATGATTTTGTGAAATGTGTCATGTATCTTAGGTGGGTTTCAAGAGACCTCCCCACTCTGTTGTTAGACACTTGAAAATATGGTTAGGTGTCGCTGTCAGCGGCGTTCTTTTTTCCAAAATCTTTTATCGAATTGATACTATTATTCGTAGTTTTCCTGTTACTCCCTTAATATTCTTGTTTTTCCTTTATTATTTTAATTTGAAATTGTCGTTGGGAAATAGCAGTCAAAACCGCCGCACCCATTACATGGTTAGTGTTTGTCTGAACTGGACTGATATCAAAAAGAATCGTGTTTCTTTCAAATTTATGGATTTTTAATCATAGTATCAATTTTCTCCTTTCATCTCCGTTCATCGTGAAAACAAACACCACAGATAGCTCTATAATAATCAGTATAAAATGGTCACTTATCTGTGCTCACTTTGACCACATAGAGCCGTTTGACCGCAAACTTTGTTAATGCACTTTTCTAAAAACTACTAAAAAGAACCAACTTTCGAATCACTCGTTTTTCAGCGCGTATGAAAATAACGTTCTCTTCATTTTCCTCAATGTATACTAAGGTCATTCAGAGTAATGCCAAAGCGAACCATATCCCGAGAAGCTTCCTGGTCGGCAAGCGATTAGCTCAATGTCTGCATCCGGCTCTCCCTCCCGGAGTTCACTGCAAAACACTCGAATGTTACGATGTGATCTTTCGTACAATCGGACCAAACAAACTTGCAACCGATTTGTCCATTTACGGTTGTGGTTTGTTCACTCTCCTTGGCCCGTCTGCGATGACTGTCAAACCACCGTTGTTTGACGTGTTCGAAGAACATTTACTGCCTCTTCGCAGTGCATTGCATCCGGCATTTTTGGGATTGCTTTTGGTCAGTTGCTGTCATATTTTTTAAAATTTTTGTCGGGAAGTTTTCTCGTCCAGTATGCAGGATAAAATCAGTAATCTATCTTTTAACTAGCGGATTTCGGAGCAAATGTGTGTCTGACTCAGGTGTGCAGTCTTACTGCTATGATCTGTACCGGTAGACCGTGATCCGCTGTCGTCCGGCTTGTTACCACACCTGATCTATTTTTTTATTTTAAGCTTATACATGAGAGCAATGGAAGGGGTATCCTCCATGGCCACAAAGGCCCACTGCACGATGAAAGATAACCGGTAACCAGACCTTCAGGCTTGGAGTGGCAGCGAAACACGTAAGGCCCTAATAGGTCAAGTGTGGCAACAAGCCGGATGACAGTGGATCACTGTCTACCACCCGTTCCGTTGACTGGACTATTATAGGACTCTTCTAGCTGATGCCCAAACGCGACGGTCTGAGGGCACTCGACAGTGCCATCTGAATCGGATAGTTAATCAGTATGAAGATGGTCTCAAAGCATGTGAACATAATATTAGGAATTTCGACTACGGTGAACTACCTCCACCACCTAAATGCTTTCCGTTGGCCGGACCGCCTACAGTACGATCAGGAACATCCGCGGGCGCTACTGCTTGTTTGGCACATGCATCTGCTTCCTCCTCAATCACAGGCGGTCGAACGGAACGCATTGTTGCGTTGTTGAAGACGCTTCAGAACGAGTTAGAAATGCTTGCCCTGAAAGCCAAAGAGGGAAATCTGGACCTGGCCCGCGCACACCTGCGTTCAGCCCTGACTATCAACCCGATGATCAGACCCGCCCAAACCGGTTTGACGGTTGATTTCAGCAAGTTACTCGATCTACCGAGCAGTGGTAGTGCTGGACCACAGTTCAGTGGTGGTGGTTTGCAAAGATCTATCCCGGTTGCGACCGAACCAATTTCGAGGGGTACGTAGTGCCGTCCTCCAACACAATTTGTGTTGGACATGAATGCTGCTGAAAAGAGGCAGGCTTCCCCCATCTCGTGATCTCTTACGTTGATTTATAGATGTCAGGAGTGGTGAAAATGGTTGTGTTGATCCATGTATCATTACTGCACAGATGGGATTGTCCTTAGTCGACTGCCGAGCGCTCACATAGAAATTAGACTGGGTTTAGACCCGGTTGGGGACGTACGGACCATATTTCCCATATTCCGAAGCACCTTTTGTAGGCCTCTCATTATCTATGTTTTCTTGACCTGAAGACAGCTCCTTATTCAATTGATAGCAGGTTTCCAGCACTGCATCCTGCTGAAAGATACTTCGCAACAGTTGTTTTTCATCATTGTTTCCAGCTCACGCGAATGAACGTGGCCGAGTTCGTGCTCACCGCGACCCTTCCACACAGTTCCCCTCGAAAAATGGCGTACATTGATAAATGTCTTAGAAACCATTGTATCCTCCTAAATGTATAGGAAGGATGTTGGATGTCTGTATGAATATCCGGTTAAGTTGTGGGCTTATTAAAAAGACATGAATAATTTTGTAGCAGTGTCCGGTCTAAATTCAAACGGTACTGTGGCAAAGGAAGGAATAAATTGGCCGGATAAACGCTGTTGTCTGTGCAGCTGTAATTCACCTAGTGATCGGATATCGATGACATGATATCAGTGTGCGACAACCGTGGCTGATGAAATTTCCTAAGTGGAATCCTGGAGGTCCTACAGTTTATTGTTACTGGATCTCACACAAGGACGACTAGTCATGATACTTGACAACTGGTTCAGTACAGTTTGTGTAACATTTTAACAGCACTTACAAAAGAGTAGCAGTGAGCCATTTTAAATCTCAATATTTGAAACTGCGTGCTATCTGGCGAAGTTTACGTTTGATCTGTGAGTAGAGTTGTAGTGTATATTTGCCCCATAACACCGAGATCTCAGAGCATCGTTAACCATCGATTGGTTGGCGCTAGTTACACGGTTGACGCCCGATGTCATATATCTTTCCGGTTGAAAGCACTTGTTGGCGGATTATCCCTAGACGGTCTATGGATTAGCAGTCGATACAAATTTCAATTGGGCTAACTGTACACTGGGTTCTATAGCTTTACTCGGTAAAAAGTCGTCAACAGAACGCTCCAGCGGTAAGCCCCGAGTGGGCCTCACACAAAACTCAAACCCTTACACCGACCCGACACAGCGTGTTCGGTGCAGTCAAAACGACGAGACTGCACCTTGACATGGTATGGTGATTTGCGTGCCTCCATGATCCAAAGTGCTATGCAGGATGGCTTCCTTAAGCCGGAGATCCAATCATGCCTGACAGGTCAATGGGTAGAGGCCAGACGAAGTCCAGCCTCTGAATCAGTAGCTGGGCAACATCTGGTTCTAACCACTATGTCCCTGGAGAGGACACTCCAGCGAATAAACATGGAGACAAACAGTTTACCGGTCAAAAAACCTCCACTAGATGGACGTAGGAGTGAAGTACCTGGGGTTTCTGTCGAAGGTGGGAAAAGTGATCACACTTCATTGGGAAGCTATCGCCCGCCTAAGCTGGACAGTCCCTTGCCCAAAGGATGCTGCTCCGTCCACGTTCGGCTTGCTCCATTGGGTGCATTGGGCTAAGGACTGAATCCGAAAAGCGGATCGATAACAGAGTACAAATGAAGACAAGACAGAATGCTTGCAACAACCAGGTCTCCCGTGGCAGACCAGAAGAACTCCCTTCACGGGTTCCTCGGTCACGTTTTCGTGCTGGGTTGACACCTCACTGCCTTGTGGGTGAGACTTTTGAGTCAAAGGCTCCGATTAGGGTTCCGAAAGAAAAACCCCTTCTGCGGTGTGGGCAGCCGCGAATTATGATTCGTCCAGAAACTTTCAGTATCTTTCTTTTAAAGGGCCTTACAAATTTTCCCTCTTTTAATTTAAGATCGATGCAAAACTCCACGGATAATTGCGGCTGTGACGAAAGCAGTAGTTTAGCAGTAAGGCATAAATCGAATGCACTCCTTAAGCCTAAATGTTCAATCCCTTTGGCTGCCTTTAACGTCCGCACACTGTTAGATAGGGCAACAAACTCCCCCCACAAGAACTCCTGAGACTTCCAAAATAGATATATGCTGCGTCTCCGAAACTCGTATACAAAACCCCACTTTTGTGTTCACTGTTCGCACCCCAGATACAACCTTAGTCTCCCGCTTCACTCTTCGCGTATCCGGTGATCCGGTTTCCAGTTGTCGTGGTCAGGCCGGCGTTGGGATTGCTTTAAGCAGGAGAGCTGAGTGTGAAGTACTAGACTGGATTTCAGTCAGCAGTTTGTGTGCAGTTCGATTGGACGGTTTTGTTCGTGTCAAGAACAACAAACTGAAGTGCCGATGCTTGTTCGTCGTGTATGTGTTTGCGCCGACTGGCTGCAGTTCCTTTGAAACGAAGGACGAATTTAGTCAGAATTTGTCTCAGCTGTTTCGAAGCGTGCGTTCAATAGATGTGGTGGTCATTTCTGGGGATTTCAATGTCCAATTTGACCGTTTGGGAGATTCCGAAGGGCACATTGGTGGCCCATTTGCTATCGCAGCCGATCGTACCGATAACGGCGTTCGTCTCATTCAGCTGTGTTCTGACCATAGATTGTTTCTGGCGAGTACAAACTTCTACCATAAGAAGCGGCATAAATTCACATGACGTCCTCCTTCGTCTTCACAACGTTGGACTTAGATTGACCATATTGTGATTGGTCACCGCTTGCGTGGATCAATTGAAGATTGTCGTTCATTTTTGTCTACTCCTGTGGACTCAGATCACGCCTTAGTACGTGCTCGCTTCTGTCTGCGTTTCGTCCGTGGTCGCACGAACGTAAATGCCGCCCGTCCGGCGCAGCTGCTGCTGGACGATAATCGACGATGTGGGTTTCAGGCAAAGTTGTCTACATGAATATCTATGCAGCCGGATGTGCACGACCCAGATAAATGCTGGCAATAGATCAGGGGAGCATTGTATGCCGTGTCTAATGCTACACAGGACCCTGGTTCAAGTAGTCCTCAGAAACGGTGGATATCTTCGACATCCGGTTGCCACATTCAATGAAGTGCTTAAATCTCTGAGACACCAACTGACTAAAAGCCCGAGAAATGACGGTGAGCAGTGGTGGATTGCTAAATGTAGGGAAATGGGGAAGGCTGCGTCTATTGGGAATACTCAACCTTTGCCGTGTGATCAGAAGTACCGGTCCACGTAAACCTGGTGTAAATTAATCAAGGAATCTGACGGCTCAATAATTCATTCTCAGAGACGTCGTCCGGATCGTTGGGTGGAACACTTTAAGAAACAATTCAGTTGGCCCACTTCTACACTGGACCTTCCAAATATACCTGCCAGAGAAACGATGCAGGTGGATATCACCCCTCCATCAAAGATGGAGATTAAACGGGAGATAGGTTACTTGAAAAGATACAAAGCCGCTGGACCGGATGGGTTGTCTCCATCCTTGTCCAAGAATGGAGGCGAAGCTTTGGTTTCGGAGTCAACAAGACTCCTCCGTATTATTCGGGATAGTGAGCGAATTCCCAGGGAATGGTGTGAGTCGATGATTGTGCCGATTTACGAGAAAGGTGACAGGTGCTCTTGTGAAAACCACAGAAGAATTATCTTGGTAAGTATCACGTCTGAATTGCCCACCGGTCTTTTCTCCACCGATAATCCAGTGCGCGCTAAATGTGTATTCGTGAGAATGAAGCCGGTTTCAGACCCGGTCGGGGTTGTATCGACCACATCTCTACTCTTCGACAAACCTTAGAGCACAGACACATCTTCCGTGGGCCCACCATCTCTGTCTATCTTGATTTGAAAGCGGCGTTCGATTCAGTCAACTGCAGTGTTCTGTGGAGCTGCCTCTCATAGAAGGGTGTTCCAGAGAAGTCTATTTATCTTTTCCAGTGCTTGTATGTGAACAGTGGAAGCCGAGTTCGTGCTTACGGCGATCTTTCATCCGAGTTCACCAGGGAAAGTGGTGTTCATCGGGGTTGCTTTCTTTCACCCTTCCTCTTCAATTTTTTAATTGAATTGATTCTTGAGATAGCCCTATCTTCGTGTGAGAATAGCGGCATCGATTTTTGCTCTGGCAGTGAACTGTGTGACTTGGAATATGCGTTTGATATTGTGTTATTGAGTGAAGATCCAGGTAAGTTGCAAGCTATCTTAAATATTCTAAATAACAGTGTAGGAATGTTTGGGATGTGTTTTGCACCTTCAAGGTGTAAAATGCTGTTTCATGATTGGGTTTGCTCAACACCAAACCTTGTGTTGGCATGGGAAGCTCTAGCTGAAGTGGATAAATTTTGTTGCCTGGGTAGTTACATTTCACCAGGTAGACAGATATCGGATGAAATGTCATGGCGTATACAGAAGGCGCGTTTGGCTTTTGCAGACCTCCGTCATTTGTGGCGTCTGCGGTTCCTAAACATAGCCATTAAGAGTGGAATATAGGCAAGGACTGTCGGTGTTCGGACATTGATTTCTCCGTAGTATTACTCGAGTATAATGGGAACACCGTATCAGCAATGCTGAGATTAGACGTAAGAAGTTGGGAACCAGAGGTCAGTCTCTGGATCAATTACTGAATCTGAACAGATTAAGGTGGTCTGGCCATGTATTACTCATGCCCACCTATAGACTTCCTTGGTGTGCGCTGTCCTTCGAGGCAGACTGGTTGGAAGGTAGGTCGAGGTGGTCAGTCCATTACATGGCAAAAAGGTATGAAAACCTTGACGAATGGACTTGGCCAAGTAGGACATGTTAGACTTCCAGGTCGGGGTCCATGTGATCTGCCTACCAAATGGTTGGGGATAATAACTGGTATGGCTAGGTGTCGTGGTCAGTGGCGTAGTTGCATTCAGACTCTTTCCTTGTCTTCGTGATTTCCGCTCATTACTTTCATTTCTTTGGATCTCTTTCTTTTGATGCTTCAGTTCTTTCTGCCGTTTACTGGACGATGCCGGAAAGTGGCAACCGAAACCAGTGCATAAAAGTTTGAGGTTAATGGTTGAATAAACTGAAACTGAAGCCCGTTCCATTATATCTATGCGCAAGTGTGTAGTTAAAAAAGTATCGACATTAACAACGACAACGACGGTATTCAAAACCACTGGCAATACAAATTCTTATGATAAAATAACCATCCCAAATTCATGACCGAAAATATATCCAGTTCATCAGTCATCTTTAAGGACGCTGAACCATGATTGTTCACAGCTTTCGGTCACCGACGATTTGCTCGTACCGCATTGTCTTATTTTCACTTCAGTCTGCCTGTAGGCTGTTTGATTTTCCATTAATTATAGCTCAGTGATTAAACAAGCATAGAACATATTTTGGTGGTCACCATTCTTGACGTTGATTGGTTGATTTTTCTGTACTGCTTCATCCATTGGTGTCTTGATCACCGCCGGATGATGTTATGATATAATTAATGGTTGACTCAGATTGGTTTTGTAATCAAAAGACTATCGCGGTGTGATTGCAGTCGCGTTTATAAGAAAATGATTGGTTTTGATAATCTTTCGCCAGGTTGCGTAGTTAGCTCTTAATCTTCCCATTGTAGTAAAAAGGTGGGACGGATGAAATACAACTGTATTTGGCCAGACAGACAGGTCAGGTCGGTAAAGCATGTACGGCGGTTTAAATAGTTCGTTTTTCAGACCGCGCTATAGCAAGACCGATCCTCCAGCTGCTGAGTATTTCGGCTCCGTTCTAGCCAAGTGCCTACGGCCACTGGGTTGGTTCTCCTGGGCACCATTCCCGTTTCGTTCTTCCCACCGTTCGCATCAACCGCCTGATCGGTAGCTCCCCCATAGGCTATCCTTCTGACTGCCTGAGATTCGTCTGGGTTCCATCTGCAAGTCTGTGGGGCTCTTTTTGTCTGTTGCGGGACGCTTTCGACATATTTACCGTCTCTCCTTTGGTCGATTGCTCTGGACTGGTTAGAGCGAGCGGCTTGGTACTCGCCTCGTTCTGTTACTACAGTATCACTCGCTACACTATGGTTAGCGTCTGTCTATTCGTTTGACTTGACACATGGTCGGCTAGCTCACTTGAAGTTATTGTTTTTAATTCTCGCCCCAAAGCAGCATTTCGAGTCACTCTGTCTGGTGTTTCCTTCAATCGAAAATTCAATATCTAGTTTTATCTTCGTTCGAAGGTTTTCCTAACTGTTTGCAGCCAAACTCCCACTACTCAAAGCTTCTTCCATATCCGGTTTTCATTCGCTTTTACTTTTATTGAGGGCCACCACAACACTGAATTATCTTTTGCAAGCCATGTAAATAGAAAGGTGATTCTGTTGCTTTTACCAGCTACTTTATTGCTACTCTATTGTGTTGACACATTGTCTGGTCTTCATGAGGTACCTGTATTCGTTACAATACTGTTCATGAAATTATACAAATACCTAAATATTAGTGACTTCAAACATGTCCGAAGCTTGTACAGCGTTCACTGAACTGAAGCACTTGTGTTATCTACATGGTGTACAGTGAAACTTTGTATGCACTTTAGTGACGCAAAATCGGTGCATAAAAGTTGTGCCCGCTATAGACTTTTTATCATCACTGTTTGCGAAGTAGAATAAGGGTGGAATGGAGCAATCGATTTTGTACCCCATGCTTTCACATGAGTGTGACGAAAGGGATATACCCTATCTCCTCAAAGGCCAGGTGTGCTGTAAGATTGAGCCGACAAAGATGACCCTGAGCCTTGTGACTGAGAACCACATAAGATCCTAATAAGCCAGATATGATGTCGAGCCGGGCGACAGCGTATTACTGTCCACCACAATGCGGCCGGCGGTGACGGCATTCGAACCTCTAACCTCTGGAGTGGTAAATACTTTAAACCACTCGAACACCGCCGGTTGGCGTCTTGCTTTGCTCTGTCTCACTGTTCGTAAAATTCCTTCCATTGCACTCAATAGAAGCGTGTTTCACACGAGATTCTATGAATACAAATGGTTCGTAGAAATCACAGCAAAGCAACTTGCTCACCATCAATCTCATATTCTCTGCTCGCAGGGTTTGTTACCGGGATTGGAACAAGGAGCAGAGTTTTTCGAGCGTGGCAACCGAACCATTGAACTATTCTGTTCCGCCGTGGATCCAAAGTTCTTTTACACGTGTCTGTGGAAGGTAAATGTTCTAGCTTATCTGTGAATTGTATTTTGCTTGGATGTTTCATCTAACATGAATCGTAATCCATGGCAGATAACCGCACATCAAACCAGTGTTCGATTTCCCATTGGATGATAGATGTGATAGTGATTGAATGGTGGTCATCAACATTGACTGTATGTGAGGGAATGGGGTGACTCATTGGTGACAGACAGCTAAGTCAGCACGTCAGATCAAGGTTTGAGCCAACGGAATAGCGAATGACTGGATAACAGATCGATAAAACGAGAAAGGATTCCCACCGAGCAGTTACTAATAGTATGACCAACCGACCAATCAGAAGAGACGTTATCCGATGGCAGTTTGAACGATTTAGTTTATGGTGCGACGATTGGTGATAATAAATCTTATATCCTACATAAACTGTCTGTTTTCTGTTAATATAACAATGGTCGGAAACCAGAAGAGTCTTTTCAGTAAATCTAGTAGGCCGTACCAGAACAAAGTAGTGGCCGTGTGTTTTAATTCCAAACATCATCAATTTGATGGGTTGTTATCTAATTCAACTCCACTCGTGGCATACCAAAGCGTTGCTTCATATTTCATACAGGTTTACTGATTTTTTACCAGTAATGCGGTGACACTTCCTCAGGATCAAAATATTCTCATTCTTTCATTGTGCCCTTAGTTTCGTACAAAAGGGGATGACGAAACACAACGCACACTTTGAGCTTTCGTTAGACTTTTGCATAGTACCCCCTCCCCCCTCCATCAAGAAACACTAGTCGGGACCGCTCAAGTTGTTTCTTAGCGAAAGTTATCGCATTCAGGCAGGGGGTGGTCAAAATAGGATGATTTTTCTGCACGAAAAAGTGTTTCTTGCACGGCGAATATTGCAACCAGGGCGGTTGTAATTTGAGGTGGGGTGGGGGGAAAGACTATTGCACTTCGAACTAGGTTTGCAAGTATGTTGTGTTTCGTTTTGGAAAATCGAACACGGAGACTGTGTTGTCAAAAAGTTTGTCGAAGCAGTAGTGCATAGTAGTATTCCAATAAATAGTAATGATGGATACACTGTTGTTTCTTGTATGCCAACATCAGCGGGTGATAACCGGCTTCGTCGGCTCAAGTTGTCGCGGCTCACACACGCACATACACATTACCGCTTGTGCTGCACCACAGTTGGTCTATTCAGCCACTTCAAGGGGCTTCGGACATTTCGCATATGCTTATACAGATTAATGGATAGAAGGCGGTAGAAACGTTGTTATAGTGGTTTTATTCTGATTTTCGGTGGTATTTTTATTTTCGTCTTAACGTGAATTGCCACCACATTGCCCGTTCCCAGCTGATGATCTACTCACCGTCTATTCGGATGTTTGGAATCGCTTTTGTGATCAATCACTTAAACCGACGCAAAACCCTGACAGAGAAAGATTACATATACGGTCTGGATAAAAGGATTCTTGTAAGTTTCTGACCCAAATATCGTCTGATACCAAGTGCTTTTTCCGCTCTCTTTCCCAAGCTTCACTTTGAAATCACTTAATAATTTTGGTGGAAGATTTTCAAGGTGGTTACCTTAGCTCGCTCGTCAATCCACTTCGATGGTGAACAAATGTGTCTTTCATCACTGCTCATTCAAAACTTGGTATTTGAGACTTGCCACTGACAAAACATTTATGTGGTGAGTAATCCCGCCATCATCCCACTCGACACGGAATGAAAACCTCAAGTTGGGACAGCTGGTTCTCTCTGGGTTTGTATCGGTTATGTGTGGTTCTAAACTTTACCACACACATCGTTTATTTCATTTTATCATGACAAAAAAACTAGTTCATGATATCAGTCGAGTCCTACCCAATAGAGAACACTAAACATGTTTCCGGTAACTCAGCGCCGAACCATTCCTTCCAATATGTCACAGCCCGTGGATGACTGCTCATTTCTTTATCTCACTCAGTGGCTACATATTGTGGGTATGATATTTTATGATTTGCAGCTACATATCTACTCATTTCAACCGTTATTGTTGTTGAGAGAGTGTAATGAGTCATTCTGTGCTTCGTTTCCGGCTTTGTCCTCGTTTACGTCACATTTGTTCCAGGTTCAAAGCTTATGCTGTCTGTTCGGTGATTCAGTAATACTGGTGCAGCGGGATGCTTTGGACTTTGTTCAGTCCGCTCTACCAGTCCATCTGTACGCGAGCGGACCGGGACAGTTGCGTATTGCCAATGAATTTTTGACCAAGGACGATTATGCCGATTTGTGTCATGCTTCGCTCTGCGTCTTGTTACGTCGTGACGCATCCCTGAATCGTCGCTTGTTCTTGTGGCTCAAAGGTGGACAGCTAATCGAGGGTGGCGGTGTTCAGCAATCCGTTGGCCTGGCGCATTCTATTCTAAGTGAAAATCAGCGAGAAGCTCTGCGAGTGAGTCCATTGTTGTTGTCCAAATTCTGGGGTTGAGTACTTTTTTTGTGTCTTCCGTATGCCAAGTGACCAGCATCATTCGATTGGGTAATATCGAGGGTATCACAGCGAATTGATCGATTTTCTTTTTGTCCGTGAAACGCAGTTGTCTAGTACATTCATGCAAAAAGTGATAGTCTCAGTTTTATTTTTTGAACTATCGAATGCACCATGCTTATCTTGAATACCGTGTTCTAGTACTGTTTGTGTTCATATTCCAATATTTATTGGTTAATTAACACGTGCGAGTTTCTTTGTATAGACCCACAATAATACTATCCACTGGTAAAATATGGAAGACGTTTAGGGACTGTATCTTCGTTTTAAAGTAGTCGGTTGCCTGCATATTCACAGTGGCCTTGGTTACTCTGAAGCTAGCTATGTGGTATTGTGATTTGACGGTGGACAGCTATGCTGCATCCTCGATCCTAATTTATCTAGACCCAGTGATCTGGACCATCGGTATACCCAAACAGTGCCGTGAACTATTGCCTATTTTGGGTTTTCTCGTTCCATTGTAATAATACTTTGACATCAGATTGGATATTTATTGTTTACTAATCCACCAGAGCTGTTACCCATCCTATTGATCCGACGCAATTTTGTTTGATTTCGAGACCGAAAGTAAGAGAAGTAGCACAAGTGGGAGGATATCATTGAAATCCAGTCTGTTAAAGTAGGTTCGTACTAAGAAGACCTTATTTTCCAAGAGGGATTTCTCTTCGAATTCCCTCCTCTTACTCCCCCTAAAAGAGATTTAGGAGCTCTTGCGCTATAGTAGCCTTGCCACACCAGAGTCTGTGTCGAATCACCCTAGCACCTATTATTTCATACACTTTATCCCTCAGGTTGCTCATCCGAACGACTTCGACCAGGCAGTCCAGAATCACTATTTTGTCACATATTCACGCGATCTGCTGATCGAAGCAATGCTTCGCGTGCTTTATTTTCCCGACCGTCTCCCGTTACCCACCCAATTGATTGGCTTGTGGGGTTCGGGCAACGCGAGTATTCGACCCCCACTGAACTATTTTGGTGAGTCAGGCATTGCTATCATTATAATTGGGGTTTGAAGTAAAAGGCTCCCAATATCGTGAGTTCTTCCCAGCTGATAGTGCCGTATTTATCCTCTTGTTTCATTCATTTAAAAAATGCTTATTTTGAGATATCATTTTGCGATGTTTGCTTCCTCCTAAGGGACGGTTGTACGTTGCCGCGGTTCGTAGTGTTTTGCTCTACGGCTGCGAGACCTGGCCAGTTCGCACAAAGGATGCTCGGCGTCTTTCTGTGTGCGACAGTCAATGTATCTGAAACATTGCTCGCGTCTGGTTGGGGCATCGAGTGAGTAATGACGAGATGCGCTGTCGTGTGTTGGGCACTAATAGCCGCACCCTTACCGAGGTGATTGCTTTTCACCGCCTCCGGTGGCTCGGACATGGTTTGCGAATGCCTGCCCATCGTCTAGTTTTCCGTGCTGTATTCGCACGTGTTTGTCAAGGCTGGAAGAAGCGACGTGGCAGTTGGGCCATGCTTTGGCGTAGAGGCATGAAGAAGTTAGCACCAACATTTGCTTCGTTGGTGCTTTCCGCCTTCTTAATTGGGGTTCAAGAGATGAGGATTGCCGTTGGTTCGAGGCGTTGAGGGGCATGGTCCAAAACAGAAGTCAGTGGCACGGATGCTGTCGGGTTTGCCTGTTGAGCTCTCGTGCCTCATAATCACAAAAATGTCACTCAGATAAACAAAATAAATAAAAAAAGAATCAAAAACTGTGGGGTGAAAAGACAAAAAGGTCACAACGTGTATCTTTTATTAACAACTTATTCTCTGTTGTACTTCGCCATTTTTTATATTGGTTGTTGTTGCGTTTGCACTATGCTTCATTCTGAGTCAGTGTGATCATATATATATTGTTGCGACTCTCCCGATCTTCAGGACTGCGAATCTACTAGAAACTCAGTCTCACTAGGTACACGCACGATATGGGCAGAACACGGTTACGGGCAGTAGAACAAATTCCAATCGAATAACCGTGTTTATCGATAATTCGTGATTCTAAACAATACAATAAGCATAAATACATAGCAAGAAAAAAAAACTTACAGCCAGGTGAGGAACCAAGAATAATGGGCAGTAACTTTCCGACAATCGGGACAGCGCAGAAAATAAAAATGGTCCACTTAGCAAGCAGCTGAACGAGACTGTAGCGCAGTCCGGTTGCGGTACAATCAATAAATCAGGAAACTTTTACCGTCACGGATCAATACATCAGTTTCAAGGCGTGAATTAGACTGTAGTTGCAATACTAAGGAGAAATATGAGTAAATAAGCACAGATAAGTTGAATCTGCGGTGCAAACGAGAGCACATGTCGACATGAACGGACGAACCCGGCACCAGATCTGGTAATACCGTTGACGTGTGATGGCCGATGGCGGAGTGCAGTGACAGAATCGCTAAGGTTGAGAGTTCCAACCCCCCCGCGGCAGCACAAATGAAACACCCAGAAAGAATATACAACAGTAGAAATGTAGACCTTTGAGGAAACGAGGTCATAAATAGATACATGAACTGCTCATGCAATAGGCACCGTAAAACTCGAGTATAAACCAATATGATGCCTTAGAAAAAGAGAATATACAATACGAATGTCCGAGGCTCACGATGTACGTACTCACTACTCATTAGTAACTGAACCAGACCCTGAGACTTTGGAGTGAAAAACCATCTGAGATCCCGACAGGTCCGGTCTAAAGACAAGCCGGATGACAGTGAAATTACCGTCTACCGTTAAAGTGGCGCTCGTGGGGTTTGAACCTCTGACTCCCGCGAAGGTAAATACTCGACCATTATTTTTCGAAATAATGTCATTGTTGGTACCTCGCAAGCCCCCTCTTCCATTCGAAACTTTTGTTCACGTTGTTCCATCTCAATCGACCCCTGATCAATTGTAGCCGCTGAACGCAGTGTATCCGAACGTCCATTTCGGATCATGACTGGTCTGTTAGATCGTTGTGATTTGGGTGGTGCAATTATCGAGGATCTGTTGTCTGATTTGCTTTGGTACACGTACTACGAGTTTATCGTGCTTAAGGAACGCTCGGTATCCTGGAACAATGGCGATTGCACCGCTATCATTCGTCGTATGGGACAAGCAGAAGTCAGTCAAGAAACACCGGACAATATGCTCACATTGATGGCCGACCACGTGGTGGCCAAGGGAGCAACACGCATGACAAATCAACGTGAGTATCGGTCAGAGGTTCATTTATTCAAGATTTTTTTTTTGATTTCTTTTGTTACTATATTGTGTTACAACAAGTCTGTCATCGTTCCCTCTTAATGTTGTGATTTATTTGTTTTCCACTAATTGGTGCACTGGCTTTCGCCAGGATATTGAAGAATGCTAACAATACTGCCGAAGTCATTGGAGTACTTGTTTTCAAACTTCATCTACATGATATTCCGCCATGGCCAACTGTACTCTGATTTATTTATTTTATCTCTCACTGAGTGATACTATGAGACGGCAACTAAAAAGAGAGCACGAATGCAATGGGTTAATTGCTGAATGCGCTAAACCGAACGGAGCTGTTCTCTGTTTGTTTAGCCATGTGAAATGAAGCATATGTGCTGATTAGAATGCGGTAGCAAAAGAGATCTGACAGTTAAAAATTAGTTAATAATCATTTTATTGATCGTAGAACAGTGATGCAACGTCTCATGAAAAGAGTGCAGGGCCCATTAGAGGTAACCAGAGGGGAAACCCTAACCGGTAATCGAAACATTAGAATCAGGAAACGCAGGGTTTGAATGTCCCCAGGTGAACTGTTTGACTATCACCACCCAAAGGGATCCGTCGGACGTAGGTTTTGAACCCACTCCTCTGGAACTAAAAAGGCCCATGCCATACCGACCGAACTAGCCGAGCGCATTATAACATCGGCATACAGAGACGGACGTAGACCAATTGCTAAACAGACATCTCAAGCGCGTGTTCTCAACAGTTGGAACGTGCAATGTGCAATGTATTTACACCCGCACCCCCTTCTGGAAGGGATATGGGCAAGACTCAACAATGTTATTTTATTATGGAAGAATCATTTCATTCATTTTTTTCCACTTTCACATATTCCTAACCTATAACCTTATTTTCCAGCACTTACTTTGGTAGCCAAACGTAAGGAAGCTCGTGATATGGCAAAGTGGAAATCTGAGCGTTTTATAATCGATCTATTTTTTATGGTACTAGCGAAATTGTGCGATCAGTGCTGTCAAAATCGACTCCGGTCAAGACATGATTTTGTTGTATCAGTAGGTCTTTTACCGTCGCCTGTACAGTGCTTGTAATAAACCCAAACCGCGAAGCTGTCCATCATCTTCAGTCTTCTTGTTAGACTGCAGGGGAATCATCCTGTGTAAGCCCTTTCACGTCGGTTCTGTGAGCTCCAGTTCAGACTGAAACGTTCACCCAAAGTGCCTCCAAATGCTCATCTAGGTGCCGTTCGAATGGGGCATCGTCTTCTTCGTCCACAACAACTGCTGTTAGAGCGTTCCAGATTTGCCTTGCCATCCGTGAAAATCGACAGACAAGGGGCGAATTGGTCTGATGAAGTTTTCAAAGCGTTATGAAATGGCCTCACATTCAGTCGTTCATCCGATGAGTGAACTCTGTTTGCGATTCCAGTCCCATGTTCCCGCGGAGGATCATCCATAGACTGATGATATCCTCACGAATTCGGCGATGTTATTCGGGAAATAGCTCAAGAGACATCAGACAACCCGTTTAGCTGTTCCCATGTAAGCTACAAACGGTCCTTGTTGCGAATCGTTACACGTTCTCCATTTTTGCCATCTCGATGACAGTGCAATTGTAGGTAGCAGCATTTTCGTATTTAAGCCTTGACCGAACGTGGGAAGTGTACAACCACTGGAAGGCTTCGTGACTCAACCGGCGTATAACTCAGAGCACGTCTCTGGCAGAAGCACAGACCCTATGCGTGTGCCTGAGTCTTGGAAGACGACGAGAGCATAACCCCCAAGGTCTCGTTCACATGACGATCTCCGGAGTGGTTCATCTCCGATGCGATACACTACATCCCTTCGCCGTACGTACATATGCGCGCATTCGGCAGGGTGAAAACATCAGCCCACCGTGCTAATTCATCCAAATCACATTATAGAACCTTCCTGTTTACATCTGATTTCATGACACGCCACAGTTTCAGGTCGTCTGCATAGACAAGGCATGAAGACTGGAAAAATAACGGTAATTCACTAATATAGATCAGGAACAGGAGCGGCTCAAAGAAAGAGCAGCCCTGCGAGAGACCACTTGTCGCAGGGTGCCAGCTAGACAGTGATTGGGTGAATCTCACTGAAAATTTTCTCCCTTTCATGAAATTTGTCGTCCGATGACGTATCAGACTCTGGAGATCGAATGTTCTAAGTTTTTCCAACAGCCGATCGTGAAGTGCCCTGTCAAGGGCCTTGCTGAACTCAACAAGGACTACAGTTGTAATATCGCTTGAATCGTATGGAACGTGCATAGACGAAGAGTTCATTTTCTAGAATCATACTGTGATTCTTCGAAAGTTGTTTCGCCGGTCCACGCGGTTAACCTTCAGAACGGGAACACATGGTGCTAATCTTAATTTTCACCACAAGGTCTCACAGAGACCGTCGGGATTTGCAAAACCACCAAGTCGGTTGGCAGATATGTCCAACTGCATGTAGAGAGCCACACCGCCGCTCATTCTTGCAACGCTTTGACCGACTCGAAACGTCTGTTGTGATACCTGAGCGTCCGAAACATCGCCTAATAACCAGGTTTCTGTAAGGGTGACGACCATAGGAAAGATCTCCAGGGTTCCAGATTATCTCTTACATTTAAAAGGTTACGAACGGTAGACAGTAGAGTGGTTGCCCGACCAAAGCTATGCTGTAACGTTGATCGATCTCTTCCGCACCTATCTTCCAACCCTATGGAATCCCTCAGTGAACTCCTTTGGAGATTAACTGGTTTGTAAGGGTGAGCCTCAGCCACCTGAGTTGAAAACGCCTATTTTGCGTCCAAAAATCCCTAATGAATTAGTTTGCTTCTTCTTCAGCCCGGCGTTCATATAATTCACTCAGGGCCAACTTAAGCTTTTCTCCCTCCTCGGGATCCAAACCCCAAAGGAGACGCATTTTTTCCAGTCTCTGTGACCGCTGAAGCACGAAACGAACTTCTTCCGAACCAATGACCACCTTAAGCGGACGGAAGTTACCATTGTCATTCACTTTCCATAAACGAAAATCTCCTCTGACCTTTAGATTTCCTACCGTATTTGCCTATTTCGGGAAGAAAATACTAACGATTATGACGACTTTGTATCACCGAGTTAGTGGATTCCGGCGGATTTATCCCAAAGAAGCATTGGGTCCAGGGTGATGGCGCTATCCGTTGGCTTGGCTTTACGGTTGTCAATGATATTAGATCACTGTGTTCGTCACGAGTTATTAACGTCCAAACCCCAATGAAGGATGGGCGTTATACCATCGTCGTGATAGCTAATTCCGACTGCTTTACTGTTTTCTAAGTCAGGTCTAGCTAGTGCATACCGGATTTCGTTTTTCAGTTGAAACTCATTGTGCTCGCGTAACTAATTGCTGTTTTCTGACAGGGTTTCTACGACTTTTCCGTGATGAGCAGCAGAACGTCGATATCGCATCACGTATTATTCGGTGGTCAGTAAATAATCACTGGGATAAGCGTGTTATGATCACGGACCGTGTCTTGTCGTCTACCATTATCCAATCAATTCGTCCTGTGCGTCTACGGACGCTATCGAAGCCAGTTCGATGAAAATATCACTCACATGTTTTTACTACAACATGCTTCATGCACTTCACTCTATCAGACTCGGACTATTGGCTGCTACGTATTTTGGTAATGGTGGCCTCTTCTGGTTCATTTGTAATGGGATCTTTCGTGATTGGCTGGCGATCAGGTTCGTTTTGGTTAAAATGGGGTCGTTTACCCAACAGCATTCGAGGACAGACTGAAACCAGCCTGGTGGATAACCGATACATCTCATCGAATCGATCTTTTGATCAAAAAGATTGTGCGTTTACCTGGGACGCTGAGCCTGTTCTCATCTCTATTGCCAAACGTTTTGTGTGTCTGATCAGCCTGTTGTTCTGTCCATGCTTTTTCATTTATTATTCTTAAAATTCTCAAATTGCAGTCACATGTCCAGGTAATGCCAAATGCGATTGTGTACACAGTCGCTGTCATTCCATCCCTCCCCAGGACTATTCGTATAAAACACTCACGTGACGTTGTGCCTACACGCATATGCATTCTTTTCAGCTTCCGTGGTACAAACTATTTCGTTTCCCCTCTTTCTTAGGTTTTAGATTAAAACGAATGCTTGTTGGATTTTTTTCTTGCGACGGGTGATCTCGAAAGGTTGCTAATTTTTGAATTACGTATATCTATATACATACATGAGTATGACATTACCCTTCCAAATGTTCCTGGAGGTGAATAACCCAGCGTGGTGAGAAAAGTAGCATTATGTCTATTAAAATCATCGATGAATATGTAACGGATATCATTCATTCATGCCATCTTTGAGGTGAACAGAATATCAGAGAAAATGTTCAAGTCAAAAGATGATGCCTAGATGCCAGGTATGTGTTCCCCTTGAGTGTCGAGTGGGATATGATCAGAAAGTATGGCTTGCGGTTTACGGTGTGATAATTGATCGTTTTCGTTAAGTATTCGTAGGTCAAAGCAATTTTCTTGCTTCAGTTTTTGTTAACATAAGCAGCAAAACCTTCACGATGATGGACATCCGAGGGACGATCGACCCCTGAGGAATGGGTACCATCCAGCTACATAATTCCACCGGCTTTACGTCTATACAACCACCATTTCTGTAACATAATGTTTTCTGCATTTTAATACTCATTCCTCTGTGTGATAACTGTCATTGTGTCGATTCCCCTAGCAGTGAACGAATAATGATCGTAAAACTTACAGCAGTTTAAGGTTTTCCGGCACGACGTTATCTGAGACCAACTTGGCAACATGCGTGATACTTTGCCGTTCTACTGCTTGAGCTTGTTTTGAACCTAATCGCAATAGTTCGCAAAAAACATTTTGAACGATAACACAAATATATTGCAAATATGTGCGTATACGACAGCGTTGGTGAGCTTCAAATCAGTCCGACTGCAAATATTGACAGCTATATTCACAGGAAATAAAGTACTCTGTTCAGATGATATTGTGCCAAAGAAAGTAAGACGGGTGAGGTGCGCCAAACAAGTCAAGTTGGTAAAATATGCACAGTCCTTGACGTAGTTCCTTTTTCCAGACTGCAATCTAACGACGTCGATTCGCCGACTGCCTGAGT
Source organism: Fasciola hepatica (assembly GCA_948099385.1). Taxonomy (NCBI): domain Eukaryota; kingdom Metazoa; phylum Platyhelminthes; class Trematoda; order Plagiorchiida; family Fasciolidae; genus Fasciola; species Fasciola hepatica. The sequence continues at coordinate 1,070,458 of CANUEZ040000169.1, forward strand.
ATTTCAGCTCCGTTCCGGCCAGATGCCTGGCGCCATTGGGTTGATTCTTTTGTCCGACACTTCCGTTCGGTTGGTCCGATTGATCCGGTTGATGGCCTGATCGGTAGCCCCTCACATGAGCTCTCTTGCCGGTTGCCTAAGATCCCGCTGAATTCCGTCTACGAGTTTGGATGCCTCTTTTTGTCTGTTGCGGGATGCTTCCGACATACTCTCCGTCTGTTCTTTGGTCTGTGATTCTCAGTTGGTTGGCTCGATCGGTTTGGCACTCCTCGTTCTGTGGCTACAGCACCCCTGCTACAATATAGCCTGATCAAATTCAAAGGCCGCGCTAAATAGTTAGAAAGTGAATGCCAGTTGATGTTTCAGAGCATATGGGTTACCTCATAAGCACACGACCGACCTGTAAGTAGAGTTGCTCCTCTTCTCCGTCGCCCTTAACGCTGCCATTAATAATATCGTTCATATTATTGGTAGGTTAGTGTTACCAAGCTGTTCGCTAACTGAAAAATGTTCGATTTCCAGTGTATGAACAAACCTAGTACATCCCACCCTTTTCTAAATCAGAGTACTAGAAAGGAATCTGTTTTCCATACTTATATCCGAAGTCATTACTGGAAAACTGAGTTGGCCTAATACAAGAGTACGCTGACAGAAGCAGCTCAATCCCGTTCCGATTATTTTATGTTAAACTTTGTGCAAACAGTAAGTATGCGCTCTTCAAGTAACACTGATTTGGTGTATCGGATGTGATAAGAGCGGTAACGATAAGGGAAACGAACAGAGTTAGAATCTAAAGACGACACCGTTTTGGACACGAGAATGTGAAACTCAATGTTTGTAGCTCGCCGAAGGTTTGGGGTTCTCGAGGATTACGAAACAACTTTTTAACCCATTCCAACTTGTTTAAAACCAAATTAACCGGATGAAAATAGTTTCAAGAATGAGCTTGCTCCCTTGGATTTTGTTTCCGTGGACTTAGTTGCCCGTTTCTGTCGATCGCATCCTCTGGCAGGTAACAGACCGGTACGTATTTTTCCACTCACTGATCAGAAATGATGGATCGATAATAGATCTCTGATTGATGAATGTTTAAGCTGTGTTGCCATAATACAAACCAGCGTTGATGGTGTTTTTCATATCTTCGGTCATGGCTACTTTTTACCGTTCGCTTTATCTGGGGAAGCACCTTACTGTGTGTTGTTTCAGATGATCGCGAGAATTCGACCGTATCTGAAGCATCATCTGTTGTGGAACCACCCAACTCAAATGAGACTGATCCAGTCGAAATAAGAACCATAAATGCTCGGGACAGTGCCAATCAGTCCACACGTGAATTGACGACTTCAAACGTTGGAAGACTCACGTATGCAGATGAATTCCTCCGAACAGCTCATCTTTTCCTCAGTAATCTGGATGGGGATTTCCTATGGGGATTTCTGGAACGTCAGTTTCGAGCTCACCTTCTACCGACGATGTCCAATTCATCCACAACCGTGACCAATGGCCTTGCTGTTGTGGGCTCTCCATTGGATTACAAACGACCACGGACGTTGAATCTGATTGAGCTGTGCAACATAGTTCAATTTATGCTCTCCCACCTCCCGATCGACACATATCCGGGTGTTCGGGGTAATTATTTGCCTCGCTTGTTTACGAATCTCATGGACTGCCTACTAAAACGTTTCCAGTCCAATGAGTCAGCTAAGGCCCAGTCGACTTCCGTCGCCACAGGCATGCCCTTGAGGAATGAGGATCTAGCTGGTCTCTTGCAGTTGCTGGAGTCTGTGGTTGGTCAGGTATTCGAGGTAATGATTACCTCCCCTTCCCTGCAGTCTAGATATTTTCTTTTCTCATGTACATACCAACCATTGCACTTCTATACTTGTAGGCATCCCTACTAGTGTACTTTTGGTACTCCCTCACCCAGTGGAAACAAAATCAATACTTGCAGGTTGTCACTTATCGCGATGATGCAGAAAATTTGGGTCTGGTGATCAGGATGATAGTATACACGCATTTCAGACAACATTCAGGTTTCCAAACGCACATCCAACCGGTTTCATAGTTTTTACCGCTCATCAGATATGCGTACCCAATACTCCTCTGCCGGCTCATTCTGATACTTGTACACTCCGTTAGCACAATTGGGACTATGATCTCATTTGGAACGTCAAGAGTGTGAATGCATGCTCTCTGTTTTAAGAGTCTGCTGTGAAATCACAGCTGTGATTACTAATAGTTGTTTATAGTCTAACCCAAAGAACAACGAGGCTGCATGTGGAAACTGATAAATTTTTAGTATGAGGATGAGTGGGCAGACCAGTGGCGCGTATGCATACCTGATGAGCGGAGAAAAACGAAAACCCGGTCATGTGCTTCTGAGGAATTTTTTTCCCACGCATATACGTACTACTACTACGTACCACTAACCGGCTGGTTGGAGACATTAGATGAACAGGTGCCACAGGTCAGTGGCGCAGCTGCATTCAAACTTTTCGTCTTTATTGATATATATATATATATATATATATATATATATATATATATATATATGCCCGCGTCCCCAACAGATAACATTGCCACGATGTACGGCGATTTATTCGTACATTCGAATGCCCTGTTGTTTTCTCGAGCCACACACACGCATTTCACACGGAATGTCTTATTTCGGTGAGATTGCGAAATAGATTGGACCTGACGCTCCCCTCTCTCACACACAGCGCAATGCACGATAAGGACATACCCCTGAAGACGTACAACCGCGACCTTGCAGGGCGACGACGCAGGTGGTCGCTCAACATAATATAGAGTAGCGCTTAGATTAGATCTCATAGATTCGTGGTTACACAACTGGATATCCATCGATCAAGCAACAGTTCGGACACTAGGCACCGATTTCAACAAGGCTAAGCCACCCTCTGAGTAGAAAGAAAAATGGAACACAAAACCAAACCGCTCGTATATTATCGGACAGCCAGTGCAAGACAAACGAGCCGTCGGCTGTACGGCCTACATTAGTTGGCTCGGACGACCTTCAGGACATATGGTAATGGACCAATCAGGAACAGAAAAATACAATGGTAAACCTTATAGAGTATGATAGGAAAGTATACAGTGGCACTTCAAAAGATTCAGATTCGAATTACTCAACAGTTAATCAGTTGTTGGCATCAGTAGGATCAAATTTGAGGAAACGTACCTTACCAAGAACGAAATTTCCCCAGATATGCTCATGGGAATGTTTTGATTTCTCTCTCGCTTTTGATCGAGCTTACTTAAATTGCTGATTATTGAGAGACAAAAGGAATACCGTCTCTTTTCACTCTTTAACTTTACTCCGTAGTAGGAGCTTTGGTAACTACTACTCAAGACTTTTTGGTTGAAACTACTGTGTTGAAGTTCGTTGTTGTAATGGCATTTTCAATGAATGAACGGAAGTTGAATGCTAGAATACATATTAGTTATTTCATTTCACACTTGGTATTGGTTTCACGACCACGTTTCACTAGAAAGTGAGTGCGTTTCGATTTCAATCCCTCATTTTAAACTTTGCATGCCCCATCACATCCGAGTAAAATCAGGTTCGCAACAGTCTCTGAACGGAATCCATTTGTTATGAAAATCGTTTAGGCAGTGACGTAAATTATAAGTGAGACACTAATTTATCAGGAAAATTATCGATATAGCACCTCCACAAGCTGATCTATATCGGACCATGTCAACAGACGCTTAACGCGTGCGGTGAGTGGGACATTCAACTCAGCTCGTGTTGCCTGTGTATTTGCAAGCTCTCCCATTATCCGAAATTCCAATAAGGATGTGTTGCCAATGCTGGCCAACTCAATGGTAATCTATTTGTTCAGGTGCAAATGTAATGCAACCTACATTGGCCGAACGGCAAGGCAACTATCCCAAAGAATTAAGGAACACTGTCCACGATGGCTACAACATGGAGGAACAGGAACCATAGGGAGTGCCATTCTCGGACATCTGGTAGACTCAGGTCACAAAATAAGCACGGATTCCGCATTTAAAATCGTCTATCGAGTGCCCCCCAATCCCCACAAACACATCCGCTTACACACACTGGCCACCGCAGAGGCGATTAGCATCCGTCTTTTCGCACCTGCTCTGTGTACACAAAAGAAGTTCGTCCAAGCCCTCCAATTACCCTGGCCGCAAGTGGACCACCCCCACCCCAGTCACTCAGCTCCGAACCATGTGACCGTCACGACCTAGTCGTGCAGATCGACACGCCGATCTAAACCCAACCCGTCTCCCCCACAAACTACGTCCAATCCGAATGACCTTTGACCATTTCAGCACAACCATCTCCTATATGATTTGTAAAGACTTGAGAATGAATCATTGAAAACAATTGTTTGTCTCTGAAAACGTGTTCTGATGTCACAATGTGCATATTCCGGGATCTATGAACTGTCAATACCGCATACTAGCTGACTGTCAATCTTTTATTCATCATCTATTTTCTCTTTCTTCCACTTTGTCCTCCTTCTATCGGTTCCCAGTACATTATCACCGTATTCGATCACAACATTGTGCAACCTCCACCTAGTTCAACCGCGGATCGCGACACTGGTTCCGCATTGTCTACCAACTCATTGGATGATCTGACCGTGATTGCTTCTGGGATTGGGAAATTCCGTCAATTTTTCGGTGCTTTCTGTGTTCACGGTCTGCGGTTTTCTTCGAATCAGGTAAACTATTGTTTCCTATTCACTATGAACGTTTAATAGGAAAATTATGGGATGCCTGGTTTAGGGTATACAGTTAAAGATGAGAACGGAATGCATCGTGTTCATGTTTCTAACTTGTGGTCTGTTGTCGCGATACCGAATTTAGCATACTGAAAATATAGTCTTGAAGCACATGACCCCCAGATGGTACGTGGTGGTGTAGTATACAAGAACCGGTGTTCCTTCGCGGGGGTTGCTTGTGTTCGATTTGCAAAACACAAGGAGAAGAAAACTCCATGAGCACAAAGCTCGGTTAGTGTTTCATCGGGAACCCACACTTACAGTAATCGAACAGCAAAATGACTACCAACGGCCTGCCTACTGCAGTGGGACAAGGTTAACTTTCGGCTTATCAGCCGATGTTAATAATGCATACTGTTATCTATCAGAGCTAACAGTGAAGGACGGGGTAGGTTTTTACGCGTATCCTGAACAATCTAGAGTCAGGGCTCAACCTGACCTGAATCTTCTCATTTCATGTGTAACATACAAGGACCAGCGATCTTTCTTCGGGGGATTGCACGTGTTCAATCTGTTAGAGCACAAAAAGAAGAGAAACTCCATGAGCCGAGACTCAGTTGGTCTATAAACAGGCACGTACACGTACATTAGTCGAACAACAATATGGCGGCTTAAAGCCTGAGTTCAGTGACCAATCAGGAAACGCCATTGACGCAGTTAAACACAAGCATATCCAACACACGCTCCATAGTCACAAAGGCCCACTGTACTATCAGGGATGAACGGAGCACCAAACCCTGAAACTTGGAGCGGAGAACCACGTTAGATCACCACAGGCCAGGTGTGGTAACGAGCCAGACGACAGTAGATTACTGTCTACCACCAAAGTAACCGGTGGTGGCTGGGATTTGAACCTCTGACCTCTGAGGTGGTAACCAAACACTATTCCACTCCACCACCACCGGCTATTCATTTCCAATGCAGTCTCAGTAATCCGTCTATCGTTTTTTTTCGATACAGATACTTTTCCTTAGGAAACACAAGAGAACTTCGCGATATGATCTAAAGGTGACTTTGTCGTCTACCTAGTAGAATTGAGTCCCTGAGGCTGGCCAACCGGCGTGCCTTAGTTTTCCATGATGAACCAGACTGCAGTGGGACAGACTTATGGAAAACATCTGTGTCATGCTTGCCATATGGTTTGCTTCCAATCGAATCTTGATCATTTGTCACCCAGTCGTTGTTCTTCCCGTTTTTATTTTTCAACACAGCTTTCGGTTTTTGTGACCTCATTGATGCACTCCAAATCCATGCAGTCAGATTCGAGCATCCCTGTTCCGGATTACGTACCATCTAAGCAGGATTCACTTGTAATCACCCCTGCCTGGCGTACTTCGTTCTCCCAACTGTGTTGTCTGCTTATTCAGATGTCCAACTTCCCGTTCCTGGTTAGTGAGGAGCAGTTTCATGGTCGTGGTAATCATACGAGCAATCCAAGTGATACATCAAGTCTGATGCAATTGTTCTGTGGTGATCTGATCGCTGCTCCAGACTCGAGTTAGTGGAATTACAATGGTATTTGCGTTTTAATTTGTAATTCATATTTCGATTTACGGTAATGCGTATGCTACACCTGTCTGTTGTCTGCATTGTGGACTTAAAGATAATCGCTGTGCAAAGGTAATGAGTTAGACATGAACAATAGACATTCTGTCGTACTGCTGATGTGAAGCAAGCTGTTCAGGGTAATCCCGGAAGCTTAACGGTTTTTTGAATACATGCTTGGCATAAGTGCAATAAAAGGGGCATGCCCCATAGCCTCAAAGGCCCATTGCACCATTAGGGGAATCCGACAACCAAACCGTCAGATTCGGGGTGACAGAGAACCACATAAGGTCCTAATAGACCGGGTGTGGTGACGAGCCGGGCGGCACGGTGGGTTGTTGTCTATCATCGAGGTGACCGGCGGGAACGGACTCAAACCTCTGATCTCCGATATGGTAAGTAAACGCTCTAAGCCACTCAGTCAGCACTGGTCAACATGTGGACCCCACAATCCTTCATTTCGGGTTGGAGTCCAAGTTTGAACTGGGCCAGTGTATGCTCTTCAGTTGATGCTGACCAATAAACCAGGTGAAACACCTGTACAGTGAGTGCTTCTTTGAATTTCTCTTGATGGTTTGACCATTGTTACTGCATAATTGGTTTATTTGTCTCAATAATTCTCAAAGAGTACACCAATCTGAAGTTGTACTCAAGGTGTGAGTAAATGCGAATCTGAATCTGTTTTATGATATTCTCGAGAAATGCACATACATCATAGCTTCGAGTGCGATTTAATTTCCGTTTGTCGGTGCAACTCATGCTACTACTGTTTTTGGGAGTCTAAATTTAACTTAATTTGTTTTTAAAAGGATTTTTTACTATCTAAAAAGACAAGTCCAAGCGGAAATGGGAATCATGGCAAATCCATTGCATTTCGAGCTCACTGTAATGCTTTGATCGCAACCCAATATCACCAGATCGATAAAATCGCGTAGTTTTTATAATGCACTACTTTTTTTGTTATTTGAGAATATCTCAGAACAATCCTGCTGGTTCGTTTTATGAGAACACTGGTGACTGGATATCCGATGTTTGTCGCATTGACTTTGTAGAATTTATGGGCAGAGAAAGGGACCCTCTGCGAAAGTCAGTCTGTTGTCTTTGAACGAACCTATACAGCTTAAATGTTCTCTGTTAATGTGACAACTCCGCTTCACTCCGACACTCTGTGCACAACAAATTCGCGTGTAATTAAGCCATCTCAATGGTGTCTTTGCGTTGCGGCTATAAAAATTCCTCCTCGGCCTGATTTTCACCGTGCGCATGCCGACTGCACTGTCCAATGCTTTTCCGTACTCCATAAATTCATGTTTCACGTTATTATACTTTACATTCCTCTCAGTTTGCTTGCGTCTCCGTGTTCTATTTCTTCACTGCAGAGACTGATTCCGATCACTGGTCCTTCACCGGTTAAGGATTTGGTTCACCGATGTTTCACATTAGGGATTCTGTCTGTCTCTGTAACGACAGCAGAAGTTCCTCTCGACACATTTGTAATTGACGAGAATTTAATTTATATTCAACAACTAGTCATGTACTTATTACCTGCCAGTCCTCCACGAACTATCAGAAACGGCGAAGGTCGAATTCTTCTGTTTCGTATTTATTAAAAGTATCCAAAAATACGGAAATATCCGGCTGCCGTACCACGCGTAGATTTGATCACGGTAGTACCAGGACTGAAAAGTCCTGCTCGTTCGGTTTTCTCTCCATTCCTTATGTTCAGTCATTTTTGAAGATTCATTTCGCTTGTTTTGCTCTGTTCTCTTTTTCCATTGTTTTATGTACATCATTCACAGAAACGAAATCGTTCTGTTCACACGATATTTCTTAAACCACCGGGTTGATCGATTTCCATTTTCTCATTTGAATTCTTTGCCAAGTTTATTCCTTGTGAGAGTTTCATCAACAGATGGTCCCGTGTCAGTGCTACTTACCGTTACTTACCCCTAATTGAAAGATTCTTATGATGACCAGTGTGTGTATTGTACTGACCTGAATAGACGTACTGAAAAGACAGTCTGTATTCACCACGTTACGTCTCCTAAATATGCACTCCGTTGATCGTAACCATTTATCAATAGATTATCGACTGTCGACCGTTCTTTCTCATGCAACTAAGTTGGCCACTCTCTTTTGATTGATTGCTAGTATGCCCTAGATATCGATTCACGTCTCTATTGATGGCCATACCGTATTTGTCCCACCTTTACATTTATTGTGATCGAGGTTATCTGGATTCTAGATCTCGTATTGTATTCCAGGTGTTATTCTCTCTTTTTACTTCCGATCCCCTGGATTCTACGAATTGACCTTCATCGTCAGTGTTTACTTGTTTCCACTATAGTGTTTGAAAATTACTTCCGTATCATGTACATACAGGAATTAGATCAGCGATTTAAGTTTCCGACACAATCGGCCAGGATTTCTAAGTATAATTCGTGCATCTGAGTAGCTATCTCATTTCAATTGTCAAACACCAACCCGGTAGCCAAATAATCTGCCTAACCTGAGAAACTAGCCGTTCTTCGGAATTGTTGTATGTCGGAGTTTCAAAAAGGAATTGGCCAAATGAACTACGTAAATGAAACGACGGAACGGAGAAGACAATTGTGCCGTTGAACGCAACAGCTGGGTTCATCGCATCACGTCCTTTACCATCCGGTTGACGGAGGTCTTACATGTTCTGTCATACGGTCGAGTCCACTGATGAAAGTTTGCACACAGCTTCATCACTTTATTGATGATCGGCCTTTCGGGCTTTACATGCTATGGTCCCTCACGCTTCTACGGTGCGATTATTCCACGGACAATCTGAGAAAATCGGTCCCCGTTGCACCACTCCTGCTGCACCAGCCCGCTGACGTGAATCGGAAGGCAAAAGCACAACATGTCCGATGATAGTGCATTGGTACGAGACAAAGACAGGCTATTTAAAGCGAAAATCGAATAATCTCAAACGTGCCCCTCTAGTATGACTTCTGCCTCGTGGGTCCTGACCGATTGACCTTTGTTCTCAAATTAAGTCGGGCCGGTTTTTTCAGTGTTCATTCGACTCGTTCAACCACATGCGTGTTGGTTGGCTGGCTCAGCCTGGCACTTCCACTCTATTAGTAGCAAGGCTTCGCGTAGGCGGTCGCAGCACTCAGACATTGGCTATCTGGACCAACAAAATATATCGAAGTCAGTTAGCGCACATGCACGGCGTGTACATCATACACATATCGAGCAGAGGAACATGTCAGGTGCGACCGCTCGCGACTATTCACCTATGCACGCAGCGTCTTTACTGTAACACTTCCTAATAACTGTTATCTCACGTGTCACGGGAACGATTTCTTGAATACCACAATGTTTGCGTGTTGTGAGAGCAGTTTATAATATACGATAATCCATTTGCCAAATAACCCTACTGCGCCGCACTCTAACTCAATGGGCATACTCGGCTATGACCGATTGAGTTTAAGGAAAATTACAGAACAGTATTTGTTTACGAGGTAATGTGTCAATCAGTCTTCATATGAAATCTAGATTGATATGTTTAATCAGCTGCGTATCCAAGACCTGTTTCCAATCCTGATATGCACCCGATAAGTAGGAGTCCAAACAAGAAGCACTTGTTCAATCTTCGTATCAGTAATCGGTAAATATTGTCAATTCCGACCGAGAAAATGAACTCATTGTGAGAAAAAGAAAAATCTTCAGCTCAGCTTTGTATTTCTGTTTGGTCAAAGGTGATCGAGGGAATGACGTTTGTTGTTTGCATGGTGTGGTCTCTGTCCGGAGCTCATATTTAATTGAACACAAGATGCAAAATAATAGAAGGGACCAATGTTAAAATGTCGCAAAAAGAGAAAAGTTCAAATGGCCTTGCATGAAACTATCGATTTCCGCCAAAGTCCGACAGTTCTGAGGGATACGGATATTCTTCCCGAAATCAGCCGTCTGGATTTGGAAGAAATTGTGGAACTTTTTCCCAGCAAATCATACTGACATGAAAGCGGTCAAGTTCGGGATTACCTCATAATTCGTAAATACCTGGTGATCTATCGCTGTGTGCTTTTGCCCTCGCGGTCCCGGTGGTAGACAGTCATCCAGTGTCATCTGGCTCGTCACCACACCTGGTTTACTGGGACTTTATGCGGTTCTTCACTTCATTACTCAGAGTCTGGTTGCCGGTTTTCCCTAAAGGTGCAGTGGGCCTTCGTGACTATGGGGTTTATACCCCTTCCACTGCACTCATGCGCAAGCTTGTAATGAAAAAGGTTTGAGTGCTTCTGCATAGAAATCCCAATCGTTATACTGTGATAGAATACGGTGATTTGTTAATTCGTGAAGCAGTTGCAGTCATTCGTTCTCGTTTAATGCTACTGATGACACTGTTCAGGTCGGAGATCAGCTCCGTGATAGTAGCCAGTGCTAGCGTTTTTGTAATAAACCGGTTAAGTGTGTTCGTTCGTTCGTGGTGCACATTCGTACCATTTTTCTCCTTATCTTTCTCCGTAGTTCCCACTCGTCGTCATATGCAGGTGACATTCTGCCCGATCAGACGATCCTATCGACTCGGTAATTGTTTGACTCCAGTTTTGTGTGGCTTTGATTCCTTGATTTCACCCGCATGTGTGTGTGCGTGCGTGCGTGAAAGATGGTGGCGCATAAAATATGCAAGATTGCAGACTGCCACAGTCGATCTCTTCTTTGTTCAAATCACTAGTTTTCAGATCCCATTTGACCTTTTTGCACTGCAAATAATAAAGTCGCCTACTTATCGGTGCTTATGTGGTTCATGTCATGTGATCTTGACCGATAATGATCTGTGTATTTTGCTATTTTCTCCAGTCCCTTTCCTTACACCATCTTCCATAGTTCACCTTGCCTTACGGGCTCCTTCTGATACTCTGGCGGTGGGCGATTTACCACGGCAATTTCTCGATTACCGTAAACCGTGTGTGTGTGTGTGTATGTGTGTGCTTTCTTCACCAGACAGACCGTACAGCGATCGTGCCACTGACTTCTATGCTCAACCATGTCCCTCAACGTCCTTTATTAACGAAAATCCTCATCCCTTGGGCCCCTACCAGGGAAGCACAATGCATCGACCGAAACCAGTCCGGCTGGGGATTGTTGTACTACTCGGTCCTCTGTGTCAGAGTGGAGTATAGGCTGACGGGATCTCTTCCTGCCTTTGTATTAGAAAATGCGTATCTAGCCTTTGCGTACCCAAGTGCGTTCTGCAAGGCAGATATTTTGTTCCAGATGATCCAATGACCACTTGTACGGTTTATCTGCCTCCTCCAGAAAATCTTGTCGAATAAATGAGATACAACAAGAGGCTATAGCCCCATTTAGTGTCGTGCCACGCACGCTTCATCACAGCGCGGTCCACTAATTTACGTGGCGTTTTGAACGAAGAACGCTAACCAGGCGGAAAACACTACGTCCTCGAGCTTATTTAGTCAACCAAAGCCCACCTTATTCAAGGTTAGTCGCGAAATTCGTGGTTATTCCTCTATGCGCTGCCTGAGCTGGCGCCTGGTAGTATACAGTTCTACTCCTCCGTGTATGTCATGCGTTTAACTGGTTGACAAACCTGCTAAGTTTCAGAATTTCAGTGCCGTATTCTATGCCAAATTTATTTGTACTTGTAACAGCTTCGTGACTATTTCGCCTTGTAAACGAAGCAGTAATGCAACTCAATAGTTATCATACCTTGAAGCTTACGTGATATGCCTGACTTCACTTGAGACAGCTACCTGCACCGTGCAGACCTAGTGGTTCCTTGTTTTTAGCGAATCGCTTCAACAAAATAACTGTAGTGAGTAGGATCATATTAGATCCCACTTGACACACCTTTCAGTTACGTCATGATCTGAACACACTTGGCTCCATTTCAGCTACTCACTGCCTCACAGATATGGTTCATGTCACTGCGATCGATTCCTGAACACGTTCATGCACTGTGGTCGGGAATCCGAGTTGTGTGGCCCACTAAGTCGTAAACTGTTCTCTTACAGGGAAATAAGACGACAAATCATTTATCAGGGCTGAACAAAGAATCAACACTGCTTTGTATCTAAAGTTAGTTTGATTCTCGCGCAAGCAGCATTCGGAAGCACTCGATAAATGGCGAGGCTAATCTTGCCAGGCAGTTCAGTTCACTTTACTCAGCCATCAACCTCGCACTTCTGTGCTCTGGTTTTGGTCGCTTTCTCGCAGTATCTTCCAGTTGAGGGCGGAGGGAATAGAAACATAAGGCAAAAAGAATCAAAAACGAAGTAGTAGGCGGGGATCACGAAGACAGGAAAAGAATACAAATGCAACTATGCCACTGGCCCGAACATCTAGCCATGTCATTTAATGTCTCCAATTGTCGGATAGGTGGGTCTCGAGAACCTCAACCTGCCCTACTTGTGGAAATTCACTGGCAAACGTTTTTATACCTTTTTGCCGTGTCGTGGTCTGACCACCTCGACCTACCTTCTAGTCGCTATCTGACTCGAAGGACAGCGTACACCGAGGAATTCTGTCGGTGAGCGTGCGTAAAACATGTCGCAACCACCATAACCCGTTTGAATTCAGTACTTGTTCCCGCGACTGACCACAGCATTACGCCTAACCTCAGTCGCCCAGCTTTCAACCACGGCCTGTCTGCTCCGTGGTCCTTTTGACCGTCAGGCTTTCGACGACAGGTGGACTGAATTTCGATATCGATTGGAACTGCACAAGTTGCCCGTGGTTTGTCTCTCTCGCCCATGGTCCTGTGCGCCTCACATGTCGTATTTGTGACGTGTGTGCGGCGTGCAACTTTCGACCGCTACTTGTGCAGCTTACTGTACTTTGCGATATTTACTATATTTTGCCTACTAACAAACACGGGAGTAGCAAGTAGCGAATTTCGACCTCCCTACGATGTCCGCAGCATTTTTGGACACTGCACACTTTCAAGTTTCGAAACCGTTCATACACGGAGGCTTCAAATATTTATTAAATAGATCACATTGTTTGTCTCCTCAAAATACAGTGTAGCACACGGCGTCTACCTCTGTTAGGTTGCAATTGGGTTGCCTCCGACGTGAATTTTCCATGACTCTAGCTCGAATACACGGGAAGATCGTAGTGTTCGCTTCCTCTTCCTTATTCGGTCTCATGACCGATTGCAGTTTCGGAGCTATTCGGGTCACTATGTTGTTTCCGTTCTCGTGCCCATGGTGTGGTACTATTGATCTTATCAATTTCATTCAAACCCCATACACGATTGGTTCGGGATCTTGACCTACTCCGTCCCTAAAATCCAGCTAGCACAGTCCCGTTCTCTTCCCTCTAATAACGTGTTCGTCTTGAAGTGAATTCACCTTTGTGTTTGTCAGTTATGAACTGAGTTGTTCCCCGCACCCTTTTTATTTCATCATCAGCTGTTGTTCCACTTCACAACTGCACCGGTTGATTTTCAGATTGGATTCATCTCATGTACCGTCTATTCTACAGCGCACCGGATCGCTCTGAAGTCTCTTTCTCATTTGACCGGCCGGTTTTAAAGTCACTTGCACTTTACCCGTTGTTATCATTTTCCAGGTGATGTTATTCTGCCCGAATGGCTCGTGTGTCTTTTGTACATATCAAGTGAAGTGACGCTGTTTGACTTGAAAGCAATGGCACTGTACACTTTGCTCGAATTGTTCCATGCGTCCACTTCCGTACACGGTTGGACCACCAACAGCGCTGATCCACCGCAGTCCTCATTCTGTTCCGCGCTGTCAACCACAGGTTCAACTGGATTGGGTTCGGCCGAAGTCAAGATAAAACTCACTTTACCTGTGCTCAGTGGTCGATTACTCGCTTTTCTGGCCACGGAGACCAACACGTTTTTGGTAAGACCTGAATCCTTGATTGATTGCTACACCACCCGCTCGCTTCTGCTTCTTTTATCCCGTGGAGTTTGTTGAATCATGAGCACATTGTCCAGGTTTCTCGATTTTGCTCTTGGGCGCAGTGAGTGGAACGCATTGTCGAGGAGAACCATCGAATATCCATGATCGTGAGAGTTCTAATGGGGAGTTAGATAAAGCTCATTATTAGACGTGGTGGCAAATCGAGCAACTATGTAATGGTATTTATCAATTAATCATAGCACTGGTGACAATCTTTGAACTAGAAGCCTCTGGAAACGGTTGAAACACCCGTCAGTGAACATGTCTGTCATCATAATCACTCATAGGATGGTTTTAGTTATTTTAATCGTCAAACTTGCACTGATGTAATCTTGGTCTTATCTTCTGATATCTCCAAGCCTTCTATGTTCGGAGGTGCCGAATCCTACCCAGGAAGCATAAGAGGTCATGTATTTCGAATTCCCCGTCTGATTTACTCATACGTTTCTAACACGCTACCCAGGCCTAACCGTAGCTTGTGTTCACACCTCAGAGGTCTCCTTCTGTCCGGCGCCCCGTTCGTTAAACAGTATTGCTCGTTTTTCAGTTTAATATTTCTCTGTCGTCAATCCAGCCAACTACGTTCTCTTATTGTTATTTGTAATGCGTCCGTATTCGTGGTGATTTCGTCTGTTTGATTACTTTTCACGTAGCTGTTGTACCGCGCGGACCTGAACATAACCCCTAGCACAGCTTCTTATCACAATAACCCCAGCGAGTTAGACGAAACACGACTACATGTTGAGTTAGGATTATATCGTAAATCAAACATAATCCGTTTATAGTATAGTTGGGGAGATTGAAGGTTTTATTGAGGTGAATGAGCACATTGGCTAACGGTTGGCCATTTGTCCTAGGGACACCAATATGGAAAATGACTTGGTCGCCTGGTTGCGAATGCGTAACGAAGAAACTTGGCCTACTGGATAGACTGTTTCAGTTGCACGCCCATTGTCCGTGACATACTTTGAAATGTCTTTCCAAGCCGCTGGTTCCAGTTGGTTTCCCAAGGCATTCTAACAGTAACTGACTCCATATGATACTTTGTCCTTCAGGGAACTTACAACGCACACAATGGTGCCAGTGTTTTTTTTTACTTCAGCTGTGGCACAGCGGTAGTTACATTGCTCGCCTCTAATCGTGAACAGTTTATCGCTTCTACTTATACATTTTCACTGACATGTAGACGGGAGTTGATTGAAATGGACGGCATCCGTTTGGTGATGAGGAATTCCTAGTGGGACCATACAGGCCCGATGCAGGTAAATGGGCCACTCGATTAAGATGGAATCTCTTTAGCTGACCAGTTCGTAAAAATATCGAGCAGTAATATTAGTCATTATCACTACTTAATTGTTCAAGTCTGTATTGATTGCGAATAAACTCTTGTAACTTACATAATGTGATTCATCCTGCAGAGTATCAGCGCGCAACTCACCGTTGAAAACCATGGAAACCGTTTCATCCTTATTAAGAATCATCAGCAGTGCACAACCACGTAGCCCCCACGGTGACTCGAACCCGGGGCGAACGACTGTGAGTGAAACACCAAATCACCAAGTCATCCGGGATGGCTTTCAGTGGTTTGTTGAATATGTGCACTACATGATATATTGTCCTTCCGTCACGGACTTTGAACGGTAGCAACTCGTTTCCACACAGCGATCGACTCTTATGATGGATAACTTCCCTGTGGGGACCTAAGTGCAACGAAGTCACTTCAGTAAACCATTTACAGAGCATGGTTATAACATGAGTGTAACTAGTAGGAGGTTAGATTTTTTATAACTGGATCCATCATGCGCTTTCAGTTAGCCAGTGAGTACGGTAAAGTCACAACAGTGCATTCGTTCAGTAAGTACAGCGGGCCGGGGTTTTTTTCCTTCCGAATGTCTATGCTGTCTGTGACTCACTTCGACGGCCTCCATAATTTTCTGGTCGCTGACCTCGGTGTTTCCCGCCGGTGGTACTGACGTCATCAGTGCTCGGGTAGCCACACTGGTCTATAACCATGGCCAGATTCTTTATCTTGGGTACAACTTTAATCTCACGAGTGATCATGATAGTCTGCACCGACTAATCAAGGAACCTTGACCTTTTAGTTCTTCGGGACTATTTGTGGAACAAGCGAATTGATTTGATGGCTTTTTCACCTCTTCGTAACCGAGTTCCACTTATGTGTTTACAAAAAGAATCGGGGTCTTTGAACAATAAGCTATTGGATGCGCATCCATTTTTGTGTTTTCCTTCTTGGGTTAGTTGGCGTTCTCACTGTTTATGAGACCATATATTTAATCCGATTTGGTGCATTTGTGTATGGGTTTTTTCCGAGAACTCCCCTGCCTACCTCATTGTTCCTCGAATCACACGTGTTTCCGGTTTATAGGCGAAGATCGGCGACCAAGATCTTATGTGAAGATATGTTTTTTTGTTTAGTAGTGTGTATCCAAATTTGTCATGTGCTTTGTAAGAAGCTAATCAGAGGCATTTGTCCTCGAGGTTAGTGGGCTAACACAGACTCCGTTGAGCGCCATTTGCCAAAATAACTGCATCATGAAAGACACCAGTATCTATCTCTGCGTTGCTTCGTAAGCTTATCGTTACTAAGCTGATCCTGTCAAGTCTTTGTTTTATGTCACATGTACCGCAAACTAAAACGTGTACACACACAGCCCTTTCGTTTCACATGTTCTGGTTCAACCCAGAATGGTGTTTCTGCGGAAATCAATCTGGCTTGGTAACACACAAACTCGATGTTGTTTGGTGTAATCCAAAGCTTAGTTCTTGGGCCACGTCTCCGAACCGAATGCCGGTTCGGAGGATGAGTTTACGTCGTCAATCGATAACATAAGGAAAATGTATCAGGACCTTAACTAGTGAACTTGGGCGAGTGGGCCGTGCTAGGTTTTCTGATTGAAAACCACAAGTTTTGTCAATCGGGACGTTGGAAACATTGGACGACACGCCTGGGGTTCCGTTGTCAGTGACGTAGTTGCATTCCAGCTCTCTCTCCGTCTCCTTGATATTTATTCGCACATTTATTCCGTTGTCATTCATTTAGCTCGCTTCCAATTCACTGATATCGCCTCAGTCGTCCTTCTGGTCTGCATCCTAAACGATTTTCTATCGGATGGTTAGAGATATTAAGAAGAATGCCAGCGAACCGTGAAGAAGGATGGTCTTGTTCTCACCTCCTATCAAATCAAATTGCGTACTTCATGTGATGTTTCAAGCGAAGAACTCCTTTATTGTCCGCTCCTGTTTGTTTTTGTTGTTGTTGTTTCCTCCTTCTCTTCCTCTGGAAAATGTTGTCTCCATTCCCATTCAGTGGTGAACCCTGCAGTGTTCCATGACGTATGTGCCACTGTCTTTCGCTGTACGATGATGACGATAGGAATATTAATAATAATAACAATGGAGATTTTCTGGTACGATACGGCCTGTTCAAAAATCGGCGAATAACGTCTTGTAAGACAGTAACCCACCTGCTTCTCACACATTCCAGAAACAATATTCCACCTAACTTATCATAATTTTATCTGTTTTGCGCAAGTGACTGCGAAATCTCGTCTGATTGTCCCCGATGATATAAGGTGATGTCACCTTATTTATTTTTTTATATCTGGCGTCGACATTCTATCCACCATAATGTTGTGGGCTTTCTTCTTGCTGCAGGCTACTCCAACGTAAGTATGGGGCGAAAGGTGTATTGGATTGTCATGGGGCTATGATGTGATGGAAAAAACGAATAAAAACCCTCTCTGCGGTCTCGGTCATTCAATACTTATCATTTCTTTCCTGGAAACGAACTCAGACTAATGCTCGCACTGTTAATAAATGACTTTTCCCTTATCGCTAAAGTGCCAGATTAAGTTAATCTGAACCACATGGTCTACCCGGTAGTACCCAAGAAAATGGTGACCCGAAACGCTCTTTTTTACCATTCCTTTAGCGCTTGGGTATCTCCTTATGGGCTTACTTAGCACCGAACCAGTCTGCGTACCATGAGGATGCGGCTAATCTCCTAGTCCGTCTTCATCAACTCAATCCACCCACTCTTTCCGGAGGTGCACCACAGCAGCAACAGCAACAACAATTAGCTGATTCCCGTTTGGCTTGCGGTTCGTTGTTCTCCTCATCCAGCCTGTTTGCCGGTACTGGGTCAACCGTCGAGTCATTCATCCTGTCCCAGATGCGTTCCGCGGACTTGCGCACTCAAGTAGATGCACAAGCTCGATTTGCTCTGCTATGGCACTTGACACGTGCTGCTCCGTTGACCAAACAACAAGGACAACGCCACAAACACCACGCACCCCATCTGTTACCATCAGATCAAAGTCCACAGATTCAAGTATGGACCAAATCTCCCGGTTCTGGTCGCACGATTGCCGCACCCTGCTGGCGACGTTTTGCCATGGGTCTGTCTCAGTTGGACGGCAACAGTAGTGCTGGTACGGGTAAAGGGTCAGTCTCAGCCACCAAATTACCCGGACCCCAAACTGTTCCATTCTATCGGTAAGTCCAGTTCTTTTCAAAGATATATGATTTCCTCCATCTAGCACCTTTTGAATGCCAAGACCCAAAAGCCTCATTCAAACTTGGAGGTGTAAAGCCGCGAAAACCTCAGTTTCAATTTCAGTTGATTCAACCATTAACCTCGCACTTCTGTGCTCTGGTTTTGGTTGCTACCTTCAGGCATCGTCCAGTAAAGGGCAAAAAGAATAGAAGCATAGTGGGGAAGATCCAAAAAAGTCAAACTATCAAGAGGACAAGAAAAAAGTCCGAATGCAACTACGAGACCGACCACGGCACCTAGCCATATCACATAAAGTCTCCAACCATTTAGTAGGCGGATCACATGGACCCCTAGCGGGAAGTCTAACACGTCCCACTGGGCCAAGTCCACTGGTCAACGTTTTCATACCTTTTTGTCATGTAATGGACTGGCCATCTCGACCTACCATCTAATCACCACTTGCCTCGAAGAACAGCGTACGCTGAGGAAGTCTATCCGCAGACATGCGTAACACATGTCCCAACCATCTTAACCTGTTCAGATTTAGTACTTGATATGGAGACTGACCTCTGGTTCCCAACACTTTACGCTGAACCTCAGCATTGCTCATACGGTGTCCCCACCATACTCGGGCAATGCTGCGGAGACATCGGTGCTCGAACACCGACAGTCTCCGCCTATCCTCTACCCTCAACGGCCATGTTTCTGAACTGTATAAAAGAACGGACCTAACCACCAGTGTACACTCTATCCATATCACAAAATCGGATGTCACGTAGACACCACAAATGACGGAGGTTTGCAAAAGCCAAACGCGCCTTCTGTATGCCCGATGACATTTCATCCGATATCTGTCTACCTGGTGGAATGTAACTACCCAGGCAACAAAATTTATCCACTTCAGCTAGAGCTTCCCATGCCAACACAAGGTTTGGTGTTGAGCAAACCCAATCCTGAAACAGCATTTTACACCTTGGAGTTGCAAAACACATCCCAAACATTGCTACACTATTGTTAAAATTATCTAGGAGAGCTTGCAACTTACCTGGATCTTCACTCAGATGAAAGCTGGTGGCAGTTCCGTTTCGCACTGTCGTCCTATGATCTACGGTTATCTGATTAAAAGCTGGGAAGATCGTCCGAACAAAATTCCAAACGACAGTATGTTTCGAATTGTCCCAAGTCGAAATGACGAGAATTTTATCAAGGTCTGCACAGTGGACAAATTGGAACCCTCGAAAGCAGACCACGGCTTTCGAGTGTTCCTTGATTCTTTTTCTGACTTACATTAACTGGATCTTCCCTCAGAATAATGTGGAGACTGTTGCTAAGCATTTATGTGTTTTCACTTTGGAGAGCTTCCTGTTGGGTCATCGGTGATGAGGATCTCACCCCTTTTTGGGAACACAGTCCTGTCCCCCTAATGTGATGAAGCATTTACGATAGAAATATTATTTTCCTTTAGAATCCCCTACCCGTTCATCAGTTTGAATTCGTATTTTGCTTTTTAGATTTGTAACTCATCGTGCCCTTGGATTTTAGCCGCATGCAACTTATTTCCCCTGATTCATTGGTTTTCTCACTACGCGTTGACCCTCCCCCGAAATATATATATATATATATATATATATATATATATATATATATATATATATATATATATATATATATATATATATATATATATATATATATATATATATATATGTAAACGGATGAGCTCAGCGCTCTTAGAGCCACTTTTGTTCCACGAAGTAGTAAATCTTCAGACGTTCACGTGCTGACTTGTGTCCTCACTGGAGCTTGTGGGGCCGCCCCCGTTGGCGGTCGGAGTATAATCCGGCCCGAAGCCCATGTGTTGAACGGCCACGAGGCAAACTCACCAGTTTGTTCAATGTTTGTTAAGTTCAAGTGACTGTGACACTGTGTTGTTTTTGTTGAAGACAACACTTCTATATCAGAGTGATTTTGGCGATCTCAGTGTGTTGGTTTTTCGGGTTAAGTGCCCGAAAGTTCAACGGTTTCCTTTTCGCAGGATGCACATATTTTTATTCCTGTTGTTCATATTCTTGTACTGGGGAAAAGTAGGTCAAAGTAAGTTAAGAAAGATGTGATATCAGTAATAGGGTGTTGTCAGTGGGAAAATCATAACTAGCGTCGTTTCGGATACCGCGGGTAACCTTTCTCGGCAATTTTCCAATCAAGTTTGTTGTTTTGATAAGAGGTTAAATTTTGTTAGCATTCAGATGAAATTTCCCATTTCGGGTCTGTCCCGTTTATCGATGCGCACACTCAATCGTGTTTACGTGAGTGCATGTTCTGCACAATGTTAAATGTGTGAAAATGTTTTTCAACAAAAAAAATCTCAAGTATTTTTTTGCAAATCCCACTCCCCTACCCCCTCCTTAGATGTGTCTTACTTTTGTTGGACAATTTGGATGTGGATAGTCCATGGGGTCCATTGGGCATCGTGGGTACGGCCAATCCATTTCAACCAGGCATACCATCTCACATGGCTCCGAATTCCGTGAACGATTGGTTCGGCTCGATCAATTCTTGTACCGCAGATGTACAGAACAGTGGTATAGTGCAAGCCGTACTTCGCGAGCAGGCGATCCAATGGGTTTGTCGAGCACTACGTACCGGACAAGTCGACCGACTGATTGCCCCGCTGCTAGCCGCATTGCTTCATCCGGCCACCGTACGCATCAGCCTGAAAGCACGAGTACTTCAACAGTTGGAACAAACGCGACGCACGCGTAAACAAAAACGAAAGTCGTGTCCGCATTCGACGCAGGCCGTTACGCCTACTCCTTCTTCCACGAACGAGGGTGATCATAATGCAGATGATGTGAAAATCGGATCTGGTAACCATTCGTTCTTTTTGCATCCCGCACGTTTGGGGTTCATTTGGAGTGAAATAGACACAGTTTTTGTTCTTGGATTTAGAAAAAGCATACTATTCGAAGATCGGTAGTCACTCGTCATTTACATGTCAGCGTTGATGACCTTATCTGTCCATCATTTTATTTTGACCTGAAAGTGTCCGCAGTTTACCATCTATCATTCCCTTCACGAGATGTTATCATCTGTGGCTAATCGGAATGGTGTCATTAATCCTACTCTGTGATGGCACTCGTTTTCCGATTACCCGAGTGATATCAGTAGAGGCTGATATCGCGAAGAAACTTATCTACAGTACCATCCCCTTCTATGCATGCATGGGAATATTTCACGACCTAATGCCAACGAATAAGGTTTCTATCTGTCTCCTGTTTCAGTGGATTTCGTCGTTCTTAGTGGTCTGTGGTGATAAATTTGCCTGGTTGTTCCGATGTATATTTGATGCTTCAAGTTTTGGTGGCTTAGTGTCGGAGCTGTTGAATTCCTTCAGATCGAACTTGCAACTGTCACTCACCAATGACTGCCGTGAAGACACTTTTATTCGGATAGTGGTAGGAACACAGATAGCTGTGAAGTATTTCACCATTCATTATTAATTTACTAGTCAACAGTTTAAGACCAATTTTTTCGCTTTCTCATCATTGGTTTGGAATTTCTAGTACAGTGCATATCCACGTGCTGCCTTTACTGGAGATCCAAACCGAAAAAGTCTGCATTTGTCAGTGCTACCTCAAACACAGCCGTTGGGCAATGACGCAGGTGGATTTTCTATTGTCTGTAAACTATCCATCATATCACGTGGAGGTCTGAATTGGCGAAACAATTTATTTCCCTTCAGTAACTCGTTCTCAAACGGTCTACGGATTGTATATGAGACTAGAAGGAAGATCGTGCGGGTAGGCGTGAAATGAACACCAATCATGGTCGAGAATTTGTCATAGTCAAATTGTCTATCATCGTGTCACCCAGATGGCGTAAGTTAAATGGGCCAATCCCATGACAAGGACAATTTGATTGAGATGAATCACTGCCCATGATTAGTATATATTCCGTGTCTATCCACAAAGTGTTTTTCTAGTCTGCCATATAATCTATAGACTGTTTGGGAATTCATTGCTGGAAAAAAATTTCGCAAAGTGGAACCTCTAAAAGAGGGAGTTTTCCTCATCGGACATGATTGGTTTGAAGGCGCGTGTTAATTCAGCGTTCATGAACAGCCAAGTCAAGTTGGTAGTCAGCATTGCTGCCGCGCCAAGCCTAAGGCTTGAGACAACGGAATCTTGGATGACAGGAGAACCGACCAGTGGAGTGGATCGATAGATGAATGAGTCTTGTCAGCGTCATTTAGGCCGTGGTCGCCTACACCAGTCGGACCAATGTGCCGTGTGCAATGCGTGCATAAATGGACTGACAACCTACATACTCTGTTGTTCAGGCATTTTACTAGGTAGTTCGCAGGCAGGGCGGGCTCTCACTGGAGCTCGTGAGACGGTACGAGAGAGTTGGACCGTACACCGAATCGGTAGTCGACTAAAACCAACGCATCGGGCGCGGATAACGATGTCATCCGCATTATGGTAAAAAGAATGTCCAGAGAGAAAGAAGTACACCCAAAGCAAGGATTTTCCAGCAAACCCGCGCATGTCATTGTGGAGAACGATAAAGCGAAAAAGGCCGATCTGGAGGTGGGATTGCGCGCCCAACAAAGACGGTCTCGTTTTGCAGTTGTGAGGAAATTCGAGTCGCATCACTAGTTGTTTTGGCTATTGATTTGTTTTGTGTAGTCTATCGTGATCCCCAGAGAGTTAAGGAGAAGGTGATCCGAAATAAGGGATTTTTTCTCATGGCTTGGCTGCAGCGAAACTCATTACACCGGTTGATGCGGGCTGCATTGATTAATGGTCAGTTTTGTCGGAGGAATGTTATCAAAAATGCCCTAAACAACGCAGAATGAGAAAATAAACGTCCCCAGTCTGTCAACAAAATTCCTCGGTGGACTATTCTGTTGCAGAGTAATGCGCTGTGTCGTATGCCACAAAACTTCAGACCGATTTGTCCCGCTTTCGAATCTATGAGCAGCCACCGGTCACTACCGGGATGACAGCCTCAAATGGGTCGTGATCCCCATCCTGAAATGTTGTACTATCGATAAATAACAAAAAGGGAAATAAACAAAAAGAAAGGAATAAAGCCTATACCTTTTCATGGTAGGTTTATTTTTCATAATTACCCCCAGCGAGCTCCATTTTGATTGTGACGTAGAATTCATTTTCAATATTGGAGAGTTTTATTCTCTTTCTGCACATTGAACCTTGAGCCCGAAAATAATATACAGAATGACTAGCGGTCTCATGACTAGCTTAGCGGACTCTGTGCCAAAAAAGCTGAAATGAATCACTGAGATTACTGATACGCCGCCATGTTATCGACCGAAGACTAACATATGTCTCAAGTAATATGATATAAGTTTATATGGGAACAAACATCACTTATTTGTTTGACGTTCACATTCTCTTAGGTTTGTGGGTGAATGGTGTATACAAAATGACGGATTTATCGAACTTACTTGCTTGATTCATCACTGAGAGGAAGGACAACCCATAATGCCTTTGTATTCACTGATCACGAAGTGGTCGAGGTGGGCAACGTGAAACGTTTGCGCCAAGGAGTAACTTTGCATCAAGGAGATGGACTAAGTTCATAATTTATGGTGTCTGACTAACTTTAACAATAGCGTTCGCTTCTGCTGATTTCACGTCATTTCTCTAACAAAGTGTTAGCTGTTGAACAGGGAATTTTAAACGAAATTGAAATCAAAGACAGATGAGTGGTCGAATCTTTAGTATGATCGAATTCATTCTACGCAGCAACCTTCCGGTTATGTAAACCGTATTGCCTCCGCCCAAACCTCCAATGCAGTCTACGGTTCGAACGTTCGGGCGAAGTGACAGTGGGAAGCTGTGAGGTGACGGTTTCTTTCCTAAATCATATTTTCCTTTGCTATCGGATAAATCGAACAATAGTCGATCAACTCTCTTCCGTTCTAGAAGTGCATTTCACTGCATCCACGGACGAAGAGTCTGAGGCAACCGATTCAGACAGCACGGATGGTGATCGGACCAAATCGACTAAGGTAAAAACCAGTCTCTGATTGTCGACACTCACCAGTTGTGACCTCGAACGTTTTCCATATTCGTCTGTGTGATATGAAGTTTTTTGTTGTTGTTGTTGTGTTTCACGAAATTGCACATTGTTCTTTGCAGCAGGTAATGATTAGGGGGTGGGCTGATGTGGTTACTGTGACGGTATGGTTTGACTCATGGTCGATAGTCGGCCAAGTCACGTTAGCAATCGGCATGCTAGTGCCTATCCAAAATCCAGGTCAGTGCTCCAAACACCGGATACACAAACGACAAGGTAGCGGATCGATAAGACGTAAATGGATTCCCGTCACGCGGTAACTGGTCTTATCACCAATCAACCAATCAAACGACGGCCCACTTGATGTAAGCATGGCCAGGTTAGCTTGTGTCGCAACGATTGGTGACAGTGACTGCTTCTTCCTATATAAACAATGTGTTCTACGCTAATTAACTGACATGGTTCGAAATCTTCTCACTAGAGTTAGTGGGCCAGTACAGAACGGTTACTGCGTGGCATGGCAAGATGGCATGAAAACCTCAACCTGCGAACTTCGACATGCAGGATGTGTTAGGCTTCCGGTTCGGGGTTCGCGAGATTAAGCCACCGGATAGTTAGATACGGTAAGTGACTAGGTACCGCTGTCAGAGGCGTTGTTGCACTCAAGTTTTTTCTTCGTCTTTATGATTTTCATCCATTACTTACTTTTCATTTGTTTGCCCTTCAAACTTCTATTCATTCCACCGTTGACTGGATGCCGTTGTTGTGAGGTAGCACCCAGAACCAGAACGCAGCAGCGCGAGGCTAATAATTGGAAGAAATGAACTGAATTGAAATTCGATCCCGGTCACTACTGTTCAACCACGGTAGTCGACCAATCTTCGCTGTCGCGGAGAACGCATTGCCACTCCTGATATATTTGTGCTCCATGTTGTCTCGAGATCATGATTTCCGGTTCTCCACGACAATGCGATTGTCCATTTTAGGTTTTATGTATGCAATATCCCTTTCACAGTACTCGTCCGTAAGGAAGAGGGAATGAACATGGACGTTCTTTTACCGCTACGTTTGGATTACGAAATGCACAGATCAGTTTCTCCACAGTTATACATTTATCTGCGCTCGTTTCTTCCGGATATCGGTAACTTTCTGAACTATGAACTACCCGGTCATGTACATTTTGTTCAGTCCGTGCTTGTGTATGAGTTCAGTGAACTTCAGACCGACTGCACCGCCAGAGAAAATCGGCAACCATGGCGCCGTATTGGGGAACCATATGAAAGATCTCAATGAGTTTTCGTCCACCAACGATAATTGATCGATTTTTAAATTTATTGACTCATCTGGACTACAGTGGCGTACTGTACCCTCAGTAGAGGAAGAGTCTGGCAACGGTGAATCGGTTAATGGGAATAAATAAGCGGGTAAAGCCTTTGTAGAAGGTCATCCGTCGAAATTCTGTGAGCCATCTATTCGTCAGAACCGACAAAAAGAAAAGAGAAAACTATTAGTGGCACGGTGCCTATAAAACACCTGGGGATGTAGGCATAGTAAGAGGTGCGGGGTGAGGGGGGGGGATTCTCAAGTATGATGATGAATCGGTTCTCGTTTTTGTTCATTTTCTGGCTAGCGTAATTACATATATATAGTTGAAGTAAATGTTCTTCTGAATGGTGTTTGATAATTCAGTGACAGGTTGTCTTATTACAATTGTTTTTGTATAATAGTTCACGGAGCAGTTTATAGTTGAACTTTTTGGTTGAGGATGAACCATATCAACATGAACACTGTGTTGGAGCATATTATCCATTTCTATTTTCGACCGAGTGGTCTCTCTGTCTCGGTCAAACTAGACACAAAGGCCGCTGGACTGACTTGGTGGTGAATCTTCTCTGAGAACAACGCTTTCGGTTCAGTGATCCATTCATCATTACTTCCGTTGTCATCAACTAACTAGTCTGGAGAAGCCGTATTTGATGCCCTCTTACGCATCACTTCGGATGTTTGATTGCCCACCAAAACAATCTCCTTTCTCTCTGAACTGCAGAACAGTGGTGATTGTAATCATGCAGCATTCACGAGAAACTGTCGACTTCTACGATAGAAGTCTCATTCGTGTAGTCATGCTATGACTGTGCTCTACCTTGTGTGTGTGCTGAGCCCGATCCGGATTGCAGCGAACAGAACCGATGACAAAATTGAGGTAGTATTTTGATTATCATCATCTTAGGGTACTACAAAGCCATGCACTACAACTGCGTCCTCATCGAGTTCGCCATCCTGTTTCTCTCCCTCTCTCCCCTCAAGGCTTTCGGAGTGGACGTGTTCTCCGGAAATCGTCGTCCTGTCGACCTCATGTCCATGCTACAACAACAGCTTCGTACACTCCAGTTAGGCACATCCATCGACGCTCATTTACGAAGAATGAAACGAAGTGGCAGTAAGTTTGCCTGTTACTCATCTCACCTTTTCTCGTCTAACTCATAATTTATTGGTGTTTTTGTGCCTGTCAAAGTTGAACACAACCTCGTACAATTCGCTCTCGTTACTGCTGGTTTTTTGATGTCGAAAAGTTTCATTTTGTTTTTTTTTAATCTTTGGCCGGGCTGTCTACCCGGCGTGAACAAGTGAGCTTTAGTTTGACCCTAGGTCTTGTGCGCGTGTGCCAATGTACACGATTACCTTCTACTTGCGTTTCTCATTGATTTTTCTTATTTCTCCGTTATTTTCTGGTCGCGAATCCATATATCTCTGGTCTGACCGTGCAGCAGAAATTGTACGACCCACTGGCATCTCATCCAGTACTACGAATGGCTCACTTTAGGTCTTATGAAGCTTTGCCGGCCTTCCTCTCGCGGGGGTACAGATCTGTGCAAGTAGACCTGCTTGTCAGGTTGGACTAGGCTGCCCGTCACTCCTTTGTCGTATTATTCCTTTTGATGTCGATATGCACTTAACAACTGCTGTCGTGCCAATTCATGGGCTCTGGAAACGATATTTCGTCTGCCAGGCAAAATCAGTTGTAAAAAGGTCTGAGACTGCTGTCGGAACAGCCAAATCTGTCGGCAATCAGAGCTCACGACTAGTAAGCATGGCATGCGGGGTATAGTTAATCGACACATGCACTGTCGCTCGATACGCGAGGGGGTATTTGTCTATTGTCAGGTCCCATTCGCGGGTTGTTACCTCATCCGTGAGGGTTTTCAGAAGGCCTTTTAGGGAGTGGTTGGTCCTCCCTGTTTGTCTATTTCCCTGCGGGTTGTAGACAATTGTGCGGGATTTAATTTCACAGATTTGACACAATCTCATCATGACGGCATTTTCGAAACGGGGTTCCCGATTAAAATGCAGTTGTTCCGAAACACCCCACCGGGCTATCAAATGGTCAAGTACGGCTTGAGCTACTGCGACAGCATCGACAGATGGCAACGCGACCGCTTCGCACCATTTAATAGATTAGTCCACCATTACTAAGATGTACCGATTTTGCCGGGCTGTCTCTGGTAAGGGCCTCACAATGTCCATCCCGACTAGCGTATTCGGGTAGCCAGCAAGCATCGACTGAGAGGGAGCTATATTGTAGACTTGTGGTGGTTTATTGCGATTGTACTCTGCACATCGATCATAAAAACTTGTCACATCCCGCCATTGGTAAGGCCACCAATATCGCTGAGATATGGCATGGTCCATTTTGTGTTGACCCAGATGACCCAGTGCCTGGTGTAACTGTACCAGCACATGTTGTACCTTCGGCTGTGGTACCAAAAGCCGAGGGCCATGGTTTCCTCCGTATTGGTAGTGCAACACCTCGTCTCTGAGTATCAGTCGGAATCACACAGACCTTAAACAAAGACTGCGAATTATGACCAGTCTTGTCTGCTTTCCTGGGTGTCTGGCCACCCCTCTCGATCGTTTTATAGACGATCTTTGTCTATGGGTTTTCGCGTTGTTCCTCCGCCCACTCTGACTTCTCGACTTCCGATACTGCCGTGTGCACTTGGGCAGTCACCGTGATTATTATGCCGCCGCGACAAGGTGTTAGCATTGTTGTTTTTTCAACGTGGTCGATGCCAGTACTCAAAATCAAACTGTTATAATTGTTCTTGCCATCAGGCTACCTGACCCTGAGATTCTTTCAAAATTTCGAATCAACTTCAATGATTGATGATCCATTCAGACGGTAAGCCGCCTACCCAGCAGGTAGTGCCTGAAATAGAGAACACAAGTTACCAATGCAACAAGCATCGCTTTTCTAGTCGTACAGTAGTTTCTCTCGGATTTATTGATGCAGTGGCTGCATATGCAGTTACATGCTCCCGATTATCAGCGTCAATCTGTGAGAGTATAGCACTGATTTCCGTCTCGCTAACGTCCGTGATCAGTATGAGGACACCAGCCGTCTCACTTAAATCGAGAAACTCAAGTAATGGTACTTTCATTAAAAATCTTTATAGTTCTTTGAATGCCACCTGACACTCTGATGCTGACGGGGACTTTCTGTCCTTTTCATTGAGTCGGTGCAGTGGAAACGCAGTTCGAGCGTAGTCCCTGACGAAATGGCGCTAAACGAAAAAATCGTCTGACGTCCGCCGCAGACTGCCAACCGGCCAACTCTCAGTAGCTAGTATCTTCTCGGGGTCACTTCGTATCCCATTTAGGCTGATGACGTGACCCAGATACTCGACCTCTCTCTTCAATAATTCGCAAATATATATATATATATATATATATATATATATATATATATATATATATAACACTCTGAATATTCCCACACAATGCACTGAAAACAACACAAGGTGGCGAGCAAGCTCATTTTCAGTGATTATCCGTTATGCTGTTACAAGATACGAGATATGACTGTTGTCAGCTGAGGTCGGAGCAATGGGTGTGATTGTTGTTTATTCTCGACCTGTCCGTGCCACTCACCGCACCACCCATTGTGCTAATTTTAGTTGACAGTAGTCATATTTACTGTAGTGTGATTGTGTACGTAAGGATCACTGAAAACGAGCTTCTTTGCCACCTTGTGTTGTTCTCTGCGTGTATCGTATGATGAATTACTGAGGAATCACCCGAGGTTTTACCAAGTCAGGGGATACGCATCCCCGAGCTACGAAGGAAATCTTGAAAATTCGTGGCTGGTTAGGGTGTTGATTTGTTATTGTCGTTGTTAACTGTTTAACCTAATTTTGCAAGCGTGGTTCCTTGAGTGTCGCGACTATTTCCACAACTGATAAGATGGTTTTCTGCAGTTGTGTTGGTTTGCGCGGCGATTCGTGGTTATGACGAAAACACAGCCAGTTTCAACCATTAATAATTGTGCAAAACTGGTGGAAACGAAGGTTTTCGGTTGTGTCCTACCTGCCGTGTTTGTCGCATCTAGCTGTGAATTGGAATGTTCAGGCAAGCGAATATCCTACATGAAGAATTTCTAAGAACCGCAACTGGTCAATACCGGTGTTTACAAAACTCGAGTGACAAGATTTTCCCCATAAATAGCTCTCTGGAGGTTTTTATACAATCGCACGTCGGATTAGATAGAGAAAATCCCATGGAACCTCAGTTTCATTTGCTTTGGACTTAAGGAACGACTGTTCAAAAATACGAACTCTCTTTGTCTTGGAAAAATCATCCGTTTACAATAAACTGCAAAGATTTCGAATGAGAATACGATGTTTTCTTTTGTTTTCTTCCATGGTAGGTAGCCACAAATCTTGTTTTTTTCAAAATTTGTTTTGCATCGATGTGCGGTTCTCGTGATCAATTACAAACAATACACAATAGAATTAGAATTTTTCCATACCACAGAGGTTTCATGATGCGTCAGATGGTGTAATAGACATCAACCCCGGAAACACACGATGCACAGTTGATCATGATTATTCCAGTGGTTTTTCGCTGTATTAAAATCTGGGGTATTCGCGAACCTGAAAAACACACACTAAAACTTGAGTTCTGAGAAACGGAATACGAGTGTATTTATCTATTGATGCAAAAATCATTTGAAATTGATTTTTACAAGGTTCTGTTGTAAATAGCCGCATTCTCTGACATGGTTCTTTATAAATGCGTATTTGCATACACAGCACCATGCAGAAAGTTGAAGTCCAACTCATCAAAACGTCGTTACGTATGAATTCATGTTTTTAAATGAACTGGGTCTTAGAAACCGACAGTGTAAGACCCTTGCAAAGTACTCTTATGTCATCTTGTTTTGATCTGTGGCACACTTGGGGCGATTACTGAAATGCAACCACCTTTAAAGTAAATAAATTTAAGCATATATAAAATAAGCCTTTGATCACCATAAGAAAACAAGCCGTAGGCGAACGTACTGTAGCGGGGATTGCTGTAGCAACAGAACGAGGAGTGTCAAACCGATCGAGTCAACCAGTTGAGAGCCATAGATCAAAGAAGAAACGGCGAATATGTCATGAGTACCCGGCAACAGACAAAAAGTGGCATCCGGACTTGTAGACGGAATTCACCAGGAACTCAGGCAACCAGCAAGAGAGCTCATGCGAGGGGCCACCGATTAAGTTGTCAACGACATCATTCGGACCAACCGAACGCAAGTGTCGGGTAGAAGAATCAAGCCAATGGCGCCGGGCACCTGGCCAAAACGGAGCCAAAATATTCAGGCAACCGGAGGATCGGTGTTGCCACATCGCAGTCTGGAAAAGAATCTGTGCAAAGGACTGTGCATGTTTTATCGGCTTGACTTGTTTCGCTGTGCTACTTTCTTTGTTACAATGTCACCCCCGAGCGTGGCGGCGATCCAGGCCCCTGACCGCGACACAATTTGACTATACGCCCCTCTTGGTCGATTGATTTGCTTGGTCACCGACTAACTGACTACGAGTTCCTTCGTTCTCTCCACTCTGTCCGTGTATACTTGTGTCCGTAGTGTTTTGTTCCGTCGCACTAACCCTAGTGAGAAGTCTGTTCCGCCACGAATTCTCATTTTGTTAGCAAAAAACACATCGTTTATATAGCAAAAAACAATCACTGACGCCAGTCATTGCAACGCAGACTAACTGGTTCATAGTGGAATCAAGTAGCCTGTCTTCTGATTGGTTGATTGGTCACATGACTAGTTACCACTTGATAGGAATCCGTTCGCGTCTCATCGATCCGCTGCTTTGTCACTTGCGCATCCGCTGACACAAGCACTGATCTGGATTCCGGACAGGCGCCGACATGTCGATTGCTGACGGGACACGGCTGGCTATCAACCATGAGTCAGCACATACCCTCACACGTAACGGCTTGAGAATGAAATCACCGAAAACATACTTTAGTCTACACCTTACTCCCGGGCATAAATGTGCGTCCCTCATTTTGTTGAGGGCTTAAAATAGAAGTACCTTTCATTGGGGTTTCTCGTTCCACTTCGCCGATCTATATCTGTGATTTCATGATCGCCGGTGATGATCCAGCGGTAATTGTCACGATCTGTCTAATCTCAGGTACGAAATTTGAGGTCCCCATCAACATGGATCCATCTCTCTCCCTCATGGTAGAGAGTAACTCCACGATCATCCGATCGATACACTGGGTCCTTGTGTGATTCCTCACCCCAGATTTCAGGAATTTTATTGCATGCTTGCGCATGAAGTAGTGAAGGGGGTATATACTCCGTAACCACAAAAGCCCACTGCACTGTTAGGGATAACCAGCAGCCAGCCCCTGAAATTTGGAGTGGATAACCACGTAAGGCCCCAAGAGACCAGATGTGGTAACGAGCCGAACCACTGCGGATCATTGTCTACCACCAGAATAACCGGTGATGGCAGAGATTCAAACCTCTAACCCTCGAGGTAGCGAACAAACCCTCTGAACTACCGGACCACCATCGGTTCTCCTTCCTAGTACAGGTGGCTTCTGCCGCAATTTGATATACTCCTTCTATTGCACTTATGTACAAGTTTGAATAAAAATACTCAGGTAACCTATTCGATAGTGCTTCCGAGGCCATTCATCTTATTGACAATATAATTGGATTGCCGCATTTATCCCATTTCGAATGGCTTTGTGGACGGCATTCTGTGAAAAGGCTCCGCAAAAAGTACGTGGTTTACAAATACTGTTCTAGGATTTTCATTCACATAACTAATCAGTCCGTGGTCTATTTAAGGCTGCTGAAATTAGTTAGATCTCACAATAGATTTGTTACCACATCGTAATATGTGCACCGATTCGCGTGTCATTCACTTTCTTTCTCATAAAACCATGGTTGAATCACTAAAGTCATTGACAAAGCTATACGAAGCTTCGAACAAACAAGAAATCATCGTTTACGCCACTAAAGCAGTTTTTTGGCTACCTGTTAGTTCTGGATACTAAGGTATCAGGTGCACTTCGCTGATAACATGACGTTACCACGAATTTGGTGAACCTGACAGGTAAAACTATTGAAACGAGTACTACAGAACGGAAGTGGCCGACAGCTTCGAAGCTGTCGGGCGTTGCTGGCTGTCATAGAGGATGACTTTCGAACTAACTTAACTCGGTAGTTCGGATTAGTCCGGACGAGATCGGTATGGCGCAGTGGTAACACACCTTAAAGATGAAAAGGCCGGGGCTCAAACCCTGGGTACGGCGAAGGATTTGCAGACACTGGTGGGCTCCAACAAGAGCGAAGCTCGAGCCTGGTGCTTCCGAGTTCAGGGTTGATCGCATTATCTGAGATTTATGCTTGGGAGATGTAGTCCAAAGGACAGTCAAACAAAGAATGGAAGTGACCGAACGAATTTCAGTTCCGCCGTTGCATAACCCAGATTTGATGATATACCAGTTTTTCTGTTGTATAGTGAATCGTGTCCGCGTCTTCCTCCCTAGATTGCATTTCGTCATAAGCAGGAAGTACACGCAAACAGAATGAGGAGAAATTTCTTGGATTTAGCCTAATATCTTCCACCATCCAGCTTGGGCGGAACCTGGATAGTCATAATGTCGGCTGTTCATCAATTGGTCACGCAATACGTCTGCTTAGTTGCCCATCATGATGTGAAGATCACGAAAACTTTAGTTCAGCCCCGTTGCACCGATTTCTCCATATATTTATTTAAACACTGACATCTAAACGCAACCATGGATGCAGCCTTTTAGCGAATGGCAAAATAATCAGTTTAATCAAGGCCACTGATTGTATCACCTGAGCGACAACAGCATAGAACCCCCTCATTTGCCCGCATAGTTCTGGCTCTGTATTCTTTAACGAAACCGTATCTGGGTAGAACGACCGGATACCCAGTACGATGCTGAATATGAAATTTCACAGCAAAATCATCACTTTGAGCGAATTAAATCAGAATACACAAAGAAAGATGACAAAAGTGTGGGACTTCCCTCGGCTGGGCTACAATATTGACTCCATACAATCGCGCGCAGCCGCCACTTTGCTTGAGGACCTCGGCATACCTTTTACAAGACTCGCGATTGTTCGTTGATCAATATTCACTCACTCTCGCCTAAGGGCGGTTACCAATCCACTCTGACCGGTAAAATATGAAATCCTAGTACACCCGTGAGCATCTATGCCCCATAGGTCCTCGGTCGGGGTTAGATCTGGGCTGTGAGTTAGCCACTGCATTTCCTGGACTCCACGGAACAACAGCCAATGTTTTATGGTGTACAAGCATTATCATATTGCAATATGGTGTCACCCTGTAGTTTGTCGGTCACTAGAAGGAGTAAAAACTGTTCTAACTTATGAATATGCGCAGCGGAATCTTGTATACCCTCAAGCATAACTAGTTCACTTTGACGGCTGACTGAGAAGACTCTCCACATCATCACTCAACTCATGTCGTTGTTTTTTTTTTCACTAAAAATTCTCTATTCTTATCTGGTACGATGCCAGTGATAATCCTAAGCATTCGCTCCATTCAAAATATTTTTTGTCACTAAAGTAGACATTTTCCCATTTCTCCGTCCACGCTACGTGTGTTTCAGCCCATGATAAGTCCTGTCGTTCATGCAGCGATGCTCGAGCATTGTATATTTCCATTTTTTTCGTATTTCATCCACGGCACCGCCTTGAGCGTTGCTTGTAACGTTCGTTTCGAATCACTGACTCCGATCGAAGCTTTCACTGTCAATATGGATCATGTGTTCTTGGAGGTTGGACGAATTGATGTACGTTCGTCCGATTTCGATAGTTTTTTGGACGATCCATTCGTCTTTCAGGCGCCCATTGCGCCCTACACTCCAGACACCGTCGTGTGACATTTCCCGACCTCTTACACTGACTGAAGGTCTCATGCCAACTGAGCCTCATCTGCTAGAACGCGGATGTTTTGCCCCACTCAGAATCTTTTTATTTCCATGTGACATTCCGCAGACAAAATTCGGTGTGAGTTCTGTAAGGTCAAATGAAAGTCACCTAGGCCACTAGGGTGCATCACGTGCTCCGGTGCACATAAATCACGTGATTCCGGTTCTCATAGATTTCAGTTTATATATCATACAAATCCGTCTCAGTGATATCGCGCGATCCCAAATCAAAGCTGTTAGCATTCAGGGAGGTGATGCTTATCATGTTGCATCAGCCGGCGCTTTGTGCACAAAAACTTTTGTCACCTTGGTTTTTCACATTTTTTGCGCTAATTAGCACATAGTACATCGTTTCGTTCTGAAATTTGGTATACCGTATAATAATGTTTATTCGATCGTTCTGACCAGATATGGTTTCGTTAGAGAATACAGAAGCGGAAAATGAGAGGTTCCCATACTTTTGTCGTGCAGTTTATCTTCTGATTTGCTCAAATAGCATGTTTGGGATGCGTTTGGCCTAACGACTATGAGATGAAGCGATCGTCGTCACGGTTGAACAGTGGCGATGCTCCGCACTGTGATTCTACGTACGCCATTTCAGATTTTCACTTTGCTGGGTTTTAATCGGCCGCTATCTTCTTTAAAGCGTTCTGCGCTTGTTGATAATGTCTACAGTGAAATGCAAAAAAGGGCAAGTGAGACATTTGAGACATTCCATGCTCTCCAGATAGTTAAACAAAATTTTCTTCTCCTGCTCCAAGGATCTGCGTGGACAGGTTGGTTTAACACTTAATATAAGGGTTTTTGTGTCCATCTGAGTATCCCTCTAGATTTTCATCTTCACCTGTCATCCATCTTCCGCTAGTGACTCCAAGAAGTAACGGCCACACATCAAATAACCTATCGATGCTTGAGCCAAAATGAAATATACAGCTTCTTTACGTGTACCAAGATCCAGTGACCACAACGGTGATAGGAACGCTAAATCTAGTTGTGCACTGACCTCCGGTCTGTCTGCTGTACTGCATGGTCCCTTATTGTCCTTGGGTTGCCTTTGGTGCTGCATAGACCAGCGGTTTCCCCCAAAACAATTTTACGAATCAACTCGTTACTCATCCTCTTAGACCGTACGTTCGCGCAGTTTTTTTAATATTTTCCGACGGGTCAAAAAATGATTGTCGAAACACACGGGGTCCAGTAAAACTGGATTACTAGTGATTTTTTGAGATTCTGTCTCTCACCGTCCTGGATTGCAATTTGTTTTACTACTATTGTCGTTAATCTTTCCAACAATTTCCAAGTGATTTATATTCCATAGCTTATGGTAATTAATTTCTCATTCGATTCCCCTCCCACGTTTTCCACATTGAAAAATATGTTTTCATTAGTCTCTGTTCAAGCTATCCTCTCAATGTCTGTGGGTATTGAGCGAGAATTTGCTGCGGATCAAGATTGTTGCGCGCAAGGTTTGTTTTCTCGTTTGTTTCTGCTTTCCGATGCTCGTATCTGTCACGGATTCTCCGTTTCCCTCCCGAACATGACGTCAGTGACGGCCGTTATCATTCTGGTGTGCTCCTTTGCGTTGGTTTGTGGCTTGCTTGTTCGCTAAGTCGCTTGATTTCATTCTCTCAGTCGCACTTTACATCTTCCTGAAAATTCAACTGTTGAAATTTTTTCCTTGTTGAGTAGAACGAGCAGTTAGGTTTTCAGCGTTGTCGGGATTTGAAACCTGCAAGAAATCTCCGATCGTAATGCCATCCTCTCCCAGTTAGGTTAACGCAGAACACGGTTTCGCGTGTTGTCAGGCTTGATTCAGACTCCAACGTTATTAAGCTATCGCACGGTCGAAGAGGTGTGTATGTATGTATGCATGTATTTCACACGCATCTGGTTTCAGACTGTGTGCCAAACAAAATATGGTACAATCGGGGAGGAAGGAGTGGTTAGTCCGAGTCCGTGATTTGTTTGTGGTCGCGATGCTGCCAGGTTGCCCAAGCCAAAGCAGGTGGTTTTCTTAGGGATCCACAACAGGAACCTTCAGCTATCCAAAGTTTAACCCGCCAGGCAGTGAGACGAGACATGGGCTACGTGAACCACTGATGGCCGATGACTCAGTGCTCAGTTCATACGCCCTTCGGACGAGGCCAAACATCTTGGGTGCCCAGTGCACCTCTGCTCAACAGATGCCGGTGAGCATACCGTTGTACACCTCATATGCCATCTACGGTTGGTTTGAAATTAGGGTTTAGCCATCTCCCCTAGACTGACTATTGGTCATTCAACCCGGTGGAGAGCGCCGGGCATTCTCTGTCGAAGAGGCTGTGGGTCTCAATTGACTAACAGATTGCCTGGAACAATGGTGGATCAATCGCCTATGGGATGCAATCCGGTCACTTGCGTATGCTTATTTAAGCGTGAGAAACTAGCCTTGTCATTGCTAGCTAGGCAATTTCGACTACGCATCCGCTGTCCCTAACAAATACACAGACAACTCTTGTAAGTTTTTGGTTCTAGGATGGTCCTCAGTGCACCCTAAGAGACCCAACAATAATCTAAAATTTGACCTGATTGTCCAGCTCGTGAAATAATGGAGAACCAATCACTCCCATGTGAATCCGAAGATTTTCCACCAAAGATCTGATCAAAATAACACTTACAGGTTGGAAAATTCGTCGAGATTAACAACATCTGTGTATGTACGCGAGCATGCTGTGTTATGCTTTTCCGTTACTGAGGTCCGTTGAGTATTGGTCTACCAGCATGCATCCGTTTGGTGATTTTTGCTCCAAAAATATGGTCATATCAGCACACCTCAGTGCTCATTGATCAGTGTGTCCACTCTCTCTGTCCTATCCATTTGTGCGTGCAAAACAAATCGATGAGCGTGATGGTTTTACAGTAACTAGGAGATTGTGCATGCTTCTCCTCATGGCTTGATTGTTGTTTCGTTTCATGTCCACTCATCTCTCTCTCCTTCCGTTCATCTTTATGATTATCTGTCTGTAACCGTTTGCTTCTCAGTGTTCCAAATATTTTCTTTCGGCTTTCCACGCACGTCCAGTACTGTTGAATATGAGACAAGTATATCTTAGCCACTCTCGCTCTCCATGATAAAATAATCTCCCTAGTTGACCACTAGCATAATCCATTCGAGCATGTCGCAGTGGTCCTGTCGACTAATTTGCACGTGTTCATATTTTGTTCGAACCGCTTTACCCCAGCCCTTGACATATCTAATCTTTTTTTGTCACATCTGGCTGATTCTAGTCCAACTGCACACCTGTAAATTCAACTTACCCGTGCTTCGGTAAAAACTCATCTGTCATTCAGTCTTTCAGTTAAAACCGGATGACAAATAGCTTTTGCCATCAGAAGAGTTTGCATTTCCGCGTTCATTGCGCTGAGCACCTTCAATGGTCATCGGTCAGTCATCATCGAGCAGCATGTATTTGCTTTTTCCTCGCCCTTCCTTCATCGTATATCGTTGTTTTTATAGCACCGAGACCTTTGAGGATGTTTACCTCTCGCACGCATCGCATTAGCCAGACGTATGGAGGCACTGGCAACACCCGGGATTTCCGGTGTAGTATGCAAGGTCTAATGATCTTCGGCCGGGGATTTGCACGTGTTCAATCTGCAAAAGGAAACCTCCGTGAGGGGAGGCTCAGAGAGTGCATCAGCAGGTACCAACACCTACGTTAGTCGCACACCAATCAGGGGGCTCACAGCCTGGTCATTGCATTTGCGCCCCCTCAACGGAAGAACAGTGTCTATAGTGTTATGTACTCCTCCAATACACCACAGAAGTAAAAAATTCCCTGGGACCACACCTAGGGGAAGGCCATTTTACGGTACCGCTTCCACCACGCAGCACCTCAAAATCACACACTAAATAAGGCCTCTCATTCCACTACATCGGGTAGGCCAGTTTAGGAGACCTTCCTTGGGTCACACCAACACCACGTCTCAATTCACAAAATACAGCTATCGCTACGGCCCACATCAGGTCTATCAACGAGATCTCCCACACCACACGGTCCCACTGCAGGGTCGTCAAACTTGAGTATGCAAGGTTCGGTTATCTTTAACCGTCGGATTGCACAATCCGCAAAAGCACAACAAAAGAAAAAAATACATGATCTGTGGTTCAGTAAGTGCATCAGCGAGTACCAACATTTAGTCGAACACTGATATGGTGGCTTATAGTCTGGTCATTACACCGGGTGCCTTGTCCGTCATCGACTAAGACCAAAGTCACTTTTACCATGGTATAAACTGACTATTTCCTTGACCAGGTTCATGCGCACGCACACTCCATTTAGAAATACCTGGCTATCCGTCTATCCGACGACGTGTCAAACAGTTGTTTATCTACCTTGGGATCCCGATATTCCGGATGTGAAACATGTCGCTCTGGCTGTTTTTTGATCGGGATAGACCATGGGTGTCGCGTCTTTCTTGACGCGAACGTTAATTATTACGAGCCCATTTATCCGCCCCGTTGACCGGTACTCCAGTATATTCCTGATACAGTGCCCGTTGATGAGTACACAAATCAAGTTCATCAAAGACATGCACAATTTTACTCACTGGATCAAATGCACTAGTGGTAACAGCTTCGCTAGTAGAGAGATAATTGATGCTCACTTCTCTGGCCAGATAACAAAGTTACAGGAAGTTCTTAATTCCAAGCCATTAAGATCGAAAAAATCTGTTCCTCCTTTTCGTCACCGTTTTGTATTAGTTATGCTATTTAAGTCGATAACTCCTGCCTATATGGCCATGGGCCCCCCTGTGAATTCACGTCTCGTGACTCACCCGACTCGACAATCTATAGTGTGATTGGCGATCCCAAGTTGTATGAACGCCATTGAAGATATCTCCACCTTGTCGTCAGAATCCCGGTCTTCTTGCACAGCGTGATTACCACAGTGGGCGTCAACCGCAATGAACACGACAGTAACGTACGCGAGGGTACACTAGAGTGGGGTATAGTGGTTAGTACAAAGAGCGAATATTTTCTCCACCGTAGTCTTTTGATATTTTTTGTTTGGTAGTGTTGGATATTTACGGGCAACGGAAGTTCAACAGAAATGTCTTTCAGCATTCGTGCCATTGACTTCCATCCCGTGTCATATTCCTCAACGTCTTTAACCTGAGACAATCCTCGCCCCTTGGGCTTTGAGCAGGAAGATTGGAAGCTGCAACGGAGGCCAGTGGTGATGCTCGTTCAAGTCGCTTCTTAGTACCTTGCCCAGCATGTGCGAATAGTGCGCGAAAAGTTAGACTATGAGCAGGCACACGCAGAGCGGTCGGTAGACGACTTCCCGCACCAAACTTGCAACAGCAAACCTTATCATCGCTCACTTGATTTTTCCGCCAAACGTGACCACGAGGTCGTTTGTGGAAAACCCAAATCCACTCAGTATCTTCAACGTGGAGTAGCCAGATCGTGCAACCGTAAAGCAAAGACCACTGAAGCGGTCAACAGTTGTCAGCACCGCCCCATCGAGCACCTCGCTCGGAATCGCTGACGTCCAGTCTTGCAACATCACTTTATACTTTGAAGGTGCAAAGAGCATGCTGAATGGAGCTGCAGCTCTTGCAAGTTTATCTAGTGCACGTTGCGCGTGTTCCGTGCATTAGAACATGCAGACAAAGTCATCGGCTTGATTTAGGTCACACAGATTCTCACTACTTCCTAGTTCGACACCCACATCTTGGAGACTTCGCAAGACTTTCCCCATTATCTCGTCCATGACGGAGTTGAACCAGAATGGAGACATGGGACATCCCTGTCGGACACCACTGGTCCTTTCGAACCGACCGGATAGTTCACCGTAAACTCTAACGCGGCCAGAAGTATGAGAATGCAACGACCTCAGTGGATTCACGAACTCCTGTGGCATACCTTTTCAGTGAAGAGCACTGAAAACCACTGTTTGATCAACTGAATTGAAAGCGCCTTTCAAGTCTAAGAAAATCATTATTGTCGGTCGGCGGTGCGTGTAACGCGTTTCAAGTAGTCGGCGTAGAGTAAAAATCTGGTCGATGCATCCTCGACATGGGTGGAATCCAGCCTGCTGTTCGCGGACATTCCTCTCGCGAGGCGGTGTAGGACGGTGCTGCAAAATCGAAGCTAATACTTTGGTGACTATCGGAATTAGGTAATCCCACGATGGTTACTACAGTCATTGCGTATTCCCTTCTTGAAGATGGGAACAATCAACGACTCACTCCATATTAACGGAAAACGCTCCTCGTTCCAAATGTCACAGAGCAAAGTGGTGAGTGGTTTTATCAAAACATTTCCACTCACTTTGAAAAGATCTGAGGGAAGTTCGTCGGGACCTGCCGCTTTCCCTCGCTTTAGTGATCGAATACATGACTCTACTTCTACTTCCGATGGGGGCTCAAGTGATACCAACCAAGGAGTCACAGTTGTTGACACAGGAGTAACTACACTAGCCTGCAGCCAGGTAAACTGCTCCTTGAAGTATTCGGCCCAACGGTCAAGCCTTTGCTGTCTGCTATGAATGGGTTCTCCATTTCTATCGCAAATCGTTTTACTGACCTGAGTTCGCCGTCCACCGGTGTCACGAATAAGTTTAAACAGTCTGTGACTGTTATCTGAAACAGCTACTATTTCCATTTCTTCGGCTACCTTGACCCACCAATTTTCGCGATCTTTCTTAAGATTTTTCGTAACTTTCTTTTTTATATGTCTTCGTATCTTATTCATCTCCTTACCCTTCGAGAGCTGACGCTTTTGCTCCATTATACTCAGCAACTCTTCCGAGATCTAGTGTCTTTGATGGGCATTCGATCTAGGATCACAGGCAAAACCTGCTGTAACGTGCATCGCCTGTTTGATGTGGGCCCAATGCTCATCTATATTACTGTCCGTC
Organism: Fasciola hepatica; assembly: GCA_948099385.1. NCBI lineage: Eukaryota > Metazoa > Platyhelminthes > Trematoda > Plagiorchiida > Fasciolidae > Fasciola > Fasciola hepatica. The sequence continues at coordinate 1,112,459 of CANUEZ040000169.1, forward strand.
GTAGATCCTATCTCATGCTAATTTTTGTTCATAACGGGTGCGAACTTCTGGATCACACAAGCGTTGCATTGTTAACCGCGTTGGAGGTTTGCGACGATTAACATGGAGCTGAAGAGATAATCGCATGGTCAGACTCTACATACGTGGACCAGTAAGATCTGCAGTTGTGAATAGAACTGCGCCACCATTAGCTTACAGCGATATGATCGATCTGGCTTAGAGTACCTGTTGAGTTAGAGCACCATGTCGTTGTTCGACGCGAGCTGTGTCGGAAATTGGTGCTAGACAAGAACAATCGATTGTCTGTACAAAACTGGAGAAGCCTATCCCCGTTGTCGGTGCGTTGAGCGGGCAAAGCACAACGCCCACCTGAACAAGCTACTGACACACTTAGTTTGCCATCTTGTGCATTGGAATCACCAGCTTCCAACACAGTGTTAGAGCCTTTGCTCCTACTAAGAAGAGTGGTGAGTTCATTATAGAACTCGTCCTTCTGCATGTCAGAACTGCAGTCTGTTGGGGCGTACGCCGAGATCACAAACCAGTTGCGTTTAACACAACTATCCTTTCGAACGCCGACTGACCCCTGGAGTCTTACAGCTCATAGATTTCCGGTAATCGGGATCCAGTCTAAAAGGGTAGCCTCAGCCTTGTTAGTCAAGACTATTCCTACACCACGTTGACCCACAGCTCAAGCTACTTCGTCTCCGGAGGTGCACAATGAACACCTTGATGAGATACCTGAAGAAGTTGGTTAAATCACACTGATTGAATCCTGGATACGCGTTTCTTTCCCTAGAGAATCTGTTGTTAGGGCTAGGCACGCCTGCTGACCGGTCTGCATGAGAGTACGCAAGTTAAAGGAGCCGAGGTTCAAAGACTGACAAGGCTTGAGAAAATGTGAGTTACAAGATAGAGGATTATTCACGACACTATTTGATCATGAATCGTTGCGAGTATCGGGCGTGTCATCAGTGAGAGCATTATGAGTGGATAGAGGGGGCAAAGAGAGGTGGTTGGGGACGGGAGATGAAGGTTGAATAAAAGAGAGGGAACTCTGAGCAGTAGCCCATTTATCACTACCCACCCCGCTTGGTGCAATGGGCAGCGCGGTCCTGATTATCCTGCTTGATGGCCGATGCAGTATGGAATTCTTTCTACTCGTGCAGTTCATGGGAGATGTTGGACGGGTACTGCTAGGTTGTCCAGCCGCAAAGCAGGAGAACGATTAGGGTTCTCATCGAAAGCCTTTAGTTCTAACAAGAACCTATCCGCAAGGCAGCGGGATGGCTTACTGGAAGCCCGTTTTCTTGGATCAATTATTCTTCCACTGATTTTACCGAACGAGTCCTAAGCTCAAATCGACGCCCAACCTGGAGGACCAGGAGACTGGACTTTGTCTGGCCTTTACCCATTGACCTGTCAGGCATGTTCGTATCTTCGGCTTAAAGAAGCCATCCTGAATAGCTCTTTGGTTCATGAAGGCACACATACCATTACATCACGTCACGGTGCAGTCTTGTTGCAGTGGCGTTCCATAGTGTCGTCTCATCGATGGAGCTGATGGCTCAGAGGTGAAAAATCCCTTCAGTAGACTCGTGATGCAGGTGCGATTGCACATATCCGACTAAATGATCGTTACTGACTTGTGTCAACTTGACAACCCTAAAACAAACTGAGTATGGTTGGTGAATACAACGCATGATTTTGCTATGCGTGATCGCAAATTTCCCAAGAAATTGAAGTAGAAACCTGTCATTAGCATCATAATTACTGGTCAGTTTATTACTTTTGGAGTAGATAAACGTCTAGCTGGGCCAACTTAAAAACCAAACAATATCGAAGTCTTAGCATGAGACGAAAACCTTCTCGCCTCTATTCAGCCGAGGTCTGTATCGGTACTGTTGTCTGACCAAGATAACACTTGTCCTACATGAGTAAACCTCATTAAAGCTATTGGCTTAACGACCCTAGCTTGTGTCATCCGTAACCGAAAACGGTCAACCAGTTTTGTTAGGAAAAAGACTCAGATAAATATAACCCAATAATGTTACTTACTGGTTGGAGTAAAATTCCAACGGAAGTGTTTCTTACCCTGTTTTGAGAGGTTTATTGCATGGTTGGAAGTTTTCTATAGAAAGCTTTTCTTGCTTGGAGGTTATTGGAATCTGGTGGGGAGCAGTAGTTTGATTTTTCCATTTGTAATTTCATTCCGCAATTTTTCCACTCTCAGTCATCTTCATTCAGGTTGAGGTTCGGGTCACGTCAAATCAATCAGTTTTTTGTGCACCCTTAGAGGTGAGAATTCAGCTGTTACATAACAGTAGAAAGTCAGGTAGCCATGACTTTTGACTCAAATGAAGTGTGATCAGTCAAGCTTGGGTTGTACTGTATGGTGACAAGCAAAAGCGCTGCCTCCAGTACATAATAAGATGTTGGTCAAATAAAGTTAAACTGAGCTGTAGAAAGGAGAGCCTCACGATTCATGCGTTTTTGCTTGAGCGAATCACGTAGAGCAGATTCCATTTCGAACCGGTTTCCATTGATTCAGATGATAGATGGTTTCAAGCTATCTACCACTGACGGTTGCCAACCTGTCCACACCGTAGGTTGTCTAGAATCGTCGCTCCCCGAGCTAAGTGGATGTTCTCTTCCATCCAGATACACAACCTCCAGGTCCTTATCGTCTCGTCTAATTTTACCTGATGTTCTGATAGTAATCACTCAACTGCTTTTTCCCGACTATTTCACTTCGAAACGGGATTGTCGGGTGATACCTCGACACACTGGTTTCAAAGTTTCCAGTTGTTTTGTCAATATACTTTTCCCCATATATTGTAATTGAGGGGATCAGAAATACAATGTTAACCCTTTATTGCTTTCCCAGTGTCGTTTTTGATTACTGATTTCATTGGTTTCTTGGGTGCGGCGCAGTTTTGTAACAGACAACAGAAAAGAGTGATAATTTCCACCCAAATCCCCTTTTTATATATCTTCAGTGGAGCCCAGCGCGACCATGTTGCCATTGCACGAACATTTGGTGATGCATATACAAAACTATGATGCAAATCAAGTGAGCTCAACTGTTTTGTTATTGTTGATTCCAGATCTTTGTTCCGTTCTTAATAGGCATCAATCTGTCTCTGTTTGAAAACAAAGGAACCTTACACGAGACTCTCCTGGTCATCTTAGTTTCAAAAGAAAGGATGAATTTCCACATCGGAATGCGGTTTGTAGGTTCATAAAACCAGCGCTATTCTGGCTACCGCACGTATTTCACAATCTGATCATCCATGCAGGTATACGTGGTTGAGAAATGTTCAACCTAATGCCATACAGCAGCAAAGCCATCACTTATAGCAATTCGATTTGAATGATGACTGTTGGTCTAATATTTTGGACCACAATCTGACGAGAGATACTCATGCCAAATTTAGGCCCTATCTACACGTTTCTCTACCTCAACAGTGGTCAGGTCGTGGTCTTGGCCCGAGTTTGAGTCCTGATGCTGTTCATCACTCCTCTGCTTCTAATTTGCCGCGAATTCTTCCTGAACTATTGTAGCAGTTCTATAAAACGAATAAAAAATAAAATAAAACATTATCATTAATATCCTGACGTAGAAACTGTGAAAAGGGGACATACTGACATGCAGTTTCTCGTCTCGTTAGTGCCCTTACCAATGGAGTCCATCAAGCTGCATTCCTTGAAACAATTATTTCTGGGTGTTTGCCGTCAACTACGGGCATTCCTTCCGTGGTACTGACCTTAGTTCAGACAACCATTAACCACACACTGGACTCGGTGGCTTTGATTGCTATCTCCCGGCGATAGTCTCAATCAGAAACAGTGAGAAAGGAATAGAGAAAGAACTACAAATAATAATATCAAGTGGATAAAGAAAGCTCGTAGACACAAGAGCGCCACTGATCGCGACACCTAGCCATTTCCTCTGACGGATATAACCACTGAGTTGAAGAATCTCTTAGACCTCACCCAGAAAGTTTAACACGTCCTACATGGCCAAGTTCACAGGTTAGGTTTTCCATATCATTGATTGGCCACCCTTACTCATCCTCCAACCGATACCCGCCTCGGCAGACATTGTGCACCGAAAAATCCTGTCAGGGGACATGTGCAACACATGTACTAACCATCTTAGCCTGGTGACCTTTAGTGCTTCATCTAATAATTTGGTTCGTGTATCTAAGACTCTTCGTCGAATCTCAGCATTGCTTATACGGTGTTCCCACCAGATTCGAGCAGTGGTTCAAAGACATCGGTGTTCAAATACCGGCAATCTTCGTAAGTCCTCCACTCGCAGTGGCCGTGTTTCTGAACCATGCAGAAGCACGGGCCTGATTGCTTCAGCGTACACCCAATCCTTGATGGATGAAGAATGTCTTGTTGACGCCACAGATGACTCAGGTTGTCAGAAGCTAAACAAGCATTCTGTATAGGCAAAGACATCTCATCCTATATCCGACCTCTGGGTGAAATGCAGCCTCCCGAATAACAATTAATCTACCGAGTTTATAGTTTCTCCAGATTCTCAGAGGTCTGGTGTTGGACCAACCCAATCCTTCGACAGCATCTTGCACTTTGAAGATGCAAAACACATACCGAACATTGTTGTGTAGTCTGTGAAGCTATTTAAAAAGCTTGCAACTTACTTGGATCTTCACTTGAAGGAATTATGTCGTCTGCATATTCAAGGTCTGATACCTCTCCTTCCGGGAAAGGTTCAACACCACTGTCTCCACATGACAAAAGCGCTTTCTCTAGGACCATATCAATCACAAAGTTAAGTAGTAAAGGAGAAAGAGAGTAGCCCTGACAAACGCCACTTTTCTTGGTGAACTCGGGTGAAGGATCACTGAAGCCCGAACTCGGCTTCGGCTGTTCATATATGGGGGCTTTATGATGGAAATAAATTCCTCTGGCACACCTTTCAACAAAAGGCAGCTCCCGAGAACCGAGCGGTCGACCCAGGCGAAGGCCGCTCTTAGATGGAGAGAAACAAGGATAGTGGACCGATGAAAGATTCACACATGTTCTAGAATCTGTCGAGGAGATGTGGTCAACACAACCTCGACCAGGTCTGAATCCAGCTTGATTCTCGTGCGAGCACTGTTCGCGAGCGGTTTGTAAACGGTAGAGAATAATACCAGCGAGAGGATTAGGTGCGATGTTGAACGGACTTAGTCCTCTGTGGTTTTCACAGGGGGACCTGTCACCTTACATGTAAATCGGTACAATCACCGATTCACACCAGCTCTCTGGAATTTGTTCCCTATCCCATACCAAACGGGAGAGTTTTGTCAGCTCCAATAACAATGTTGAACCACCGTCTTTAAAAGAAGGCGGAGGCAACCCACTCGGTCCAGCAGTCTTATGTCGTTTAAGATAGCTTGTCTCACGGAGAACCTCCGCTTCTGACAGGGCTTTAATGATCGCGCTAGTTAGCAAATCTGTTGTGGATAGAGGCCAGTTGAACTGCTTCTCGAAATGCTCCGCCCAGCGAATTAGACGACGCTCCTAAGTTTGAATCAGTGAGCCGTTCGCCTCCTTGATCAATTCGCTAACACCTGGTTTACGTGGACCGGTTTGTCTAATCAGACGGAAGATGTTGCGGCTGTTTCCAATCGCCGCAGCTTTTTCTGTCTCCTTACACTTCGCAATCCACCACTGCTCATTATCGTTTCTCGGGCTGCGAATCATTTGGAGCCTAAGGCATCTCCGTGCTTCATCATATCTGAAATCCGGTGGAGTTGATTTGCGCGAATCTAACAGTGCAACTGAGGATGCAGATATCCATGGTTTCTGTGTGTGTCTGGTTGTTGGACCTTGGGCAACATCAGCAGCCTCAAATAGGGCCCGCTAAATATCTGTCCATCGCTGTTCTGGATCGTGGCCATTTGACTGCATCGATAACCTGGTAGATAATTCTACTCGGAAAGCAGATGGTTGGTTATCGTCCAGTAGTAGTTGTGAGGTATGATTGGCTTCGGTGTTATTTCGACCACCGATAAGACGTAAACTGAAACGCGCCCAGAGAAGAGTGTGATCGGTGTCCACAGAAGTGGACCAAAATGATCACCGATTTTGAAATGAACCACACCAGCGTTAACCGATAGGAATATGGTCGATAAGAATCCAACGCTGTGAAGGCAAAGGTGGACGTCAGGTTACTCGGTGTCGTTTTTTGTGCGACGAATTTTTACTTGTTGGGAATAGTTCATGGCCGGGACATAGTTGAATGAGTCGATCACTGTTATCGGTTCGATCGGCTGGAACGCCAAATCGCCTTTTTATATGCCTTTCCGTCTCGTCAGGGCTTCCGATTTGAGCATTGAAATCAGAAACAATAAATATGTCCGTAGAGTGCACGCTGTGGAGCATTTGAGACAAATCTTGATAGAATTCCTCTGTAGCCTCGAGAGATCTACGGCTAATTAGTGCATACACACAAACGACAAACAGGCATCGATGCTTCAGCCTAGTGCTGTTGACATGCACTGAACCATTCAACCGAACTGCACACAGATGACTACTGACTGGGATCCAGTCGAGCAGTGCACGCTCAGAGTAATGCCAACGCCAACCTGACCACGAGCATTAGACACCGGATCACCCGAGGCGCGAAGAATGGAACCAGAAGCCGAGTTTATCTCTGGGTATATGCGTGTCTCGGAGACACAACGCATATCTGTTTAAAGGATTCAAGAGTTCTAGCTAGGGCAGCTTGTTGCCCCACTTGGTAAAGTGTGCGGATTTTAAAGGCAGCAAATGAAGAAGATGCTTAGGTCGGAAAATCGATTCTGTTTTTCTCCTCTTTCGAAGTTGCTGCTCTTACCGAAAGTTAGAAGTTCACGGTCATGACTCATTGTGCTCTCGTATCCATTCAGAATTGGGATGCGAAGGATGAAAAGCAGAGTTAAGAAATGGTTCCCGATTGACCGCTGGAGACTCCTGGGCAAATCACAATGAAGTGTGATCACTTCTCCCACCTTCGACAGAAACCCCAGGCACTCCACTCCTACGTCCATCTAGACCGGTCAACTGTTTGTCTCTATGTTTATTTGCTGGAGTGCCCTCTCCGGGGGCGTAGTGGTTAGAACTAGATGTTGCCCAGCAACCGGTTTTGAGACTGGACTTCGTCTGGCCTCTACCCATTAACCTGTCAGGCATGATTGGATCTCCGGCTTGAGAAAGCCATCCTGAATAGCTTTCTGGATCATAGAGGCACGCCTCCTTGTTTGATTTCGCAAACACGGATGAGCCTCTGTGTGTGTGCATTTGTCTGTGTGTCTCTCCTCTCCCTCTCTCTGTCTGTGTTTGTGTGCGACTAGGCTTACGGTCCCCCATTTCTCTTGTAACACAATGTCCGTGTAGCATTACCGATGTTATCCGCCACATCCGTGTGTGGTCTGTTGCTACCACGATCGGAGCCAGCCGCACTAGTACTGGCTTAACATTTAGCAAAATCTGGGCAAAGCGACAGGGGGGCACAGTGACACACTAGAGAGGCTTGGTGTGTGGATTTATTGTCTACGGTTTCATGATAACATTCAATTAGGACAAAATGACTGCATTTTTGCTACACAGTTAAGCCGTCTCCCCGTGACCTCAGAATATTTCCCCTGGAGTGGATCGCATGATCAGTTGATGTAATGAGCATCCGAAAAAAACCACGTGAAAAGTTAGACCAGTCACACAAACTAAAGAGGAATAATATGTTTGAAGTTCTTTTGGGGTACTGTTGCTCTCATCGAAAATGTGAGATCGGTTTATGTAACCTTTGTTCGTTGAATAAGAAATCTAATCAATCCATCTCTCTACCTAGGTGATCTATGCTCTATCGCGAATCCGCGCCATTCTGGACGTCGCTCCTACTCTATTTGTGCATGCTTTGGTGGCCGCTCCCGTGACTACCGGAAAAAATGGGGATCGTGCCGGTGTCACTTCTTTATCTTTATTCGGTTTGAATCTAGCCGAATTGCTCACTCGGCATCGTCGGGCTCTGGCCGGAGGTAATTTCTACGGACCGGCAACTCAGAATGAGTTGGTTCACACACTGCGTACCCAGGCCAATTTGCTTGAGGTTTTAATCAACGTGTGTCTGCTGGTGATGTGCAGCCAGCTGCCATATCCGGGCTCATTCCCGTTACCTAACCACGCCACGCCGGTGACAAGATTACTGGATACACCTCACGATCTCACTCGACCGGTTACACCTCTATGCACAAGTCGATACGAATTCACCGAGGCCGAATTTCGCGCGAACAAATGTGCTCAGAAGGCTGCGGTCGAAGTGTTGGAACTCATCGTTCGAGTGAGTAGAACAGTTTAGTTTATTTGTGTCATCCCTTCTCAAACTGACCGATGTGCTTCACCATGTGGGGCGTGTTAAGTTTTCTGGGTGCGGCCCGAGAGATCCATTCATTCAATGATTAAACATATTGGATTAGATTGTTGTGGTTCTGAACCAGTGTCACCCTCGTACCCTCATGCGTTCTTCATCTACTTGATACTATCACCTACAGTTCTCTCTACTTTTGTCTTACCGTTGATTGCTTTTTATTGCCGAATAAGATTCCGGCTGAGGAATAGAAGCCAGAACCACCACACCCAGTGCATCGGAAACGGTGGTTCCGTTGTAAACTACGGCCTGAACTTGGTCTGGTATCACCAGTTTCCTGTCGCAATACCCTTAGTCAAATAGACGCAGAACACAACCGCAAACCGGGTCAGTTGTATGTTTCAGTTTGAGAACATGACTAGTTTTACAGTACAGCCGGACATATTGAGATACATTTTATTCTGTGGTGTGTAACACGCTGGGGCAGCGCTTCACCGTGAAAGGAATCGCAAGTCCTCGATCTGCAATGATACAAATGCAAAAAACTCCCCCTGCCTGAAGATCATTCAGTGTCTCAAATGGTTCTCGCATTTGCATCAACTGAAAATCAGTTCGGCTTTCTGTAGCCTGTGGTTATATTTCTTGTCGGCTTGATTGCCTTCGGGTCAGAGGTGGATCAGTTGCTATAACGCACCACTTGGCAGATCCGTTTGATTTTGGGGTTTCGGAATCAAGCTTGAGCATACCATTCAGACAGTTCGCCTGCCTTTCTATTGGCCGTGGTAGACCGTGGGGATACGTCAGTTAGTCGTTTCGAACTGCGTTGCACATCTGTTGGTAGGTTTACAGTCAGTACACGGATCGATCAACGAAGAAGCGTGTTGCGACTGCCCCTGCTTGCGTTGCTGTCTCATGACAAAACTCAGCGAGAAACTAAAAGATAATAACAAATAAAAGCGAATATAGTAAATTGATAAAGTGTCTTTAACTGATGAGTAGATCATTTTTCGTGAACTCAACTCAGAAATTCCAAATCAATGTATGCAACCATATCTGATGGTTAAAATGCCGAACCTTCCTGCCACGTCACTCTTAACCATCTCCCAATTAATAACTGCCAGAGGAAGTGTAAACCTGGCGCATTTGATGCACATGCTACCCCACAGTTAGAATCTCATGAACCCTAGTAAGCTAACACTTACCGCGGAACCCTCACGCACCAGGGTGGTAAACTGCTTGTCATTTACTTCAGACTGATACATTAAACCGATCCGGCTAAGGCGTCACATTTCCGCGAACGATCCCGGAATTCAAATTTTTTGACACTGACCTTGGCTGTAGTCATCCGCATCAATCTGAGCTCGGAGAATTCGCGACTCGACCCGATTTGCCATGATAATTGTCTGAATGACTCATTTTTGTCTTTGTTTGACCCAATGAACAGTCGCATATGCTAATGCGCCAACCTTTTATTTGTCAGACCGTCAGTTGCAGCCACATCCTACCTCTGCCCTCCTACTATCGTTCTAATTTGTGTCTCAAAATAACATGATTCATTTGCCCACATGGTTTTCGCAGTTCACGGGGTGGATGCTAGCCAAGGTCACCCCCGGTCTATATTGTTGTTTACACTTTGCCATTGTAAGCCCCAGAAACATGCTCCGATGTCCTGTAACTTGTATTTCTGGCCACACGCTCATTGCTTGAGGGTTATGAGTACATTTTCTGGTCCTGCACTTTTGACTTTGGTAGCAGCTAGAAGATCTCCTGTTCAGCTGTACATACTCGTTGATTCATTAAAACCGGTCTATTTTGGGGTGAGGAGTAGCACATTGGTGCTTCACGATTATTGCAGTTCTTTCCTTCTATCTACCTATTTTTATTTTTTACTTTCTTCTGTCGAGTTTTCCACAGAGTACGTCACCGTTCACACACGAGATAAAGGAAACCACGTCTTCTGTGTATCATAGGTAGTTTATTGAAGCACGTTTTATGGGTAGTTAGGTTTGTAATGCTAGGAAAGACAACTCAGAGTTTATCTTAACCAACTATAGAATGTGCTATAAGCACCCTGGTGTGGAGTATCAAAAGCCAACCCGTTCACTCTTTTGTGTATTCTGATAATCTTGTCGGGTATATTCACATAACCAATCGTTTGTTTGCCTTTTACGTTGATAGTTTTCTCATTTTTTCTCTCTCTCTCACACACTAAATAGGAACTTGTACGAATCAAACGGCGTTTCGAATCCAACGGCTCTCACTCACCCATGGACTTGCGAATCGGTCAGGATACGGGGCAGAAATCGACCGGGCCTGGTCGTTCCAATGACTTGTCATCGCATAGGTCCAGTCAAATCAATGCGATCCCGGATCGGCGCTGGATTGAAGCCACAGCGCGGCGCACTTGCCTCTTACCGGCTGTTCTGCATTGCCTGGCCACTGCAACCGAATTGGCTCATTGGCCCAGAAATATGGAACAGTGGTTATTATCCAGCACGGAAACCACGTAAGTAACCTTCTGTATCCGGTTGTTGGCGCGTCGATTCTTTGGGTCGTCATCATCGTGTTTGGCTTTGTACTTCTTCCGCCTTCCAGTCACCCAGCTTTCATCAAATTCGGTCATGATACCTCACCGATTGTTGTCGTTTTTCTCTTTCGTCCTCGGCGATACTTGAGTTCTACATTATTCCATCAGAAAGTGTCACCTCGGTGCCATCAGCTGGAGACAGGTTTGTCCCATTAATGAAATAGCGAAGTCACTGGGATTATTGAATTTATATACTACCGACACCGTTACGTCCCATTCCTTTGTCATACTTTTTTTACCGACCCCATACGTATGCGACTGTTCACATTTCTGTCAGCAATCACTTGCATTATAATTGATCCATAGAATGATGCTCTCAGAGAGAATGCAATGTGCGCCAACCGTGAAGGCCTGATGGCTGGCGCTTTTGACCCCGATTGTCAGTCGAGACTCGGCTTCTAACAAGTTAGCCGGAAGGTAGGTCGAAATGATCAGTTCGTGGCATGACAAAAAGGTATGAAAATCTTAACCAAGGGACTTGGCCAAATAGGATGTGTTAGACTTCCGGGCTGGTGTTCACAGGACCCGCTTACCCGAGGGTTAGGGACACACGCATATTCTACTGTTGATGGTGATTTGGCGAACAGTCAGCTTCAGAAACTTTTTCACTCGCACCTAGAAGCTTCCTACCGGTGACTCGACTGAGATAGGACGGCTCGCGGGAATTTCTCGCGGCAGCAGTACGTTTCGACCACCAGACTGACGGTAACTGCGCGTCTTATTATGAGTCGTGCTTCGTTGTGCTCGCTTCCATCCGGTATCGACTGACTTACGTCGAGAAGGCTCAGAGATTCGGCAGAAATCCTGTATCTCACGGCACGACGAGGCAGACCACGACTTGCTAGGCCAGCAGGATGCAAAGCATTCTTGATAAGCGACCAGGGCTGGTGGGGCTACGTATAGCTTTTCAGCTAACGCGTTTTGGAGGACGGGTAAGCGAGATGGATCGGAGAGCTGATCGCAATCTGACCGGCGTTGTAGTATGCATTTGCAGCGCCCACCGAAAAACATGGACAACTTAGTGCAAACTAGTGCCTCCTCGGAAACGGGTGAAGGGTGGGGTGCTCCAGCACGGTTGACAGTCTTATATGCAACCCAGCCATTTGTGGTTTATAGCGATGTTGACGATCTGGATCCACTGTTGACTCGGAGAGGGTGGACGCCACGTGGCGTCCCGGCGATTAGAATTTCTGAAGTTCGTACTAACGAGGAATAGGCTATGGTCTGAGCACAGTGCTAAAAACCGTTTCCCCTTTTCCGAGCAACAGGAATCTAGCCCAAGAGGGCCTCTTAGATGGGCTTCGTTCGATGCCAGCCGGCCAACGCTAGCACTCAGATCTCTTGCTGAGATCATGATATCGGCCCGGCTTGTTTGGTATGAGAGGTCGTGGGGCTTTCCGTAGAAGTTATCTTTTATTGCATCGGTGGGTGCATACACTGAAACAACAAACAGATTGCGTCTATCGGAACGGCGACTGCTCACTTTTCACGAACCCGTGAGTCTCACTGTCGACTGCGACCCGGTTTAACAACACCGCTTCAGCTTTTTCACTGAAAGTAATGCGAACACCAGCAAGACTAAAAGCCTCAGCCTCGGCGTCCTCATGAAAGCGCAAGGGAAACTTCACGGAAGGATTGGATGGGGGCTTCAATCAAATGATGGAACTGGAGTCTTGAATACGAGTCTCTTGAATGCAACACACATCGATGGCAAGGGATTCAGGTGCACGAGCCAAGTCCGCCTGCTGTCCAATCCGTATCACGGTTCGCACGTTGAAGGTGGCTAGTTTGAATGGGCATCGAGGACGAAGCAGGGCATCAGCTTGTGGTAACGGATTTGGTGATACTCGGAAGCTAGTCGAAGAAGAACGGGAGAGAACGTAGCTAGGATTTCCACCAGTGGCCCTACAGCAGGCACAGTCGACCGAAGAATCCGTGGGTGTGAAAATGGTGAAGAAATTGGGAAGGGAGCGGAGATTGGAGAACAAGTTGTGTACCGTGTAGGAGGGTGTTCGTTTGTGCGCACGGGAGAACATTCAATCATATCTGTAGAATCGTTCATGGTTGTCTGCGTTGCGGGCTATTGTACTACTCGGTCGTCCAGCCCAGATTAGGCATTTTTGTTCGAGGATGCACCTCTAGCCCTTGCGCAGCGAAGCGCGTCCTGCAAGGCACCAGTGTTGGTCTAAATGAGCTGGTAACCATTTGTATGGTTCCTTCTCTTCTGGAAACCACCAGGAGCCGGTGACCGAATGCTCAGTTCATTCGCCCTTCGGAGGCGGCTAGATATCCTGGGTGCCCAGTACACTCCGCCACAGATGCCAGTGAGCATAATGTTGTACGCCTCACGCACCATTCGTGGTTTCTTTGAAATCAAGGTTTAGCCATCTCCCCTAAGCTGACTTTCAGTTAGTCAACCCGGTGGAGAGCACCGGGCATTTGCTTTCCTCTTCTCACTTTAGTGGAAACACCTCCGCCACGACGTAGTGAGTAGCACTTCCTCAGAAGAGGCTGTGACAGACGCAAGGTCGTTTGAGAGTATTTCGAGCAGCTTTTAAGATGGGTGGCCATCTCAGAGCCTCAGACACCCACCCCCGACCGTACTGAGGCATTTGGAGACGGTTAGAGAGATTAACTGACATGGCCAGGTGTCGGTCTGTGGCGCAGTTTCATTCGGTTTCTGTCTATATCTTTGTGATTTCCGCTTATTGCTTTGTTTTTGGCTCTTTTTATTTTCTGCTTCTGTACATCCTGTCCTCACCTAAACAATGCTGCAATGTAGCAACCAAAATCAGAGCACAGATTCACGAAGTTGATGGTTGAAATAACTGAACTCTAACAATCCGTACGTTGTGTTGAGCGTTGGTAGTGCACAGTGAATCGATCTGTACCAGTCCAGTGTAAAACTGAACGGATGAACTGGAGAGAATCGATTTTATTTTTCTGTTTTCTTCATGCATTGCGAAGTAAAAGAATAGTTTTATTCCTCCTATCTCATATTGCAGAACGTTGCCCACCTGTGTTCGTCTCTTGCTTATCAACGAACTATACGCGAACTTGCCATCACAGTACCACCGTGTCTATTGCACTGCACTCATTCGACTTACACAAGCAATTCTGGAGTTGCAATTGTGGTCCGCCCCGTTGCAATCGCCGGAGCGTCGTCATTCACATTCGGATGCTGGTTCACGAAAATCCACCATAAACCAATTCTGTTCAAATATAATATGGCCTGCAGGTCATGTGATTGGGACATTTGAGAACAAATCTACTTCAACCGTCACCACTACGAACGCACAAGAAAGCACGACCGATTCATCTGCGCGCAGTGCATCCGTACAACAGGTGATCAAGTTGTGGGTAGACGCTTTTCTTGGTTTGCCGAAATCGTTGGCCTGTGAGCCGTTGTTTCGTAATTCGTGTTTAACTGCTCATTGGCCGCACAGTCCAACTCAGTCTGGCACATCGAGTCACCTGGATGAAGGTGCGCTGTTGATTGACATCATCACATTGGGTTTGCGTGCTTCGTTTTCAAGTAGTCTGGCACTGCGCGAGCCGGACACGGGTCTTGTTCCACGTCTCGATTTGCATCCAATTTGGTATCAGTTCGTCTTCTCCACTCTACATTGTTGGGGTCGTTACACTCCACTTTTAGCACGTGCTGTAGTTCAGCAAATTTGTGCCACACTGAATAGTTTAGGCCGTCAAGTTGTTGAACGCACGAGAGAATTGGACTTCAAGTAAGTAGTACAGATATTCAAACGGCCTGATCGCCTGTCTTTTTCACATGTTGATATCTACGTAAATGGGTTGTTTTCATTGTAATATATACATGTTATGATGACAATATCACCCTGGAGCGAATCGGCCCGGTCATCGGCGATTCGATATTGATCGATGACTGCCTGTCACAAATGCTTGTGTCGAATCCACACTAAACATTGACGCCTCTACTGTTAAAACTGGTTTTTAATGTCTGTTCGAGGCTCGACACGAACGAAGGCGCCGCAGACTTTCTCACACTTGACTTCTAGCTGTCCCATCTTAATTGTTTGATGCGTATACGCTCTGGATCATTCGAAACGTTCCAGGCAAGATAAGCCATTTCAACACTAAAAATGATCCTTTTCAGGAAAATAAAAAAACTGTGCCAGTTGGTAGAACTATGCTCATCTATCAGAGACCTGATATACATATAATGGTCTGGAAATGGATATTCCGAAAATAACCTCCATTTTCCCATTACACGCAACACTCAGCGCATCATTTTTTTGACACAAAATAAGTGCGTAGACCTACAACTCCTACATTTTTGATGTAATGTTTTGAGCACTCATTTTGTACCGTCCCACTAACTAGTGACAGCTCCGACCTGCCTGAAAATCACGTCCGTTTTACAAGTGAAAAATAAAGCATATATAAGTTGCTTTCATATTCGCTCACGCGTTGCACACAATGCATTGGTCCGACTGGTATGCGCGACCACGCCTTGAGGCTTAAATAACGCTGACAAGACTCAGCTCCCATCTATCGAACTACTCCAGCGATCGGCTGTCTTGGCGCTCAAGATTCCGTTGTCTCAAGCCTTGGGCTTGGTACCGCACCAGTGCAAACTGCCGACGTGACTTGGCTGTTCGCCGACGATGGGTTAACACATTCCCTCGCAGAAGTCGCTAGCACTGGATTGCATGATGTACTCCGGACTGTTACGTTGCCTATTCACTAATGCGTACTGCACTCAAGCTGATTTTTTTTTATAAATGGGATGTTGAACTTTCTCGTATGACCGAAGACAAAGACACACACACAACAAAGATGGCAAACAAAAGCACGTTACCAAGGCAAGGCTAACGTAATTATCCATTCCCGTTCTTTGCACAGTTGGGGATGATGATGGTTAAGCGTGAGCGTCTCCGCTTATCTAAATAGTCGTTGATTATTTGTGACACAAGTGAAGGTGAACGCCGTGTTCAGATCAACACAATGCGTTGTCTTCCACAGGTGTTGCGTAACGGATGACTTGAGTGTTCCGCGTGCGCTCGATGACGTCACCGATTACGTCTGTCCGTTCATTGGTCTTTGTAGCAAAACCGGAGTGTTTTGAGCCATTCTATGGTGCAGTTGTCTCTGCGTTCTGCCAACGTAGGTGACTGAGCCCCCACACTTAAATTGGTAATTGCAATTGGACTTGGCGTGGAGAGGCAGTGGTTCTTTTTTTCGATGGCATTTTCACCCGGCAGGTTGTAGAGAGAGTGCAGGTTGGTCGGATGACCTGAGGTTTGAGCATGAAAGGTGGAGCCCAAGGGCAGTCAGCCAAGCGAGGAATAATGATTGCTGCGGCGCAGTACGGCGATTAACGGCACAGTTGAGGCATCTTGCGAGTAGGCTGTTAATATCATCACGTTTGTAAGGTAACCGTAAGATGGTCGTCAGTTTTGGGATTGTGGTGACCTTCGTTTTGTTCGGAGATGGCTGTGAGTGTTTGGATATGAATGATTTTCGATATCCTTTGGCCTCAAATGTTTTGAACAAAGTACGGCACTCTTCCAGTGTGTCAATTGTACATATTTCGCGTGCTCTGTGGAACATGGTCCGGACAAGGCCAATTTTATACTTTATGGAGGCGAAACTGGTGAATTGCAGATACTGTCCTCATCGCATCGTTTTGCGATGGACTGGTCTTCAAACTATCCCATCGTTCCGGCGGGTAATTTTATTATCTAGAAATACGATACTGTCGTTGTCTTCCCCGTTTTTGGTTAGTTGAGTGTCTGGGTGTATGGTGTTGAAGTGATGGAACATTTTTTCATACCCGTTCTTGGTGTTCACAATAACGAAGATAAAGTCCACATATCGTCGGTAGAAGTATAACTTGAAATATGACCGATTTCATTTTTTGTTCGAGGTATGAAACAAATATCAATCTGTCGATATCTTCATCCAAGGAAACGGAATTTTACTTTCGAGGTGCACAATCGTAATGACCTCAACAGTTCGCTATTTGGTTATCCGATATTTATCATCGATTATTTGCCAAATGCTATCAATGGTCTCGTGAAGTTGGCCGTTTGTATAGAGTGGCTTAACATCGATTGTGAATAAGTGTTTATTGTGGATGTTCAGTTCGGTCAACAGCCCGCACATTTCGAAACTATCCTTCACGTTGTTCTTCCCGATAAATCCCCCCACGAGCCATTTTGCCAGTTTGTGTTGCGGGGAGTTGGTCGTAGTAGTATGCCTTCTTTGTGTACTTTTGGTAAGCCGTACACTTGTGGCTTTTGGCTTTCTCTGCACCTTAGACTCTTGGCCGTGGATTCTGGGATCAAGTTGGCTTTTACAAGGTTGTCTAGCCCCGTCTTTATTTTATTTTCTAGTTCACTGGAGTCGCTAGTATTTGGGTCTGGTTTGAATTCCGTTTGGTCTTCTAGTACAGACTCCATTTTGTCTCTATGGGCTGGTTTGTTCAGAACATATACTCTTGATCTTTTGTCTGATTGAAGAATTACCTGGTCTGGGTTCCTCCTCAGTTGGTTGCTAGCTTCGTAATGTGTTTTGCCTAGATGCATTCTGAACAACAAAAATGTTGGTTGCTGCTGTTGTCTTAGTGTTTCCAAACACGTACACGATCTCATCACCTTGGTAAACCGCTTACTGCCATGAATCGCAGTTGGTAGATAGAAGAAGCTAATCGGTGTATGTGTGACTAGGCGGATTTGCAAACTTTGTCCCGTGTTCGTGGTCGTTTGACTGACTCGTATCTTCAAGATTTACCTATTCCTCGCTCCTCGGTGCGGAGTGGCACAACCGATCATTGTTGTCTGTACTTTTCAGAGATGAAAAATGATTGTTTTTTCCTCGAGATCGGAATTCACGGAGGTTCTGAGAGCGGTTGTTGGTCAGGTTAGCGTGGTGGGAGGAGGAGCACTAGGGAGAAACAATTCAGAGTGGTATCATCGACGCGTGTATGCTTGGGGTTGTGAGTTAGAGTTCGGATTGTCGTCCAGTTATTGAGTGACTTGCAGATAAACGAACCCCAAGTTCCGGGGTCAGAGAACGTAGGCTCGCTCAAATAAGGACAAAAACGTGCCTCAAATTGTGGGCAAACCGACCACAGCATCAAGACTGTCACGAAAGGCGTCGAACTGTCCAAGCGACAATGGACAGCAAGCGCACGAAACGGTAATGCAGTAACAAGTGAATTGGTTCACAAAAAGAGTTGTGATTTATGGGGAGTGCTTGACAAATCAATGGTCAGACCAGAAGTGGTCGTCTGATGGAACACACACAAGCGTGCTGGTGGCGACAGCACGACTACGGGGAAATGGTGTGATCCTACGGGAAGACCAAAGGTTGGTCATTCCCGCAGACAAAGCAGGGAGGGATATGTAAATATCCGGACCAAACGATGTAAGAAGTGTATCGAAAATTCGACGCGACATGTGTTGCTTCTTATTGTGAAAGTTGTAATGTTGCATCTACCAACAACGCTGCGTTATTACCATTTTAATTTTCAGGCCTAAGGGATGGGGCCCAGTCAAGTAACCCAAACAATCATGAGGAAATAATAGCGGGTTGGATAAAACCCACACATGAATGGAGAGGAGGGTGCGTAAAGAGCAACGCCGACGGAGTCGTCGTTGATCACGGAGGGCACAACGGGAAGAAAATGTTGCATAAGCGATAATATCTGCTAACAACCAGGGTACACTGGTGTGCGATAGAATCAGATAAGACCAACGAATGGACCGAGTACAGGTGCGGGTTAAAGTAACAAAGATGACATCGATTAACGCTTTCATGGAAATAGGGCTAAACGTGTGTACTGTAACTCTTTATTCCGAATAAGAATAACGCGTAGCCGAACGAACGGATCTCAAATCAGAACAAAGACTGATCCAAAAATTCTACGGCATTGGACAAAAATGATCGCATGGGAGAAGCAGAGACAGTGGGTATGGCGAGTCGCATGGCAAGATAGGGTCCGGACCGAATCAGCGTGAAAGTGGATCTTAGTACTGCGAGCTAAATTTTCTTGTCCAATCTCTTTGGCGGGCCCCATAACTTCTCTCGACCACATTTGTCATTCCGTGATGTGAGTTTGTTGGGTAAATGCTCCAGCGGCAAGGATCAGACGAGCCTCAATCGGCGCCAGCAATCCCACATAAACTCAAGCATCTGCGCCGACCCGACAGTAAATTATGTCACGTCTAATGCTGTTGCGTGCACTTCCGTTAACGAAGTAGTAATGTGATTCTCTTCGCGATCAATTTTCTCATTAAGGCCAAGTTGGTGGTTGAAAACATAACTTTCCCGACACAAATTTGAACGTAGAAGTCAATAGTATTAGATTGCACGATGTATTCCGGACCATTTCGCTGCATCTTCACTAGTGCATACTGCAGTCAAGGTGATCATTTACAAGTGGTAATTGAACGTTCTCAGTGACGTCATCGAGCGCACGCGGAACACTCAAGTCATCTATTAGGCAACACGTGTGGGAGACAAATCACTGTGTTAATCGGAGCACGGCGTTCACCTTCACTTATGTCACAAACAATCAACGATTATTGAGATACGTGGAGGCACTAGCAATTAACCAACGTCACCCTCAACTGCGCAAAAAGCGAGAATGGATAATTACGTTAGCCTTGCCTTGGTAACGCGTTTTTAATTGCTATCATTAGTTGTGTGTGTGTTCACTTTTGCCTTTGGTCTCATGAGAACGTTCAATTACCATTTATAAATGATCACCTTGACTGCAGTATGCACTAGTGAGGATGCAGCGAAATGGTCCGGAATACATCGTGCAATCTAATACTATTGTCTTCTATCTTCAAGTTGGTGGTGTCGAAACGATGTGTCTGACCCACGATGTGAATGAACAACGAAATCAAACCGAGTACAGCGATCAGTCTTTTTCTCATTGTGTATATTTTTGATAGAAGTTTATGCCACCCAAGTAGCTTTCCCACGGTCCCTGCAGGATTTAGGCTGAAGCGCCAGAAAGCTTTACGTAGATATAGTGGTGTGGGTATACCCATAAACCGCGCTTTACGTTTAACAATTGTCAAAAGGCAGTAATGCGCGGTTGTGAGCCCTACTGAACTGTGGTTTAAGATAGTTCGACCAACGGTCCATTAAATCCCATACAGGAGCGTGTCGTGTATGCGGCATGCGGATAAGATCCAGGAGCGCATTGTTCTAGCATTTCACTCCGGACAAAATTGGCGACATTTAGCTCGTGCTATTGCAATATGTGAGCACTGTTCTTCCGCAAGTGGCTGTGCGTGTTCGGTCTGCAAAAACACAGCATAGAAAAATTCCGTGAACCGAAGCCTTGTAAATGCATCAACAAGAACCACCACTTACAATAACCAAACAGTAGTATGGCCGCCCACGATCTGTTCACTGCGCTATGGGAGTTGATGTCAACAGCCGGCAGCTAGATGCATTCGATTGGTCGAGATGTTGGCAGCGCGAGCCATGGCGTCGTGAGCCAGACACATCGCTTTGGTACCACCACTTTGGTTTTAATGAGAAAGTTGCTCGCGAAAGAAATCCCGACCACTTCGTCAACGGGAGTGCGAGCAACAGATCTACGTGTTAGAAGTAACCCTAATGAGCTGTGTCGGGCCGGCGCGAGAGGCTCGAGTTTGTGTGGGAAATTCAGTTACGCGCGTCTGTCCACGCAGATTAATGTCTGTCGCTGGAGTACTTAACTGACGAACTTGATTAAGAAAGCCATAGGATTTACAATGAAGTGTCTGGGTTTAGCCTCACCAACATGGAAGGAGACAATCCGTTTGCTGAGACAGGTTGATCTCCGCGGTCCGAGGGATGCGACAAGCTCAAGTGAGATCAGTTCGGACAGTGGAAGTAAAAATGCGCGTGCGCTTATCGCTGTATTTATTGTCCTGGTTATATAAAAGGAGGAACTGACATCCCTGAGGCTTGGATTCAAGGATTCACATTAGACTGCTTATGGGAATTTTCTGTACAGCCCCGAGGTCGAACAGCCTTTCATCCGATTGCCTTCTAAACAATGTCAATGAAGGATCAAAATAGCAAAGTAATTCGTCGAATTAATACGGTTTAGAGCCGTGTTATTAAATTGTGATCTCTGTGCCCGCTCTTTACCGTTGCATGGGATTTGATATCCGCAGATCTTGGATGCGCGCACGTTTGTGCGTGTGCGTGTGTTTATCTGTATGCATCTGTGGGGTTAGCCCTCCACCTATCTATCTTCCTACCAGATCACACATTGATTTCCTGCAGTTGAAGAGGTTGTACAATGTAATAGGAGATGTCGAATTACATTATGACGGAACGAATTACGCTATGAATAAAGAGAAGGACGCAGTTACTCCTCGTTTTCTCTTTCATTTGTGCCTAGAAGATGTGTGAAATTATGGCAATGTATGTCATTCACTACGTGTACTAAAACGAACCAGTCATTTATTACGTGGGTTGTTTGCCGGTTTCATGAATTAGAACCAGACATCTGCATCGAATTATCATGTCTCATTTTTCAAGCAACTCGATCTTCAATACTCTGAGTTCTGCCATGCGCACAAATACACTCAGTCCGTTTGTTGTCTGGATAGCATTGCCTTGAATTATGTGTGCATACATCTTTGTGGTTCCAATCGAACCAAGGGAACTATTGTTTCTGGTTTTTAGACTCCTTTGTCTGTCAGTTATCATGTACCAAGTTCATCCAAGCCGTGTTAACTCGTATGTTAGTTTACTGGACTCATCGGAATAGTTCTTTCATGTCTGCATGCTCCTATTCTTGTCTATATCAGTCTGACCCACCGTATTTCTTTCTCCTTTTGGCATCATTGAATTTAAAAGTGATGAACAGGATCTGAAGGCTACTGCGGAAATTGAAACGCAATTTGCCCTTCTCCATCAGTTACCTCCAGATTATATCTTATCATCAATCGGCTGTCTTCAGGGCATTTTTCATGCTCTAATGCTACCCGGTGGGAACTCGGTAACCGCAGCGCTCCTGCGTAAATCCACCAATCCGCTTGCTCCAGATCCGCCATCCGGGTTCACTAGTGCTTCATATGTGGCGGGTTTGCCCGAATCCGTCAATCACTCGGCCACAATTGCCAATTTGTTGAACCAGCTGACCGATTCAAATCCGGCAGTCGCGATCGAGACCAGCTTGGAGCCAACCGTGTTGAATGATTCCTGTGCAGGCATTCCTGTTCTACCGGGCACTGATAGCCCGCTGGAATCACATCGTTCGATTGTGACAAAGAGCATCTCGAACGAACCGTCCGTTGTGTTGGCTACCTCTGGGATTAGTCGACCGACTGTAAATTTAAATGGTGAATCTAATGGAGACGAGTTCGCCGGCCGTGATACGACCATTGGTGGCGGTAGCAACAACAGTGGTTTTACCGCGATTTTCACCAACCGAGGCAAGGTATGCTGTCTGATTGGTGTACTGTTCACTCGCTCACAAATCATGATAGTTCTCTTGACACTAGATTTATGCTGTATCAACATTGCCGTTTCGGAAGTCACGGCGTTTTTTCGTGATACGTTGGAGGTAATAAGGTTGCGGTATGGGGGGAGAAAAAGAAAACAATTTAATGGGGCACGTAATTTCGTGAAGTCCGTCTTGAACAGGATTGGTGGAATACTGTTCGTGCCAAGTGAATTGTGGCTCCGATGACTGCACAGTCCGATGTACATATCTGCTGGTAGTTAGAGGAATTGAATTGGACTACTGTGCTAGTCTTCCATGGCTTTGCACTCTCTTGATGGTTGGTGTATGCGTGTACGAATGTTGACACGTTTATCTCTGTCGCTGCTGTTGTGTGGCTGCCTATTTGACAAATCCGATAAATCGACCCACCCAGTCCAACAAGGCAGAACATGATTGGAGTGATCTTGTTCGCTCTTATTAGAAGAACTGAAGCAGGTCTGGTGTGCGCTCCAAATGCAGTCTAATTGGATGAATGCTTGTATTTTCACAAACTTCACACATTATTATCGTCTTTTGTGTTCGATTTGTTTGCACATTGGGCCAGTTCCACGGTTCACATTTAGTTCATTGTCAAAGGGAGAAGGTTTAGAATTGTGTTTATCGGTTGTTTCATTGCCTTTAGATACTAGATCGCATGCGCTTCGTTTCCAAATGAGAGAGATGCACTACTGTGTTTTAATTTGTGAAAATTACTTTTGGACTTTGGGGCAATCCTGACTTAGTGAATGATCGCTTGTACGGACCGTGGAAAGTAAAATATAACGCACCAAAGCAAAACAGAAGAAACTGACCTCATCGTTTACAAAGTGGACCAGAGGATATCTAGCACGGAGTTGGGAAGCGGTATAGATCAGGGGAACAAGCTGCAGCTTGATCAATAGAGGAACGAAACGTTCTTCCTTAAATAGATTACGCGGTTCCGTCTCCGGAGGTTCAAATATGTTCTGCGTCCATCTTACTGCGTGTTTTTTACTTGCTTTCAACATGACTTGAAGAAACAACGTGGCCATCAGTTGAGGCATTTTTACTGCCCCGTGGGGATCTAATGGTTGAAGATGGTTGTTCGTGAGCGAATTTGAAAGATCTGGCTTAAAATCGAAGCCAGTGGTTTGATGGTTGTGATTAGGAAGCTTCCCAGATTACTCGGAATTATTTAAACTAGGAAATATCAAAATATTTTTGACAGAAACGATGAAATCGCGCATTTGTGTCAACCATCACGACGAGACTGCATCTTGGCGTGGTGTGGTGACTTGCGTGCCTCCATGATCCAAAGAGCTATTCAGGATGGCTTCCTTAAGCCGGAGATCCAATTATGCCTGACAGGTTAATGGGTAGAGGCCAGACGAAGTCCAGTCTCAGAACCAGCATCTAGTTCTAATCACTACGTCCCTGGAGAGGGCACTCCAGCAAATAAACATGGAGGCAAACAGTTTACCGGTCTAAAAGCCTCCACTAGATGGACGTAGGAGTGGAGTACCTGGGGTTTCTGTCGAAGGTGGGAGAAGTGGTCACACTTCATTGGGCAGCTATCACTCGCCTAAGCTGGGCAGTCCCTTGCCCAAAGGATGCTGCCCCCTCCACGTTCGGCTTGCTCCATTGGGTGCATGGGGCTAGGGACTGAATCCGAAAAGCGGATCGATAACAGAGTACAAATGAAGACAAGACAGAATGCTTGCAACAATCAGGTCTCACGTGACAAACCCGAGGAAGTTCTTTCACAGGTTCTTCGGTCACGTTCCTGTGCTGGGTTAACGCCCCACAGCCTTTTGGGTGAGACTTTTGAATCAAAGGCTCTGGTTAGGGTTCCGAAAGAAAAACCTCTTCTGCGGTGTGGGCAGCCGCGAAGTATGATCCGCCCAGAAACTTCCAGTATTTTTCCTGTAAAGGGCCTTACAAATTTTCCCTCTTTTAATTTAAGATCGATGCAAAACTCCACGGGTAATTGCGGCTGTGATGAAAGCAGTAGTTTGGGAGTCGGGTATAAATCACATGCACGTTTTAGGCCTAAATGTTCAATCCACTTGGCTGCCTTTAACGGCCGCACACCATGGCAGGTACGGCAACAGGCTGTCTTCGCTAGATCCTTTGACTTTTTAAAATAGATGTATGCTGTGTCTCCGAAACATCCATACAAAACCCCACTTCTGTGATAATTCTTCGCACCCCAGATACACCCTCAGTCGCTCACTTCACTCTTCGCATGTTGGGTGATCCGGTTTCTAGTGCTCGTGGTCAGGCCGGCGTTGGGATTTCTTTAAGCAGGAGAGCTGAGCGTGCACTGCTGGACTGAATTCCAGTCAGCAGTTTGTGTGCAGTTCGGTTGGATGGTTCTGTTCGTTTCAGCAACAACAAATTGAAATGCCGATGCTTGTTCGTCGTGTCTGTGTATGCGCCGACTGACTGCCGTTCCTCTGAAACGAAGGACGAATTTAATCAGGATTTGTCTCAGGTGTTTCGAAGCGTGCCTTCAACAGATGTGGTGGTCATTTCTGGGGATTTCAACGCCCAAGTTGACCGTTTGGGAGGTTCCGAAGGGCACATTGGTGGCCCATTTGCTATCCCAGCTGATTGTGCGGATAACGGCGTTCGTCTCATTCAGCTGTGTTCTGACCATAGATTTTTTCGGCAAGTACAAACTTCTACCATAAGAAGTGGCATAAATTCACATGACATCCTCCTTCGTCTTCACAACGTTGGACTTAGATTGACCATATTGTGATTGGTCACCGCTTGCGTGGATCAATTGAAGATTGTTGTTCATTTTTGTCTACTCCTGTGGACTCAGATCACGCCTTAGTATGTGTTCGCTTCTGTCTGCGTTTCGTCCGTGGTCGCACGAACGTAAATGCCGCTCGTCCGGTGCAGTTGCGACACAGTTTCCAGGCGGATCTGGTTACGCAGTTATCGATGCAGCCAGATGTTCAGGGCCCAACTGAACGATGGCAACAGATCAAGGAAGCCTTGTATGCCGCTTCGAATGCCACGCAGAACTGTGGTTCAATTCGATCTCACTACCAATATATATCTTCGACATCAGTTGCTCCGTTGGATGTTCGCGGGCCCGCTCCTCCGGAAGCCACGTTCAACGAAGTGCGTAAATTCCTCAGACGCCAACTGACTACAAGCCTGAGGAGTGACCGTGAGCAGTGGTGGATTGCGAAATGTAGGGGAACGGAAGAGGCTGTGCCCATTGGCAATGCTCGCAACCTTTTCCGTCTGATTAGAGGTACCGGTCAACGTAAACCTGGTGTAAGTGAGTTAACTGCGGAATCCGACGGCTCACTGATTCACTCTCAGGGACATCGTCCGGAGCGCTGGGCGGAGCACTTTAAGGAACAATTCAGTTGGCCCACTTCTACACTGGATCTTCCGAACATACCTGCCAGAGAAACGATGCAGGTGGATATCACCCCTCCATCAGAAATGGAGATTACACGGGAGATAGGTTACTTGAAAAGATACAAAGCCGCTGGACCGGATGGGTTGTCTCCATCCTTTTCCAAGAATGGAGGCGAAGCTTTGGTTTCGGAGTCAACAAGACTCCTCCGTATTATTTGGGATAGTGAGCGAATTCCCAGGGAATGGTGTGAGTCGATGATTGTGCCGATTTACAAGAAAGGTGACAGGTGCTCTTGTGAAAACCACAGAAGAATTATCTTGGTAAGTATCACGTCTGAATTGCTCACCGGTCTTTTTCTCCACCGATAATCCAGTGCGCGCGAAATGTGTATGCGTGAGAATAAAGCTGGTTTCAGACCAGGTCGGGGTTGCATCGACCACATCTCTACTCTTCGACAAACCTTAGAGCACAGACACATCTTCCGTGGGCCCACCATCTCTGTCTATCTTGATTTGAAAGCGGCGTTCGATTCAGTCAACTGCAGTGTTCTGTGGCGCTGCCTCTCATTGAAGGGTGTGCCAGAAAAGTCTATTTCTCTTTTCCAGTGCTTGTATGTGAACAGTCGAAGCCGAGTTCGTGCTTGCGGCGATCTTTCATCCGAGTTCACCAGGGAAAGTGGTGTTCATCGGGGTTGCTTTCTTTCACCCTTCCTCTTCAATTTTGTAATTGAATTGATTCTTGAGATAGCCCTATCTTCGTGTGAGAATAGCGGCATCGATTTTTGCTCTGGCAGTGAACTGTGTGACTTGGAATATGCGTTTGATATTGTTTTATTGAGTGAAGATCCAGGTAAGTTGCAAGCTATCTTAAATATTCTAAATAACAGTGTAGGAATGTTTGGGATGTGTTTTGCACCTTCAAGGTGTAAAATGCTGTTTCATGATTGGGTTTGCTCAACACCAAACCTTGTGTTGGCATGGGAAGCTCTAGCTGAAGTGGATAAATTTTGTTGCCTGGGTAGTTACATTTCACCAGGTAGACAGATATCGGATGAAATGTCATGGCGTATACAGAAGGCGCGTTTGGCTTTTGCAGACCTCCGTCATTTGTGGCGTCTACGTGACATCCGATTTTTTGATAAGGATAGTGTACACTGTGGTGGTTAGGTCCGTTCTTTTATACAGTTCAGAAACATGGCCATTGACGTTAGAAGATAGGCGAAGACTGTCGGTGTTCGAGCACCGATATCTCCGCAGCATTGCCCGAGTATGGTGGGGACACCGTATGAGCAATGCTGAGGTTAGACGTGAGGTGTTGAGAACCAGAGGTCAGTCTTCATATCAAGTACTAAATCTGAACAGGTTAAGATGGTTGGGACATGTGTTACGCATGTCTGCGGATAAACTTCCTCAGCGTACGCTGTTCTTCGAGGCAAGTGGTGATTGGAAAGCAGGTTGAGGTGGTCAGTCCATTACATGACAAAAAGGCATGAAAGCCTTGACCAATGGACTTGGTTAAATGGGGTTGTGGTCCACGTGATCCTCCTACTGAATGGTTGGAGACATCAAGTGATATGGCTAGGTGCCGCGGCCAGTGGCGTAGTTGCATTCGGACTCTTTCCTTGTCGTCTTGATTTCCCCTTGATACTTCAACTTTTTGGATCTTTATCACTATGCTTCTATCCTTTTTCCCTTTACTGGACGATGCCGGAAGGTAGCAACCAAAACCAGAGCACAGAAGTGCGAGGTTAATGGTTGAATAAACTGGAACTGAACATTATCCACCTCTGTCCTTTTCGCGTGTAATTCCCCCCTTTCAAAGATTTTGATGTTTTTTTTTCAAATAATTGCTATCGTATTTCTTTGAGCTTTTATACTTCGTGGTAAATCGTACTACGTACAGTTTTATCTAATACCGATACTCATGTAGTGTCCAAGTTGTCCAGGTTTTTCAGCGGAATGATTTCGTTGTACTTAGGCCTATAAAGAGAAGTCGCCTGTCATAGGAGTCGATCATTGTGCGGAAAATGCTCTGCTAACATTCAGAGCGAGCTGCAGAATGGCCTTGTATCATGTAGTGAATGAGTTCAATAAACCATTGAGAGCCAGCCAGAAAAGCTTGTTGTTTGGGTTTACGACTTACAGTCGTTCACCCCGGATTGGATTCCCATTGGGGGTTCGGTGTATGTGCATTAACGATGCATCCTAGCAAGGATTAAACAGCTGTACTTTGCTTCAGTGGTTATTGTAGTGTTGACACTGCATGATGAATCGTATTACCTGGAATGTAATCTGCTACTGCCCACTATGTCTCTCTCTCTCTCATATATATATATATATATATATATATATATATATATATATATATATATATATATATATATATATATATATAACGTTTGTTGTTCGTTACTACATCAAATGGTCCCATTGTGCACGTAGGATTTGTTCGCGGAGAATGATTCGCCACAACCGGATGCACATCCGCTAGTGCAAACACAAACCGAATTGTATCGTCTACTGCCTCGACTCCTTCGATGTTTTTCCGTTTTGTGGAATGCACTTAATCAGTCCCCTTTGGAATACTCCTCCGCGAAAGATCCTTACGTTAGTAAGTTCACATCCACGCTGTCATCCCCGTTTCTTGTTGATTTTTTTTCTCTTTGGAGGAATTCCATCCAAACACACACACAGGCACAAAAATATCCGCTTGCTGACTAACACCAATAAGAATTGTATCTCCTTTTAACGTACCCTTTCTAGCATTTAGGTTTAGTTTTTCAATCCATCTCCAGAAGTCAGCTGTTTCACTTGATGGTAAACATAACAGTCCATTACTGATCATATCACCGTCTCAGACAGCCTTCGTATATGATAAATAATTTAATCAGAAGGTGATGATGATGGTTGTATGGCATAAGTGGTTATCATCTCGGAGTTAACACCGGTTAGATTGGCAGTGAGCAACAATCTACCTTCGTCCGGCTCGTTTCAACACCTGATTTGTTGGGATTGTCTGACTGCGCACGTAACTACCTGGGCCAGTTGAATCTAACGTGATTCTTCGTTCCGAATATCAGAGCCATGTTGTCAGTTATCTCTAATAATGTGGGACTTTCAAGCTTTTCGGTATGCCCCTTACACTGCACTATTACGCAAGCATGGAATAAAACACGTTACAAGATGTGAGCAATGCTAGACATGTTTTTCAAGAGTCCTGCAGTTCTGTCTGGTGACTACCGTGCTAATGACAGTACGACAGATTAAACGGAAAACTGGTTAGCGATAAGTTATGCGCTAAGGGATGATTTGCCGCCGCGATTTGCCTCCAGTGTTTCAAGCAGGACGCCCAGTTGTTCACTATAAGTGACTCAAAATCGGTTGACATACCACTCACTGGACCGCTGGATTTCACCAGTAGCTTTATGCGATTACTCTGCGGTTAAATAAAGCACTTTCAATGCTATAGTTAGCATATCCCGGTTTCGTTGATCGTCTTTTCAAGGAGTCAGTCCTGCTTTTTTCCCGGTAGACATCATTTAGATTCAAAATACAACTACTACTATTGTTTCCAGTAACAGAAATATAAATTTAGACCTCCCTGGAGAGCAAATCGTACGTTGGATGTAGCAAGGAAGCGGTTACTTACTTGCGTTAGTTGACTTAGGACCTTATCAACATATCTATCATACATTCATACTACGTGATTACACGTTTTTTTTCCTTTTTTCATTCTATATGTACATGATTGCCATTTACGGTAATATTCTGTCACTGAATCTTATCAATAAGCGAAGAACTTTCACGAACCATTCAGTTGTGCTTCTGGATCTTGCCAAACAATATCATTCCGATTTCTATCCATTTTCTGAACTTCTAACTAGTTTTTGAACGAAATTTCGGTGCTACAGACTCTGTAGCCCTATGAACTCACCGTAATCGTCTGCGTGATTTTTGTTGTTGGACGCTTTCGGAAGCTGATCGTGTTAACCACAGCACGTTCTGTGACCTATTTTATCTGATCAGGGTTTTTATTTTTTCGTTGCGCTGAAATCCGATCGCGGTCGATCAGTCGTGGGTGTAGTTCTTGTTGGAAATGGACTTTGATGATCATTAAGGAAGTATCATATCTCTGAAAGAGTGTACCAGTGATCATTTCCAAGCTGCCGAATGGGAAATTGATTAGCCGTGGTAACATTCGGGCTAGGGGCCGTGATGATATCCGCATGTGGACCTCATTCTTTGTGTTACGAAGTTGTAACGGAAAAATAGGTGAACGAAGTGTGGTACTGTCACCTGACACACCGACTGTAGTGTAGTAAAACTACTTTTAGTTAGACGCACCTGAAAATCATGAAATCTTTCTGTCAGGGTAAGTATCTGCTCCGTAGATTCGTATGCGAAATCAATATTTTCGCCTCTCAGTGGTATCTTTCTCCTATTTTTAAGTCAGTTGCATTTCTTCTGAAAAGTCGGACGCACCTCAGTAAAATCTTTCCACGTAAAAACTTGTTGATCATTCCGTATTTCAAGGTGCTCTTTGTTTACTTCAAATATACTGCAGTTCAATCAGACCCATTGATCGGTTCCCCGTCGGATATCCCATTGTATACGCGAACGATCGGTCTCGCTGATCGACTGTCCGCGCTTACCGCAATCGGCTGTCCAGATGTGGTTCGGCCTGCCCTGCGTCTCTGTCTTGAACCATTGGCTGTGCAACATCCCACTGCATTTCTACTGAACATGGCTTTGGCCTGGCCCAATAGCTTACTATTCCAACCGGATGTCTGTCCGGACGAGTCGACGGCTGCAAGCGTTTGTCGTAACGCGGAAACCTCCGTGTCAGTCACCTCGTGGACCCCGTCACTGCTCCGATTGCTCACTCCCACAGTCCCCGACGAATCCGCCAATCCGCAGTCGCTGCCCAGTCGTGACCCCCAAACGAGTAAGTACTGCGATCATTTTTTTCATTGTTTGCCAGTCTTTGTTCAACATGTACTGAAATCTTTTGGGTACTCTGCATTGTTTGTCGAATAAACACAGAGAATAAGAATCAGGTAGCTTGTTTGTTGGATAAGTAACAACGTGGACGTCTTAATCAATGAAGTTACACAGACGCGATCGGTTGTGCGCACTAGTATATGAACACAGAGAGCAATCCGGAATATAAATGAACATGCATATTCCAAATAGATTTAGGCGAATACGCAAGAAGATGGAGCAGACAAACGAATCGTGTGAGAAGCCAATCAAAACAAAGGGAATCGTGCCACAATACTTTAGATTGCTTGTGTTTCTCCCATGTTATCTGTGTGTGTTATGGTCATTGGTTTCGGTTCTCTCGTGTTATTATGAGTACGCGGCTTCCACGGCAACTCATACGTAAACACGGAATCGAAAAAAACGAATAATAGATGTTTACAAAACTATTGTGGTCGAATGTGTTCGTACCGACCAACACCACCGTAATTGATTCTATCAATCTGCGAATGGGGAAATAAGATTGACGATCATCAGACTGCTTTTTTGTCCAGTTGTGTAGCACTGTCCGCTTCGTTCTTTCGCTGTCGATGGTTCGAATTGTGCAACGCACCATCTCATTAGGAGCACAAGTTGAGGCGAACAGTGTTTTTCGAAATTTCGTAATCTGCTCGTCGCAAATCCAACGGATAGTGATCTGATTCACATGGTATTTAACCCGTTCATGTCTGTGTGATATAATGTGGGTTGAAGACTGTCTTGGTGCAGCCCCGCTGGGAAATGTGATGGCTTGTTGTAATCTGAGGGTTTTTTAATTCTTATAAAAAATGT
Source organism: Fasciola hepatica (assembly GCA_948099385.1). NCBI lineage: Eukaryota > Metazoa > Platyhelminthes > Trematoda > Plagiorchiida > Fasciolidae > Fasciola > Fasciola hepatica. Next base: position 1,144,064 of record CANUEZ040000169.1, read on the forward strand.
CGAATTTCTGGTCGTGATGTGTGTGTGTTTGCGAATGTTGATATGCTTGTAGTTATGGAAAGTGGTAAGCGTGTATTGGTCAGTTTTTTACGATTCATCATGCAGTGTCAACGTTCAAGTCACCATTAAAAACTCTGGAAGCACTGTACAGCTGTTTCATCATTGTTGGAATACATCAGCAGTGCACATCCACCGAGCCCCGATTAGGTTTCGAACCCGGATCGCATAATTGTGAAACGAGTGCTCACTAGGCTTTTTATGCCGGCTCTCGCTGGTTTGACCTACATCAACAAACACTCGTTTTTTGACGCCCATCGCCAACACGGTCATCGACTCGTTTGGTGCATATCTTTTTCAGTAGAGGCCTAAGTGTGTAACTAAGGCGCTGCAGACAACATACAGAGCATGAAAAATTGATCAGCCTAAGTAGCAGGAGATTTAGTTTAAAATGAGTCATTCTGCAGCATCAACGCCCAACTCTCATCAGCGAAAACGATATGAACAGCACCGTATTCATGGCAATCAAGGTGTGACTGTTTTTTGGCAGTATTTAACAATGAAGTCGCAATCTGTTCGGAAAATGCTTTTATGTGTGCATGTGTGTGTGTGTGTGTGAGTGCATATGCGCATAAATTCATGTTTTCCTTAGCGGCACACTCTTTTTCACTCCAGCAGAAAAAAAATCATCCAAAGGGAACAAATAACCATGCCGAAGTTGATATAAGGTTGACTTGAAAAACAGCCGCTCTCTAAAATATCGATCTCTTTCCAAGGATGAAGTGCCGGATATCGGTCATTATCCATGGTGGCTCGTTGAGTCATTCTAATGTATCTGAATGACGTGATTTGCTAAATGTCTACAGGTTTTTCGACCTGACGGTTGTTTATGAGTGCGGCAGATAGTACACCACTGTGCGTCCCGATGCGAATCGTTCCCCATTCTTGCGAGCATTGTTTCCGTCTGTTAGGCATCATTCATTCCATCCTGTCTGCCTGGAAATTCGAGTGATTGCTTTGGACCCTGAGAGACTTGTTCACCTTTCTCTTTTGACCCAAAGTAGATTGCATTCTTTTCAAACAAATAATCACAACAAATCACAAGTCGCATCGGTTATGCGTTCATGCTGTCATCACTTGTGCCACCGTTGATAATGCATTGTTGGCATTTTTACTCATAAAGGGTAAAATACCAATCTTGAAAGCAAGCCAGACTACGATAGATCATCGCGACTTTTCAGTTGTTTGTCATCTCTGAGATGTGATTCTCTTCTCATATGAACCAGTAGATCCTTTATTAGGAAAATTACTTGCCGAGTTATTACTACATCTCAAAACGTGGATCGTAAATTCGTACTGACACCTGATATTTCCTTCTTCTCTCACTCAGATGCCGGGTCTCGATCACTGATTCTGTCACCGGAACAAGTCAATCTGCTACACCTTCTCAGTGGTTCCGTGCCGAACGGGCCGGGGTTCGGTCTCATCCTCCCCGTATCCGTGTTCGTGAATCGTTTGCGTGATCTTACTCGACGTCCACTGCACAACACAATTCTTTGCGACAGCTCAGCAGCCACGCGCCACGACAGTTCGTTTGCCACGAATGTTCAGCATACAGAGCTGTCCACAACTGAAGACCAAGTACGTTTCTGCTTTGTTGTCCCGTTTATTAGGTATGATTCGATTTTCCGCTAGTATCGGTTGGTAAGTGTCCATGCCTACGTTCAAGTTACTGGTATTACCAAACCGATTTCTCGTAAAGCATTACCATAGCGAGCATAACGGTAATGCCTGAACGATGCAGGTGCCACAACCACCACTGTTGCTATGGTCTTAAGAACCAGACATTCTTGTTTCGATCCTATTTCATGGAAATTTCCCACAATCGCTCACATTCCCACACCTCTCTTTTTTACATCTTCCGTCGCTGATTTCCCGAGCACACCAGTCAGTTTTCTATCCAGTGAACTGGTGTGGTACTTTTACTTAGCTGCCCTTGTTCTGTCTTCATTTTTCTTCTCTGTTTACCTGTTTACCGTGCACCGTTCAGCCCCAGCGGTGTAGTCGCTTCCGTCAATGTTAGTTCACTGCGCACGCACACTTTCACGTTGAAGCACGGAAACGGTTTCCTGGTCATACTTAATCACGTTGTCCGGGATACTAAGATAATCCCTTAGATCACCGCATCACTGTATGTGTGTTGTAGTGGGCGCACACAATCCACGCACATGCATGCATCCAAAACACCCACGCATACCCGCTGCAAATGTGTTGATATCGTTATTTCGTCACCTGTCACACGGAATACCTCTAACCATCCCGGCAATGAACACTGAGAATATATTAGCGCTCTGTCCATGTTGCAGTGGGCGCACAAGTACGCACCCACGGACACATTCTACACAATAACCGGCATACTGTGGTAAAACTAATATTGGCACATTGATAGTAATAGTCAGTATTGTGTTATTAACTTCACTGAAGTCACCAAATGGGTGCTTAGCTAAATACGTTTCGCGCCGGGCTAAAGATAATTCAGTGAAGAATGGAGGCGAATTCGGTGCAAATAAGCGGTGCTTTTGAGGTGAACTTGATCAAGATAAACAAAAGTGCAGCGGTGGGATAAAATAAAAACCAACTTCAATCAATCCGGGGTTACATTTCTGCTCTGCATTGGCTTGGTCTGCTAGTGAGCCGTTTGAGCTAGCTGTGCTGAATATGTGCGAGTTTGAAATAAGCACAGATGACTGTGCGCAGGACAATAGCAGTTACAGTGCATTCTTCCAGAACTATCCAACGTGGTTATCATGTCTATCCAACGGCTTTAATGAAAGTAGTGCCAGAAAGCTAACAATTGTTGATAATATGCAAATACTAGTTTTATCACATGCTACACTTACCAAAAGCTACATGAACCTGTATTCACTTGCATTCACACATCGCAGTCACCATATTACTACCATTATTTTTACTTCTTCTTTGCCACACTACTGATAAATCTTATTTCTTAGTTCTGTTGCTGCTGAGAACTAGCAATCAGAACAGCCACAATCCAACCAGCTGAACTAGGCTGATTGAAGTCATTCACATTCAGAAGGTCAAAGTAAATATGCGAGATTAGACCGCAAACGGGTTAGTGATCACACTGTGCTAATGGACGCCATACAGCTGATCAGATATCACTTAAGTTGCTGTTCCAGTCGGGTTTTCTATACAAGGCCATTCTAAATTGACCAACATGGCCCGTTTATTCCCAATGAACGAGTTCATGTTGGTTTATGTACCATCACCAGTTCACTTGATTTGCGTAGACAGCTATATCTGGTCACTTTGTGGTTAAAAATAGCACCTTTGAATGTATAATTTGCAAATTCCGGTGTCGTTCACTGTTTTTTCAAGCGGACAATGCCACGCAATTTTTCTCGCAAGAATTCAGAAACAGTCAACATCTAACTACTGCTACTGTTTCCAGTAGTGATATTAGAAATTCGAAGTTCGAGGGCGTATTTGTTCCCGAAGAACACATTGCACTCGATCGTTTATAGACAATCGGATGTTACACCGGCCTATGTACTTCTTCTTTATTTTTGACAGCTTATGCATGCAAATTTTTCAGTCGATAATGTTGAAAAGATAGTTTTACACGTTTGCAGCGGTATATTTGTATGGGACTGGATATTTTACAATGTTCATGCTCGTGTGATTTGTCCCCTTCCCACCCTCATTGTCCGCAGAACTCCCGTGCGTGGATTACGATGCGTTTGCAAGTCAATCTGTTGCACATATTTTACGCGTGGTTGGTAGAACAGCCTCGACTTATCCCTCCAGATCTGTTGCTTACCTTATTGCGGGATATGATCAATATCCCGATTGTAACTAACTTCCCGTCGGGATCTATCGGCAGTGGTCCTGTCAGTTTGCCCCCTGTCGCTGCGTTCGTGCTGATGAAGTAAGTAATTCAGAGTACAAATCTGTGATTTTTGTTCGCATAATGACACTGCTTATATTCATCTTTCTTTGAAGGACTTTTGCAACCAATGTGCTGACATCTCATTCGGAACATGAAGAAGTAAACAAGGAAAAAGCGCAATCCGCTGCAGATGACAAAAAGCCAAAACGGTGTCAATGAGGATAGGTGAAACGTGACTCATAACCAGGAAGTCACGGTGCAATACTTTAAATTCCTGTTTCAGAAGGCCGGGGGAAATCACCGGGGGCAGTAAGGCAGGATAGGAAGGATACATTGGAAGATGAACTCGGAAATAACTGACTGCGATGTTTGAAATTATCGGAGTTCTCGTGTTTGAAAAGATAGACGTTGCAGTTTTCCGACAAGGTGGTAAATTTGAGTTTTCCGTCGCAGATTATTTTCTAAGTTAACTTCCAGGTACTTGGCAGAATTAACTCTAGATATCAATTTGGAAGTGAGAAATGGGAGTGGGAATTACTAAAAACACATTCAGTGTACTTGCGTGGGGTTCACTTTTAAACTAGATCGGTCGGGAAAATTTTCTGTTTAGGATACATTTTCGCTGAAGTCTCTAAAATCTGAGAGGTCGGAAATGGCCTTTGAAAAAACAAAGTCGTCAGCGTATTTGAATGCCTCAGACGGGAAGTAAACTGGTAGGTCACTGACATGTGGAAAATGGTAAAGGGGACAAAGTAGCACTCTGAAGTATTCCAGAATTGTAGGCAGTGATTTTGAGTATTATTTTTTTATCCTGTCTTGGTTTTCTACACTCTGTTATGGAAATAGTTAAACAGCCCGACGAGATTTCACGAAGGACAACTGAAAGCTTTGCGTTTTTGAAGAAAAAGAGCGGGATACCGAACCAGGTGTTTGGGGATAATCGAGAAATACGCGACGGACCGATCTGTTCAAGTACTTAGCATAAAATGTATTGATGAAGCTACAGCATCAGGGCCAGATCTTTTCAGTCTGTGGGCAAATTGGCTTGAAGGCGACCAGGCTCCGCGTCCTTAGTAATTTTTAGTATGATGTAAGAGCTATCGGACGGAAAAATTTTCCTTTGTAAATACTTTGAAGTCCTTGGGAATTCGGATGATTTTGAATGGTCGCCAGAAACTAGTAATTGAACAGTGTAACAAGGTTTTCTTACCAAAGTTACCTTGAGTTTCGCAAGCCGGGAAGTCCCATGCATGACAGTTTCGGGGAGGAGGCCATTCGAACCTGAATTAACGATACTCTAGATACTTGGAGAATGGTTCGAAATTTGCAATAACACACGAAGAATGATAAGGAGGCAATCACTGGAAGAACATGTTAGGGTAGCGTTGAGGTTAGTCTACATCGAAATTATCTTTGCAGGACTTAGTTTTCTGACTAGAAAGAAGCATTATGTTGTGTCAAATAAATTTGGGATCCTTAGTTGTCACTAGTTGCATGGCAAATCAGGCATTTTATATCTACCTTCATCAGCTGCAATTTTTGCCTGGCTTCTTAACCTGAACGAGGCTTATACGCGCCTTCCTTTTGCCTTCTGAAAAACTTTAATAATACGGAGACCACTGTACTACCGGATTCAAATACAGTTTCGACTGGGCAACAAAGACTGAAATTTGCACTTAGAGTATCAATATCAACAACTCGGAAGATTGATCATGAAGAAAATCACAAACATACATTACCAATGATTGCGTTGGGAACGGAGATGCTTCTAGGTTACTTTTCTCCTTATTCGTTCATGCGGAAAATCTGTGAGCAGCGTGCGAGTAAATCATCGGTCTGAGAAAAAGTGCGCTATAATCGCTTGTAGAAATAGACGCTTTCAATCTAGGGAATAATAGATGAGGACGATTAGTGACTACTTTCTCCAACACAGAAATCACTGTTGTGTGGGAGTAACTTACTTTACTTTTACTTTTACGCGACTATCTCTTGCGGGAGGATAAGTAGGCCCCATGGACATCACAAACCATTGTTGACCACACGCGAGTTCGGTTCAGATCGAGATCCAGCTCTCTTCCCATCGCTGGACTTCATAGACCGACGGAAGGCCTAATAGCTGTATGTCTTTTTCTGTGGTACCAGTCCGCGTTTTGAGTTGTTCACCAAGGTGACAACACCAAACACGACAAGGAGCAGGACCAAGTATTTGTTTGATTATCTCTGATTCGGGTCGTCGAAGGGTATGGCCGAACCACTACAGTCGTCGACGTTGGAGGAGGACAGAAAGGGCATCGACGTCAGACCATCGTCTGCTTATCTCTCCGTTGAACACCCTGTCGCGCTAGTTGACTTTGGGGAATTGCCGCATGCACCAGTGATCGAAAACCTCCAGCCTTGTGATATTCTCAGCTCTCGGCCATAGGTCTGTACGGGACGGATAGCCGGTAAACACGAATTTTGGTCCTGAAGCTGATTTTGCTGCGAGGGGGAGGAAGGCTTTCCTGGTACTTTGGTTCCGTAATACCATTCCATATTTTGCCTGGCCGTTCGGAAGCAGAGTTGAGCCTAGGTATTGAAATCGAAGGACGTTTTCAGCCAGTTGGTCGGTGATGGATAGGTGTTGAGTAGTCACGCCGAGAAGAGTTCAGAGAGCTTTGGTTTTGGTTGAATTCACTTCTAGCCGGGTGGACTTTGCGAAGGAATTGAATCGGTCGAGAATTGGTTGGAGTGTAGCGGGGGAGTCTCCTAACACGACAATGTCATCCACGAACTCCAGGTCCGAAACGTATATTTCCTGGCTGATAAATGCTAGGAAAGTCCAATCAATGGCGTAGTTGAACAGCACCAGTGAAAGGAGACAGCCCTGTCTAACTCCGGTGGTGAGTGTGAACTCCAAGGATTCTTCGTCTCACATACGAACCCTAGCGCCAGTTGTCCAGTAGTATCCCTTCAAGCCTTAGAAGCTTGACGAGCATTTCATCGGATTGAATTATGGTTCAAAGGGACTCCTGATTAACCGAATTGGTGGTGCCCCGGAAGTATATGAAGCAAGCTACGTTTGGCTACTGGAACTTGTAGCGGTGCTCCAGTATTCGGCACAGTGTGAACATTCGATCCACACATTCTCTGCCATGATGAAAACACCCTTGGTTCGGACGAATGCGTAGGTCTCTTGTTTCGGATAAACGATTTAGTAGCAACGCACCGAAAATCTTCGCAACGACATTGATCATGCTGATCTCTCGCAGTTCTGACATGCCGATTTATCACCTTTCTTCGGAATAGGCAGCAGAATAGACATACCACAGTCAGATGGGAATCCTTCTTGCCAAGATGTATCCACTTCCGGGACCTTTATGTGTCAGCTACCTGAGTTGGGTAGGTGAACTTCCGAGAGGCAGTCAGTATCTACGTCATGTATGGTCCCGATTGTAAGGCACTGGCTACTGGCGCTTAGAAACGTCCTGACGTTTCAACAGGCTTCATGTGTTCCTTTCTAGCTTGCTGTCTTATCACCTAAACCGCTGGGACATGAGATGCGTCGCTTCCCAAAAACGCCGTTGCATGATGAGCTCATGAGGTTCTGTGAATTGAGGGTCACAGGAGTGGGTTACAAAACAAAGTCCTTAGCACCGCTCGGTCTTTTGGTTCGAGGTCGCACCTCTAGCCTTTTCACGATCAAGTACAGACTGAAGGGCAACAGGGTCATTCCAGAGGAGCCGTTGGCATGTAATACTGTTCGTTCGCATCGAGGTCTCGAAATCAACTTCTTAGTCAACCATCTGCCTGTTCTAAATTCGGTTAGAATCAGACGTCGAGTCATCTTTGTCCAGATAAGGTTTCATCTGCAGATTTGGAAGGGAGGCTAAGACTCATGTTGTAACTTGGGCATGTTTCCAAATTGTCGGTTATGAACACAAAAATCGCGGTGAAAATACTTTTTTTCAATGTTCTTCGCTTTTTCATAATGAATAAACAACTGCTCACCAACCCACCTGTTCCCGTGGGATCGCCAGCAGTCGATATGCTTGACTGTTCATTAGCGCCACTCCGTCCCATTAACTCATGGTTACCCCTGATCGCAAATGTTGCTAGCTATTACAATTCTCCATAATCTCGTTGTGTTCCAGAATTTTCCACGAATATCTGAATTCTGCCTCAATCAGCGACGACAAACGGGAACAGCGTGAGATTCAGGTAATCATATTCCTCCTAATTTTCTTTCCAAGCACAGTTTGTGTGGTTGAACTGCAGTTATCCGTATCCATTTTGAAAATGAATTTTACCTACTGAAGCTATTATAAGTAGTCAAATGTTCGATATGCATATTGAAGAAGTTTGGGCGTGCACTACAGAATTGCCAACAGTCCCAGTATTTATTGACGTGGTGTGTACCAAAAGAGAAAGCAAAGATAACCTTTAGGCTTCACTGATAAATTTTGATATAATGCTTCCCCCTTGGGCGAGCATCGTCGGGACCGACCAAATCTGTTTGCTCATCGGAGGTTTTCACTCTTGGGAGGGACGTTCAGAAAATAGCACAAACCATGGTTCGAATACGAAGACAAGTTGTCACTATTCACCAAACTTCGGAATGATTCAAGTGAGATTACCTAGCGCCTTTCCATGGCAATTTGTTTTTTCAGAATTGAATGTACTGGCAACTTTTTATTCTTTGTCGTCCCCGGTATGCAGCTAGCTTTTCTGTTTTTTTTTTACTTCGGGCGTGAATTCCGCGCACTATTCTAATGCATATTTTTCCAGTAGTTTTGCAGCTTCAATTTTACTTCTCACTGGAATGTTTTGTCACTCTGCCATCTATTCGTCGTCGTCACTCTTCGAAACTAACGTCTCTGCATCTTCCGTACACGTGATTTTCTTGTCTGGTAGATAAATTGTAAATGGCGGGAAAATGACTTACCTATGACTGCGTAAGACTCTGATAATAATCCGTCCGAAAGTAAATTCATCAGTGCGTTGTCCTTAGCCGGACGTAAGATTGGTTCTTCAGAAATCCCTCAGTTTCCGGAGCATTTGAGGATGGTCAAATAAATGACGTCCTTCCGGGCCTATTTTATCCCGTGTACTGCTTGTATTCCTTAATCTGAAGAAAATAATCAGAGTTTTTACGTTGCTTACCTACTGAATTGAGGCCCGCTAGTACCGTCATCCACTATATAAACTACCTGTGTCGGAAGCCTTTTTCCGTGAGTCACCTCTATTTGCCAGATTTTCCCTCATCCAAAAGCTGATCAGTTCCCGTTGAGTTTGATGACGAGAAAATCAACTTTAAATTGCTTAGTTTTGAGCTGGGATGGGCTGAACAGTGATCAAAAAAGAAAATTGATCGTTACTCTGCGATCACTTGGTTACTGATTTTTCCGATCCACTTTTGGAATATGTTCCCGGTCATCCACACTTTTCCGTTAACGTGATAATCAACTCCCAGCATTTCCAGGTTTGCGAATTTTAGACATCCTTTACTCCCGTGTTGGCTTATGGTTATTGATTTCAGCATTTCCGCCAGTAGCACTGCATGCGAGTAAAATGGTTACCCTTTTCGAATGTCACTACATTGATCACTTTACAACCAAACTGCGTGTTGGGGTGACTCTAAAACAAAGACCACTCCCATCACAGTTTAGAATGCCTTTCGATGCGTAACCTTTGCACAGCGTAGGAACACGTTCCAGCCAATCCGATAGCTTTTTACCTGAAACTTTTGAGGACACACTTTTCAATAGTCTTAAGCTAATATTATGGCATTGTTGAATTTTACACAAACAGCCACTGTTCGTGCAAAAATCGTTTTTCTCCATATTACCATCGCTCATTGTTCTATCTTGTAGCAACACTCCTGTTAGCGGCAGATGATTCCGAGTATCAGTGAGAAACCATGCGCACGCAACGCTCTTGACATCATTGAAGCGACCAAGGTGCAAATGCAAGATTTTTCACTGACTTGAAGTTCTTTGATCCCAACTAATTTTTATGCTGATCTCATTTCTCTTGATCATATGAGCTCGTGTTCTCCCTGCACCGAATATATATATATATATATATAATGCATATTATATATATATATATATATATATATATATATATATATATATACCGGCTTGAGAAAAAGCGTGGTGACAACGCAACAGCACCGGACTGCGTACCCCTCAAATTAATCACTTCGGATGGATGGTTTGCAGCCACATGTGGGAATACTCTCCGTTGATTTTAAGCTCAATCGCCAGTTTTGATCAATACATCAAATATTAAAGAATTTTTCCATTTGTTTGTTCAGATAATTTAATTTTAATTTATTTATTTTTATCCCTATTTTATTTGTCAGTGAGGCGGTAAAACTGCATTCAATCAAAGTAATAGATAATAATGATAAACAAATTGGATGTTCTTTTGAGGTTTTTCATTTGAATTGACCACTGGTTTCTTTGTCACCCCATTTCTTATGGCTTCTCGTATTCCGAGTTCGTAGTTGATGGTATTAAGAACTCTTGTACTTAGGATTTTCCTTATTATCGGGTGTAAGGATGTACCAATAGAGAAGATGGTAGACTGTCCCGAACGATTGGTAACTACAAGTTAATGTAACCTCTTCCGTGTGTGTGTGTGTTTGCAACGTAATTTCTTCTAGGAATTGTGTCATCGGCTACTTGAATCTGTAGCCACCATTGTCGCCTCTGCTCTGGAGCAACCCACATGGTTTCGTCGGACGCTACAAGTGCGCCAGCATGATGAGGCACCCAATTCAGCATCAAACAGTGAACTGGATTTGGCACGACCTTTCACTGGGAACATGCGTTCAGCTCTGCAGCTCACAGGATCAATGTCTTCAAGCAGTTTACACAACTCGGCATCCGCCGTCCTCACCAGCACAGTGGATTCCTGCACTCCAGATGTTGCAAAGTTACCAGTTCGAGACCACCTTGCTGAGTCACTGTATGAACAGAAACCAAGTAAGTTAATATCACTTGCGTACCTTTCCTTCATCTCTCTGGTCCATTCTACTGAGAGGGTTCTCCACAAGCTATCAGTATTTAATCGAACCGAGATGTTTGCAGCCATGTTAGTTGGTAATGTCATAGTTAGGCTTGGGTGTTGCGTAATCTTGGTTAAGCGCTATATGAAGATGTCCACCGTCATTGCGGTTTCGTTCCCTGGGGCACTGATTGCGCATTTCCTGATCGTTGTCTAGGTTTTTCGTCCTGAGGTTTATTGAATAGTTGTCCAGCAGGCTTACGTGGTACAGATTTACTGGAAACCTGGTTCAGTCTACTTGTTGTGGAACATCAAACTAGACTTTTAATTTGGGCTGCACTAGACCTTGTCACTCGATTGCTTCACACATGACCGTTTTTCCCGTTGGATTTTGTTGAAGAGAGAGTGCCCGAGCAAGGGTTGTCGGCTAACTTTACTGACCTAATGTGAAGTAAACATTTCCCTTGTACTCTTTTTACGTCATTGCCTTCGGAATTGACAGAGTTACGTATTGTGGGGTTTTCCACCGCACTTTTTACAGCCCTTTGTATTGCCGCGGAGTTCAGTAAGAGATTGAACACGGGAAACGATTTGTCCGTTCAAGCTATGGATCTTTTGTCTGAGGTGAGTCTTGTATTTGTGTTTGCGCGGACAATTGTTTGCATTTCCGTCGACAAAGATTTGCAGTTTGCACCTCATCCAACTAGGGGAGTTCAAAATTGTTGCATGTTGAACGGTGTTAAGATGTCCCCGGTTTACGGGGATTCGGGCCAGATAAGAAACAGTAGAGCTTGTTTAGACGGTAATCCAAGAGGGTTTAATCATAGTTTATGTGCTGTTAACATTCATACATCATTGAAGTCATACGGTTTGTGTCACGTAGACATCCGAAGACTCTTTGCTCCGATCAATTTGGTCCAATGTCATCGGGAAACGCCGGGTTTTGGGTATAAACGAGCTTTTATGGCTCACTGTATTTTTAATTTCCTTGTCTGCGTCATTCTTGCCGAGGGTCACCCACTTCTTTGCACCAATTTCAGTGGGTTCTACGAACTCTAGTCTAAGCTCCAGGCTATGTACTTTTACCCAACAAAACAATGGCTACGTAACGTTTGATGAGACCATCAGTATCAAAAACAAGCATCCGAGTGCATGATTAGCTCTGGTGATGCAACATGTTTTCAGTCGTGAAATATCGTTTCTTAGATTTTCATCATTCCTTCATAGCTGTTTGTCTTCTCAGCTGGAAATTTAACAGGAAGTTTACCGTAATACACTAGATCTGTGATTGCTTGATTTATGATGACATATTTGGCGTCATACACAGGACCAGCGATGGTCAACCGGTCATCATGGTGGGATTTGAACCTTTCTGTCTTGGGTTCGAGTCCTTGCACCGCCGTCTGTCACTTTCTCCAGTTAGCCGTCTTCAGCTGGTCGTGACCCCTTCCCTGAAATATTGCACCATTATTACGTAATTATATATATATATAATATTGATAGTAAGTAGTATGTAAACGTGTGGACAAAATTTCCCCGGAAGCACACGACCGGTTTCGCGGTTGTTGCCGCTCATCAGGTATGCGTACCCGGTACTCCTCTGCCCACTCGTCTTCATACTTGTACACTCCGATGTTATATGTTCACTAGAATCTAATTTGAATCGTCTGGAGTGTGAATGGATACTCTTCATTGAAGAGCCCACAAATGAATCACAACTGTGATTTCTCATAGTTATCCGTTAGCAGTGACCCAGACACGAATAACTATGAGAAATCACAGTTGTGATTCATTTGTGAGCTCTTCAATGAAGAGTATCCATTCACACTCCAGACGATTCAAATCAGATTCTACTATATATATATATATATATATATATATATATATATATATATATATATATATATATATATATATATATATATATATATATATATATAACATTGGTCGGTATAGATACAACTTCAAGTTTTGGTCAAAGTTCACCGGTTATCGTCGGTTTGATTCAGGCCTCACACTGCTGGTAGGCGATTAACGAAGGTCAACTAAAATCTGTAGCACACACACACCTCGTACCATTTGACCAAAATTCTATGCCATCCTAGCCTGTAAATTATCTGCTATCCAACTAAGAACTTTCTTGTAACGCTCATCAAATACTTTCCATTCTATCCCTCCTTATCTTTATTATTCAGCATATGGCTGGCTTCTTGGACGTGGTCTATCGAAGTGACGAGAAAGATCGTGTCCCCACTTTTCTGACTGTGATTTTGAACAATGTCTTTCCCTATCTGAGAGTTCGGATGTGAGTATTAGCGATGAGTGTTCATACATGTGCTCATTCCTGTGTTATGTAATTGGTTCGTTAATGTTTGTCTTTGTGTGACAATGCTTGCGCATGAATGCAACGGGAGAGCATGCCTGTGACAAAGAAGACTCACTACACTACAAGGAAGGGATAGACGACATCCATTACCCCGAGACTTGGAGTGGGGGACCGAATAAGGCCCCACTCGACAGGTCAGGAATGCTTAGGCAAGCTGGAAAACAGCTTAATGCTGTCTACTGTCATTGGTGTCAGTTGCGGTAAGATATGAACCGGTGGTGGTCGAGTTAACCAATGTGTTCGCCCACCACCTCGGAGGTCAGATATTCGAAACCCGTCCCCGACGCCATTCACTCTGGTGGTACACAGCAGGTCACGGTCACCCGACTTATTACCACACCTAGATGATGCTCCGATCCAAGTTTCGCGGTCAGGTTGTTCGTTGTCCCTTAATAATGTCATGGACCTTCATTGGTATGGGGTTTACCCCCTCCGCCGCACTTAGCGCAAGCACATAGTAACAAGTCTTTTGACTTACACCGCTTGAGCATGTCATCCACGGTTTGGTATCCCGAGCGCTCTATCACTGACTTCATGTATTCGAACATAACGCAGTGTATTTACGTATCTTGATGTCGACGTTTCAGAAACTACACGAATGGATCGCTTACGCCTAGGTTGCGTGAATCTAAAAAATCGTTCATCTGTGGCAAGCACCTTCTTTCATTTGGTAATTAACGTAACGCGATCACGTAACTGCAGTAGCTAGTGTTTTGGAGATTGGACGAACGGGTAAGTGATCGACTGATCGACCTCAACGGAGTCTGTGTAACTGGCAGTGAATACGAGAAAACTGCGGTTCGTTTACGAGGCACAGAAGCATCCCGTGTCACGTTCACGTTATTTCGTCTACATCTGTTCTGTTATTTCTGTTGGGTTGAACAAACGTGTTTTTGGTCACATGTTCGTCGACTTACTGTCTAATCGTTTTTTTTATTGACCAAACTGCCTGCCTACAACTGAGGGGAATCAGTAATATACGATCATGTTATCCGCTAGTAATTGGCCCCTTAATTTGTCGTTTTGATAGTTTCCGTCCCCGTATATTTCAGGGTCGTACAATGACGAAGGACTAATAGTGTATTTATTGTTTCTCCATTTAATTTCGTCCACATTGGATTAGAAAGTCTAAGTGGGAAATATTCATCCGTATCGTGTTTGGTCGTTGGTAAACATTTGGTGCGTATTTCGCTTCCTAGGGATTGGTTGTAGTAAACGAGGCCTGTTTGTTCCATGTGCTCAACAAAATTGACCTGTCGTGGCAGTGGAGAACTGGCTGGATGTGGCATCTGAGGCCGGTGGTGGTCGAGTGGTTTAGAGTGTTTGCTTACCATCTCGGAGGTCAGAAGTTCGAGTCCCCACCACTATCGATTACTTTGGTAGTAGACAGCAATCCACTGTCGTCCGGCTCGTTATCACACGTGGTCTATCTGAACCTTATATGGTTCGCCAGGTCGCAGGGTTTGGTTGCCGGTTATCTCTTGTAATGCAGTGGGCCTTTGTGGCTATGGCGTACACCCCTTCCACTACACCCATGCATAAGCATGTAATTAAAAAGAAGATGAATGGGTGTTGCGTCGTGCAGTGTTGACGTGAAGTAGGCTGTTCATAGTCCACCCCCGTTCGCCTAATGAGTAGTCTGTGATACATACTCATGCATCTTGCTCCAGTAGAATAAATGGTATACGGTGGATATGCATTGGTTGTGATTTTTACCACAAAAATAACTACTAATATCGGTATCCATAGCCAAAATAGAAATTCGAAGCTCTTGGGATGGAACCGGAATTACTGAACATGCTGCACAATGTTCCCGTGAATTTTCAATGCTGGCCGGAGTTTTGTTATCGTGTAATTCATTATCCCATATGCGAAGTCAGTCGGTTTGAATTTTCAGTGATACCTCATCCGTATTCTGAACCGAATTCCAACGGTCTTTGTATTCAAAAAAGCCCTAAATAACTTTGGACGTCAAAATTCACAATTTACTGCATCAGTGCTCGTCAGTAGACAAAATGCTGTATACCTCACAGGCTAAATAACAGTCCTAAGCGTGATAAGGGATATTCTCGCTGGCAAAAACTGAAAAATATCGAAGACAGTTGGCGAACACAACCGATATGTCACTGATGTTAAGGACATTCCTGTATGATTTCCTTTGAATCACATAGCTGTTCGAGGGTTAATGTGATAAGGCCAGTGATGCAGACTGGTTGCTGCCGTGGGTGCTAACTGAATTTGCCCTAGTTTCATCTTCAGTGTTAACGAGTTCATTCAGTCAACTTTTTAATCTGTAAAATCGTCTCTCTGAAGCAAATTGGATTTATAATGATTCTTATGATACCATTTTCAATTGCTTTATGCTGAAATATAGCAGTTTTAGTGGGAAACAAGGGTTCGAGAAATCTGAGGTGGACACGCTGTGAATGCAAAAGTACTGGTTCTCTATTAACCTGAGGACAATGACGATGGTGCGTTGTATGAAAGTGAGCTCATGACACTAAAAAGACAACTATGAGCCAACCAAACAGTACTAGATATGGACACTTTCTCTGGTGAATGTTCAGATAACTCTCGAAGCGAGTTCGGCTTCAGTGCAATAACTATTGTCCTCGAATACTTTTCATATTTGTTTAATTAAAGATTTGGTTTGTAAATGAAACGATTCATCATACAATGACGGTTTGGGACTCGAACCCGCGTTGAACGATTGTGAGTCGAACACAAACCGGGCTATTCGGGCCGGCTCTCAGCGCTTCATTGAATTCATGCATTACATGACAGCGCACAATCATTCACCTCGGGTTCGAGTCTTGGTGGGGGCTCGGTAGATGTGCATTACTAACAAGGATGAAGCAGCTGTACAGTGTGTTCTTTAAGTCTTGAAAATGTTTAAACTTATCTGTGCCCATTTAAACTGCATTCCGTACCCGGCTACTTTTATGCTTGTCAGTAGGCAAATAATTTAAAATCTATTTAGGCTATGGGTGTGATCACGGTGAAATTCTTCGCATGCTTCCCTTAATCTGAGGCCTCCTGTTCTCAACAAGCTAAATCGACCATCTCGGAGAGAGACCACATATTGTGAAGAAGAAGAAGGCACATGAACGAACACTGACTGGCTTATTCCTTATATTCCAGTTGAGCTGGATTCCTGTCGAATGATGCACCCCCAGTTAGTCAGCGTATGTGTATGTATGTATCTATGTGTGTACGTGTAACCACCAGCACAATGCACACACGGGGTCGACTGGCGTTATGATGGCCAACACATTGAGTAGTGTTCAGTGTCAAGTGCATGTTTATGACAGTGCTGTTTTGGTTATGTATTAGGTAGCGCATGTTGACCTTCCAAATAAGACGATGCGCTTTATCTGATCTTCGCGTGAGATGTAATCTATCGGTGTGTGCATTGTGCCGATTATCACCATCACATACCATGATCCAATAAACCTCAGTTTACGGTAAACGTGCGAAGAATTTCGCCCGTGATCGCATTCACGTTCGAAGTCTCTATCCTGGTTATGTGAATTGGGTCAGTCCGATCGATCGAATTTCAGCGTGGCCGTGACAAAGTGACCGGCGAGTTTACTGCGTCCGATTAAGGCAGTCCAAGAACAAACGATCCGTCTAAACACTACAAGTATGCCATAAACAGGAACGATGACAGAAACTGGAGAGAATTACGACCAAACTGTTGTTATTTATAGAAGTGCCAACAATTTGACAGTTTGTCGAAGTACTGTTGTTAACCACTTTGTATTATTTTTCAACATGGTCACTCTAGGGGATTTGGAAGGGAGAACCGCCTTATGTGTACTGATTACCACTCATCCCTATTTGAAAGCTTGATGAAATCTTTTGAATAAGATTATTACAATCTCCTACAATTGCAAATTATTACAATCGTGAGACTAAACATAATTTTCACGCTTAGCCCGTAGTTGGATTGGTGGTGTTGATTTGGTTAGTTAATAAACGTTCGATCGAAGCGGAACAACTAGGGTATGTGTCAAATTGGTAAACGGTATGGATCCCTCTGCATGTTTCGTCGAGACTTTAGGCGATCGTAAATGCCAAAAAGGCTGATAATTAGAAAATATTTAGTTGAGTGAAAAGCAGCGTGTCAGTTGAACATTTCAGATGAGCGTTTTGTAAATAAGACACAACCGAGGCGTTCGTGTACGCATCCGTGTACTTGATGAACTGATTAGGATAAAGAATAATCCACAAATAAGACGTAGCCATGGAGACCGGACTGTTTATTGTGGAACTTTTTGTTGACAGAAAGCACAACAAGCAGTTTGAACCACAACGACTTTTTGTAGAACGGTTACTTAGTTGCTCTTTGGTTGAAAGTGAGATACTGTTTGTCATTGGAATATGTAGCAACTTTTCTTGCTGCCACGACTGAATGCATCAGTTTAATATTGCACGCATCATGACACACTTACGGTTCCTGAAGAATGAGAGAGAAAAAATTATGGTGTTGGAGAGGCTGCAATGTCTGATTTGCTTTGAGTCGTAATTCTCATAATGTTTCATATCAGGGATCTTTTGCAATAATATTTTACATGCCTTTAAGGTATTTTATATGCACCATGCTGATCATATTTTTCGTTTTGTCACTAGCGCGGCCGACCCAACTTTTTAATTGTCCGATATATTCAGACAGAATCGGTACTGATAACGTTAGCCTGTTACCGCATGCAATGAGGCTCTCGGAAAGCAATCTGGACCGCTGGATTCAGAACCTTCAAACTAGACTAGCTCCTTGTAGACTTCCGAGGAATAGATTACATGCCGATATTTATCCGTCGATAATCTTGGCTTCACGGCAACTTTTGCTGGTAAGAATTGTGTCCGGATGCAAAAAAGATCTGGACAGTTTGACTGAACGCCCATAGCCTAGCTGGATTTTCCGGTAAATCGCCTACTGACAGCCACAAAAGTATTCCAGTGCGGACTGCAGTTGGAATGGGCCAAGACAAGTTTTCAAGATTTTTCCACAATTTTCTGCGATGAGTTAGGCGTTCACACTGCAAGATGAACCATTATATAAAATCAAATCTGCTTATGATAGATGTATATGGTTACCTCAGTCGTGAGCCACTTCAACTAACCGACTCTGTTGTCCTGGTATTCCCTTGTGTTTGTTTGTGTAATTGCGCGCGTGAAGGACTAGCAATTCAGATCGTTTTTTGGCAGCCAGTCGACTGTTGGCCTCAGTTAGCAGTTATCAATACACTCGTCGCTCATGGCGTCGTGAGGTGCTCGATTTACTTTATGAACCGGTATTTTTCCAAATGAGTCCCACTGTACTCCAGAACTGGAATGTGATAATTGACAACCTGATGACACAGGACAAGAACACGTTCAAAGAAGCTCTGGGTACGTTTTTCTTTGTCTTTCGGATTAACCATATCTATCTATCCCTCCACTTCGTATATCTGCCATTCACCCATTCTTTTTACTTACCCTCCATTCGATTTCATTTCAGTGCGTCTAACGTTCTCTCAACCGGCTGGGTTGAATCTGTTCTCAAACAAGGAAGTGGAACATGATTTACGTGCGGCCTGTCTAAAGAAGTTATCCTATTTGGTGTACGCGAGTGAAGCGGATCAGTATGCTAAATCTATGCCGGATTTACTCGGTGAGGACTTGAGGGTCTGTGGGTCATATCTGTCCATACTGAGCTGAGACCACCAGGTCTGTTACCACTTATAAGTAACAGTCGCGTAGACAGGTGATGCGAAAGTAAAATCATTCTTAATTTTCCGATCAATATTTCTGGATGTTTTTGTTGTTCTTCACATTGATTTCTGCAGGAATAATACTAGTCTGATAGTTTTAGTCTCAACAGTTTGGATTCGGACGCGTATCTCCCAGCATGATTAAATAGCCATCTTTCGTAGCCTTTGAACTCCCATTGTATGATTCACATTGCACACAGTAGCATGAGGTGAGGAATATATGGACACATATGGAGTTGTTATTGATTACCCAGCGTGGTGCGCAAATGTAATTGGTTAAGTCGGATCACAATGTTTCATACGGCTGATTGGTTGGCACGATGGTCTGAAGGGTAAACAGTATGTTGTCAGTCAATGGTCGATGTGAACAGTGACGTGCAATGGACTGATTGGTTCATGTTCACATGCGTCATGACTGCACCGCTATATGGGATATGCGGGCCTGTCATTGGCTGGTGTTAACAAAGCGCCCTGTCTGTGGGTTGGAAGAATGCGGACTGAAGCGTCGTTGATGACGTGTTTTCATAGAGATTTCCATCTCCCTGACGCTAACGGTACTCGCGAATTTGTGTCGCAACCCGTAATAGATTGGAGCATTGTTCCGTCTGTTCTTTTTACCCAGATCTCCCAGGAAGATGGTGCTTCTGGGCAACATCAAACACTGGATCCGGAAAGTAGACAGTAGTCCACTTTCGTCCGGCTTGTTACCACACCTAACCTATTGGGATCTTACGTGGTTCTCCATCACTCCAAGTTTCAGGGTCTGGTTATTGGTTATCCCTAATAATACACTGAGTCTTTGTGGCTTTGCGGTCTACCCGTTCCACTGCACTCATGCGTAAGTATGTAACAGAAAAGAAAGTCGGAGACGAACAGTTCCGCAGGCGTAGCGAAGGTGTCAGAAGCCGACGAAAATCAGCTTCGATTTTGCTATTCGCAGTATGATCTCACCTTCCAGATATATTTGAATCTTCCGATCGTCTTCAGCGGCTCATTGCGGAATCTCACTGCGGTTATAAACAGAGACCGGTATTGTAGACAAACGAATCTCATTCATTGATACTTTATCCAACACGCGGTTTGAGATTTCCTTACTTAGTCGCTAAGCGAGGTGGTATTAACACTTTTATTTCTAGATCGGTCGCTCTGATTTTTTCTTTAAAGAAATACTTGATCACTTCAAAAGTTTCACGCTCGTTCTAGAGTGATGAGATGGAAATTGTTCATCATGTTTACATTGACATGACGGGCGATAGATCAAGCCTGCAAGTAACTCTGATTGCGGGGACAAGGTGATGCCAAGGCTTGCTTACGGTAGCTGTGACTGACTCGTATCGCGATTGTGTACTTTGTGCTACTGCACAAAAAGTACGGTAGGAGGAGTGAAGCACACAGTTCCAGGAATTCATCAATTTTTTCCAGTTCGTTCACTTTTATAACAGTAACCCTTAACTGTGTGTGTGTGCCTTGTCTAATAAATAACAGTCTATTTTCCCCGTCATTGATCTCACCATGGTGACTGCTCTGAGCACTCGTCTGATATGACCCGTGGTACGGTCCTGTTTTTTTTGTGTAGGCCGATTATAGTTCATATGTCAGCTGCAGCTCACGCCTAGAAGAGTTTCCTCAGGGATCAATGGGTCCAGCGCTTGGAATTAATTACAAGGCATCACTCCAACCCGGTCATTGTTTATCACTTTGTATTAAAAAAAACCAAGGTATAATTACGAGGATCTCCGCGATCCGACATCCATAAGCATTGTTTCTCTTCCGAGCACCGAAGTTCGGTTTATGCTTCATGCAGCCGGTGGGCTCTTCACTGTCGTTGATAACGAATACAGGGTTGTCGTACCGTAACTCACGGGAGAATCTAAGTGTCAAAATTTTAATTTTGGGTTTTTTTGTCTTTTGACGCTATTTCACCTGGTAGTTGATGTTGATCCGGAGAAATGTGGTTGTACGGTAAACAAAACGTGTGTAACCCTCGATTCTAAACTCTATTTTCACGGATTCATCACAATATGTTCAGTATTCAGATTCCACTTTTTCTATTTTAAACACGTTTTTCGATTTCCGGAGCAATTCACTCACGTCAGAGTTTATTAGTAACGGCAAACATTACTGTCCAGGCGGAATAAGTACATTGTTTATTTTACCCGTTGTACGGTTGGGTCATTGCACACTGAGTCTGCTTTTGATTGACATCTACTCTTCTCTTCCCATCCCGAAAACGATATCCCGTCAAAAACAGAACGTCTGACCGAATGTTTGCGACTTGGTCAAGGGTTGATTCCCCAGGTTCACGCTCAGGTTTTCATCTTTGCCCGAACGCTACTCTCTCGGATGTCTGCGGTTCAACTGACATCCTTGTGGCCTATAATCATTCCGGAAGTGGTGAGTTCCCGTTCGTTTGAGTATTCAAGTCTTTCTCGTCGTTGTCCTGTCGTCATCGTCGTCGCGGTCATCATCATCATCATCATTTTACTGCAATGGATAATAAAATGAATTTGAAGAAGCGAACGACCTAATTTATGATAGCTTTTGTTGAACTGTCGTCGAGTGGGTAGAGAATGCGAAGTTGTTAATCTACGTCTACCATAATTCATGCAAAGATGAAAACACTACAAATTGTGGTCAACCCACCATAGTGTAGAAACGATTGGCAGGACTGCAAATCGCTTTTCCAATGGGGTAGCAAGCACACGCACGCTTGTCGAGAGCACACCAAACAAGGGTTTGACTGATATGTGTAACAGATAAGGAACGACCAATCGCAGCCTGTGTTCAACATCGGGCAATGGGACAGAGTGAAAATGTGTGGTCAGAATCCCGGGTTGCCTGAAGGGGAGGCCAGTGACGTCACAAACAAACAGACAATACAGAGGATCAGCAAACAAAAGATGTGACGGAAATGAATAAGCTCTGGTACAAGCATATACGCTGTCACATCAGTTGAGCACGCACGGAAATCAATGGGGCAGTACGTGGTTACCAGTGGTTATGAGGCGGATCAGTCAGAGTACAAGCACGGGCGCGGGAATTGGACTCATGCGGACTTAGTCTATTTGATCCAGACGAGTCAAGTACAAGGGTCAAATCGGTATGAATAACAAACTGAGTAGTATTGTCTGGGACTGTAGTAAGAGTGGTGGGAACGAGCAACTGTACCAGAATTTGTCTTTTCGTGGGGTTTTCAACGCGTTAATCGGAGTCGAATAGTCGTACTTATACAGCGTTGGTAATGTTTCGTCATGAAAAAATATTGCTTAGTGATTGTTTAGAAAATTAAAAGCCAAACTTCGAGATATTAGATCGATATTTATATACGTGAATTGTCATAGTGCGCATTGCTAGCGCTCAGCCGACCATGGAAAATCCATCGTATCATCCGTGTCAAAATTCCCCGATACGGTGAAATCCTACGGAGTCTCAACTGCAGACTGTTCGAACGCAGCATCCGGAATTGGTGATTCCACAGGCTAACCGTTAGACTTAGTACTCATAGAGATGAAACTAATTCCTTCAGTTCTACTCATTTGTGTTTGTCATCAGTTCGCGTTTTGCGTCTAGTCTAATCTTTTTTTGGTGATATTGCACTCTTGATGGAGACACTGTTCGCGCAACTTAATATCTACGTTTGAGAACAAAAAGATAGATTATACTACCCAACTGCAACTGCTTCAGCTGTTATCAACTACTGGTTACGAATCGCTTCAAACGCGTTCTAGGGAACCCTGTAGGTCACACCGAAGGGATCTCCATTCACTTCATGGTCTGATTCGCCACATACGTGCGGCTCACACTAGTTTGTGTCTTCGTGTTTTCCATGTTCACAGAAGCCGATCTTGATTCTCTTGGCTCAGAAAAAATTGATTTGCCGTACGTGAACAAAAAAAAAGAATGTGTTATCATGTATGAGATTCGTTCTAGAAGTTTATTTTTGAGAGTCAGAAGAATCATTGATTGTGTAGTAAATAAAATGCAAGAAATGTACCATGAGCATCCTCTGATATGTCTGGAACAAGCATAAAATTGATCAAACAGCTGGTTTATTGAATGAGTGGCACAATAATGGCGTGGACCCTGCAGTCGAGTCAGTTATGTGCTGTCGATAACATGCATAAAGAAATGGGCGAAGATATGTCATAGCCAGAGATGAACAGGTACATCAAAATTGGGCTTAGGTAAATACGGCGAATGCTGACGAAAAGAGACGAATGAGTTACATGAACAGGCAGAGAAAGCAAAGCGGGATCATACGACAACACTCCTTTCCCTATGCCTAATCACGGGGTTCACAAAAAAGCCTGTTTATGAAGAGCAACTCTTTTCTTATCACTGAAGATAGCAGATGGTTCTTAGGTTTCTGAACCACATTCTTCACAAACCGCTTTCAGTACAAATTTCCCTCTACGGCCAGGAATCGAGTATTGGGCACCAGTTCTGAGAATGTTCTATCGCAGCGTATCCAACTTCGTTGGACCGCCGTAACGTGCCCTGTCTTCCATTCCTCCTCGGGAATGGAAGAAGCCACGTCGAGGTCAACAGATGACGTGGCAGCGCGAAATGAGGAAATGTACAGCGAACTTAGGAAAAGTGGTTGTCTCACGTCTTCGTGGTTGGGGTGCAAACGATCCATCTACCTGTTAAATGGAGACACTGAAGGATATGACAACGAACTGTGGACAGTGAAAATCGTGTTGTCACTTTATGTTGAATCAAACTGATGGATCAGTGTGTGATTGTGCAGTTGGACTGTCTATTCCGTGTGTTAGCTACTAGGGCGTTCTTTCCCTTTTCCCGACCCTGTAGGTCCACTCCTTATCCGTCTTGTATATTCATACTTTCTAATTCAACGTGCGAGATGGTGAGAAAGGCAGTGATCAGTGGGGCTTGTCTGGCTGTTTAACACTGTACGATGATAATGATGCACTTGGGTATCTGGCATTTCATTATATTTACATCATAATTCTGATTTTTTAGGCATTTATGAGTATCACACATATGGGGCTATTTTATCCAGTACATAAAAGAACGCTGACATTCTGCTTCTCAATGTCGCGATTGATATCTTGGATAAAGTTTGACATATCTGCTCTGAAAAAGACGATATACATACAGTTGCCGTTTAGAGAAGACGAGTTTGTAATCCAGATTGGTTGTTCGCTAAAATCTGCTACAGAAACGACTCATTCTATTCAACCAACGTATTTTGACATACTTGATGTTTGCGTCATCTCCAGTTGGATTTAATGTTTTGAGTACGCCTGCATTACGCAGTATGTAGAAAGAACAGAACTTTGGGTGTCTGCCCGAAAGAGTGAACGTCTGCAATGAACCTTGTGCTCCATATCCGTAAGCTATCCTCTAGTTTTGTCCCGCGTTACCTGCTGGTGACTGGTTATTGAGTTGACCGGGCCAGCGCGTTTTATGTCATTAGCCTGTCTTCGAACCTGGAACTGTGAAGAATCGCCGAGGTTGTGCTCATCCAACCATAATTCTATATCCAAAAGCAGTTTGTGACATCTTTTGTCATCGTAACTGCCGGACAGCCTCCCCTCACCCCAACTTATCATCTTTGGTTGGTTCCAAAATATACACCTTGTGACATCAGAACACGTTTTGAATGATTCATTCTCTAGTCTTTACAAATCATATGGGAAATGGTTATGCTGCCATGGCCAAGGGTTATTCGGATTGGACACCGTTTGTGGGAGGGGTTGGGATTAGATCGACGCGTCGATCCGCATGACTAGATCGTAACAGTCGCGTGGTTCGAAGCCGAGTCACTGGGGTGGGGGTGGTCCACTTGTGGCCAGGTTCATTGGAGGGTTCGGACGAATTTCTTCTGTGTACACAGAGTAGGTGCAAAAAAGACGGATGCTAATCGCCTCTGCGGTAGCCAGCGTGTGTAAGCGGATGTGTTTGTGAGGGTTGGGGGGGGGCACTCGATAGATGATTTCAGCACACCCATTTCCAGTATGATCTTTGATTGACTAGACCCACAACCAGACGGCATATAGTTATCTCAGACATTGTTCATCCACACTGACCCGCTATCTGTCTTCCTCTTGAACCCTATTCTGAGGTTCCACGTCCCGCCCAAGCTTTGGATATTTGAGTTCTGCACTGATTAGTATGAACTAAGCAATCACTTTTGAGTTTGGCTTCTGGTTTAAAATACCCTAGATCGGTGATCAAAACCACTCCTGTTCGAATTCATATTCAGACTTTGTTTGACTGAATTGGGGCAAACTGGATGTTTCAGATTGGACTCCGTTTATATCTACCTGACACGTTATCCTTGCCAAATGTGAATAGTTAAACTCACATGTAGGTTTGAGCATGGCTTAAGTACGAAAAAAATAATCGCACCCATCACATGAAACCTGAGGAATTTTCAGAGTATTCGATCTAAAATAAAATGGTAGCAAGATAGATACCGTCTTTTATGTTGTCTTCTTAACTAATACTAATAATTAGTAACCGTATACGTTCAAGGTTATGCCTGAGGGCCAAACTTCCATAAATATAGACGAGTACAACGACCTTCAGCTGCCCACCGGTCACCTCGGCTGATGGTGAGACATTTGTGACCTCAACTCCACGCTAAACAATCACTGAACTTGTCAAAATATTTTCGACTGACCAATACTCGACATCTGCAGAGTCAGGCGTGACGTGTAGTCTCTTTGATCGATTGGATTTCCGCAGCACCTGTTCAATCCCAGTTGCTCCACCTTGAATCAGAAACGTACATGCTGAATGGCATCGTCTACGATAATACGTTTCGCATCTCGTTTACTATCTCCCCTAATCATCGTATCATTGTCACTGTAATCTCATTTGTGTCGTAAGAAGCGTGCATGGACAAAGAGTTCGTTTTCAGAATCATTGTTTTGAAGTATATTCCTCGCGTCATGTGAAACCAACACTTCTCGGCAGTTTATTCTTCCACATTAATCATTTCCCCTCTCCCGTTGACCTTTTGGTTTTGTCAGTCAAAACCTCAAGTAGGAAAATTCAATAGATCGAACGTTCTGTCTTCGTGTGTGTGTGTGTGTGTGTGTGTGTGTGTGTGTGTGTGTGTGTGTGTGTGTGTGTGTGTGTGTGTGTATTTATGCATATGTGTGCTTTACTTTACTGTGACTGGCTCCTTGGAGAAGATAAGCCGGCTTCATGATGATATGGTCATGAAGTTTCGTGGGTTTTTGGTACAAGAAACATCCCCAGCGTTACTCGCCTTTTTCTCGAGGACGCATCTCTAGCGCTTGCGCAAACAAGTACGGGCTACAAGGCAGCAACGTGTTGAAGCACGGTTGTTCATGGCTCCCTAGGAGCTCGTTCACCATTCGATTGAATCGAATACAACCCAGGGGCCCACGCGGCCCTGTCGGTTCGACAGCTTTCCTTCACAGCCGTTGGATTGATTATACAGTAAACTCATCCACCCATTCAGGGCTAGTTGTCTTCACATGCCGAACACCGTCCCAACCCGGTTTCGCCCGCTTGTTGGACGGTTTGCTGGGGGTGTGGCCACTCATGCATGTTTCAGCTTTGTGGAGCCACAGGTGAGAACGGTATCGGACACAAATCAAAGAGGTGGAAGAAACCCCGAGGGATACGACAGTCTGGCAACTCAAGGCGGTTGCCCCTATCGGACTCCCCATACACTTCGTATATATGAGTGCGTTCATGCGGTTTGTAGATAGATTCATTTAATTGCCCCACATTCACTAGTCTATTGATTCCACCTCATTTTGGTCGGTCAGTACCGGTCTGCGAACGTCATGCAGCCTCTGACCTCGACGGGACCGAGCTACACTGCTTGTCTTTGTCTTTTCTTCATCGTGCGGCTTCTAACATGGTTCAGGTTTTCGTGCGAATTTCAATTCTGTTTTTGCTGTCCTTTAACGAGGTGCACTGTTAGGCACCGGGGTGCGTCATGTCATTATTCGAATAGCGTTTGAAATCAATCCTGCTCTTTTCCTCTTCAGAGTATGGTGTTCAAGGCTCTCGCTAACTTCCTTTCGTTGTGGTAAGTCTCTTTTTCATTCAATACTGTGTTTCTGTCGTTTTTTGACAGTAAAGCTTTCTGTTCTTCACAAGCAAGGTGGTGTGGACCTGCAAATCCGCAGAGGAAAGCCTGTGATTGTCAGAGAGTTGAGCAAATCTCCTACACATAGGAACCTTGGTTCAGAAGATTCTATCAGAGAAACTGCTCAGCCGGTCCGCATATCCGGGTTTCCAACATTCCGCGACTTAAGATGCGTCATATCAGAAACAGTCTATCAGGTTGGGCATCCGTCTTAACAGTCGATCGCCATATGCCTGACGAGTTGTTGTAGTTCAAAGCCAGGCACAAACGAGTGCCACAGCTTGTAGTGTTAACCTGTAGCAAGCCGACGGTAGCTGTCCAGCAAAACCAAGTGGTTAGATTACGGTGGCTCACGGTGAATTTTGCTTTGGGTTCAAATCCTAAATGAGGCTTGTTGAATATGACCTGATGACTATTCCTAGCAAACCATATGGAATTGCTGCTGTTCGTTATCTCTATGGATTTCAAATAGTGATTGCAGCTTTCGTAGGGCATGATAAACGTTTTCGATTTCCTACTAATGACACTGACAAGGGACATTTTTGCTACTCTACTAACCGTTCGGTTTGAAAAAAAACGACGTATGCTTACACGCTGGAGTGGTTCTTTATTCGCACTTCAGGTCCGGTCTCGCCTGACCACCAGTTTTTCTTTCTGGTGCTCCCGTTTATCGTCACGTTTTTCTTTAGTAGTAGTTAGTCTTTTGGGACTGTTTTGAGTGACTGATGTCCTCACCCCCAGCACACCGAACGGTTTTCACACTTTCGACACGATTGTGATTATCTCAACCGGCGGATGAAACCTTATCCCATTGTCATAATCGTTACAGCTCCAAGCAAAGCAACGGAAAAACTGTCGAGCGAAAGAACGACACAAAGCCACCGACGGCGAAGGAATTGAGTATGTATTTGGGTGCGTGCAAATTTCTGGCCACCTG
The DNA here is from genome assembly GCA_948099385.1 of Fasciola hepatica. NCBI lineage: Eukaryota > Metazoa > Platyhelminthes > Trematoda > Plagiorchiida > Fasciolidae > Fasciola > Fasciola hepatica. Next base: position 1,172,135 of record CANUEZ040000169.1, read on the forward strand.
TTTACTCATGCCCGAATACAAGGTGCCCCAATTTCCGTTGTAAGTTTATTTCCCCTTTCCGTTTTCTCCCGTGCCCAATAATCTCTGCTTTATTCGATGACAAGAGGTCGTTTTGTCGTTACACATATTCTTTTCATTTCGGATAACATTTGTTCAGTAAGTACCACAGTTCGCGGTGCCCCAGATCGATCATCTGTTCTTCGAGCCAGTTGTTGTCGTTGCTTTTTCTTCGTCAGCGCGGGAATTAGGCTTTGCTATCCGAAGATGTACAGTGGATCTCGTTTATCAGTATTCATATTCATTCAGTACCATTTACATGTTAAGCATAACTGCAATAACCGGAGCGTACATATTGTGATATTTGATACACTTTGTAACCTTTCTGGCCTTCGAAGTGCAGCATATATCAGTCTAGCTCCGGTGATTACTCGTTTGACCTAGCCTACAGGTGACTATCAACTTCCGGACAGCGTTGTATATAATCCAACCGATTTGGTTCTCAGTGACTGCTTCCGTCCAGTGCCTGGTGTTCTATGCTTCGTACATGTGGCGATGACTGTGGTGATAGCCGGTGAGCCAATTTTTATCTCACCACGTCTCAGTTGATCCGTGAGTTCAACAGTCTGAATGGTTTCGCTAAGTTCTCGCTCTGTTCCCGCAGTCATCCAGTCCGAAGCTTTAATACGGGGTTTCAGGGTCGAAAAATCCTCTCATATGCCCGTTGTGACTTCTCCGAATTTTTCCCGTGGCGTACTGGTTAATGTTGTAAGAATTTGGAAAGCATTGTAACTTTTTAAATGGCGGTGTTTTATCGACACCCAAATCCCCGCCATCACCGGTTACTTTGGTGGTAGACAGTAATCCACCGTCGTCCGGATCGTTACCACATCTGACCTATTGAGACCTTATGGGGTTCTTCGCCACTCCAGCTCCCAAGGTTTGGCTACCGGTTTTCCCCAGTACTGCAATGGGCCTTCGTGGCTGTGGGGTGATTTCCTCTTCCATTGCACTCATGCGCAAGCATGTAATAAAAAAAAAGCGCAACCTTGCAGTGGCGTTGAAGTTAATCAGAATGGTTCTGTGCGCTTAGGATCAATTTCAATGATACCTTCTTGGAATTCCAGTGTTTTCAAAACTGTTTTCTGCGTTCTCTTTCACTCACGCACACGCACCCTTCTCGTCGCTACGTGGCTCACCGTTAACGCGACAGTTATCGCTGGATATTTGTCAATGACTCGTTATCATTCACAGGTGATACGACGATATCTCTGAAAACACCGCCGGATAGTTCACCACAATCTTTCATCCCCTACGTAACGGAAGTTACACAGCTAATACAGGTAACTGCGTGGTCATCTTATTGTTTGTTCCACCTATGGACCAATTTTTAGTTCTGCTCTCATTCACCGTAATCCCCCATCGATATTGAAAATACAGAATTTTGTTTAAACGCGATCAGGCATCTTTCTTATGAATGAATTTATTGAATCGGTAACATGTGTGGTTTCAACAGCTCAAATCGGTTAGTAGCGTTATTTTGAAGATGACAAAAGGAATGCTCTTCGAATTACTGTGCAGTTCAATTTCGCATCGACATTATCGCAGTCGGACATTCGGGCTCGTTGCTGTTCGCCCAATAAAATATTACTCCTCAGGTTACATATATTGTTGAAATTCGAAAGTCCCAGGGTGCGGTTTTTACGGAATTAGTCTACCACGCTTATACCCGGCGGTGGTCAAACGGTTATCGTGGTGGAATCCAGACTGGTATAGCTCTGGTTGAAATCCTGCCGCTGCCGCCTGTCAATTTCCCCAGCTGGCAGCCTCTAATTGGCCGCGACCCACTTCCTGAAATATATAGTGTGTTCGATGGAAGTGGGTCCACCCCAGGACGGTCGAATTTCCATATATGCTACTGAAGGCGGCATTAGTAGTTAAATGCTCCGGGTTGTCCGCTTCAGATGATGACCAATACTGAGATTTGCGAATTAGAATTTCGAAAATGGTTCATTTTAGCGCGGAGCGATCGCAAAAAGGTACTGACGTGCTCCTACAGCCTTGTTAATGATATAAAAACCAATATGGACGCGCCTGTTGCTAATAAACTGGTCGTGTTGGTCAATTTCGAAGCGCTTGTATGGAAAATCCGACTCGTTTATTCACAATAAACGGTGGTAGAGAGGTTATCATCGTGGGCTTAGGACAACAACGGCCCGGGTTTGATTCCCGCAGCTGCCGCCTGTCAGTTTCCCCAGTTGGCAGCCTCTAATTGGCCGCGATCCCCGTCCTGAACTACTGTGCAATCACCAAAATAAACCGTAAACAATATAACAAAATAACCTCGTGGTAAAACTCGGGCCTCTTAATTCCAATGCGGATAAGGAGCATTGGGTTATTTTTCCAACACTGAGAATAAATGTTCAACCTCATTCAAATCTGGGCTACGGGTAGACTGTGAAACTTCAGCTTGTAATTCATTCATAGTTCCTTTGTCGCAACTACATACAACAAATGAATAGATATGTCCATCCGAGTATGATGTCCAACCTTTTGTTGCACATGACATGTCTCACTATCTTGCAACAAGGTAGCCTTCCCAGTAGAACTCGAGGTCTAAGAGACTCCAATAGGTCTTTTTTCTCCTGACAAACTCTGCATTGTTCAGGACATTGTTGATAACATTCCCCCTACAAGATTGACCATAATTCGGTGCGGCCCATATCAACCAGTGTAATGTTTTTCGCGACCTCAAATTCACTAGAATAATTTTCTTTAGAATATTTGTTCAACTCCAGCCACTTTTTTGTGCGCAGGGATTTAATCGATGGCCAACACTTTTTACGCTGTAGTTTGAATTCCTTCGCGATTCCGACACTTAACCATCATCCTTGTTGGACATACAACGCCGTCTCCAGATCGACCAGAACCTCACGCGGCTTATTTGTATTCACTTGTCTTCGCAATGGCATGTAGAAACTTACTGGAAAATCATCTTGAATGTCTCATTGCTTTTGGGAACGTCTTGCGTTTATCACTTTTCAGATAAAATAAATATCTAAGTCGGACGTGTTGGATTTCACGTGCCGCGTCTTACTATGAGGCCATGCTTTCCGTGAATAGTGCGAGGAAAAAATCTAGTCATTCACGGCAGGATTCTGATTACTACATGTCTCAGAGGATCATATGCCCGATGCGTTCTCAGAATCGAATCTCTCCTATTTTATAAAGTTGGGAAATTTTCCGTTTTTCATTGTGCCCTTCTCCGTCATCGCGGAAATAAAATGGATATCTAATGAACCTCGCTCATATAGCCGCGTTGTGAAGTTCATGTATTCGGAATAAGCCCATTTTTTCTCTGTCTACTGCGAGTTTACTGCTCACCAGTAAGATGCCGTAGCACCCTTGTAGTGTGTTTGCATTTGTTGTGCTCCCTTCTGCTTGACACAAAAGAAATGTTTGTGTTAGGGTCAGCATTTATTCCACCGGTGGTAGTCGAGCGGTTTAGAGCGCTTAATCACCACCTCGGAGGTCCGATGTTTGAATCTCCGCCATCTTCGGTTACTTTCGTGGTAGACAATGATTCGCTGTCGTCCAGCTTGCTACCATACCTGATCTATTTGGACCTTAGCTGGTTCGCCATCACTCTAAGTCTCAGGGTCTGGCAGCCGGTTATCTCTAGTAGTGCAATAGGCCCTTGTGGCTATGGAATACGCCCCTTCGATTGCAAGCATGTAATATAAAAATTATTGAACAGCGGTGAAATTCCCTCTGTGGTGAATGCTATGTGAATATATATTTTTTTTTTTGGGGGGGGGGGGGAATTAGCCATAATTACATCTTACCAATTTTGAACTTCTAAGCTTGAGACAAACCACGTGATGACCAATGTGGCAAGCTTAGCTACCCTCAGGTCGTCGCAGAACTAACGTAGGCAATATTGAGTTACATGGAATTTTACAATTTCAGCCTTTGGCTGATACACTACCATAGATTGAATTGGGCCTGGAAGGGATGGTGGAAGGTGCCAACAGAAGTTGACGCATGTTTTTCCTGCCAATACCAACGGTCCATGTGACTCTGGGTTCATCTTATCCACTGCACTCATGCTTGCGCATGAGATCTTGGGAGTGACAGAAACCACGGAGGTTAACAAGGATGTCACATAAACCAGGTAGGTTAGTGAATAAAGTGAAAGTATTCAACGCCTCTGTGCTATGCCTGTTACACACAGAAGTGTACGGAGTTTGTGAACTTCGAATCAGGACCAATTAGTTCAGAAGGATCATATACATCGTCTGTGCCCGGTTCTGCTGTTGTGTGCCTGTTGCTCGATGCTATTTGAATTCGTTTTGTTCGATTTCGGTCCTGTAGGATTCCCCTCTCATCAACCAGTCCAAATCAGTCGATCGACCAAACTTTTCTCCCGTCCAAGGATGCCTGCATATACTGGCTCTTGACAGACTGGACCAAATCTGCGAATTGGCGCCATTTTTATTCAGGTAGATGTAATTCCCCTTCCGTATGTCCTTGCTCTAAATCGATTATGATGTAAGATTCATTCCAAGGCGTTATCATTGATAGCCTTGTTGTTTCCACTAGATTCTCCTGACTGTTATCCACGTGTTTCGTCTTTAGCCACAGTCTTGTGTATTTTACACCTTACAAGAATACTTGTTTGTTTCGTTCCGTTTCATGTCTGGTTGATTTGCCCTATGGTTTTTCTGTTTTGGATTCACATACAGAAATACTAAGTTGTCTTGTAGTGGTGTATTGACTATTCGGTCAGCCTGTATTCTTATATTTTTGACCAAAAGAAAATCCATTAGCCGTTTCATAATGGAAGAGAACTCAAGAAACTACTTAGATTCCTTGATTCGTGTGCTCTTTTATGTGCATTTCACTTTTGCTACTTGGTAGGTGAGTGCTGAAGATAGGTAATAAAGATCTATTAATGGAGTGAATATATCTTTCGCACAATGTAATTCATGCTTCAGTATCAGCGCTCGGCTCGCCATTGAAAATCATGAAAGCACTGTACAGTATGCTCCCCGGTAGCATATCCACCTCCGGAGGCTTGGATTTTTACAATATGATGCTGAAAACGTTGGCAAAAAAATACGTTGGATTATGCGCTTGATATCATGATGAACCATAACGAGTTGTTAATTGTGGCTTCAAAAGTACTTCAGTTTACCGCGTAATGGTCGCGCAAAGCTACCGACGCAGTCCCACGGCCCCGTTGGTGGTAAACCAATCAATATGGACACGCCTGTTATGAATAAACTGGTCATGTTGGCCAGTTTTACAACGCCTTGCACGGAACATCCGAGTAAAGTCGCAACTTAAGTAATTTTCGTTCGGTGGTGTGTCGTCCGTTAGCGCAGTGATCATCACTAACCTGTTCACGGTTCACTCGTGTATGATCATATCGGTCTCCTGAATTTCAGAGACTTCAACGAATCTGATTCCGTCGTAATAGCCAATAAAGGTTGACCGCGGTGCAGCAACATCACTCGGAAATCGAACTAATCATCGGTATAAAAAAGCTGGGTGAGAGCTACAAACAATAGTATCAATGTAGTGATCAGTTTGTGCGAATACAAAAGCCACACTTGTCATGATACGTAGTCATATCTTCCTGCTTGTAATCTGGTTGGATGGATTTCATGGACCCCATCGTGGAAGCTCGACGCGCCCTAAATGGTCAACTGCCCTGGTCCAACTTTTAATACGGACTGACCGCTTAGCGGCGTTTATCCTTTCAAGGTTGATATCATCTTTGATAAGTTGCATATTATTATTATTAGCCAAGTCATCGTCATCAATCCGACTACGGGTTAAATCTGTATGTTATGTTTAGTCCCATTATTGCAATAATTCTATTCAAAAGTCCTTATCAAGCTGTCAATTAGAGATGGATGATAATCACTTTTGTTAATTCTGGTGGAGTACGCAGTAAGTATTGGGTGCACGATCATTCGGGCCTACTGTCGCTTTGGACATGCTTTGTATGACCTCTCGATTAGGAAATTAACCTATCGTTACGGTTAGGTAGGAGAGACGATCTCGGAGTAGAGTCTTAGTCACGAAAATATTCTTCACGGTTTTCCGCGAAACGCTACAATGTTTTCCGACAAAGTTCTCCGTACATTGATGGTTTTCTGTTCATGATCTGTCACTGAGAATTGGCAGTGAGTCCCGATACATAAACTCGGATTCGTGTCATAACTTGAGTGGCAGCCGATAGGCATTTTATTAGTCGAGCCAATAGATGACTTGTTTTGACCAATCAGGCTGTAGCCAATCGGGTACGACTTTTTGGCGACCCAATTCTCACAGTAATTTAATGGGGTTGGTGTGAGTGGTGATGGGAACATTTTATGTACTGCAACTTTTCGGGGGGTTGAAACCAATGAAAAACATCGGTTTGGGATTGGGCCTGGAACATTTTTAGAACAACTCGCAAAGTGCTGCTGTTTTACGGTGTGATAGTTAACACACTTGAGCACATGTACCACGATTATTTTCGGTCGCCATAGTTACAGTCCGAACTTTTCGACGTGGAGTCAGAATCAATCTACTCATCACACATTGATCCATGATATTATCACCTGTTCCGGTCACTTTCCAGTTTCTTGCTGTGTGATGATGGGTAACAGTAGCAGTAGACTGAGTAGCAGTTGCACAATTGATTACAAATAATTGGTACTAAAAATCGCAGCAAAACCTAACCGTTTTTTTTTCTTTTCTCTCTCTCTCTCTCTGCATATTTAGTTTAGAAAAGAAGTCTGACTCTCCTGCAAATCTCGCTTCCAGTCCCACAGTGGAAAACGGTGTCCTGTTGGAACTGGCGCTCGAGGCCGCTTTAGCACAGGAATTCCCAGAACCAATCACCTCACGGTGATTGTTCATCCGTTCATTCACATGCCCTGTTGTAATCATGCATGCACGGTGGTTTTTTCTAATTTTTCATCCGTCCTTAGCTGTGGACTCCTCCCAGGTTGTGGAATAAGTTACTCATCTCGCTCACTACTCCATTATTCTCCCCCCTCCCCCAGAATCCCCATGATCTTATTTGTTCTCAAACGTCAAAACATTATACTTTACCGTCTGAACTCTTTCAGCTTTGGTTTTTTTTTGTCCCTAACCACCAGTCCGTTCATGTCGAGCCGTCGTCCCTTCTCTTTCTGTTTCAGCAATCTGCATTCCATGATCCGCACACTGAAAGCATTCATTTGATGCACCATGTTCATCATCATCATCGTCGTCTTTGTCGCGATTTCGGTCTTTCTCGATATCCATTACACTGATCTGCTCGTTTTCTACTCGCATCGATATCCCTGATCCTCAGCAGGGATATCGTTGTTGAATTGTTGTCTTTCTTTGAAGCGATCGTTTGTGCGTCAGTCATCTTATAAAGTCTCCTCTGTCGCGCACGTGCAACCACACATTTCTCTACCTTCTCCGATTGTTGTTTCCACATTTTGTAAAGATAGCTTTATCTAGACAACGTGCGTGTTCAAGAGCGCATTGTGATTTTTTCATGGTTTTATTGGCCTGACATTTCCGTTATTAAGAAGCTGTCGTAAAGAAGATTCTTCTCGTCTCCACTGATCGGCCTTCTACTATTTATAATGACCGTGTGTTGGTAATTTTCCTGATGACTGGTTCATAGTGAAACGTGCATCCGACCGGGCGCTGTTCATGATTCTAGTAGAACAATCGCGACTTCAGCTGAAACGGAAACGGATACGGAACAAATACCGTTCTATCCCGGAGCACGGTACACGCGTGCGTGAGCAGCGATGCGATTATGTAGACACGGTTACAGGGGTTATTTTATTATGTTACAGCTGACCTGTCGCATCCGAATTTTCCTTCTCTTGACTACGTTTCACAGAGTGCTGCTCTCTAATGTAAATAGCTTTCAGGTATGCCGGACCTCGAGAAATGGAACGTTGGTATCGCCTCGTGAGGTCGTGGCCTCAGCGGTCTTATTGCTGCTGCACAATATTTTTCTGTCCATAAAGACGATCCCCTGTTGCAAATCGACAATTCATCCTGAATGAGTTACCAAAGGCAGAACTAATCACGGTTTAGAAACTTGTCGTCTACCATGCTCCTTGCTGTCATTGTATGCATGTATGAGACGAGAACAAATGCTGCTAAGGCTAGCTGACCTGAGCTATCATGTGTACGTGCTACAAATTCCAGGTCGTCGTAGAAGGTTGAACAGCCAATAACAGTTCCCAACGTATTCCTAAGGCTTAACAGTATTTGTGAATGGCTTCCGTCCAGTGGTTGAGTGACTCGCGAAACACGAAACCGGAGTCGAAGAAGGCGAGTCGGTAATCTACGTGTTTACAGGGCATCAATCAAATCCAAGAATCTACATAACTAAGTAAGTGGACAGTTTGATCACAATGTGCAAATCATTCAAGGCACATCGAATAATCCGTCAATGTGGTAGCAAGTGCGCACACACTTGATGAAGAGCAAGCCGCGCGTTAGACAAAGCGGCAGGCGGTAATATAAGATGGACAGTGAGAAGTGACTGTGTGGAACACGGGCTCTATGAATTTTAGGAATGATCTGAGAAGCTATTACATTGATTTGCTGAATTATCCCATGGATTTCGAAAACAATTATTATATAGAAAACACGAATAGCCAACAAGCTCGTTTTCGGCAATATCATCCTCGTGGCTAATACAGTTACATTTATAGGTTAGAAATGCATAAATTATGAACAACGTCTGTGTGCTAAAGTGTGATTGGATAGTCATAAAAGTTGGTGTCGCATAGTTAGGAAGGATAGGAGGGGAAATGTTGTTGTTTCGTGGTTGGGAAAGGGGCCAGTGAAACAATGAACAAGGGTTTCGAGGATTATCCATTTCCGGTTTCAACCAAAGGGTCAACGTGTGGGTCACATTGAGCTCCAGGGTCGGTCTCAGATCGCGGCCAGGGTAGTTTGAGTGCCTTAACGAAACGTTTCTGGGAACAAGGCGATGGATTGAATAATCTGATCGCCACAGCCTCTGTCGTTGCTAGATGTTGTTTTCGAGTGACTTCCGGTGCGTTCGTGGGGACTCTGCAGACTATATTAGACGCGTCGTCGTTTACGTGATGTCCAGTGTCCGCAAGGTGTACTACAATCGCGCTGGTGATGGATTTTCTGTTTCCCGTCGAAAGCCAAGTTGGTTTGTGCTCTTTGATCCTTTGTGATAGTTGCCGTGTCGTTCTACCTATATAGCTTGCCGAACATGAGCAAACAAACGAATAGGTTAGCATGGATGAGGTGAGGGACAGGTAACTTGTCTTTTAGGTTCGTCGAGATCACTGGTCGACTGGTGAAGTGGGAAAGGTGCGAGCGATTGCCTTTTCCAAGCGTCTTATTAGTAACTCGCTTTTGTCATCTCCTTTGAAACAGAGTTGAATGTATAACTCTTTCTTCTTAAAGATCACTAATGCCTGTCTTGTTGCCTGTTTTCGCTATCTTTTGAATGAAGCGCTCGGGGTATCCGTTATCCAATAGCGTTTGCTTCAAAATGTCTAATTCTTCACTTACCGTCTCACCCGAGCAAATCATTCGCACACGGACTGCGAGTGAGAGAATGAGGTTATGTTTACGTCCGATAGGTACAAAGCTGGCGAAATTGGTGTACTGGCCTGTCCACGTTGGTTTGCGATATACGTGACGGAACAGTTTGTCATCGCCACCTCTTAAAAGGAGTACATCTATAAAGTGGGAAGCGTTCCTTTCTTCTACTTCCGACGTAAAATCAACCGCAGTATGTGCCTGACTGAACTCCTCCGCCAGTGACTCCAGCCGTGTATGACTGTCAGTTAAGACAAAATTACCATCTAAGCATTGACGATAGATGGGTAGATAAGTGTTTATTGTTCGGTAACAGCGTTATCTGAAAAGATGGTAGTCCGTCGACGTTTCGGTTACCGCGGGTAACCTTTCTCAAAACCAGTTTGCAATCGAATGATCTTGGGATAATAATCTTAGCCATTGGGTGTCAGACGTTTTGTGTGTTGGTGTCTGCATGTGTGTGTATATGTACGTGCACTGGGGGTGTGGGTGGTGGGAGTGGGTCTCTGTTCTCTCAGTGTCGGTGTGGTCTTTTGAGGTCAATGAGGTGTTGTTACTGGGGTGTGTATACATCCGTGATGTTAGTGCCGTCTTGAGGAAGGTTACCCGCGATATCACATGGCGCGTCGTTTTTTCGATACAATCCGAACGGATCTGGGATCTGATAAATTAAGTAGATGGGTAGACTTTCTATCGTATCGCTAAGTTTCCCGTTTTCCAATTTAGCCGTGAATATATCAGCAAATAGGGGACCTAGAGGTGACTCCATAGCTTCTCCACCGTTCTGACGGTACAATTCTCCGTTGAAGGTAAACTGTATATTGAAAGTGCATCGTAACAGTAGTTCCTTCAGATTGGGTGCTGGTATACCGATATTGATTTGGTTTTCTACGATGAAATCGCACAAATAACTGATCGTTTCTAGAAGCGGCACGTTGGTAAACAAAGATGTCACATCCAAAGAGGCTATCGTTAGCTCTCCAGCATGTTGCTAGCTGATCAGTTCTATGAATTGAAAGGTGTCTTTTAGGCTGTATCGGGCAGTCTTTCGGCGAACCGGTTCAAGTGCATCTACAAGCCATCGGGCAACTGAGTGATACGGGATGCACTCATGTCGAGTATCGGTCTCAATGATATTCCTGATTTGTGAATTGTTGGTAGCCCGCAAAGTCGAGGAATTGTGGTACCAGTTGGTCTTAGCTGTTCTAGTGTTGTACGGGAGATAACATTGAGCTCTATTACTGACTTAAGAGCTTTGGATAGTTGGTCCTCTACTATTCCAGTTTTGTCCTTTTCTCCTTCTGGTTTCTTGAACTTTCTCGGATCCTTTAGTATGTCATTCATCCTAGCGATACAATCTCTACGGTCCGTAAGGACGACCCCGGATCCTTTGTCTGGTTTCGAGATGACGATGTCATTGTTATTCCTTAACTTTCTCAGTGCCTCTCTATGTCGAATATTGAGAATACTTCTACTGTTCCTTTGGGTTCGACGATATTGATGCGAGCAGTCAACTAGGGTAGTTTTGAAATCATCGGTCGCTTGTTGTGATGTTGCTGTCAAGGAGTAGGTTTGAGCATGTAAGTTTTCACACTGTACCTCCATGTCTAACTGATCGTTCTTAGAGGTAGGACAACAGAAATTCAGTCCTAGTGATAACGCTTCCAATGTTGGTTTATCCAAAATCAAACGGGGAAAGTTATACAAATACCGTTCTGGATCAGTCGGCAGGTTTGTTCTTGGTTTTGTCTCGTTTAGCGTGTCATGTAGTTCGGCGAGTTTCTTACTGCCTCGTTTTGCCATTACGTCCTTAGCAAACTGTTCCAATCTGGTTCTTTTTCCCTCGTCCAATCGGTCGAGAATGTGTCTGTGTTGCAAACTGTTTCGTTCAAACTGAGTTATGTTCATTCGTAAGTTGTCTAGTTGGTTTCTCGCGTGACGTTTCAGCCTGATTGCATCTGGTCTTATTCGAGCTCGTCTCAAAGTCTTCCAGTAGGCTTTTGGAAATTCATTCTGATCAATACAGTTGCATAGAAAATCTATTGACGCTTTCGTTTCTGCAAGTCCGGTCTCGAAGCACAAATAACGATTCAACTCCTTGATAACCAGTGTTTCTTTGCGATTTCATAGTTCACTAAATAATCCCATTTCATTATATATAGAAAATACGAATAGCGAACAAGCTCGTTTTCGGTAACACCATCCTCGTGGCTAATACAGTTACATTTATAGGTTAGAAATGCATAAATTATGAACAATGTCTGTGTGCTAAAGTGTGATTGGATAGTCAATGCTTAGATGGTAATTTTGTCTTAACTGACAGTCATACACGGCTGGAGTCACTGGCGGAGGAGTTCAGTCAGGCACATACTGCGGTTGATTTTACATCGGAAGTAGAAGAAAGGAACGCTTTCCACTTTATAGATGTACTCCTTTTAAGAGGTGGCGATGACAAACTGTTCCGTCACGTATATCGCAAACCAACGTGGACAGGCCAGTACACCAATTTCGCCAGCTTTGTACCTATCGGACGTAAACATAACCTCATTCTCTCACTCGCAGTCCGTGTGCGAATGATTTGCTCGGGTGAGACGGTAAGTGAAGAATTAGACATTTTGAAGCAAACGCTATTGGATAACGGATACCCCGAGCGCTTCATTCAAAAGATAGCGAAAACAGGCAACAAGACAGGCATTAGTGATCTTTAAGAGGAAAGAGTTATACATTCAACTCTGTTTCAAAGGAGATGACAAAAGCGAGTTACTAATAAGACGCTTGGAAAAGGCAATCGCTCGCACCTTTCCCACTTCACCAGTCGACCAGTGATCTCGACGAACCTAAAAGACAAGTTACCTGTCCCTCACCTCATCCATGCTAACCTATTCGTTTGTTTGCTCATGTTCGGCAAGCTATATAGGTAGAACGACACGGCAACTATCACAAAGGATCAAAGAGCACAAACCAACTTGGCTTTCGACGGGAAACAGAAAATCCATCACCAGTGCGATTGTAGTACACCTTGCGGACACTGGACATCACGTAAACGACGACGCGTCTAATATAGTCTGCAGAGTCCCCACGAACGCACCGGAAGTCACTCGAAAACAACATCTAGCAACGACAGAGGCTGTGGCGATCAGATTATTCAATCCATCGCCTTGTTCCCAGAAACGTTTCGTTAAGGCACTCAAACTACCCTGGCCGCGATCTGAGACCGACCCTGGAGCTCAATGTGACCCACACGTTGACCCTTTGGTTGAAACCGGAAATGGATAATCCTCGAAACCCTTGTTCATTGTTTCACTGGCCCCTTTCCCAATCACGAAACAACAACATTTCCCCTCCTATCCTTCCTAACTATGCGACACCAACTTTTATGACTATCCAATCACACTTTAGCACACAGACGTTGTTCATAATTTATGCATTTCTAACCTATAAATGTAACTGTATTAGCCACGAGGATGATGTTGCCGAAAACGAGCTTGTTCACCATTCGTGTTTTCTGTACATTAGATAATCAGTAATTTATCGGACCACACAAGACGTAACCCCTTTTGCTGATACAACAGTCATCTACAGTCGGACGTAAACTGGATCAACCGATTAACAATCGTTCTGGCATACTTTTTACCAACCTAATCGGCCTAACAGGACTTGGACCTAACTGGACGTCCGAGTCCGGGGATATTCGATTATTGCTTCAAATACCACGAAATAATTCCTGTAAATACACCGTTGTTTTGGCGTTCTGATTTGTCGTCGCAGTTGGGGCGATCGGATTTGCAAGCTGAGATCGAGTGCGCAGTCTTCCGATCCAGGTCGTGCAAAAGAGCCCCTGAGTCATAGACCATTTTAAGCGATGGGGTTTTTTCTTCCACAATGGCAGCAACTGACCTAGATTTCAAGAAGATGTGCCAATCTCAACAAAAGTTGGTGGAAATGGTGATTTCAAGACTTATGGACATCGGACTAACTCGTGTACCTACAGAACTGGCCCCGGAAACATTCATCCAGAACGTGGAGAATTTTGTACGACCCACAGTCAGACATCACGTTTGATTGGTTGTTCAAACGATGTGGAGACAACTTCGATGTAGACCTGATCAACAAAGACGATGAAACTAACATCCAACTTCTACTACGGAAATTGCGACCTACGGAGCACTCGGGCTATAAATGTTTCATCCTCCCAGATCAATCCCGGGGCAGCACCTTTGATCAGATTGTTCACACCATGACCGGAATATTTTGGTGCCACATCCTCATTATTCAATACTCGCTACCGCTATCTCAAAATGGTTAGACGGGACGTGGACGGCCTTGTGACGTATGGTGCGATTGTCAGTTGTGCTTGTAGCAGTTTTCAATCCCGATCAATTTCGATGCTTGGTTTTCATTTGTGACCTTCAGTCCGCCAACCACCCTGATTCGCGAACTTGGCTTTTGACTAAAATCGACCAACAACCGAATACAACACTAGAAGACCTAGTTGGAGGAAGGGGGGGGGCGGGGAGTGAGCGACTCATCAATGCAGAGCACGACGGCGCAACTATCGAACATCCAGATCGATCAGCAAGTCGTCAACAGGGTCACTGTTCCCAAAGGACATCCACTGATAAAGAAACCATCGGCATCTACCCACTCTGGCCCATCCAAGCCGCCCTCTCCGTGAAGACACTGTGGTGCGTGGCATTTTCATAGATTCTATCCATTCAGGAAAAACCGATGCAAACGATGTCGTCAGTTCGGACGCAAGAATGGTTTTTGTCGACACAAAAGATTCCAAAGAAAAAGATCGTTCAACCCGCCCAGACCACGTGTCAATGCTGACCAACTGTCCGTGCACTCCTACGGCTTAGTCATGACATCGCGGCTGCAGGTAGCTAAACGGCCGAAGTTTGGTAACGTCCAGATAAATGACCATTTTGCCCACGTCCAACTAGATAAAGTGTCCGACATTTCTGTCATATGAGAAGACATGTGGAATCGGCCATAAATTCACCCTCCTTCATTGAATGCAACTAGTGCCTGCGGTGCCTTACTTAGGCTCACAGGTAGACTTCGATGTTTCGTGACTTTTCTTGACAATACAGTTTCCGTGACCTGGTTTGTCACCAAATCTGACAATAACCTACTGGGAGCAGACGAGCTTGGTCTAAATGGCCTTCCTCTCTTTTTGTGGTCAAATCCAAGTGACGTCCGGAGCTCCGTCAAAAGATCAACTGATCGAAAAATCGATCCCTGTCGTTCAAGAAGGCATTGGTTTGTGTACACAATCCCAATTTACGCTACAGCTCAGACAGAACAGTCTACCGGTGTTCCATCCAAAACGCCCAGTGCCGTATGCACTGCAGCCATTGATTGACCAAGAACTTAAACTCCTTGAGAACTACAGTGACTACCCCGATTACTTGGGCTGTCAATCTAATAGAAACTTAGTCCCACTAGCTTTACTCACGATGTGAGCTGTACACGGTTACGGGTTGCAGAACAAATTCCAGTTGAATAACCGTGTTTATCGTATTTTCCTGGTTCGAAATATATATATATATATATATATATATATATATATATATATATATATATATATATATATATATATATATATATATTAAGAATTACAACCAGGTGAACAACGAAGAACAACAGTACACAAAGTTATCCGGTAAATCGGGACAGTGCGGTCATGAACGGTCCACTCAGTAAGGAAACAAATGAAACTGTAGCTTAGCACAGCCACGGTACATATAGTAAATCAAGAAGCTTTCCGGCTAGTATGAAATGATAGTTTCAGTTACAGAATAAGAAAATCATCTATAGTTAGAATATACAAAGGAGTTACCAGTGTGAAAGCAAAAATAGTAGCAGTTAGAAAACGACAGAACAGACATGTCAAAGTGGACGAATAAACCTGACCATAGGTTTGTTTGTGCCATAGAGGTGTTCCGTGGGCCAGCGGCATAGCCCAGAGGCAGCTGGGATGCGGTCGAGAAGTCGGGTTTCTGGTGGATGGTTTTTATTCCTGGGAGAAATGTTCAGCAAATCTTTCTTGCAATGGAAATGTACAGTCACAGGATACCAGAGTCATGAATCTAAATGTAGAATTTTCGTGCAATATACATCACAAAACATAAATATGAACGGTGTCAGTGCATTCGAAACGGAGAAATTAGGTCCATGATACTTTTGCACACTACTTATGAGTAAGACAGGTGAGAATGTCCTCAGAACACATTTTAGGAAAAGGTAATTAGCAAGGACCTTGGAATTTTGACTCCAGTGACGTCTTCAGAATGGGCCGCATGAAGGATCCACTGCATATTTAGATGACATTATTGTGACCGGACGTTCCGCCGACGAACTTACCAGCCGCTTGAAGTGAGTTTTACAAAGCATTCAAAAAATCAGGTTCTGATTAGATCAAGAGAAATGCCGACTTCTATTGAAAACTGCTCAGCTGAGGACTGGTCAACAGTGAGACGAAAAACAATTCATTCGCAATTTCCGTCGACTAGACAGATTGAGATGTAACAGAGAGTGAGAGAGGGGGGGAGAGGGGAGAGAGATAGGTCTGTTCTTACTGTGAACCTGTTAGGGTTAGTGCCATTCAAATGAAAGGAAACCGAATCATCAACGGGACATATTGAAATTCAGTCACATGTCAGCAAATCTGAAATGCATAAAGCTTTGACTAAGCAGAATAAAATTATGAGCCAGTTGAAAAGTGAAGCTATGGACAAGATGAAATTCCTTTCTACTGCTTACTGGTGTTTTCTTATGATGCAGTTGTCTGCTGCGCGGAGCCATCAAAGATGCAACCGCAGGAGAACAGCAGTGGTGATGAACGCGACGACCGACTAGGACAAGTTGAGGTTGCCTCTGCAATACCTAACCCTGCCATTGGGTTTGCGTAACGCAATATACGCTCATGTAAATTTGTTGCCGAAAATTGCGCAACTGCAGAGCAGTTTGTAAAACAGTCGTTTCAAGGTCCACAAACAACGAACTTCTCTTCTGCACTATTTCAAACATCAATAAATTTCTTGAAGCTTTGTTATTTTGTATCATGAAAGATTGATTTGTAAAAATTACCTGCGTTGTTCACTTTTATCTCCAGATAACTTATCATAACCCCTGTGGAAGGGACACTCGGCATATGGGGACTTTTTGGTCTTCTGCGTAAGTGTCCCCCATTGAGGATTTTTCACTGTACTTGTGCATGGCTTAGTTTAGAATAGTTCACCTTAGCCACTGGGAAAAGAGCTACACATCAGCAAGTTGCGTTAGCTGGGTCACGTATTGCGCCATGCTCATGGTTAGAATTCTTTGACGTACTATCTTCTCATTCAGAAAATATCTGTATTATATCGGACTCAAGTGATCACGTCTACACGCATATACGCATGCGCAGGTATATACAACTAGGTGATCTACCGGTTCTTAACACACTTAGGGACATTTTAATTCTCCCTAGGAGCGTGACTTATTGGGTGTTTTTATTGTATATACGGACATTTCATTTTGCTTAGTCCCATACTGAAAGTCAGTCAAGTCAGTCAGCAAGAATAGGGCTTCCCGAGGCACTGCATATTACCGGATAGTTTGGTGGAATCAAGAAAACAAGGCCGGGCGTCCACCTGGAATCAATATATGAGTGGATAATTTGCGGCTGATGATCAGTGCGAGAGTAACTGTTTATCAGGACTGAAAAGAAAACGTTGCAGTTCAGTCATTGTTTTCGTTGGGTCGCTAAACCATGAATGAATATTTAGAAAATAAAGATCTCTTAACTTCCTTTAGTTATTATAAGACATGCATGCACTTACACACACACACACACACACACACACACACACACACACATCCTCTTACACCCGCCGCAAATATGTGTGGGCAGTTGCCTCTGTCTTTTTGACATGGTTCACTCGTCATCCGCCACATGAAATATCTCTACCCGATCGCACGCCTCCGGTACTTGGTAGCCTTCTGACAGTATTTTGGCATAAATGATGGAACGGTTTAGGTAGATGTGGATGTCGGTCGTGAAACTCCTCACACGATTTTATAAAATCCAAAACGCCCATATTCATTTCAGACAAGTCACTAGCAGACCAAACAGTTGCACCACAGAAGTGCAACCACAGGTTGACTGAAGATGATTAATCAGGTGTGCGAAGGGGACGTATAAGTGTACGGCTGTAAGTCCCCGTATGTTCGGGTGGCCAGGTAGGTAAGGTGAGAATACCACTGGACATCAGGCGGTGCATCTAGTCGAATAGATGTGAACGGTTCTTGGCGGGTGGTGTAGCATCCATCCAACTTGTTGTTCTTTCCCTATTTTTATCCTATCATTTCTTCACTTATGACACAGTCTGTTCCCATATTCTTCACTGGGGTAGGCACCGCAGTGACCATTTGTTTAACCGAGTCAGCGGGGCCTCCTCCTGCTCGCCCCCTGATTTGCTTGTGCCACTGTAGTACACGCAACATGAACGGTTTTGAGAATGTATGGGTGTGAATTTCGAGCGAGCGCTGAGAGGATTGTAAGGAATGAGCTGGTCTCATCTCATTTGTAAGTTTATGGGCATCTGTCCATTTCCGCAGGTGACGAGTGAACCATGACAAAAAGGCAGTGGGAACTGTTCAAACATACTTGCTGCGGGTGTAATGGAGTGTGTGTGTGGGGGGGGGGGGGGGGGGTCATGGGTGCATGCATGTGTGTGCCTTTGCATGCGCTAACTACAACACACAGACAGCGGTGAAATAATCTTAGAGACAGTCCTAGGTGAGTGTTTACTGTTCGGTAACACAGCATTACCGGAAAAGATGTTAGTCAGTCAACGTTTCGGTTACTGCGTGTAACATTTCTCAAGACAGGTTGATTCCATCATAAACTGGTCATGAGAAATGTTACCCGCAGTGACCGAAAAGTCGACTGACTACCATTTTTCTCCGATAACGCTGTTACCGAACTATAACCACTTACCCATAGCATATCATATGGTGCATCATTTTTTCGATACACTCCGAACGGATCTGGGATCTGATACATTAATTGGAGACAGTCCGGTTAAGCTATAGTCCTAATGTACAGGGCAGCGCGAGGGAAGCGACTGCCAAGGTGGTCGCCGCCGTTGGGTGAACGATTGAAGGTGAATACAGGAAACTCCTGCTGGGGTATTCATCAACGGCGGGGAGATTGAGATGCCTGTAAGGTTCATCCGCATCTACACCTTTTGCCAATAAGCTTTTGCCAAAACACAATCTGTTAGCCTCGACCCACAGTCTCTTAGCTACGATCCATCATTCTTTAGCCATAACCCACAATCTTGTAGTCTTGACGCACAACCTTCAGCTATGGCGTTGCAAACCAGTCAGCTCAAAACTATCGGAATATTACGACATCAAGAGGTGTCGGAACAATTTATTTTCTTCAAAAATTGGTGTCGCGAAGCTGTCTGGGCAAATGAGAAGGTGTGCACAGCTGACCGTGGTAGTGGTATCAAATGCTGTACCACAAGTTGATTGGGAAACGACGTTCCCGTATCTTCGAACCACGTGGCACAACCAGTATGACCGTGGTATTTTCAGTAATATTATTGATATCAGATATTGCAGCTTGAATAAACTGATGGCATTCATGGGGGTGCACTTTACGACAACAGTGTGTATTATCGCCGGACTGGTGACGTATAATCTTACATAAGCGTGTACGGAACCAATCCTTTACTTTATCATTATATTGAGTCTTCATCTTTGTTAGCTACTTTAAATGCAAAATAAAGTACAGTTTTTACATTAAAGGGTTTTACTCACAGGGCTGATTGCTTGGGACATTTTAACTTTGCACGAAGAGGTTCATTATCAGTTGGTTGGGAAATATAACCGCGCCCCGACCGTTTGTAGTGATATTCATCGTACTTTATCTGACATGGTACGCTTTATCTCTTGACAACATGGAAAACGTTGATGTGGATGCGAAGAAAAGGTCGTATCGTTTCAGCAGCGCGGAAGATCAACGGAGGATAGCCAAACGTGCACGAGGAGGAGATGATTTGAAAGGCATTTCCAAACACCTCGGCATTAGGATTAAGACAGGCGTGCTGTTGCTCCGGATCGAGTGATAGCTTTCTTGCCTGGATCCTACAAGGTATCATCGTCATCATCGTACAGTGTTGAACAGCCAGACAAGCCCCATTGACCAATGCATTTCTCACCATCTCGCACGTTGAATTAGAAAGTATGAATATACAAGATGGATAGGGAGTGGACCTACAGGGTCGGGAAAAGGGAAAGAACGCCCTAGTAGCTAACACACGGAATAGACAGTCCAACTGCACAATTACACATTGATCCATCAGTTTGATTCAACATAAAGTGACAACACGATTTTCACTGTCCACAGTTCGTTGTCATATCCTCCAGCGTCTCCATTTAACAGGTAGATGGATCGTTTGCACCCAAACCACGAAGAGGTGAAGCACCTATTTTTCCTAAATTCGCTACACATTTTCTCAGTCCTCGCTGCTACGTCATCTGTTGATCTCCACGTGGTTTTTTTCCACTCCCTAAGCGGAACGCAGAATAGGACGCGGTACGATAGACGTGTGTTTGACATACGTAACACGTGCCCCAACCAACGAAGTCTGCTAATGTGGATACGCTGTAACAGAACGTTCTCCGATTTCCCGCCAATACTCGCCTTCTGACCTTATCATTGCTTACTCGGCTATTCCACCTAATCCTAGCGATACTACGTAAACATCGGTGGTCGAAAACCTCAAGACGACGAATATCTTCAGCACACAGACTCCAAGTTTCGCAACCATACAACAAAACTAAACGCACTGCGGCACAGCATACACGACCTTTCAACTTCAGTGAAATATCAGATCGACGCCACAAGTGCTTCAGTCCAGCGTACGTCCCCCGAGCCTTGGATATCCGCGTGCTCACCTCTACTACTGTGCTCCCATCCATCGTCATGCTGCTGCCGAGGTAGGTGAAGTGATCGACAACTGACAGCACCTCCCCATCGAGCATCAAGCTCGGAATCGCTGACGTCCAGTCTTGTAACATCACCTTACACTTTGAAGGTGCAAAGCGCATGCCGAATGGAGCTACAGCTCTTGCGAGTCTGTCTAGTGCAGGTTGGGCACGTTCCATGGATTCAAACAAGCAGGCACATCGTCCGAGTAACCTATGTTACACAGTTTTTCACTATTTCCTAGTTCGACGCCTACATCCTGAAGATTTTACAAGGCATTCTCCATTATCTCGTCCATGAAGAAGTTGAAAAGGAATGGAGACATAGGATATCACTGTCGAATACCGCTGGTTTCGAATTGACCGGATAGTTCACCATAAACTCTAACGCGACCAGAAGGATGAGAATACAATGATCTCAGTAGGTTCACGAACTTCTGGGGCATATCTTTTCGATGAAGAGCACTGAAATGCGCCGTTCGACCAACTGAATCGAAAGCGCCTTTCAGGTCTAAGAAAACCATTATTGTCGGTCGGCGGTGCGTGTGACGCGTTTCAAGTAGTCGGTGAAGAGTAAAAATCTGGTCGATGCATCCTCGACCTAGGCGAAATCCGGCCTGCTGTTCGCGGACATTCCTCTCGCGAGCCGGTGTAAGACGGTGCAGTAGAATTGAGGCTAATACTTTGGTGATTATCGGAATTAAGCTAATCCCACGATGGTTACTACACTCATTGCGTATTCCCTTCCCCTCCATATTAACGGAATACGCTCCTCGTTCCAAATGTCACAGAGCAAAACGGTAAGTGATTTTATCAAAACATTTCCCCCAGCTCGTTGGGACCGACCGCTTTCCCAGGCTTTGGTAATCGAATGCACAAGTCGACTTCCACTTCCGATGGGGGCTCAAGTGATACCACCCAAGGAGTCACAGTTGTTAACACAGGAGTAACAACACTAGTGCGCGGCCAACTAAACTGTTCCTTGAAGTATTCAGCCTAACGATCAAGCTTTTTCTGTTTGCTATGGACGGGTTCTCCATTTCTATCACAAATCCTTGTACTGACCTGGGTGCGCCGTCCACCGGTGTCGCGAATAAGTTCGAACAGTCTGTGACTGTTACCGGAATCAGCTGCTATTTCCATTTCTTCGGCTACCTTGACCCACCAATTTTCTCGATCATTCTTAAGGCTTTTCGTAACTTGCCTTTGTAGCTTTATCCACATCTTATTCATCTCCTTATACTTCGAGAGCTGACGCTTTTGCTCCATTATACTCAGCGACTCTTGCGAGATCCAGTGTATTTGATGGACATCCGATCTACGACCACAAACAAAACCTGCTGCAACGTGCATCGCCTGTTTGGTATGGGCCAATGCTCATCTACATTACCGTTCGTCATAGATCCTAGCTCATGTGCTAACTTCTGCTCGTAACGGGTGCGTACTTCTGGATCACACATGCGTTCCACGGCTAACCGGGTTTGCGGTTTGCGACGATGACCATGGAGCTGGAGAGATAATCGCATTAAAACTAATGCACGGTTCGACTCTACTTACGTGGACAAGTAAAATCTGCAGTTCTGGACAGAACTACGCCACAGGTAGCTCACGGCGATATGATCAATTTGACTCAAAGTATCTGTAGATTTAAAGCGCCATGTCGCTGTGCGACGCGAGCCGTGTCGGAAATTGGTGCTAGACAAGAATAATCGGTTGTCTTCACAAAACTGGAGAAGCCTATCCTCGTTATCTGTGCGCTGAGCGCGAAAGGTACAACGCCCACCTAAACAATCTACTGACACAGAAAGTTTGCCAACTTGTGTAATAAAATCACCTGCTAGCACTACAATGTCAAAACCTTTACTGCTGTGAACGAGGGTGGTGACTTCATCATAGAGCTCATCTTTCCGTGTGTCAGAGATCACAAACCAATTGTGTTTAACACAACTATCCTTTCGAATGCCGAATGACCCCTGGAGTCTTAATGCACACAAACGACTGTTATCGGTATCCAGTCTAGAAGGGCAGCTTCAGCTTTGTCAGTCAAGACTATTCCTACACCACGTTGATCCGCAGCTCGACCTACTTCGTCTCCTGAAGTGCGCAGAAAATACCTTGATTAAGAACCAGGAGGAGTTAGTTGAATCACACTGCTCGAATCCTGGATACCCGTTTCACTTACACAGCAGACATCAGTTATCAAAAAGATCATTGTGAGGGCTAGGCACGCCTGCTGACCAGCCTGCATGAGTGTACGCAAGTTAAAGGAGCCGAGGTTAAAAGGCTGACGAGGCTTGAGCAAATGTGAGTTACAAGACAGAGGATTAGTCGCACTATTCGACAACGAACCGTTGCGAGTATCGGTCGTGTTGTCAGTGGGAGCATTATGGGTGGATGGAGGGGGCAAAGAGAGGCGATTGGGGACAAAAGACAAAGGCTGAATAAAAGAGAGGGAACTCTGAGCAGTAGCCCACTTATCACTACCCACCCCGCTCGACGCAATGGGCAGCGCGGTCCTGATTATCCTGTGCGACGACTGATGCAGAATGGAATTCTTTGTATTCGTGCAGTTCATGGGAGATGTTGGACGGGTACTGCTGGGGTGTCCAGCAGGAGAACGATTGGGGTCCTCATACAAAGCTTTTAGTTCTAACAAGAACCTATCCGCAAGGCAGCGGGATGGCTTAGTGGAAGTCCATTTTCTTAAATCAATTATTCTGTCACTGATTTTGCCGATTGAGTTGCCAGCTCAAATCAACCCCCAAACTGGAGGTCCAGGAGACTGGACTTCGTCTGGCCCATTGACTAGTCAGGCATGATTGCATCTCTGGCTTAGAGAAGCCATCCTGCATAGCTCTTTGGGTCACAGAGGCGCGCAAGCCATCACACCACGTGACGGTGCAGTCTCGTCGTGATGGATCCTACAAGACGAAGTTCAACAAAGAGTATGTCAGGCATTTGTGTGATATGGTGGAAGAAATCCCAAACAAGCACCCTGAGGCGGCTGAAGCGTAGAACGGATAAAGATTTCCCAAGAGCAAAAGTTAGCAAATCATCCACTGATCGATTTCTAATGGGTATCACTATTCAGTTAAGAAGCTGACTATTCACCCAGTGGGACGAAACTCAGACACACTCGGGTATAAACAGACAGAATAAGTCGATTAGCTTCAAGGATCAGGTACCGCAACTTTGAGGTTGTATACTGATGAAAACAACTACAATATTTGGTGTTGTAGTAGCTATGGGCTTTTTGAAGTAGATAGAAAAGCCATCCAAAGTCTGCCGTCAAGTAAAGGACCTAACTTGAACATATTATTATGTTCTTAAGTCACTGGTATCTTGAAGTATGAATGACATGAAAAGATTGCATGGCATATTTTTACTGAGTTTACTCCATGCTACTCAGCGTATTTTGATAACGAATTACCTGGCCTTTCAGTAGTGTTTATCTTTAACAGTGCGCCCGTTCATCAGAGGGCTTTGGAAGCGCAACTACATGTCAATCATAAAATTCGTTTTCTCCCAACGTACAGTCCATTTCCAACCCGCTAGAAGAGGCATTCAGTAAGTTCAAACAGGTAAGATTTTCTACTACTTTAATTTGTTTGGGAGTTTTAGTACATTGGAATCTGGTTCACTGAAAAGACAATAGTCATACGGGCTGTGCCACGCGGTTCGATGACACGGGCACATCGTTTAGACTTTCGTGAATTAAGTTGTGGTGCAGTATTTGATAGCATTACCAAGATCACCTGCGCGGCACACGTTCGTCCCACTTTCTCATTTGTTCAGTCAACCTCACAACAATAATCTTTTGTAAAAATAAGTAGTCCCATCATGTGTTGACGTCATAATATTCCGACATTATTGATCTGACTGTATGGCAGCAGTATGGCTAAAGATTTTGCGTCAAAGCCAAAGAATGATGGGTCGTGGCCAAAGGATTTTTGGTTTCGAGTAAGAGATTGCGGGTCGAGGCTGAGCAATTGCGAGTTTTGGCTGAAGGTTGCTGGGACAAGGTGTGGCTGAGAACGGCGGTGTTCTACAACATTCTAAAGGAATTAGAGCAGTTATGAATAGAGGAAGATGAAACAGTTTATGTCGCGGCAGCCGCAGTGTATTTCTTTTACTTCGGTCTTTCTCTCCGTGTCCTGAATGATATTAGCTGAAGGGATTACAATAAGAACATAGCTATACCTTAAACTGACCGCTTAGGTCCAGATGCAAGTCGGTGACTAGACACTGATGATCCAGCCACTTGTTTCAGTGATGATGTTCATACATTTGTTGGTAAAAACTGATAACAAACTATGGACCAGTTGTCTCACATTTGATCAACCTATCATTAGCTCCCAGTTACTCCATGCTGAAGCAGTTTTACCTCTATATGATTGTACTTTTCTCCTTTCCGGTGTATAGGTAGGAATACTAACTTCTGCGAATTTTACTTTGAGATGAATGGATGTGAACAGAAGTTTGTTTGGCGATGTTTTTAAACTCACATCAGTGGTGTTATTTTAAAACATAATCCCGTACTTTTACCGAAGATGTCGAAATAAACAGTATAAATACTGATGGTGTCAATCAGAAATCTCAGCTATTACGCGGTTCGACAGAAATATGTGGTTTCGTCACAAGTTTATCAAAATTCATTTCATTTTTATTCGACTTCGGGGTTCTATGCAGGACGTTGCTAAATTGACCAACATTATCAGTTTATTCACTAAGAGCTAGTTCATGTTGGTTTTATGCCACTAACGATCCATTTGATCTACGTAGATCGTTTTATCCGATCAGCTTGTGGTTGAGAATTGAGCGTTTGAATTTAAAAAATCAGAAATTTCTGTGTCGTTGAGGCTCTTCTCAAACGGATAATACAGCGTAATTCTTCTCGCGCGAATTCAGAAAAAGTCATGATCGAGCTACTGCCACCGTTTTTAGTAGTGACATTAGAAATTCGAAGCTCCTAGGGTGTACAAACTCGAAGAACACTGTCCAATGTTTATGGAAGTGGGCCGTGACCGGTCAAAGGCTGCCGAATGGGGAAAGTGACCGGTGGTGACAGAAACTGAATTTGGGACATCACAATCCGTATCCCACAACCATGACGAGGTGGTCACCGCAGGTCAAGTATCCGCTGTCCGACAGTGCCCTCAAGTAATGTTCATACTAATAATTTTTATTTTTATGTTTCACCCCTGCAAGAGGATAGATGGACCACCTGGATATCTTTCATAGGGCTGTGAGGAAATGGACTGGCCCTTTGTCAATAGACGGCCTTATTTGTGTGGCAGACAGTGCGACGGTTTGGCGAGCAGCTATCTCATCTTCGACTGTCTTGAATTGAGGACGATATTGAGGCGAACGATATGGTCAGAAGGACCAATCAAGTGCGATCAGTCGTCTGAACCAAACCAGCCAATCGGATCCGTAACCAAACTAACCACTTAGAAGAGTTGATTGTGAGTACCACGTGGACGAGTACGTATGCTCACCAGGATTTGGTCACCGTGCGTCATATATGTACTTTCGTTTTGTTATAAATAAAATGGGAAGATTCGAAGGCAGAAACGTCTTCTCACTGGCGTCAGCGAGACGGAAAAGGATATGGGTTGCTCTCGCTTCCCCAGCAGTAGCAAAGTCATCAAACAATGAGGTATATTTATCAGGCCAGTGAATGGTGCCAAGTAAATTCTGAAACTCTAGATGTTTCTCTTCTATTTTATTCGCGCCAGCGTCCAGCGGTCCTCTTTTTGTCTGGCTTTGGTTGGCTTTTTGATGTGAACTGCCTGATACTCGGGATTGATTCCGTTGGTAATGTACCAAGGAACGTTTTGCTGAAAAATCACTAACAGTCTTGAACTAACCAACATTTGGGCAGTAGTTCCATCTTACCTGGCTATGGCGTTGGAATTAGACGTCTTGGAAGGTTCCATTCCCGTCGGAAAAGAATACAGCCGAACCATTAGAGCTGGCGCAATCGTAACGCGAAAACATCTGATAATAACCCCAGTAAGCAGTAATTCTGTTTTCAATCGCGGAAGATCGCCCTCGACATTTCCCTTAAAAGCATCTGACGGAGCCCTCTCCCTCCTGCGCACATCGTTAAAATTATGGTTGTTGTTTTTTTGCGCACCAGTTCCATTTGATTAACTACAAAACACCATCTGAATTACTAGCGGTTTCGAATATTTCTCTGTTGACATTTCCAAACCTCAACAGTGCGTTGTTTGCTAGCATATGACAAGAGGTTTTCAGCTTTCTTCTGAACAAGCAGTGTCGATGTACTGATGTTCCTCAACGGTCGAATGAAGTCTTACTATAAACTTATAGGTTACATTGTTCTGCAGATCCTGTCGGTGTACTTTTTCACATGTACTTTCAGTCCACCAGGCGCAGTAAACAATCTGTCCACGGTGCAATTCTCAACTATTCCCCGGCTTTTGATCCAATACCTCGTCCTATTTTTCTTCAAAAGCTTGAAGTATTCAGTTGCTACTACAAATTCGTGTCTGGCTCTCTAACTACTGTCACAACACAGTACAGAAAAACCAAGGTGGGATACTAAATTTCCAAACCCATTTCCAACAGTTCTGGTGTACTCTAGAGTGTTGTGTTGTCCCCTTTCTTATTTTTCACATATATCAGTAACCTACCGGTTTGTTTCCCGTCTGAGTTATTTAAATACGCTAACAGTTTTGTTCCTTTTGGAGCCATTTCCGATCCTCAGATTTTAGGGACTTCACTGAAAACCTATCCCAAATATAACATTTTTAAGCCCGATTTGGTTTAGAGCTGCATCTCTTCAAAACCCTAAATGTTTTCTTTATTTAAAAAAAAGTTTGATGTGAACGCTTTTTTACGGTGCTCTTCAGCTTCCGAGGAAAAAAGGTAGAAAAGTTCTATCTGGGAAAACCGGTTGACAGTTCAGATGAAACCTCGTCCATGTTTGTTGAAACATGAGTAAGGAACGGAACCACAGAAATTCTGTACAGCGGTAATTTTGAAGGAAATAGTCAAACCATGGAACGGATCAGCGGGTGAGACAGGTTAAGACAGAGGACACAATACAATGAGTGTGACCAGTCACCAATGATCTTGTCGCCGAATGAAATGGATATTATTATGTGATTAGCACATACGTCTGATAAGGAATCTCTTAAGGCTATGCCAGAAAAGAGGCTAACGATTTGCAGACCTCCAAAAAGGGCGATGTAGTCCGTCTTCAACAGACGAGGAAGAACTCTGGAATATATACAGTGGTATACGAAGGAAGG